>OY728120.1:1861081924-1862281924 GCA_963277665.1 Viscum album | reverse complement strand
CCCGTTTCCAGCAGGCTCGGCCTTCGGCCGAGCTGGCAGCGCGCCCAGCGCGCTGCCTTGCGCCGAACCGGCGCGCCTAGCCGGTTCGTCGGGCCGGGACGCGCCGGGCCGGGCCGCGCCGGGCCGGGCCGGGCTGTGCCGGGCCGGGTCGACCCCGTCCGGGGCGGGTCGACCCGGTTCGGGCCATCCGGGGGGTCTCGGGTCGGGACGGCCCGGGCCCGAAACCCCCGTTACCGAGCGGTTTGGTCAAATGCCCGTATCTTGGGCTACGGGCCTCCAAACGACTCACCGTCAGCGGCAACGCGATCCTTGGATCGAGACGGTCATTTCGGTATACTATACTCAAGGTTCACCTTCCTTTTCGGGAGCCTACGTGGTTAAAACTCCATAGTTAAGCGTGCTTGGCCTAGAGTAGTGATCAGGATGGGTGACCTCCTGGGAAGTTTCCCAGGGTGGGTGTGAGACAGAAAGACCAATAAATAACAGACCAGGCGTCCGATTGACACACCGTCTCTTTCGTTGAATTCCTCTAAGTGAGATGGTTCTTTTGGCTTACTCCGCTCGAGGTTTGGATACGGACGGAGTGCGGTCGGGTTGGATTGTACCGAAATCCAACCGGGCCCCTGGAGCGAAAAAGCCAATAACTCTCAGACCGGGCGTCCGATTGACGCGTCGTCTGTTGCGTTGAGTTCCTGTTGATGATACAGAACTTTTGGCATCCTCCGCCCGTGTTTTGGATGCAGATGGATAGTGGCCGGGTTGGATCGCACCGAAATCCAACCGGGCCCCTGGAACGGAAAAGCTGATATCTTTCTGACAAAACGTCCGTTTGACGAACCGTCAGCGACGTTGGTGATCGCGTTGAGAAACGGTCCCTATGAGTTTACCCTATGAGAGTTCGGGGTACAGTTGAGATACGGCCGGGTTTGGTTGGCTCACGAAACCAACCGGGCCCCTGGGACAAAAAGGCTAATAACTCACAGACCGGGCGTCCGATTGATGCGCCGTCTGTTGCGTTGAGACCCCTATGACGTGGCGGTCCTTTGAGATACTTCTTCGTGAGACTTTGAGATACTTGGAGTATTGACCTGTAGCTCGTGGAGCGGACCCTCCCAGTGACGAGCGTGCGGAGTACGGAGGCCGTGTAGCTGGCTGAGACCCGACGACAGCTGATCGAACGACTCGGTGTGTTACATAGGTGCGCTTGGTTGTAGCGGCACATGGGAGCGCTTGGTTGTAGCAGCAGACCCACGACAGAGGTGCGCTTGTTTGTAGCGGCACATGGGAGCGCTTGGTTGTTGCGGCAGACCGACGACAGAGGTGCGCTTGGTTGTAGCGGCACATGAGAGCGCTTGGTTGTAGCGGCAGACCCACGACAGAGGTGCGCTTGGTTGTAGCGGCACATGGGAGCGCTTGGTTGTAGCAGTTGGCCCGCAGTACTCGATGGGTGGAGTTCTTCAGCAGTCTTAGGTTAGTGAGCAGTACCTCGGAGTCGTGACAGGACCACTGTACACTCCAGAGACGGAGCTCTTCAGTAGTTACAGTTTCGATAATGAAAATCCTGGTTTGAGCTGAGACTTTTGACCTTGTGTTTACCTCATGATTGAGATGATTCACTTTCTAACTTAGGTATATGTATGGGCATATACCCGGGTAGTGGTTATCCATTGATTTCACAATCCTTGTGTTTCCTCATGATTGAGATAGGTTACTTGATTACTTAGGTATATGTATGGGAATATACATAAGTAGAGGTTATCTGTTGAGATCTTCTTTTTGGTTATCCTTGTTGGTTTAGTGAGACCTTGAGGGTCTCGGGGTCCCTACTGAGTATCGTTATACTCACCACTGCACGGGCTATGCCCGCACCTCGTTGTGTTGGTTGCAGACGACGGGCAGTGCTGACAGAGGCCGAGTGTTCGAGGACTGGACGGTACCTGGAGGTGGAATATACGAAGAGATGGTACCCGGAGGAGGACCTCACGATGAGATGGTACCCAGAGGTGGACGTGACGATGAGGCGGTACCCAGAGGTGGACCACTGGGCGATACATACTCGGAGCGGATGGCGGGACCTGAGGAGCAGAGGAGCTGTCTGTACCAACCCTTCAGGTGGAATTTCCGGTGGACAGCTCGGCGTAGCAGCTTTACTTTTCAGTTGCTGTTTTCCCTTTCGAGTTGTACTTTACAGTTGGGCCTGTATTTCCAGCCCCTTTTTACTTTCCGCACTTACTGTTGTACTCAGTTTTTACTTAGTGTTTACTTCTTCCGCTTGTACTCTGTGGTACTTGTTTTCTTTTATAAAGGCAATGCCTTCCCAGTTATCGGGATTTTACGCCTTTGGTGCTAGTCGCCAGCCCCTGGCCTATGGAAGACGGGCTTGGGGTAGTCACGGCACGGGCCCCGAGGACGGGTCGTGACAAATTGGTATCAGAGGAGTTCGGTTTTACCGCAGAACTTATAACTCTGATGTTTCTTTCTGTGAAGCAATAGTGTTAAGGGTACCGATTGTGGTTTTCAGTTCAGGGAGTCCAGTGTTGGTGCGGGCGGCCGACGTATCCATACACTAGGACCCTGACAACTGATTTCCGACTTTGTGCACGAAAACACTAATTGCGTGTGTGTTTCCAGAAGTTTTTAAATGTTAGCTCAAACCAGGTCAGCTCACCAGGTATAAACGTTTGACCGTGTCACGATGTTTCCTTCAGGATTCCTTTTCTCAGACGACCAGCTAGAGCCTAGAGGGATGTGCGTGCTGACAGCCTGTCGAGTGACGAGGCTTCAGTACAGGGCCCTCTTGCAGTTGAGGCACCAACGGAGGCACCAGCGGTACTACTGCCCGTTGGGCCACCGATGCCACCAGCCCCAGCAGTAGGCGATGCACGATGCTTGAGCGCGCTGCATGAGTTCCAGCGCCAGAGGCCACCCAGGTTCCGGGGAGAGACGGACCCGCAGGCGGCTGAGGATTGGCTGGAGGCTGTGGTGGGAGTCTTCAGGCTAGTGGGGACGCCGGCAGACTTCATGGTGATCTTTGCTGCCAGCCTCCTTCAGGCAGCAACAGGCAGGTGGTGGAGCCACTTGTTTCAGTTTTGCGACGGGATGACCTTCGCATGGGAAGACTTCCAAACCTTCTTCAGGGTGAAGTTTGTGCCAGTAGCTCTTCACCCCGAGTGTGTACAAGAGCTTCTGCCTTTGCCGCGTGTTTTTCGATCAGTAGCTGAGTCATCTGTGGGCAGTAGACAGATGATGCAGAGGTCCAGGAGGACCGAACTAGCAGTTGGACGATCTCGGGTTTTAGGACCGGTGGTGCGGGGCACCCGAGGTGGGGTCAGCGCCAGGCGTGCCAGAAACAGACAATGTTACTCCTGTGGCGGGAAGTGTCACCTGGAACGTGACTGTCCGACTCCTCGTACGATTGATCAGCGGGTGTTGGAGGAGCCACCGAGACAGAAGTAGCGGCGAGTTCTTGAGCAAAAATCGAGCAGTGGACAAGGAAGTAGAGCTCTGAGAGCAGGTGGGCAGGAGAGGAACTAGTGGATATGTCCTTTGTACTTCTAGTTCCATGTTGCTTTTGTATTCGTGTCTTTGTACTATGAGCTGCAATAATAAAAAGACACTTATCTTTGTTTGCTTTCCTGTCCTTTTGTTTGGTTGATGTTGAGTGGTCCCAGTTAAAACTGTTGACTTGACCCTCACTTTCGAGATTTCTACTGGAGGGGACCCAGTGACCTCACACTGATGCCGACAGTGTGACTCGACCCTTGGAGTCGAGAGTGACAGTTGAATCTCTTAGTAGTTACGTCGAGGCCTTACGACGTCATCCATGGCATGAATGCATCATTCATGTCAGGATTGACTGTATTAGGCAACGAATGTGGTTCATCCAGGGGATGAGACCGGGTTTCTCTTATCGGCAAAGAAGAAATCATAGCAGCTCTTGTGAGTCTAAAGGAGGTCCAGGACATCCAAGAGAGGATGAAGACTGCACAGTGCAGTAAGAAACAGGAAACCGGTGCCAGTCTTAGAGACTCGAGCGTGTTAAAGAAGAGGAAGCTTAAAGGAGAGATGAGTCTAAGAAGCAGTAGACGTGGAGTCAGAGCTAGGAGAGAATCATGAGGTGGTGTACATACTAACATGGTACAACCTCCCGCATTAGTTATTCCCGCCAGGCTCAGGGAGCTGGAGGGCGGAGGAAGAATGCGGCTGCTTGCGGTCAAGGAGTGTGACTCAATGGCTTTAGAAATGATTCAAGGGACATTCTGTGTCCACTACTAGTTGCTGTAGTAACGGACGTCGATGTGAATCATTCCTTGCTTTCACAAATCTTGTTCCAGACCTAGAGTTTCCGGTAAGCCGTGGACTTGACCCTCACGTCTGGAGATACCTTGGGAGGAGACTCGATAATCACACTTACGCCGATGGTGTGGTCAGACCCTCGAGGCAAGAGTTTAGGTTGGAATCTCTTGGTGGAAGCGTCGAGGCCTTCCGACGTTAGTTTGAGTATGGAATGGGAAATAAATGTTCATACTCAAATTGACAGTTTTAGGCAAACGTCGGTATGGGTTTCCCTTGGTCGGCGGAAAAGGAAACCCCAGACAGCGCAGGGTAACTCTTGCATAGGAGGGTGTGACCGATCACTCTTGAGTCGGTCAACCTTACCCTCGTGACAGCAGCCTTTCGAGTTCCAGTTCTAACAGAAAATGGAGACCTCTGGAGTTCGAGGATGACGATCACGTCCTTATACGGGTCTCACCTCAACGAGGTTTACGGAGATGTGTCCAAGGCGGCAAGTTATCTCTGGGGTTCAGCGGACCTTCTTAGGTCCCCAGCTGGGTAGGCGGGGTGGTTTACTGCTTGACCCATTCACCGCAGTTGCACCAGGTGCACGACGACTTCCACGTATCTCAACTGAGGAGATATGTGCTTGACCCTTCGCATACCATCGACCATGAGGAGCTGGACGATGGCGATGGGGTGTCTTTCACGGAGATTCCAGTGGGGATCGAGGATCGACAGGAGCAGATCCTAGGAGGACGATCAATTCCTCGGGTGCACTTTCCTTGGCAGTACGAAACCACCAGGTGAGCACATAGGAGCGGAAGGCTCAGATGCGTGCTCGGTACCGCTTTTGTGGCCCTAGTTTGTGTTGAAGCTTTACGGGGACGTAAAGCCCTGAGGTGGGAGTAATGTAAAGATCTGGAAATTTCAAGGAAATTTTTTTTTCTTAATTTTCTTTGGAATTTTACAAGAACGCAGTTTCTGACGGCGCCTGATTCCGAGGCCCGGTGTGCCCGGAATTAATTTCCGAAGTTTGGCTCGGGTACGTTCAGTGAACGAGCGAGCGGGAATTTCTATCTTTTGAACTGGTGCCCGGAATCGAATTCTGAGGGCACCGATGGAACCGCAGCGCCATTAATTTCTTAAGAACTTCATTTCCGTAGTTGCGTTTATCCGAGAGAAGATGATAACAATTGTGGAAGTTTAATTTATAACTTATCTACAATTTTTATTTTCTTGTTAAGTAGATTAAGTGTTATGTTACAACACTTGACCCTCTCTTAATTGGTTTTAACCTATGTAAGGGAGTTAGGGGTGGGACCCACTTGGAGATAACCACCCATGGAAGGATTTAAGGTGAGGTGGGGCCCACACGAACCCCACCCCTTCACTTTTCCCATAACCCCCTAACTCCCTCTTTATTTTGAAACTCCTCACCTCCCTCTTTATTTTGAATCTCCTCAACTCCCTATTTATTTTGAAACTCCTTCTCTCCCTCTCTCCTTCATAACTCATGCCAACTAGCACTTAAATTAAGTTATTGAAACTCTTAATCAATTAAGTGTTTGAATTTTCAACTTACAATGCATGGCATGATTAAAATAAAATAAGGGGAAACCTTGTTTTTTTTGGAGGTTGAATTGTGGTGGGAGGTTTTTTGAGAAAGAGCCTTTGTGTGATAGAAGAAGGAAGCTCCTTCTTCGTTGAAGAACGTCCTCCTCTCCGTGAAGAACGGTTCTTCTCCGATGAAGAACATCGATCCCTCAACTTAGAACGACTCGGTGATCACGGTTCTTCATCCTCTTTTTCCTCCACGGCAAGGGAGAAGACACCGACGTAGGGAACTCTCCAACGACAACGCGCCTTCCTTCTTCATCTCCGCAACAAGTGAGGAGACGTCGTTTCCTCCTCGGACGTACCCCAACATCCATGGAATCGACGTCCGATCTCCGCGACATCATTCTCCGCGACGCCGTTTTCCGCGACGCCCGACGTGCGACGTCAAATATCCAAGTAGGGGTTTGTTGTTGCTTTATTTCATTATTTTCCGTTCTTGGTTCTAGCATGACAAACTTGAGGATGAACGATTAAGTGTTATCGTCTAACGAGAGGGGGACCGGACCGCACAAACACGGCCGAACCCCCCCTTTGTTCTTGAATGTTTCTTGCGGATGAAACGAGATAGCGTGGTGTCGTCGCACCATGCGGGAATCACACGGAAATTATTGCGCGGCGCCGTCGCGCCGCGCCGTGCAAAGAATTATCATGAATGCGACGCCGTCGCGCCGCGTCGAAGGAAACCGAAGACGCCGCGGCCGGAGCGGGGCCGCGGCGGAGGGGCGCGGTGCCGTCGCACCGCGCCGGATGACGAAGGCCGCGGCCGGTTCCGGGCCACGGTGGATCGTGATGACCGGCGGCCAGCTGGGCCGCCGGTGCCGGAAGACGGAAGAGGACCGGCCCTTGCCGGTCCTGTTGACAAGAAGCCGGCCGGCCAGGTCGGGCCGGCCGGGTTGGTGGAAACCGGGGGAATTTACTTCCCCCAGGCAGTTATTTGGCCCCCCATTATGAGGGGGGCTGGTTTCACAAAGGGGGGGCAGGCGGCCCCCCGTTTCCAGCAAGCTCGGCCTTGCGCCGAACCGGCGCGCCCGGCCGGTTCGCCGGGCCGGGCCGCGCCGGGCCGGGTCGTGCTGTGCCGGGCCGGGTCGACCCCGTCCGGGGCGGGTCGACCCAGTTCGGGCCATCCGGGGGGTCTCGGGTCGGGACGGCCCAGGCCCGAAACCCCCGTTACCGAGCGGTTTGGTCAAATGCCCGTATCTTGGGCTAAGGGCCTCCAAACGACTCACCGTCAGCGGCAACGCGATCCTTGGATAGAGACGGTCGTTTCGGTATACTATACTCAAGGTGCACCTTCCTTTTCGGGAGCTTACGTGGTTAAAACTCCATAGTTAAGCGTGCTTGGCCTAGAGTAGTGATCAGGATGAGTGACCTCCTGGGAAGTTTCCCAGGGTGGGTGTGAGACGGAAAGGCCAATAAATAACAGACCAGGCGTCCGATTGACACGCCGTCTGTTTCGTTGAATTCCTCTAAGTGAGATGGATCTTTTGGCTTACTCCGCTCGAGGTTTGGATACCGACGGAGTGCGGTCGGGTTGGATCGTACCGAAATCCAACCGGGCCCCTGGAGCGAAAAAGCCAATAACTCTCAGACCGGGCGTCCGATTGACGCGTCGTCTGTTGCGTTGAGTTCCTGTTGACAATACGAAACTTTTGGCATCCTCCTCCCAAGTTTTGGATGCAGATGGATAGTGGCCGGGTTGGATCGCACCGAAATCCAACCGTGCCCCTGGAACGGAAAAGCTGATATCTTTCTGACAAAACGTCCGTTTGACGAACCGTCAGCGGCGTTGGTGATCGCGTTGTGAAACGGTCCCTATGAGTTTACCCTATGATAGTTCGGGGTACAATTGAGATACGGACGGGTTTGGTTCGCTCACGAAACCAACCAGGCCCCTAGGACGAAAAGGCTAATAACTCACAGACCGGGCGTCCGATTGACGCGCCGTCTGTTGCGTTGAGACACCTATGACGTGGAGGTCCTTTGAGATACTTCTTAGTGGTACATTGAGATACTTGGAGTATCGACCTGTAGCTCGTGGAGCGGACCCTCCCAGTGACGAGCGTGCGGAGTACGGAGGCCGTGTAGCTGGCTGAGACCCGACGACTGCTGATCGAACGACTCGGTGTGTTACAGAGGTGCGCTTGGTTGTAGCGGCACATGGGAGCGCTTGGTTGTAGCAGAAGACCCACGATAGAGGTGCGTTTGGTTGTAGCGGCACATGGGAGCGCTTGGTTGTAGCGGCAGACCCACGACAGAGGTGCGCTTGGTTGTAGCGGCACATGTGAGCGCTTGGTTGTAGCAGCTTGCCCGCAGTACTCGATTGGTGGAGTTCTTCAGCAGTCTTAGGTTAGTGAGCAGTACCTCGGAGTCGTGACAGGACCACTGTACACTCCAGAGACGGAGATCTTCAGCAGTTACAGTTTCGATAATGAAAATCCTGGTTTGAGCTGAGACTTTTGACCTTGTGTTTACCTCATGATTGAGATGAGTCACTTGCTAACTTAGGTATATGTATGGGCATATACCCGGGTAGTGGTTATCCGTTGATTTCACAATCCTTCTGTTTCCTCATGATTGAGATGGGTTATTTGATAACTTAGGTATATGTATGGGAATATACCTAAGTAGAGGTTATCTGTTGAGATCTTCTTTGTGGTTATCCTTGTTGGTTTAGTGAGACCTTGAGGGTCTCAGGGTCCCTACTGAGTATCGTTATACTCACCCCTGCACGGGCTATGCCCGCACCTCGTTGTGTTGGTTGCAGACGACGGGCAGTGCTGACAGAGGCCGAGTGTTTGAGGACTGGACGGTACCTGGAGGTGGACTATACGAAGAGATGGTACCCGGAGGAGGACCTCACGATGAGATGGTACCTAGAGTTGGACGTGACGACGAGGCGGTACTCGGAGGTGGACCACTGGGCGAGACATACTCGGAGCGGACGACGGGACCTGAGGAGCAGAGGAGCTATCTGTACCCACCCTTCAGGTGGAATTTCCAGTGGATAGCTCGGCATAGCAGCTTTACTTTTCAGTTGCTGTTTTCCCTTTCGAGTTGTACTTTACAGTTGGGCTTGTATTTCCGACCCCTTTTTACTTTCCGCACTTACTGTTGTACTCAGTTTTTACTTAGTGTTTATTTCTTCCACTTGTACTCTGTGGTTCTTGTTTTCTTTTATAAAGGCAATGCCTTCCCAGTTATCGGGATTTTATGCCTTTGGTGCTAGTCGCTAGCCCCTGGCCTATGGAAGGCGGGCTTGGGGTAGTCACGGCACGGGCCCCGAGGACGGGTCGTGACAGAAGTTATCAAATCCATAGTAAGAATATGAGTAATGTTTTTAATATATTTGATGTAATTATTTTGTAAAATCAAAAGTACACATAAAACTAATTTCTCAATGATTATAATTTTGATGAATCCCTTGAAGACATCACTGAACAATACGAGGAAATTCTATATATATAATAATATTTATATACTTATGATGAGTTTGGAAATTTTAGTTGTTAGGGAGGCCTAAAGTGAAAGGATCTACGTTCCAAATACATAGAATACATTTTGAGCCTAAAAATATACATAGAGAAAGTATTAAATTATAAAAAACTTGAAGAATCATTAGAATAACTACACATGTTTTTTATAGGTTTTACCAAAGAGTATGGATTGGACTTTATAACCCGAGTAGTTGATTTTAGAAATATTATAAGACCTGAAGCAAAGTAAAGATAATCACAATTGAGACTTGATGTAACATCCTTATGATAAGATTGAAATTGGGTTGAAGTGGATTTTCAGAATAATCTCAATGGGTGTGGTTAAATATTATGGAAAAATCCTATCTTGTTTGTAAAGAATACTCTTTAATTGAGGATATTGATTTGTTGTGTATTTTACTCAAGTATATTGGCTTGAAAAATTAGAATATTTATCGGGATTTTTTCTTAATAGAAATGAAATGTTTCCCAAATGGAATTGAAATATTAATTCCTTAATGGAATTATTGAGGAAGAGGTATTCATTGAACATACATAGGGGTTTATCCTTAACAATGATAGTTCTCAAGTGTGTAGGCCAAATAAAGAACATTATGGGATCAAAGAAGAATCCCAATCATCGAATTCAAAGATAAATAATAGCTTAAAAGGGAATGGAATTCAAAAAAGGAAGGGTGTATTTAAATCATTATGATAAAGGAAACAACACAAACATTCTCATTATGACCATGTATATCGACAAAATATATAATAATGGAAACAAAGATGAATATTGTGAGGATTTTTCTACCCAAATGAGAATAATTTTAAAAATTTCAATGATTGGTGATATACAATTCTTTTTGGAACTATATGTTACTAATTACATGGATATTATCTTTCTATCACAGTAAAATTATTCTCATGGGTTACTCAGAATTTTTGGTATGGTTGGATTAAGTGATTTTTATACTTTGGTAGCACATGTGAAAAATATATCATTGGATGAACAAGGAAGGAGTTTGAATTAAATGAGGTTCCAAACACTCAATAGAATCTTACTCTATTTGACTGCATCAAGAAAAAATGTTGGGTTTTTAGTTGAACTTTTTCATGATTCCAAAGTAACATGAAGGTGTTTCATACTAAGAAAGAAAATAGGTTATTGATTTACATCCAAGTAACTCTCGATTATGGATTGAGGAATGAAATAAATAAATCATTATAGATTTAATACCATACTGATGATGATTGGGTATGAGATGTTAGAGATCAAAATTTTACATATGGAGGTTCATTCTTTATTTGAGGAAGAAGTTTAACATGACACTCTAATAAGAAAAATCTATCACTCTTATATCAATTGAATCTAATTATGTTTTTGAATTAAAATACATAACTCCAATGATATGGATGAAGCTACAAAATAAATATATGAAGTTTTATTTTGCAAACCCATTGGTCATTATGTGGGACAATAAATGTGAAACTAAATTTCCAAATATTCTAGTGAAAAATTCAAGTTATAAACATTTTTATATCAAGTACCTCTTAATCACAGAGAATGTGGAGTGTGGTGAATTTTTTTGGAAGATATTTCAACCAATCATAAATTCATAAATATCTTTATGAAACCTCTTACTGAGGATTCCTTTCATCACATAAGATTTTTTGAAAGTTCATTATTCCCGGGAATTTTGATAATTATTTCTTGGTTTCTTCAACTCTATCATTCATTTGAATTTACTCCACAATCCATTATTTTATTTTATTAATAATCCTGTTTTGGGAAAAGTGGGAAGCATAGAAAAACCTCCACATATCACTAGAACATACAACACTAAGACCACTAATATGATCAACACAGAACATAAAAAATGAAAATTCAAAATCCATGAAAACCCTACCATCATTGTTGCCTACCAAAAATCCATAAAATTTGAAATTCAAAAATCAGGATAGCATAATACAACTCAATAAATAGGTTATCTCGATTCTTGTGGTTCATTTGAATCTTCTGAAAATGGGAAAGAATACAAAAGGATATATTATTGTAAATTATAAGACAATCTAGGTTCATTTGTAGGTGATCATGAAGCGGTAGAGGAAATGATAATTCTTCCAAATTGGGGGGAGATTGAGTTCTTGGTAGTTTAGGTTTTTATAAGAGTTTAGTTGTTGATTTTCATGTTACCATGAAATACAAAGGGGGATATTGAAGAGTCCTTTGAGATATTGAATATTAAAGAATCATCATGAAGTTGAATTGAAAAATGGGGAGATAGGTTGATTTCAAATTAGATATGGTTAATTTGGAATTGATCATACATTAAGGCATATATTTCTCTAACAATCACCATTCTATCCTATAGTGAGGTGATTAAATGTCCTCTCTATTAATGTTATTATATGAATTGTTTGTTGAGAACAATTCATTCATGATTTTGGGATTTTTTTGTGCTGTATTCATTGGAAACATGTTCATGTATAATTTAGAATCAATTTATATTTGAGTATAGATTCATAGTAACTGATGGAATGAAATATTTCTTAGTTTTGAGATCATAACATGAAAGATAAAATCACACCACAACCGATTGGAGTTAATATCATGTGAGGAGTGAAATTAACAAACTCAATTCAGAATCCTCCTTTAGACATTATTATATTGAAATTAAATAATATCTTTTAATATAGATCACACCACAATCAGTATGGTTGAATTTTTGTTATTCATATTGGAGGAATTAGTTAATATCATGTGAGGTTTATGCTTCAGAGTTAATATAATTTGATGAAGGACTTCACCTAACATGTGATGAATCACACTGAAATAGATATTATCATGATACAAAATTTCATCTAAGTTGATAAGGAGGAAATTAATTTGCTGTGAAAACCACCCTAAGATAATTATTCATTGTACTGTTTTGGGGGTCAAGTATTAATTGTTCCATGAACCAGAAATTCATGCTGAAATATATAGTAAAGTGAAGAAGACTGAAATGTAATGAAGGCTCCACTCCATAATAATCTTAACTAGATAATATTCTTGGATCTATGACTCTAGAGAAATTGATGGTTCCCCAACAATAATCAAAGGGTCACATTGTAATGAAAATCAATGATATGTGGTGATACTTAGAGATATCTAGTATCATATTTCCCATATCTTCCATAAATGAGGGTCATTATAAAAATATGGGAGTCGTTATACAATGCACATATTGATTATAAATAAATATAAGAACCACATGGAAAATAATTTTGATTAAATAAAGATAGAGACTCATATTCCAAGAGAATTATAAGTGGGATTAAGTATGCTTTTGGGGAAAATAATAATGGTTCACACCAAGCCAAAATTTTAGGGAAATATAAGGCACAACTAGAGGGTATCATTAGACTTGTTATTTCTAATTTTCCCTCTATTAATAATATTTTAATACAATCATATTTCTCCTTTTCTTGTTCATTTCATAAAAACTCAGAACTGTGATTCTTGTTTGTATTCAACTAATGAAGTAAAAAGTAATCAAATGAAATCTTTGGTTACAAAGAAATATATCATTCTCAAATAGATCATATTAACGAATTTGTATAATTATATCATTTATCTTAGGTGTTGAGAGATTTTTTTATTAACTAATATATTTAATGAATGATATGAGATGATTTTTTAAATACATATTGTAATAATTCATGGAATTCAATAAGATTCTTGAAAAAATGGTAAGGATAATTTTCTTTATCAAGAATAAATGTTTTAACTAGCTGTTTTTTAAAATATGAGGTATATAATCCCACCACACAATAGTGGAATATTATACAAACTAAAATCTTATTTTCATAAAGAAACTCCATCATATTGAAGAATATATATGATATGGATACTATAGTTTATTTATTAAATATCCCATTATAATTACATAAATTTATAAAAAATTTCATTATATTTTTCTAAGGCCAAGATGTGTGAGTTAAATTTCTCTTTATCTTTGAAATTTTCAATTTTTCTTTCACAGTCTCTAAATAGATCTTGCTTCTTGAGTTTGTGTTTGTGGTTAAATGATTCCTTCATGTGGAAAATTAGTTCCATCATATGGTCATTTGGTTTCTTCTTGAAGTTGTTTTGTTTGGTCATGTGGTTTGTTGGTTTCTTATTATGGTAAATAGGTTTGGTTATGTGATCAATTTTTTTTCTTGTCACGGTCACTTGGTTTGGTCATGCGGTCTTTTGGTTTCTTCTTACTATCTCCTTGTTTGGTTATGTGGTGAGTCTGTTACTTCTTTTAGTTGATTGGTTTGGCCATATGGTAATTCAGTTTATTCTTAGGGGAAATATGTTTGGTCATGTGGTTGATCAATTCCTTCAAGCTTATTTCCCGACTCCATGCACTCGATACCTTCATTCAGCCACTTCAAAATATTTAAGAAATCCAATTTTTTTTAAAATGAATAGTTTCACCCCGAATTATGTGAAATGATTTTTAACATAAAACTATGTAATTTAAGGCTTCTAATTTTTTTTAAAATTTTATTCTTGTAAATAGTTATACCTTTTAATTTATTGACTTCTCGTGTTTTAAATAGGATTTAAATGGACTGTTCTATGGGATTTTATTGGAACCAAACTAAAAGAGGAATAAAAGGAAACTTGACCACATTATGTTTTAGATATCTACAAGGATTTTTATATGTCTTTCTAAAATATGCGCTTTCCTCTGTTTTATTTTTTTCTTATTTTCTTTCTATTCAGATGATCCATAAATCTATTCTTTAGTTTTGGAAGTATAACGACCCATAATTTACATACATGGTTATTACTTCAAAATTGAAGTACACTTATTACAACATATAACAAAACCATGAAAGGACCGTATAGGTATAGTGTCTTTAGAAACTAGGAAACATAATCAACTGGTTAATAAAGCGTCTACACTGTCTCCCATTTATTTCATCATATCTATAGTCCCTTTTGGAATATCTTACTTAATAACCTTCCTCCGGACCTAGGGAAAGAAAACATACAAAAGGGTGATCTCAAATGCTCAGTAAGGGTAAAAAAAAGAAATATCAATCACATCATATTCATAAGAACATAACAATTTGGAAATCTAACCCTGAAAAAGAGATCATAATTTCATAACATGGGATAAATCATGGTAGTGAAATGTAATCACAATAATCATAACATAAAACTTGAAGCATTGTGGAATACACACATAATCATAGAGAATCATTTCTTATTAGTCAAGACTAATTGCCAAGACTTTCATAGTGGACAATGTCCATTTCTGAACTGAGTTCATTCCTCGTTTCAGTCCGGTTTCACTGAACCGGTTTAACCTGCTGTTCCAGCCACGTCTATCTCATGAGATATAAAATCTTTACCCAATGAATTGGAGGGAGATACAGGTCCCACCCATCTCATAATGATACCATTCTTATGTGTTCCAAAAAATCATAAACCATACATCATAGCATAACCCATGTAATAAAAATGGGATTCTTAAACATCGTGACATCATAATAAAATTCATATAAGATAAATGAATTCATAAAAATAATTTCATCACCACATAATCAAATAAATTTAATAATAGGGATAGAAACAAAACCCTTTATTATCTTAGATGGAAAATAATTTTGATAAAACACTTGAACTCCATTCTTGAGGAAAATATCCTTTCTACTTCAAAAACACTTTTCCTTTCTTAACATGTCATAAAATTCTAAACTAAAAGAATTTGATTAAAAATAAACTTTAAAATTTGTGAAGGAATCTTCTTGGAAATAATGTTTTAAAAATCCATTCATGCCGTATAATTTAAAAAAACATTCTTCTCATACTTTTGTCGGAAAAGTCAAAAAGTACCTCGTACGAAAAACGACAAAATATTCCTTTCATATAATTTACTAAAAACTCAATGAAGGGTAAATTGGATTTAAACAATTTTAGGTGGATGGAAATAATATTACATATTGAGGAAACATGGATGTGGATGATAAAATACACCCCAGTAAATTCCAATGTATAAACAATCTCGGATAAAAATGAGATTGTGATATTTCCTTTACCTTAGGTCCGATTTGCTTCGTAAGTGTCCAAAACACCTGTATAATGATTTAAATAATGTTATTGACTTATTCCAGAATCATAATTATTTTTATGATATCATATATGGTCATATTCTTAGCTTCTTATTAGTAATATTTCATTGCTACTTGTTATTCGGGTGTTTATTACTTTTTGTTGTTATGCGTGTTTTGTCGAATACATTATTATTCTTATTTTTAGGTTATAGATACCTCATTTACAGAATGTTATTAGTGTAATATATATGATATTTATTCACTCAATTCATTTATGTAATCATTATGCAATGAAAATCATGTAGAACGAGTCTCATCACATCGTGGAGACGGTATTTCGTACGTACGCACGAGCGATGATATCATTCCCATGATCATGTAATTGTATTGGAGTGTATGTATACTATTTAAGAATCAATATCACATTAAAATAATCATATATATTAATTATTTACACCATTATACCAATCCATGTAAGGTGGTGGTGGAAAATAGATTACACCACGACGTGGAGACGGTATTCCGCACGTACGCACACGCAGTGATTTCGTTTTCCATAGGATGAATAGATGGTGAAATAGGGTTGTTTCATACTTATAATAACATATCAGTATATGAGTGATACTGATGTTATTAATTCATAATGACACAACTAAATAAGAAGAAGAGGAAGAAGAAATAATGTTGAAAGAATCGGTAACGGACATTACCTCTTCTTTGAAGCGCTTCTTTGAGACCTCCTTTTAGGGCACTAAAATTGGTCTTTGAAGAATAAAAGGACCTATAGGATGTTTATAGGGAATTGGAGAGGAGAAATTGGCAGGGTTTGGCCGAGCTTTAAGGCTCAAAGTGGTGTGAGGAAGAGAGGGAAGAGGTTCCCTTTTATAAGAGAGGAGAGGGCACCTTTGGAAACACCAAAAATATTATTTTATTATAAAGCCATATTCGGTTTTAAATAGCTCCAAATTGATTTATTTCGAAGCTAAGGTGGGGATGGGTCGAAATATTCTCATCCAATAGAATTTTGAAAAGTTTAGTTTACTGTTTTAACCTTATCATTTATATTTAACGTTAAGTTAGATAATTTTACTTTTACCGTGTATTTTTGTGTTCTTACACTATATGGTTAATAAACATACTATAACAAGCCAAAAGAACCCCAAGATGTTTATTATTAATATATATAACATTATATAAGTAATTTTTCCGAAACATAGATTTTGAGGAATAAAATAACAATTAATAATATAATATTTGTTTTAAAAACTATTTTTTGTAAATTTTGACACTATTTAGTAATTGATTTTTGTGAAAATCATAACAGAATGATTAATTCTAAAAAAGTTAATTAAATCAATAATAATATGTCATATTAACTTATTAATTTAGTGGAATTCATAAAAAGTCTCCAATTGAATTTATTTGGGTATTTATAACATCAATTATGTCAATATTTCATTAATAAGATAATTACTGCATCATCTTTGTGTGATAAATGAATTAAATTATTTAATGTCTAAAAATTAAAAATAAAATACCATTATGTAGGAAATACATTTAGATTTCTAATTAATATTTATAGTATAATTTATCTTATGTATAACCCTATATTAAGAATTATTTACTTATTAAACTTTTATTTTAACTATTTTAACCGTTCTTTAAATAAATTAATAATAAATGTCCTAATCTAATCCAAGTGGTCCTAAATGGTCATATTTTATTCCTAAGGTTGTTTTTGGTCGAATTACAATTATCCAATATAATTAGGACATGTTTTAGGGTAATAATAATATCATTGTTACCCTTAATTACCCTATTTACTTTTAACCGTGGTAAATAAAAGTAGAAAGTTACTATTCACAAAAAAATTATTTTCATCTCATTGAACCACATTTTACTTACTGACATCAACCGTGTCTCTTGGATTTTTGAAATTCCACTCACAGAAGCGGTAAAATTAAGTTTTATGTAAATTTGCAAATTCTCCTAGGAGGTGGGTAAAAGACGTTGAAAAGTTAAATAAACTTTTTATATATCTAAAATTATTATAAAATTACATCAATGAATTACATTAAACTTATATAGGTATTATGTATAAATTTTGAACTAAAATAAATTTAAATAAAATAAATAATTATTTAAATAAAAAGTCAGTTTTTAAATAGTAACCCGGTGTTTTCACTATTCATCAAAAATTGAAAGTTTCCAGAAAAATACCAAAATTTCACCCTAAGATAATTTCAATATTCCGAATCCAAAAACGAAGTCCATTTTGAAAAATAAAATTTAAAAAATTTCAAAAAGTGGTTATTACTATTTATAACGGCTAGTTTTAATAATATTTTAATAGCATACCGTTGTTTAGTGAAACTCGGTATTGCGTACGACGCAAGCTATCAAGGAAGGTCGTGATTGCGTGTAAAGCAAGCCAAGCTAGTGTTTTGTGTAGTGAAAGATTCCTTTTATGATTTATATAAAATAAAAACAAAATATTTCTTATAAAAGTCTCGGGTGTTACCTTCTACCCCCCTTAAAATGAATTTCGCCCTTGAAATTCATCACTTGTAACAAACAGATGAGGATACCTCTCCCTCATAATATCCTCGAGCACCCATGTAACATCTTCTAATTGGTGGCTCCTCCATAAAACTTTCACCAAGCGAGTGGTCTTGTTCCGTAAGACTTTTTCACTACGATCGAGAATCTCTATCGGCTATTCTTCATAAGAAAGATCTTGTTCCAGCGGTACAACATCTGAGTTGAGTACATGTGAAGGATCAGGTATGTACTTTCTCAGGAAAGATACATGGAACACATCGTGAACTTGAGAGAGATTCGGTGGAAGTTCCATTCAGTAAGCTACCTTCCCAACATGATCCAGTATTTCGAAAGGACCGATACACCTAGGGCTTAGCTTTCCCTTCATTCCAAATACCATTACTCTCTTCCAAGGAGATATTCGTAAGAACAATTTATCACGCACTTCAAACTCTAAGTCTTTTCTTTGGTTGTCAGCATAACTTTTTTGTCGACTCTGAGATGCTCTTATGTGTTGTTGAATTGATCGGACCTTTTCTGCCATCTCATCAACAAGATTAGGTCCTAATAGATTTCTTTCCCCAAAATCGTCCCAGCAAGTTGGAGTCCTGCATTTCTTTCCATAGAGAGCTTCATAAGGATCCATATGAATACTATAGTGAAATCTATTATTATAAGAAAATTCCACCAAAGGAAGGTGTTGATCCCAAGCACCATTTAAATCCATAGATAAAGCTCTCAAAATATCTTCAAGAGTTTGAATTGTCCTCTCAGACTGACCGTCGGTCTAAAGATGATAAGTAGTGCTGAAACTCAACTTTGTATCCAGAGTATGCTGAAGAATTCTCCAGAACTTTGAGGTAATCCTCGGACCCCGATCAGATATAATAGAAAGAGGTACTCCATGCAATCTTACCACTTCCATTACATATATCCTGGCAAGCTGATCCAGAGAGAAATCCTCTCTAATAGCAATGAAGTGTGCAGACTTTTTAAGACGATAAACTATGACCCAAATAGCATTATTGCCTTTGGATGTTTTAGGAAGTCCTGTGACAAAGTTCATAGTGATGTTTTCCCATTTCCATTCGGGTATGAGTAATGGTTGTAACATCCCCTTTAACTTGCTGACAAACCAAGCATCGAGAGACATATTCAGCAACATCTCTTTTCATGCCATCCCACTAGAAGTACTCTTTTAGGTCCCTATAAATCTTTGTGCTTCCAGGATGAATAGAGAATGAAGAACTATGAGCCTCATCCAGCAGCTCCTTCTTTAATTCAGAGATGGGAGGAACAAAAACCCGATTCCTGAACATTATTATCCCATCACAATCAAGGTTGAATTCATGAACATTTCTTAACTTCTTTTGTAACTCTACAGCTTCTTTCTATGCCTCTTTAATCTTAACATGTATAGATGGCTGAACATTCATTTGAGAAAGATAAGATTTTTCCCCTTTCATTATAATTCCAAGATCCATCCTTTGTAAATCCATAAATATTGGATCTTTTGTGATCCTCATCATGGATAAACTGGCATGGTCTTGTCGACTTAATGCATCTTCCATCTTGTTTTATTTCCCAGGGTGGTAATGAATTGAGCAGTCGTAATCCTTAATCAGCTCCAACCATCTTCTTTGGTGCATATTCAGCTCCTTTTGTGTGAAAATATACTTTAAACATTTATGATCAGTATAAATGTCACCCCTTTCTCCATAAAGATAATGCCTCCAAATCATTAATGCAAGGATTACCGCAGCTAACTCCAAATCATGAGTTGGGTAATTTTGCTCATGGATTTTCAACTGTCGTGAGGCATAAGCTATCACCATATCATTTTTCATAAGAACACACCCCAATAACTTCTTGTATGCATCACTATAGATCACAAACCTTTCTCCACTACAAGGTAGTGTGAGCACAGGGGAACTGGATAACCTTCTTTTCAACTCCTTGAAATTCTCTTCACATTCCTCCATCCTCATGAAATTAACTCCCTTTCGAGTCAACCTGGTGAGTGGATTAGATAATCGTGAAAAATCTTTCACAAAGCGTTGATAATATCTAGCCGAACTAAGAAAACTCCGGATCTCAGTTACTGTTGTTGGTCTCGACCATCTTTTGATAACCTCTATTTTTTCCGGATCCACAGATATCCCCGCTTTTGAGATTATGTGACCCAAAAATGAATCTTTTTGAAGCCAAAATTCACACTTGGTAAATTTGACATAAAGATTCTCCTTTCTCAGGGTATTCAATATAATTCTCAATTGATCTTCATGTTCTTCCTGGCTCTTTGAATATACAAGAATATCCTCTATAAAGACTACCACAAACTGATCAAGATAGTCTCTAAATACTCTATTCATCAGATCCATGAAGATAGTAGGGGAATTAGTAAGACCAAATGGTATCACTATAAATTCATAGTGTCCATACCTTGTACGGAAAGCCGTCTTTGGTATATCCTCTCTTTTGACCCTTATTTGATGATACCCTGAACAAAGATCAATATTGGAAAAGTATTGAGCTCCGCGTAGTTGGTCAAATAAGTCATCAATGTGCAGGAGAGGATATTTGTTCTTGATAGTGATCTTGTTAAGTTCTCTATAATCAATGCAGAGTCTCATTGATCTATCTTTCTTCTTAACAAACAGAACAGGTGATCCCCAAGGTGACGCACTAGGGCGTATGAACCCCTTATCGAGATTCTCTTGGAGTTTCTTCTTCAATTCCTGCAACTCAATTGGGGCCATTCTATAAGGTGTCTTTGAAATAGGTAAAGCACCTGGTACATGTTCTATTGAAAACTCAACTTCACGATTTGGAGGAAGACCTGACAATTCCACCGGAAAGACATAATCAAACTCCCGTACAATGGGCATATTCTTAATCATGAGTTTCTCACCAACCATTTGAGATAAATAACCTTCATTTAGTGGAATCAAGACCCATAAGATGGAAGAAATTTCCACTGGAAGGTTATGTTCATCCTTGCATCGATAGAACGATCAAAGATTGATCTGGAATATGAAAAGTGAATTCCCTTCTTTCGAAATTGATATGAGCTCCATATAGAGAAAGCCAATCCATGCCAAGAATCACAACAAATTCCACTATAGGGATGATCACAAGATTTGAAGGAAGCACTTTCGCACAAACTTCAATCAGAGAAGAATTATAAATTTTTGATGCCACTGTTATGCCATTAGGGGTTGTCACAGATAACTCAACATCTCATTTTTGAGGTAATACAACAATACCCTTAGAAAATTATTCAGAAATAAAAGAGTGGGTGGATCTAAAATCAAATAAAACATTTGCTACTTTAGAATTGATGGTAGGTGTACCTTTTACCACATCGTTATCGTACTCCACATCACTGATAGAAATTTCATGTGAATTTCCTTTGTCTTTAGCCTTAAGAGTTTGTTGACATAGATCATCATCAACAACCCTTGGATTAGTGCATTGATTGGCATAATTCCCCATTTCCTTGCACTTGTAACATTTAAGTGTAGGAGGTGCACTCTGTGTAGCCTTTTCATTGTTCGCATCAATAGACATCTTCTTTCCATCATTGCGGCATTCAAATGCCCGATGAACTTTCTTTCCACACTTGAAACATTTACTTGTCCCTTTAAGACAACTCCCTCCATGTTTCTTTCCACACTTTGAGCATAAGGGAAAACTCATCTTATTTTTAGTGTGCTCTTTAGATTTTCCTTTGATTTCTATTTTCCTCTTCTTATCTAACCCATATGACTGATGGGTTACTCCAATTTCCATCTCAACTTTGAGAGCACATTGAACAATTTCCTCATAGCTATTGAAGTTCCTTATGGCTAACACCCTTCGAAGACCTGGTTTTAAGCCACTAAAGAATCGATCGATCTTACTCTTAGGTTGGATAATAATACCAGAAGATTACCTTGCAAGTCTTGTAAAATTTTCTTCATATGTACCAATAGATTCATCATACTTTTCCTTTAGTTCAAAAAAATCCTTCTCCATCTTTGTTCGGAGAATACGAGGGAAGTACTTATTGAAAAATAAGTTCTTGAACTCGTCCCATTACATGGACTAAATTTCATCTCTTGGCCTCGTATTCTTGATAAGATTCCACCATTGATCAGTATCACCTTCCAAACGATACACTGATAAGATGACTTTGTCATGTTCAGAACATTGGAGAACTGAAAATATCTTTTCAGTAGTACTGATCCATTGTTCAGCAACTAATGGATCTGTAGACCCGCTGAATGAAGGTGGACGCTATCTCATGAAGGATTAAACAGAATGTTGCTCCTTCCTTTGCGCGTTTGGATGTACTGCATGATTCATAGCTTGAGAAAGTTGTGTGAGAATGGCTACAAGATTTTTCATTCCAACTCCCATAACGTTTGGTTGCTCAGGGGGACAATCATTTCATTTCCTGTCGCATTCCGCATTAACACGGTTCCTTCGGGTTCCAGCCATTGACTAAAACCAAGAAGAATACTGTGAGAAACACAAATTATAATAGGAAAAACACACAATCAAGAATAAAATTTCACACTTATGGTCTTATCCTAGGTTATTCATGGCCATATCTAAAACACTAAGATTGTATTCTATGATTAGACTTATCCTTAGGATTCTTACTAAGGATTTCACATCCTAGTCTCCAAAGGTTGACTATATGTTTCCTCTGATACCAACTATAACGACCCATACTTTACATACATGGTTATTACTTCAAAATTGATGTACACTTATTACAACATATAAAAAAACCATGAAAGGATCGTATAGGTATAGTGTCTTTAGAAACTGGGAAACATAAACAACTTGTTCATAAAGCATCTACACTGTCTCCCATTTATTTCATCATATCTATAGTCCCTTTTGGCATATCTTACTTAATAACCTTCTTCCTGACCTGGGGAAAGAAAACATACAAAAGGGTGAGCTAAAATGCTCAGTAAGGGTAAAAAAATGAAATATCAATCACATCATATTCATAAGAACATAAAAATATGTAAATCTTACCCTGCAAAAGAGATTATAATTTCATAACATGGGATAAATCATGGTAGTGAAATGTAATCACAATAATCATAACTTAAAACATGAATATTTTTGGCATACACACATAATCATAGAGAATCATTTCTTATTAGTCAAGACTCATTGCCAAGACTATCTTAGTGGACAAAGTCCATTTCTAAACCAAGTTCATTCCTCATTTCAGTCCTATTTCACTGAACCGGTTTAACCTGCCGTTCCATCCATGTCTATCTCATGAGATATAAAATCTTTACCCAATGCATTGGAGGGAGATATAGGTCCCACCCATCTCATAATGATACCATTTTTATGTGTGTCACAAAATCATAAACCATACATCATAGCATAACCCATGTAATAAAAATGGGATTCTTAAACATCGTGACATCATAAAAAAATTCATATAAGATAATGGAATTCATAAAAATAATATCATCACAACATAATCAAATCAATGTAATAATAGGGATAGAAACATAACCCTTTATTATCTTAGATGGAAAATAATTTTGATAAAACACTTGAACTCCATTCTTGAGGAAAATATCCTTTCTACTTCAAAAACACTTTTCCTTTCTTAACATGTCATACAATTCTAAACTAAAAGAAGTTGATTAAAAGTAAACTTGAAAACTTGTAAATTAAGATTCTTGGAAATAATGTTTTAAAAATCCATTCATGTCGTATAAGTTAAAAAAACATTCTTCTCATACTTTTGTCGGAAAAGTCAAAATGTGCCTCGTACGAAAAACGACAAAATATTCCTTTCATATCTTTTACTAAAAACTCACCGAAGGGTAATTTGGATTTAAAAAATTGTAGGTGGATGGAAATAATATTACATATTGAGGAAACATGGATGTGGATGATAAATTAAACCCCAGTAAATTCCAAAGTATAATCAATCTCGGATAAAAATGA
This sequence comes from Viscum album, assembly GCA_963277665.1. Taxonomy (NCBI): domain Eukaryota; kingdom Viridiplantae; phylum Streptophyta; class Magnoliopsida; order Santalales; family Viscaceae; genus Viscum; species Viscum album. Next base: position 1,862,257,946 of record OY728120.1, on the reverse strand, counting down.
GATTGTGATATTTCCCTTACCTTAGGTACGATTTGCTTTGTAAGTGTCCGAACCTCCTGTATAATTATTTAAATAATGTTATTGACTTATTCCAGAATCCTACTTATTTTTAGGATATCATATATGGTCATATTCTTAGCTTCTTATTAGTAATATTTCATTGCTACTTGTTATTTAAGTGTTTATTTCTTTTTGTTCTTATGCGTGTTTTGTGGAATAAATTCTTATTTTTCTTTCTAGGTTATAGATAAATCATTTCCAGAATGGTATTAGTGCAATATATATCATATTTATTCACTCAATTCATTTATGTAATAATTATGCAATTAAAATCATGTAGAACGATTCGCATCACATCGTGGAGGCGGTATTCCGTACGTACGCACGAGCGATGATATCATTCCCATGATCATGGAATTGTATTGGAGTGTATGTATACTATTTCAGAATCAATATCACTTTAAAATAATCATATATATTCATTAATTACACCATTATACCCATCCAAGTAAGGTGGTGGTGGAAAATAGATTACACCACGGTGTGGAGACGGTATTCCGTACGTACGCACACGCGGTGATTTTGTTTTCCGTAGGATGGATAGATGGTGAAATAGGGTTGTTTCATAATTATAATAAAATATCAGTATATGAGTGATACTGATGTTATTAATTCATAATGAAACAACTAAATAAGAATAAGTGGAAGAAAAAATAATGTTGAAATAATCGGTAACAGACATTACATCTTCTTTGAAGCGCTTCTTTGACACCTCCTTTTAGGGCACTCAAATTGGTCTTTGAAGAATACCAGGACCTCTAGTATGTACCTAGGGAATTGGAGAGGAGAAATTGGCAGGGTTTGGCCGAGCATGAAGGCTCAAAGTGGTGTGAGGAAGAGAGGGAGGTGGTGCCCTTTTATAAGGGAGGAGAGGGGCACCTTTGGAAAAACAAAAAATATTATTTTATTATAAAGCCATATTCGGTTTTAAATAGCTCCAAATTGATTTATTTCGAATATAAGGGGGGGATGAGTCGCAATATTCTCATCCAATAGAATTTGGACAAGTTTAGTTTACTATTTTAACCATATCATTTAGATTTTACTTTAAGTTAGATAATTTTACTTTTACCGTGTATTTTTGTGTTCTTACACTATATGGTTAATAAACTTACTATAACAAGTCAAACGAACCCCAAGTTGTTTATTATTAATATATATAACCTTATATAAGTCATTTTTCAAAACCATAGATTTTTAAGAATAAAATAACAATTAATAATATAATATTTGTTTTACAGACTATTTTATGTCAATTTTGACACAATTTAGTAATTTATTTTTGTGAAAATCATAACAGAATGATTAATTCGAAAAAAGTTAATTAAATAAATAATAACATGTCATACTAACCTATTAATTTATTTTAATTCATAAAAATTCTCCAATTACATTTATTTGGTTATTTATAATATCAATTATGTCAATATTTCATTAATAAGATAATTACTGCATCATCATTGTGTGATAAATAAATTAAATTATTTAATGTCTAAAAATTACAAATAAAATTTCATTATGTAGGAAATACTTTTATATTTATAATTAATATTTATAGTCGAATTTATCTTATGTATAACCCTATATTAATAATTATTTACTTATTAAACTTTGATTTTAACTATTTTAACCCTTCTTTAAATAAATTAATAATAAATGTCCTAATCTAATTCAAGTGGGCCTAAATGGCCATATTTTATTCCTAAGGTTGTTTTTGGTCAAAGTACACTTATCCAATATAATTTGGACAAGTTTTAGGGTAATAATAATATCAATTTTACCCTTAATTACCCTATTTACTTTTAACCGTGGTAAATAAAAGTAAAAAGTTACTATTCACCAAAAATTATTTTCATCTCATTGAACCACATTTTACTTAATGACATCAACCGTGTCTCTCAGATTTTTAAAATTCCACTCGTAGAATCGGTAAAATTAAGTTTTAGGTAAATTTGCAAATTCTCCTAGGAGGTGGGTAAAAGACGGTGAAAAGTTCAATAAAATTTTTATATATCTAAAATTATTATAAAATTACTCCAATTAATTACATTGAACTTATATAGGTATTATGTATCAATTTTGAACTAAAATAAATTTAAATAAAATTAATAATTATTTAAATAAAATGTCGGTTTTTAAATAGTAACCCAGTGTTTTCACTATTCATCAAAAATTGAAAGTTTCTAGAAAAATACCAAAATTTCACCCTAGGATAATTTTGATATTCCGAATCCAAAAACAAAGTCCATTTTGAAAAATAACATTTAAAAAATTTTAAAAAGTGGTTATTACTATTCGTAACGGCTAGTTTTAATAATATTTTAATAGCATACCGTTGTTTAGTGAAACTTGGTATTGCGTACGACGCAAGCTATCAAGGAAGGTCACGATTGCGTGTAAAGAAAGACAAGCTAGTGCTGTGTGTAGTGAAATATTCCTTTGATGATTTATATATATAAAAAATATTTCTTATAAAAGTCTCAGGTGTTACAGGAAGTCATTATCCAAGACTCGGTCTCCCCTACTCATGATTCGAAGAATATTTTTCAGACCTTTAGTCCATTATTTTCTACACCACTATATGTCATTTGAGGTAGATGTTTGTCCACATATCTTATGGATTTATTCTCTGTAAGTGTTGTGTGATTGTTCAAGACCACGCTGTTTCAATATATCATATGCGACATCTTAGTTGATAACCTTTATTTTTTTTTGTAGTGTGATATATATCCCTTCTAGGTTGGGGATGGTTTTCCTCTCAGCCTTTTTATTAAACTATGTAATTAGAATTATTTTTTATTTGTAGTGGGTGTGTAATATGTATTAACTAATGAAAATAAATAACTAGATTAAATTTAATTGATTGTGATAGGGTGTATTCATATATGATTTACCCACTTTGTTTATATTGTTATTGATGACACCTGATTGAAATTGAAATCTTTCGTTACCTAAATAGTGTATATATTATGAATTTTAAACCCTAACAATGGAATGTGAACCTTTTATATGTTAAAACTACCACTAGTATAAGGTTAACAAATTATATATCGATGATGAATTTGGTTGTGTGTGAATATAGAAGCCATGTGAAATCACCCACATAAGTGATGATATAATATCATGAAACCCTCTATAAATTATTTATGGTAATTATGTGACTTAGTTTTTGTTTTTATGGTATTATAATGATTTTTATTATCCCTGTGATTTTTTTGGTCTTATGGGGTTTGTAAGATGGTGACAGTGATAGGTTCAGAAGATGGATGAATTTTGGTTAGTGGATGCACGGTTTTTTTGGTGAGATGGTTGGGCTGCAGTGTTAGATTTGGAAATAGATGTGATGGTTTCTATTGTGAGGTGGTTAAGTTTCTATAATGGAAATTTTACTTTTCAAAATAAAATATGTTCTCAAAATAAACAATTTATTACCCATGAAAATAATACGAGATTATTTGATAAGTATTATATTATGGGAAAATAGACACTTATTAAAAGTTTACACTTTGTATATAAATGAGGTTTTTTATAAGATGTGTGACCTAAATCCATAAAACTATATACCTAAAAGATAATTGGTAATGTTAAAAGTGGGATTATATTTTAATATCACTAGAATATGTTTTGTTTAATGTTGGGTCCTAACACAATATCTCTCACATGATCATTTATATCCATCCTTATGAATTTATTTATGGATAGAAGTGTAAAAATCCAACCATATATAATGAATTTATGTATATATTATTATTGGTACCTATAGTAGTAGTGGAAATGGAAGATAAAATTTGAGTCATTCAACATGGCGTCAATTCAAATCACATTTGACAAAAAATTTATCCTGGAAATAATTGACATGATCATGAATTTGAAGATATTAAGAATGAATTTCTATGAATTTATTTTCGGGAAAAAGCTAGGATACTTGAGAGTAATGGAAATATAATCCATAATTATATTATCACCATAATATTATTGATCATATATGGATGTTATTTTGTGAAATGGAAATTCCAATGAACCTCTCCCAAGATCCCGACATGTTCTATATATCCTTCCATAGGATGTACATACACGATCCACCACATGTACTAAACTCAGAGGTTGTTCCACTGGATTATAATATTTATTATGAAGGAAATCCATTAGAAATATTTGATTATATAAATAATTTTTTAAATAACAAGACTACTTTCTTGGTGAATGTTATTTGGAGAAATCACATATTCCAAGAAGCTACATGGTAACCTAATGATGTAATGAAGTAAATAAAGCCCCCTTTTTGTATTAAAGTTATTAATTTTGAGGGAGGATTTAATTTTAATTGGGGATTAATATATTACCTAGATAATTAAGGAAATACATTTTTTTCCAATGAGTGTTATTTCTTTGAAATATTGTGTTACACACAACGCCATGTTTAAACGAACCACAATATACTATTAAGATATTATTATTTGACAATAATTTCTTATCCATTTGTTTAGAATGTATGAATAAGAATAACTAAATTTGGAAAACTTATGGCTACATAATTATAAATTGAGTTCAATGGATTCCAATTAACTAAAAATAAAAAAATCATTTGGAAATTAAAAAAATGTGGTTTTTCTGGAGGACTATTTTTATTCAAGAAATAAATATTATATTATAATAAATTAAATTAATCACAGTTGGTGATTGATTTTAACAAATTTAAATATTATATATGAAATAAATTCTTTAAAAATTTATTTGATATTTTTAAATTTTTTGGATATGAATAAATCATGTTTGATGAATAAAAATAATTTTTTTTTGAAAAAGTGATTTTCATCATGTTTTCCCCACATAAATTATAATTAATTAATGTGACTTATAGAAATAGAATTTTATAAAATAAAATATATATTTTTAACAACTAGGATCATATTTTATAGATAGTTTCCCTTTTTTGGTCAATAATATTAGTAACCTTAGTATAATTAATCAACTGAGTAAAGGGTTTATCGGAGTTAATAATGATTAAAAATAAGATATAATGCCATTATTTTTTATCTTAATTATTATTTATCAAAGTAAATTATACCTTTAAGGCCTTATAATATAAATTTATTTCCTTTAATTGACACTTCTCTACAAAAATATACTATAAAATACTTAATGAAAATAATGTCACGAAATGTTACTCTCTTAGTTTCAAATATATATTTCTTGTCGACATAGAGAAAATAGAAAGATGTAAATGAATATAATTTTATATTTTGAGTTTAATGAAACAAATTTCATTATGTAAATTTATTTATAAACTTATTAAATTATATAATAAACTTGAACACTTATGTAATACAGACATAATATTTATTCAAATATTTGAAAAAATTGATGAATTTTAAAAAAATTAAAAGTAATATAATTTTATTTAGATATAGTGTTACAAGATGTTATTATATTAATAATATTTTTTGTGTTAAATGATTATATTATATTTCGATATTTTTCCTTATGAAATTTAAGTCAAATTAATTTAATAGTGTCCAAATTGAAAAAAATTATATTTTATTAGAATAATATTTTATTAAATTATTTAAAAAATCACAAATGTATTTTGTGAGAAAAGAAAGGGTAATATATGGTCAAATATTTTAAACCATTTCCATTTAATATCCAATTTTTAGTTTATAGGTAAAATTATAAAACTCTACAAGTGGAAAAGATGTTACCACTATTAATATCAAATTTGGTTTAATAGGGGGTTAAAAAGATAAGGTTTGAAGCACCAAATATACCTATAAAAATATTATTTTTAGGGTATTACAACAACATACTATATTATATTTGTATTCCTGAGAAATTAGAATCATTTTATTAAGAGTGAAATTATTATACTTTAATCTTTGATGAAATCTCAAATGTTCCCGTCACCCAAATTATGAAAAAGAACATTATTCCCTTACTTTATTCACATCTTTTGAATCTTATTTATTGATAATATTATACCAAAATACCTTCTAAAAATTATTATCAATGTTTTATAAGTTATGGTCAAAACAAAAGTCTAACACTAGGGCCCTTAAGATGATATTTAAAGGAGTTTTTTTAAAAATAAGGTAATGGCCTTAACCGACCACATTATTTTCTATTTAGTATTTTACCTAGTATATATATATATACTACATAATTAAAAATATATTAAATTAATTATCCTTTATATTCTAGAATTTTATGATTATTATCAAACTACCCTTATTTACCCTCTTTCAATGAAACAGAATGTAAAATTTTCATTTATGCGTACATACGGCTTACCATCTCCACATAACGATACAATTCATTTTCCAACACTATATTTTGCGAATTGGTATAATGATGTGTTTAATTATTATATGTGATAATAATGACATAATAATTATTATTTTTGGATAATATCCTTTCAACTTTATTACCTTTGATACCATTGGAAAATGATAATCTCATTTGTTTATACGTGTTGACTACCACGTACAAAAATTGATGCTATAAATTATTATTTCTCATTTCAATTTTAGATCAATAAGTGATGATTAAATAAATATATATGATATATATAATTTAATATTGATTTTTTAAGGATAAATATCATTGAAATTTCTTTCTTTACATTCATCAAAAAATGAAAACATTGTTCTATAGCACATACAGCCTACCATATCTGTGAACTGTGTTATTCATTTTTCTATCCCTATATTTAGGAATGAATTTTAACATGTTTATAATGAATTTATATGATATTTTTATCATTATTAATGTTATTATGATTATTAAACCACAATAACTATACAAGGACCAAAGCAACCGAAACAAACAATACATGAAACAAAACTTATATATCACATGAAATAACAATTTCAATAAAGAATTGTTAAAAACCAGGTTGTAATAGGTCATAAGAAAATAATATATGGAATAATATATATGATAATAGTTCTTTATTACATTCATAACAATTATATATTTTATATATATGATTTTTTACATGTATAATGGATGTTATACCTAAGGTATAATATTTTCATCTCTCTTTTATTTTTGTGAGACACATTGTAACATCCTGGGCCCGGGTGCCACTCAACGGGTGCCCCAAACCCGATTCACCACGTGACATGAAGCGAATTTCCCCATACGCCAGAGGGTTCCGACTAGCAGCGAGGGCCCAGGTCTGATAGTGGGGAAACTATGCCCTCATTTGTCAAAGTGTAGCATAGTGGAATAAAATAAAAAGCATACAACAACTGCGGAAGAAATAAACCATACACATTTATCATATTCAACTGCAGTAAAGATAAACAGCCAATTATATAGATATGATGCAACATGTCTCCTGTTCTAAGAAAACAGCCAGAACCAGTTACATAGCAGTACAATAAAATACAGGGTACAACAAAGCATAACAAAATATCCCACAGCATCACGAGCCAATTCTCGGTCACATGCTCTCCTACACCCCAGTAGCAATCAAGTACCTGTATAATGGCCCTTGCCCTTATCTACACCCGCAGAAACGTAATCTGTTTGGGCCGAAAAGCATGACCCAAACAGGGTGTGATAAATAAATCCTAGTAGGCACCCACCAAAGGCTCGTGCTCAACTGTGTGTAAACATGAAACAATAGTGTGCAAAAGTAAAATTCAATAAACTAAGCAGTACTCAAAAGTAACCAACTCACCATTTATATTTCCAATTTATTATTCATTTATTAATTTAATATTGAGAAATCACCATGGTGAATTTCTACATAACCAGTCTGTGTCCCCTGACACGCAACCCTTACCCTCAGGTAATCCGAATCCAACCCCTGGTATTGCCCTCAGGCGTAACAGATTTTTCCCTCAGGCCTAGCTAGTGTCGCCCTCAGGCACAGAGTCTATCTCCCACAGGCACGGAAGAAGTTTCCCTCAGGCTAAGATAAAAACTGCCCTCAGGCTAAGATAACAATGCCCACGGGCTAAGTAAAACACTGCCCTTAAGCGCAAGTAACCGGGCCTTGCCCAACATGTAAATAAACATTCACAATCAATTCCTCTCAAGGCAATTCTATAATCATTTCATTAAAGGCATACCCTCGGGTATCTTGGCCAAACGGCTAAACAGAAGAACACACCATCAGAGTGGTCCTGGAGCCAAGCAGTGATCCCAAAAAACATTTTTACTACTTTATTTAATTACCAATACAGTTCTAGGTAGTTAAATTAGCCATGGACTCAGCCTCACGACCCCCCAAATATGGGTTCGTAGCTCAATAACACACAAAACGCACAACATATGGAAAATTTAACACCAAGCCACCTACCTTATAGGCCCCTGATCAGTATACTCGAACGACTTTCCACAAATAATCCTAGAACGAGGTAGATCTGAGGTAAAAGACAAACCGTTTAAACGTAAATAACTTACATACGAGGAATAATTGGTGAGAACTACTCCAGGAGAAGGGAGAACCCACCCGTGTTGTTCCAAAGAGATCGTTCAAGGCAGAAACGGATTCCGGACGCACGCCCGGAAGATCTCCGAAGCTCCGACCTCCTCCTTTGGCTCCAAAATGGATCAAATTCCTCCTCTTTCAAATGAGGAGGCTACTGCCTGTTTTAAGACGAAAAAACAAAAAACACGGCATGTACTCTCAATTACACGGCGTGTACTTTCTATTTTTAAAATGTTCCTCTGGTGGCTTCCCACCAGCGCGACACTGTTCCCCTGCTGACATGACTACACATCACGTCTTCTTGAGTACACGGCGTGTGCTGTCGCACAACTGGCCACCGGCTTACTATTCTCCTGCCGACTGACTACATGGCATGTAAAGGAACACTACACGGCGTGTAGTTGATTCCTATACCCTTCATCGCCAACACGTCCACACGCCCTGTGTACTCATCCCACACAACCTAAAGTACACGGCGTGTACTTCCAAAATTTAGGATTTTTCCCATTTTCCTTATTTTCTAAAAAACACTTAAGGAAAAGAGAAAATAAGAAGCTTGCGCCTCAAAATAAGAACCGTTTTATTACACACATAAAAAATACTCACCATTTATTTTTTAGGCGGTCTACATAGTCCCACTAAATTTATTTTATGATTAATATTATCAATTATGTTTTTATTTTCATATCCTCTTATGGTTATTTTTTTAGGCCTTGAAATTCATATGACACAATAGTGGTAAGTAGTTTTATGTTAGAATCTGATTATTTATCTGGATTTTTTTATTGCATATTTTATGATGAAATATTATGATCTACCTCTCTATAAATTCATTAAATTTCACTAATTACAGTTATTTCTTGAAAATAATTATTATATATTCATATCCTGAAACATTATATAATATTGGGTTAACTGAATAATTTTACTTTCTCTCACATTGACGATATTTTCTTGTTTACTATTTTAGATAACTAGGCCATAAAATATACATAACAAAATGTAATATACAAAATGGACACAGTCAAACCATATCCAATTTTTATATAATATAAATATTTTAAAATAACTGAGGAATTAATTTCCTAGAAAATATACCTGACATTAAACATGACTTCTTTCATTCCATTTACCATCAATAAAACCTATGAAACAATTTTAAAAATATGAAATGAGCAAAAAAAATCATAGCATGGTATATAAAATGAAAGGTAACTATTAGTTCAGTAAAAACATGAAAACTCATATAACTTTTACCATTATCTTCTACTTTTGTATAGAATATGAAATTAATAATTTCAACATGAAAAATACATACATTATACACAAAAAATCATTAAAACACATAGTAATAAGTAAAAACTCCTTTAGCAGGCATAGAGAATCGTATACATAATACCACTTCAAAATAAATTTTAATTTGAATAACAAAAATTATGAATTAAAAATATATCATCACACAAATAATGGAGGTCTATAATGGGGATAAACTTTCATATAAGCTATATCGAGATCACCCATGAGCTATATTGGGGCTCAACCCTTTGTGTAAACTGTATTAGACTCACCCTGGAAATATAATGGGTCTCAAGCCTTCATATAAGTTGTATCATGATCAATAGTTTAATATAATTCTCAAAGAGTAAAAAAAATATCACCATAAAACCAATTGAAAATATTTTTTAAAGCCATATGAAAACACATTTGTATAAAAGTACTCTTTTCTTTTAAGAACCCATTTTCAATACCCAAACACCCCTTTCATTAAATTTTTTTATCAATTAAAAAATAACCAAATAAAATAAAATAGTTTTTCTCATTTAAGAAACCATGTATTCTTATAGTTGAATCTATATTTTAAATAATTTTCATGATGACATGAATGGTTATTATTATCATACATTAAAAATATGAAATTTCATTTGCTGTTTGTTAAAAAATTCCTCTCAAGACACATTAAATGATTATATTTTAAATCCTTTTAATGAAATTATATTTATACATAATACATCCTTTATAATCTTTTTATATCCATATGAATAAATATAAAAAATAGTCTCACAAATAGTGATAAGGAATAATGATTTGAACATTTAATCTTTAAGCATTCAGAATGTCCCATACTATAGTGTACATTTAAATCATAAGAACCTTGAAATATTTCCAATTTACGAAACATTAAATAAAATTATAATAGATGAAATATTTATATATATTCTCAAAGGGGGTTTTTATACACCTTAAAAAGTATAAAGATGCATATCATCAATAAATGCACCAATGATATGATATTGAGATGAAAGTTTTAACCTTGGGACCAAATTTTCCCAAAATTCATTATCTTCCAGAACAAAAAACATGTTATAATTAGATACTTACTTTAGAACCATTTTAAGGATTATAATTAACTTTATTTCAATTATTATATTTCCATACACAACAACTTATACAATGAAGTCAACATCTTATGTATTGACCATATTCAGTTTATTTGTCAAAAAGACTTAGGTTGGTTACCTATGGTAAAATTTGTTATTATATAAAAATATCCAGGATACTAAACCTAAATTAATTATCATATTTAAATATATATTATAATTTTATTAATAATCATAAATTATGGTTATGAAAAATTAACCACTGTGAAAATCATTGAGATAGTATTCCAAACATAAAAATGAGTAACATTTAGATATTTCAATGATCATTATAGAAAGAAGGTAAATAAAATTTATCCTTCCATAATGATAATTATATCATATATACTATATTATTTTTTAATTTATCCATATGTATATAATTATTATTATGTAAAATGAATCACATTTCGTTGAGGAAGAAGTATTTCACAAGTCCAAGAATGATGTTATCACATTTCCAATGAGTGAAAAGGAAATAAGTAAAATGATATATTATATATAAATAAATGTAACTATTTTATGGATATAATATAAATTTCATTTATATCACATATGTTTTTTAAACCCATTTATAATACATTCCATATAATGTGTGACCGTATCACATCACATTGAGGAGGTGATAGTCCGCATGTCTTAAAATGATGTTATCATATTTACATAGAATCGAAAGCATGAAGGTATGTGTTATATAAAAATTAAATAATTATTACGAAATCATAAATATCATATAAATAATAAAAAATAGTTCCTCTATCATGCTTATTAATTATGATATGTGTGAATTAAAAAATGAACAATGTAATTTCAGGAGGCGATAAATCACTTTATACATGAATGGTAATTTTTTACCCATTTTATGGATGTGTGTTTAGGTATAGTTTTATAAATTAACATAAATATATCTAAGTATATTTATGAAACTTATGTTTTTATATAATAATGTAATAATAATAATTTAATGGGAGGATAAATAAATAATACATAAATGTTCATTGAATATTGTTACCCTTTTTTGGGTAATGCCATTTTGTTTTCACCAATAGGATTCTTGGTTTCTTTTTTCCCCAAAATTTTTCTTATATAATGATATGGGGTATGTTAAGAGTTTAAACATGTAGGGTTTGTTCAATCTAAAGGTTATTGGTGGTGTGATGAATTTGGGAGGGTGATTTCCTTTTCATAGTGGAGGGGGAGTGGAATTGTTGTAAATATAACTATGTAAAAACTATTAGGTGGTATATATTACCTCATGTTCTTCAAAACATTATGTTTAAATTTTGATTGAAAAATTATCAGTGGAAAAAATATGATTTAAAACATTCTCTCCAATAGAATTTCCTAATATTTCCTTTGAAAAATTCATAGTTTTTTAAACATTAAACTGGATTTATTCTTATTATATTCCTATAAAATCTATTGGATTAATGTAAAAAAGAACATATAAAATTGTGTACAAATATTATATTCCATCTTATTCATACATAATAATATAATATCTAGGAGGTAACCTACATATAAAATAATAATATCAATAATATATTATTTTTGGGAAATACAAAACCTTGCATGTAACACACGATATTGAAGAAACTCAATGTAACGTGCAGTACAAGATAATTATGGTGTTGTGCATACTAAAATATAATATATTAATTAAATATAACTCAATCAATTTAATAATTTTAATAAATATGAATGAATATATTTCATAAAATCTTAGTATGTTACATCCTACCCCCCATAAAAATAATGTTTTTAGAATTGTAACATTACCTCGATAAACAATGGTTACCCATTTGAAAATAATATTGTTGAAAAGAAAATATTCCTATTTATTAGGAATTATTTTCAAGTTCGTAAATATAAATAAATATAATTAAATGATAAGTATATATTTATCCTTTAGTCAATTTGTATAATAAACTCATCTCATGCTCCAGAAAATTAGTATCCAAAATGAATTTTCATGCATGAAGCTCTAGAGTCAACTTATTACAAATCACAAAATAATTAAAATCATAAAATGATATTCCTCCTATATTTATATATTAATGAAAACCAAAATGGTTAGAACATAGTAATATAATTCAAACCTTCTTGTTATAAGATAATGTATTAATCACTAAACTTCGATAGTAATAGCTATTGTTAAAACTAAAACATTCCATAGATATATAATCATAATGGTAACTAATACAATTATTCATAAATCCATACATGTATAGGCATTCTTCCTAAAATAAATTTCAAAAAATTACTGATACATCTATAGAAAATCAATAAATTTATCCTAAGTTATTTACATAATTTAAAACATTAAAATATTTGTGGTAATTAAATTGGTATTATGATAGTCCCTTGAAAACTATTGAGATCACTAGGTCTTTCACACATCACTAGATTTCCCAACATGATGTTTAGATATCGAAAATAATTTTTCCATCTATTTTTTCTTATGATGATGATTATTTCCACCTTGAGTATGTTTCTTGAGACACTAGTTAACATAATGTCCCAAATAATTAAAATTAAATAGTCTTACTTTTGATTTTCAACCTGTTATCCCCAGGTTGGATTGTTCAAAAATATTTTTCGTGCAGTCCTGAACCATATGACCCAACATGCTACACTGATAAAACTGTTTGAATTCTCACATTCATTCTCCAATATTTATTTTACCTCACCAGGAACATGTTTGTGTCTTGCCTCTAGAATTATTAGTCGGTCTCTAATATATTTACTTCCACCTTCCCTAGTTATTACTCATGTCATCTCATTGAACATATCTATTGTAAAAATACATTTCAACTTTCCCAGCACAATAGACTACTTTTTTCTAACTTTTATATTCACAATTGGAAAATTATCTTCTATATTTTCTTTTAATCCTTATTATAATATATTTCTTTTATTATCAATATCTCAAATAACCTATGGAACAAACTAGGAGAAACTTGTGATGTTTATATTCATGTTAATAAAAAACTCTTTATATTTTTTCCTTAACTTCAGGAACTATTTCTCCATCCTAAGATAAACCAAATTAGGGAATATTTTTTCACAAAAATATTCAGGAATGATTCCCATTTCATGGAATAATGATCATCTTTTCTTATAGTATTCTTAACAAAATACCAACATTGATCATATTACCATTACATATGAAACATATTATTAGTCACCTTTTGACCATATAAACATCCAATGACATAAAATATATTCTCAATGTCCATGATCCATCCATCGACTACAAATAGGTCATATGATCCATTAAAATATGGGTGATATTACCTCATGAAATGCTCCACTATCATCATGTTCTTTTGTTGTAGGTTGGGTTTCTCTTTTGTTTAATACCTCCATAATTTAAAAATTATCATCATGGGGATCACCCATAATATAAGCTATATCAAGGACTCCCGTTATCTATAATATGTCTCAACCATTCGTATAAGTTTTATCAGGCTTACACATTTTTCACGAGCTATAATAGAGCTCAACCTTTCTTATCAGAGCTATATTGGGGCCCAAAATTTTGAATAAGTTTTATCGAGCTTACACATTTCTTTTAATTCAGAAATACAATATCAATATTAAAAAGGTCTCATTTTAAATCTCATTAAAAAATCTTTTCAAATCCATATTAATACAAATGTGGATTAAAATTCCCTTTTCATTTGAGAACACATTTTCAATACCCAAACACTCCTTTTTTTGAAAACCCATATTCACTACCAAAATAATGAAATAAAAGGAAATTAGGGGTTTCATTTGATAAAAATTTTATTCTTTCAATGTAATCTAGATAACAAAAAAAAATCAAGATGATGTGAAAGGTAATTGTCACTGAACATTAAAAATAGGACATTTTGTTTGTTTATAAAAATATTCATCTTAAAGAAAGTAAAAATTCCCATTTAAAACATTTTAATGAAATTAAAATTAGACATACAGTTTCCTTTATAATCCATTTAAATTAATATATATAAATATTTTAAATGGTATCAAGAATATTGATGTCAAGAAAAGATTAAAAAACATAATATTTAAACAATCAATGTGACTGATACAACTTTAAAATTTAAAATCACAATCCCCTTAAAATATTAGCATTTATGAATACATTATATAACATGATAATAGATAAAATATGGATATAGAACATATAAGGGTCTGTAGATACCCATTACAAAAGATTAAAGGTGCATATATTTAAGAAATTCCTTAATAAAAGGATATTGAGATGAAATCCATTACTTAGATCCTGACATGTCACATGTGTCATTATATGTTTGAATAATAAGATTATCTTAAATATATACTTTATTTATAAACTTTTTCATGTTCTTCATTAATTTTAATTAACTAATTAATTTTTTTACACAAATGAATAAACAATAAAGTCTATGTTTGGTGTTTTGAAAACATTTAGTTTATATGTTAAAATGGATAAGGTTGGTTGAATGTAATCATGGAGGTCATTATATAAACATATACATAATAAGAATATTTACATAATTATAATATTTTTAGATAAATTAATCTTTTATAACCAACCATAAATTATTGTTATGATTAATAAACCAATGATTCAATAATGGTGATGGCAGGCTGTAAGTACATGTTAGTAAAAGTCCCATTTTTCAATGATTGATATAGAAAGAAGGTAATTAATATTAATATTTATACCATAACAATTATATATTCTATACAATATTAATTTATAACATATAATTATATATTGAATTACTATGATGTAAAAGTAATCACATCAGTTTGATGTGGCGGTAGTCCACATGTCCACGAACAATATTATCATTTTTTCTGTATGTTAAAATAAAATAATGAAAATTATATATAATATTTATAGAATGGTAATTATATCACTAGTGTTATGTAAATAAGTGATGAGGGGGAGTGACTTTTCATGGTGGAGGGGGAGTGGAGTTCTTGTAAATATATAATAGTACACTCTATTGGGAGGTCACCCTTTCCCTATGTGCTAATAAAAATATAGTTTCTTTATTCATATAAATTTTTTGAAAGTGTAAATATTAGATTTAAAATAGATTAGTCATGAAAAGTTTTTAAAATATTATTTTTAAAATAAACATATTTTTTAGTTCCAAACCAAATTTATTATTATCTTTTTACATTTAAATCTATTGGGTGAATATAAGAATATTTTATAAATGTTTGTAAAGAAATATAGTCAATATTTTTAAAATATAAAATATAATGTCTATGTGATAACTTCCTTTTTAAATAATAATATCAATGGTATATTATTTTTTACTGAGACTCGTCCTTGAGTATAACACATGTTATTGAATAAATTCGATGTCACGTGAAATGCGTGATAAACATTGTGTTGACCTCACCTGTTTTGATAATCCCAATTATGCTTTCACATACTTTGATAATCCAAAATAATGTCTATCTATATATTAATTCTTTCAATCTATGATCAAGTTGATAATTATATTAAAATAATCTTTGAAATATGTTAATCAATGTTTATCTATGTTTATATGACTTTTGAAATAATTCTAACTCAATCGGATATGTTTTGTTTAAAACAGATAAGTGTTAAGTCACTAATATGCCTATAACTTCTGATATAGACAAACATCTCTACTGGTATTTAGTCTACTGATAGACATAGTCACCGATAAGCAAAGGTCACCGATACGCAGAGCTACCGGTATGCATAATTCTACCGATATACACTTCACTGGTACTGAACGGAGATACCGATATGCACAAGCTTCCGATAGAGTCACGAATACAAAACGAGCCACCGATATAAAAGAGCCACCGATACAAACAAATACCGATAGAACATGTCTACCAATAGAAAAAGGATACCGAAACAATGTCTACCGAAAAGTGTGGCTTCCGATACAGTCACCGATACAAGCAAGCTACTGATAGACAATCAAGATATTGATAGACAAGAAAGCTTCTGATAGAAAAGATATACCAATAGAACAAGAGCCACTGATAGAAGGAGTCACCGATATATAGAGATACTAATACACATAGTAACAGTTAATGATACAAGGAGCTACTGGTACAAGATCAAAGAGCTCCTGATAGGATCTCACTTCTATACAAAGTCCACCGTTACATATTTACCAACAGAAGCTACTTATAGACTTACCAGTCAATGATTACTAAACTCTAATTTTGT
Organism: Viscum album; assembly: GCA_963277665.1. NCBI lineage: Eukaryota > Viridiplantae > Streptophyta > Magnoliopsida > Santalales > Viscaceae > Viscum > Viscum album. The sequence goes on along the minus strand of OY728120.1, from coordinate 1,862,240,830 downwards.
CAATATTATTTATTTGTTAAACAACAGTCTTATTTGATGATTTTAATGAAATCAATGTTATTTAATGTGGGTTTTTGGAATGTCAGGGAACTGTACCTAGTACCCATGAAAAGGTAATCATTCCTTTTACTGAAGCTGAAAGCTATAAAAGGAAGAAAAAAGATAGGGCAGAAAAGGAGTAGAAAAGTAGTTGCAGAAGAATACACAAAACGGGAAAAAGAATGTTGTAAAGTGGTGCATACAGAAAGACTAATTCCATACTCAAAGATCACTGAACATACACGAAGCCATTATTTTTGAAGGAGAACACATGCTTCATCTTAGTCAAGGAGTGAAGAACTACAACGAAAGCTCTTCATGCACTCAATATGATCAAACTGAACTTGAAGAAAACGAACCTCTGATTTTCAGAAAAAAACCAGAGAAGGACTCAGAGCTTCATTTACGTCAATCCAAGGAGTCCAAAGCTTCACTCACAACACATAGAGCACTCTAAACTCATCTCTATCTGTTTAGCTCTATTATGTTTTATTAATTTACTTTTTGAGCAGTGTATTTAAACATTGACTCCTGGACTGAACTGGAGGGTACTACATCCTCACTCCAAACTTCGTACACATTACTATATCCCACTGTGAATTGTGGAAGAGGTCAAGTGTGACTTGGATATCCTGTGTACTATTGTTCTTGTTCCCACATAGAACTGTGGTATAGTTATTAGTACCTGGAAAGTCTTTGCACTGTTGTTTACCCCGGTCTAGGCTGTGGATCAAATTTATATAAATTGTTTGAGAGGACTAAGTCTCGTCTTGAGACTAAACCTCTTGTTTACATCTATTGTGCCCCTTTGATTAAGTTTAAAGTATACTATATATTTTATATTTCGCTGCTAATTACATTGAAATAAAATTTATCATAAAATTACTTTGATAGATAAATTAGCAAGTGTTTATACTTATTGTGAACCAGTAAGTTAGTTTCAAAAGTTAATTTAATATTCTGATTAAATTAATTGAGACCTAATCAATATTTGAGAAACTAATTGAACTCTTACAATCTGTATAAATTCACTACAGTTTAACTTGCTTTTAAAAAGGCGTATTTTTAATAGAAATATTTTTAACAGAAATTTTTAATTGGAACTCAATTCACCCCCCTCTTAAGAATCCACTCCGACCAACATTTGGTATCAGTGGTTTGTTTTGTTTATCAATGTTTTCAAAATACTTTTTTTTCAACTATGATTTTAGTTGTATCTTAAAGATCTTAAATTTATGTTTGTTCTAAATTTTATATATTTAAATATATTTTCTAAACTCTATCTACAAACTATAAACTAGAAGGTGCGGCTACCAACCATCCACCTTTCTTTAATGGTACAAATTATGCTCAGTGGAAGATTAAAAGGAAAATTCATTTAGAAATTATGGGATTTGATATCTGGACTTCTATAGAGACTGAATATAAGATTCCAGAATCTGAATGAACTACTCGGGATGAACCTACTAAGACTACTTACAATAATAATTGTAAAGCTATGAATTCCTTGTATTGTGCTCAAGGTGATGAGGTATTTAACAGAATATCTGCTTGTAAAACTGATTATGAAATTTGGGACACTTTGGCTATTTCCCATGAAGGAACAACCAATGTTAATGAAAGGAGGCTGAATACCTATACTATTAAAGATGGTAACTTTAAAATGAAGTCTGATGAACCCATTTCTGACATGTATCTTAGGTTCAATGTGTTTGCCAACACTATGAGATATTTTTGTAAAGTTGTTCCTGCAAAAGAATAGATCATGAGAATATTAATATGTCTGCCAAAAAGATGGAGAGGCACATCTGTTTCCATTAGAGAATCATGCGACATCAGCACACTGCCTGTTAAATAATTAATTGGTAAGATTATGATTTATGTGAAATAACTCAAAGTAAATAAGGAAGAAGATGATGAACCTAAAAGGAAGTTAGAAAAATTTATGTCTACTGACTCAAAAAGCAAGGAAAAGGAGAAAGTTCACATACAAACTGAAAGCTCAACAAGTGAAAATTCAGATTCTGACAGTGATGCTGAGATGGATTTGATAGCCAGAAGATTTAAGAAGTTCTACAAAAAGAATAAATTCTTTAGAAAATTAAACTTCCAAGGTAAATATGATAACAAAGGTCATTGGAAGAAGGACTCGAAGAATACTGATAAAGGTGATGAGATTATCTGCTATGAATGAAAAAGGAAAGGACATGTAAATGAAGATTGTCCTAAATTAAAGTTCAAAAAGAAATATGACTACAAGGAAAATAAGTACAAGAAAGCTATGAATGGTACCTAGAGTGATTCAGAAGATAACACAATTGAATCTGAAGTTTTTGACTCTGAAAAAAATCATGATAACATGTGTTTTATGACAAACACATCTGAGGTAACACTGCACCCTCCTGTTTTAAATTCATACTATTCTGGAGTTGATTCTGATTCTGATTCTGAATCTGAAAATATGTCTAGTGAAGAATTGTTTTAATACTATAATATGATAGAAGAGACATGTAATCAATTGAAGGACAAGTATATGACCTTGAAGAAACAACATGCTCTAACCAGTTATGTAAAATCTACACTTGATGTTGAAAAGGAAAAGAATGCTCCATTACTGAAGGAAAATACTGAACTAAAATTTTCTAATGACAAATTAGGGAAGGGCATAGAAAAATTCACAAATGGAAAGAAAAATATAACTCAAATGCTAGGAAAAAAAGTGGCACCAAATTATACTACTGGAATAGGCTATCAGCCTGGACAAAGACACTTTACTAAAACTAGATTTACTTCTAAATCTGGACAGAATGCTGCCAGTTCTAGTTCTGGAAATTTGTCTGCTTCAACTAGTTATTCATATGATTATATATCGAATAAATTTTATATTTCAAAATATATTGTTTCTGTAAATTATATGAAACCCATAAGACAAATTTGTGTACCTAAATCTTTTCTTGCTAACCTTTCTGGACCCAAGAAGATATGGGTACCAAAATCATTTTCCATTTAAACCTATTTTGTAGGAAACTTTCTTAATGAGTTCTCAAAATAATGTATGGAACTTGGAAAGTGGATGTTTAAGACATATAACTGGGGACTACTCATATATTAAGAGTTTAATCAAAGTTGATGGAGGCCATGTTACCTTTGATGATAACTCTAAAGGAAAGATCATCAGCCTAGGCCATATTGGTAACACTGATTCAGTTTTAATTTACAATGTTTTATTTTTTTATTGATTTAAATATAATATGTTAAGTATTTATCAGTTATGTGATGATGGTTTTAATGTTAAATTTGATAATTATTCTTGTAATGTTTTTAATTCCAATAATGTTATAGTATTTTCTTCTTTGAGAAATGAAAATGATTATGTTGTTGATTTGAATTCTGTAGCTAAACAAAATGTTACTTGTTTAAATTATTTTCATAAAGAATCCTTGCTATGTCACATAAGATTAGGAAATTTCAATATTTATTCACTTAGAAAACAGACTAGGATGAACTTAGTTAGAGACCTACCTAAGCTTGAATTCCAAACTGACAATGTTTGTAATCCCTATCAAAAGGGAAAGAAACATAAATATTCTTTCAAATCAAAGAAAAAAGTTTCAACTTCTCAACCTATCAATTTGGTTCACATGGACTTGTTTGGACCTTATAGATTTTCTAGCTTAAATGGAAAGCACTATGTCTATGTTCTAGCAGATGACTTTTCTGTATATACTTGGGTATAATTCTTAGCTCATAAAAGTGAAGCTTGTTATTACTTTATTAAATACTTCAAGTCTGTAGAGAACCTTAGAGGAATTATGATTAAGACCCCGAGAATTGACCATGGTCGTGAATTCAAAAATCATGAGTTTGAATCTTACTGCTCACACAATGGCTATAGTCACAATTTTTCTACTCCTAGAATACCTCAACAGAATGGTGTAGTAGAAAGAAGAAATAGAACCCTTCAAGAGATTGCAAGAACTATTCTTAATGAGTATGAACTTCCAATTTATTTTTGGGCTGAAACCATTAATACAAGTTGTTATATTATTAATAGAGTCTTGATTAGACTTGTTCTTAATAAGACCCCTTACGAGTTGTTGAATAATAGGAATCCTAAGTTTAACTACTTCAGAGTTTTTGGCTGCAGGGTTTTAATTCTCAATACAAAGGATAATCTTGATAATATTTCCACTAAAAGTGATGAATGAATTTTTCTTGGTTATTCATTAACTATAAAATCCTATAGAGTCTTTAATAAAAGAACCAAATGTGTGGAAGAATCTATTCACATAAAGTTTGATGAAACTGATCCACATGAACCTAAGTCTTCTCTTAAAAATCATGAAGAATAATTGACTGTTTTGGACCTTAATGATAAAACTAAAGAACCTGGTGTAAAAACATCCAGTTTTGGACATATTCCAGAATCTGCTTCTATAAAACCCAAACATAGAGAAGATCCTGAAATTTCTAGTCCTACCTTTACTAGATCAACTAGGATTCTAAAGAATCATCCTTTTTATGCTGTTGTTGGTAATATTGATAGAGGAACACAGACTAGAGAATCTCTAAGTATCCAGGTTGAACATCATGCTTTTTTTCACAGCTAGAACCAAAAAATGTCAATGATTCAATCAATGATGAATTTTGGGTAATGGATTTCCAATAAGTGTTAACTCAATTTGAAAGAAACAAAGTCTGGGAATTTGTTGATAGACCCAAGGACACCTTGACCATATGCACTAAATGGGTTTTTAGAAACAAAGTTGATGAATCTGAAAATATAATTAGAAACAAAGCTAGGCTAGTTGCATAAGGATATAGTCAGGAAGAAGGAATAGACTATGAGGAAACCATTTCACCTGTAGCCAGATTAGAGGCTATTAGGATTCTACATGCCTATGCTGCTCATCTGAATTTCAAGTTATATCAAATGGATGTCAAAAGTTCTTTTCTTAATTGTTTTATAATTGAAGATGTTTTTGTTGAACAACCACTTGGATTTACTAATCCTAATTTTCCAAATCTAGTTTTAAAGCTATCCAAAGCTTTATATGGTTTGAAACAAGCTCCATGAGGTTGGTATGATAGAATTAGAAATTTTCTTATTTCAAAAGGTTTTACTAAAGGGATTGCTGATCCAACTCTTTATATTAAAATAATTTATAAAGATGTTTTAATATTTTAAATCTATGTTGATGATATTATTTTTGGATATTCTAAACATTCTTTATGTAATAACTTTTCAAAGAGTATGAAAAATGAATTTGAAATGAGTTTAATGGGAGAACTCAAATATTTTCATGGATTTCAAGTTTTTCAAAATGAAAATGGTATTATTTTGAATCAAGGTAAATATTCCAAGGATATTTTAAAACGTTTTGGCTTGGATAGTATTAAAGAAAGTGATACACCTATGAGTACTGTCTGAAAATTAGATGCAGATGAAACTGGGAAACCAGTGGATCAAACCAACTATAGAGGTGTGATTGGAAGCTTACTTTACCTTACTACTAGTCGACTAGATATTATGTTCAGTGTATATATTTGTGCAAGATTTCAAGCTAATCCAAAAGAATATCATTTACTTGCAATTAAAAGAATCTTTAAGTATCTTAAACACATTGTAAATTTCGGTTTGTTTTACCCAAAAGGAAAATATTTTGAATTAATGAGTTATTCAGATGTTGGCTTTGTTGGTTTCAAGTTGGATAGGAAAAGAACATCTGGAAAATGTCATTTTATAGCTATGTCCTAAGTATCTTGGTGTAGTAAAATGTAGAATTCTGTAGCTTTGTACACTGCCGAAAAAGAGTATATAGCTGCTGGTAGTAGTTGTGCACAAACTCTGTGGATGAAACACACTCTTTTGGAAAGTGGATTTGATTTTAAGCATGTTTCTATTAACTGTGATAACACTAGTGCAATTAATATTTCAAAGAATCATGTGTCTCACTCTTGGACCAAACACATTGATGTAAGGCACCATTTCATGAGAGATCAATACCAAAAAGGGGATATTACTCTTGAATTTATAGGTACTGAACATCAATTAGCTGACATTTTCACCAAACCTTTATGTTTGTATTGGTTAGGTTACATTAGACATGAGTTGGGAATGATAAAACTCACCAATGTAATACCTCACCGATAAACCTCACCTATGTAATACCTCACCGATAAACCTCACCAATGTAATACCTCACCGATAAACCTCATCGATGTAATACTTCACTGATAAACCTCACCGATGTAATACCTCATCGATAAACCACACCAATGTAATACCTCACAAATAAACCTCACCTATGTGATACCCCAACGATGGACATCACTGATAGATAAACCTCACTGTTAGGAATTCTCACTGATATACCCTACCGTTGTGCACTATTTTCAACTTCTTGTATACTGCCAGAATCTGAATCATTTATACATATTTTAATTATTTATTTTATGATTCATAAGTGATAAAACTAAGTCCTAGTTACTTATCAATCCACTGAACCTTTCCTTTACCCTCAAGCCTTAGCTCCCGAATTTCTCAAAAACCCTATGTTCCTCGAACCAGAGATGGAAAAAACCAAACTCCCTACTATCAGAGATGAAATTGATGATCCGAATGCGAAGAAGAAGAAGACCGAGCCAGAAGCAAGTGGAAGTGTTTGTAGAAAAAGGTTGGGAAGGTGATGAGTGAACCCTCATGTACAGAATAGAGTTTTTGTGATCGAAAAAGAGTTATGCGTGGAATGGTTTTTGTCCAGTAAATCATTAGTTCTAGAGGTGTTGGAAGATCAAAAGTGGGAAGATTTATTTTCAAAAAACAATGGCCCCTACTATACAAAGCTAGTGAAATAGTTCTATGAGTTCGTAAGCTTTGAGAAATCAATGATGAGAACCTAATGATTTATTTTGTGAATGGAAAGGAGATATCTTTTTCATCTGTTGAGTGGGATGAATGCCTGAAGGTTCCACACGATGGTGTTCCTAGATATTTCTTGAGATCAGTACCACCTAAAAGTGACATATTTTATTTTGAAACTACTTTAGAGGAGCTCACTGGTAGTGGAAAGCAAAGACATGTGGTGGCTGCTAAAATGGATGGAGAGAACAGATTGATGTTCAAGTTTGTTCAGAATGTTTTAATTCCAAGAAGAGGGGACTATGAAAATTTAAGATATCAGGATATCTATTTGTTACATATTTTGAGACATGGTGGGAAAGGGAATCTATGCAGGCTACTAATGACTCAAATAAAGGATATGATTAGACAAAAGTCAAAAAATAATACCTTGTTCTTTTCCAAGATGATCTTAGTGATGATCAAAGTGAAAGGGGTAGCTGAATTTCAAGATGAGATAGTGGTAGTAAAGAATAATTTTTGTATCACAAGAAATATTTTCAAATACATGAGAATAAACTAGAATCCATAGAGAAGAAAGTGGGTTAATGATGAAAGGAATCTATATGATAAGTTCAATCCTGTGGATCATCCTTCAGGGCCTAAGGATGTGAGGGATCCAGGTCTAGGACCTGATGATGAAGAACCTGAGTACAATGATGAGACTGATGAAGAGGAGACTTATATGGGTGATGGAAGGGATCCGAACATGCCCCCTAGTCCGGTTTCTAAACTTTTATCTTCAGAAAAGGAAAATTTATTATAAGAAGAAACATATGTTGTTGAGGAAGACCAGCTAGCCCCTGAGAATGAAGAAGAAAGAGAGAATGAATCTGAAGCCTTCGATTCTGTCTGCTTAAGTATGAGTCCAGTTATTGGAAGCTCAGTTGTGCCTGTTATGGATGTATTGGGTGAGATGGAAGGACCTGTGCCAAATCTAGAGGAGCCTCCTTCTATTGCAGAGATGGAGTGGATTATAGAAGATTCTTCTGAGGAATAAAGACCTACTGAGAATGTTGTTGCTGTACAAGAGAATGTGTCAGTTGAGGGGGAGAATCCAATCAAGTTTGGCATTTTTTATGTGGCAGTTGAAATTTAGGATTGGGCAGAAGACCCAGGATTTTTGGTTTGTGGATTGGATTATCCAGATTCTGATAATGAGGAAACCCTTAATAGACCAAAATCAATTATGATATTAAGACTGAGTTGTTACCTGAAGATGTGGTCAGAATGCTTGATCTGGATATGCTAAAGTCTGATCTCAAAATTAGTTTTCTGGAAGAAATAAGTACAATGGAATCCTCACTGGTGTCATCCATTCAATCGATTATGAATGAATCAATGGCTAGTATAGTATTTGAAAGAGCACCTTTTGTGGTTTCACCTACTGATATGATCACCAGGGCGGATCTTGAATCCTTAAAGAATGAGCTGAAAGAGACTTTTAGTGCTTCTGTTTCCGAATTAAAGCACTGATTTGTTGAAGATATGAGCAATTTGGAAAAATATTTTGAACCCTCTCTTGGCTGAAAGGTCTCTACCTTTGTGGCATAAATAGTAGATGAAGTTACAACTTTCTAGACTCAAGTATCTAGACTGTAAGAGTATGTTGAAGTTATAAAAAAATATGTTATCTCTTTAGAATATTATATGAGTTCTAGATCCCAAACAGATAAAGGTTTAGCTTATTTCAAAAGTGTTTTGAGCCAGATGGTATCGGTCTTTGAAGGATTTAAAACCTCCATGAAAGATCATGTCAGCACCCAAGATTCCCAAGTGAAAAATCTTATCTGTGGGTTGACAAAAAACTTCAAGGAAATAGTAACCTTCTCTATTGGTTCTCTTACCTCCAGACCTTAATAGAACTTAATCAAATTCGATCTTTGATGAAGGAGGATCTTGGTTCAGCATCCACCAGTGGCTCTGTGGACTCATCTGATCTGACCAAAGTGGTCACTTCTACTAGAGATACATCTAGATAGATAATGAAGATTGTTCAGGACTATTTAAGAGAAGCTTCCGCCTCTCAGAAAGAAGTGAAAGACAAGGTATATTATTATTTCAAAAGGTTTTATACCAAGCATCAGCTCAACAATCATTTCAAACTTATTTTAGAAAACATGAATTTACCTCCTATCAATCAAGCCTTTAGAGAAAAATTTAGCAAGCTCAGAGAGTTGACTCCAGCCTTGGACAAATTCAGGGAGAACAAGGACGATTTCATATCTTCTATGGAGAGGGGAGGAGGAATCATTATGGATTTTATAAATATCTTGATGCCTTTCTTGTATGTGGATTCTAGTCCAATTATTATACCTCCAGTTTTACCTTCCTCTGCCTTTGGTACTTTTTCTATTCAGATGACTCTATCCCAAGCTATCAGAAGCCTTACTCCTATGATCACTCAGAGGGATACTCAGTATAGGCCACGAACAGTTTCAGTATCTCAGCCTCCTGTGATCATTTCTGGTGTTCCTAAGCCTACACCTGCATCCACAAAGCTTGAATACTCTTCTGAGCCGAAGGAAAAATCTCACATTGAGGACGTGGATTGACTAGGTGGCTAAGATATTTGATAGGAATTACTTTTATTTTGTTTTTATTTACTTTTACCTTTTTCCAACATGAAATACAAATGGTTTTCTTTTCTTTCCTGTTTTTCTCCTTCTCTCTTTCTTATTTCCCACTTTTTGCTAATCAAAAAGGGGGAGAGCTAACAGAACTGAAGAGGAGAGATACTATCTATTGCATTTTGTAACTTGTAACTTTGATACCATTACATTTAATTCTACTTGTGATACATTTAACATTTAACATCTTATATTGTTTTCTTTGCTACAGTTGAATTTAATTCTATATCCTCTGATACATTACTAATTATCTTGAGATTACAATATCATAAGTTGTGATTATCAAAAAGGGGGAATTTTTTTGACCTCACCTGTTTTGATAATCCCAATTATGCTTTCACATACTTTGATAATCCCAAATAATGTGTATGTATATATTAATTCTTTCAATATATGATCAAGTTGATAATTATATTAAAATAATCTTTGAAATATGTTAATAAATGTTTATCTATGTTTATATGACTTTTGAAATAATTTGAACTCAATCGGATTTGTTTTGTATTAAATAGGTAAGTGTTAAGTCATTGATATGCCTATAGATACTGATATAGACAAACAACTCTACTGGTATTTAGTCTACTGATAGACATAGTCACTGATAAGAAAAGGTCACTGATATGCAGAGCTACCTGTATGAATAAGTCTACTGATATACACTTCACTGGTATAGAACGGAGCTACCAGTATGCATAGGCTACCGATAGAGTCACGAATACAAAATGAGCCACCGATAAAAAATAGCCACTGATACAGACATCAACCGATAGAACAAGGCTATTGACACAAAGTCTGCCAATAAGTTAGGTTTCTAATACAGTCACTGAGACAAGGAAGCTACTGATAGAAAAGAAAGCTACTGATAGACAAGAAAGCTATGAATAGACAAGAGCTACCGATAGACCAAGAGCCACCAATAGAAGGAGTCACCGCTATATAGAGCTACTGATAAACAGAGTAATATCTACCGATACAAGGAGCTACTGGTACAAGATCAAAGAGATACCTATAGGATCTCACTACCATATAAAGTCCACCGTTACATATCTACCAAAAGAAGGTACTTATAGACATACCAGTCAATGATTCGTAAACTCTACTTTTTTCAATAATATTTATTTATTAAGCAACGGTCATATTTGATTATTTTAATAAAATAAATGTCATTTAATGTGGGTTGTTGGGATGTCAGGGAACCTTACCTTGTACCCATGAAAAGGTAATAATTCCTTTTACCGAAGGAGAAATCTATAAAAGGAAGGACAAAGATCGGGAAAAAAAATGAGTAGAAAAGTAGTTGCACGAAAAGTACAGACAAGGGGAAAAAGAATGTTTTAAAGTGGTGCATACAGAATGACTACTTCCATACTAGAAGATCACTGAATATACAAGAAGCCATTCTTTCTGAAGGTGAACAAAAGCTACATCTTAGTCAAGGAGTGAAGATCTACAACGAAAGCTCTTCATGCACTCAAGCTGATCAAACTGAACTTGAAGAAGACGACCCTATTTTTTTCTGACAAAAACCAGAGAAGGACTCATAGCTTCATTTATATCAATCCAAGGAGTCCAGAGCTTCCCTCACAACACATAGAGCACTCTAAACTCATCTATATCTGTTTAGATCTATTGTGTTTTATTCTTTTACTTTTTGAGCAGTGTATTTACACATTGAATCCTGGACTGAACTGGAGGATAATAAATCCTCACTCCAAACTTCTTACACAGTAATATATCCCACTGTGAATTGTGGATGAGGTCATGTGTGACCTGGATAGCCCGTGTGCTATTGTTCATGTTCCCACATAGAACTATGGTAGAGGTCTTAGTACCTGGACAGTCTTTGCACTGTTGTTTACCCCGATCCGGTGTGTGGATCAAATTTATATAAATTTTTTGAGAGGAATAAGTCTTGGCTTGAGACTGAACCTCTTGGTTACATCTTCTATGCATCTTTGATTAAGTTTAAAGTATACTATATATTTTATATTCTGCTGCTAATTACATTGAAATACAAATTGTTTTAATGTTACTTTGATTGTTAAATTAGCAAGTGTTTATACTTATTGTGAAATATTTAGTTAGTTTCAAAAGTTAATTTAATCTTTGGATTAAATTAACTGAGATCTAATCAGTCTTTGAGAAACTAATTGAACTCTTATAGTCTGTATAAATTCACTACAGTTTAACTTGTTTTTAAATAGGGGGATTTTTAATAGAAATATTTTTAACCGAAATTTTTAATGGGAACTCAATTCACCCCCCCTCTTGAGTATCCAATCCGACAAACAAATTGTGTTTCATATAAGAAAATATAATATTTTAAGCATATTTAACTCAAGATATAAAATAATTTAATTAATATCAAATAATATATTTCATAAAATCTTGATATATTAAACATATTTACATTTCATCTTATTAAACTTAAGTACTCAAGAGATTGGATTTATTTTTTATAGAAAACCAATATTATTTATCTATTTATAATAAAAACATTTTCTTCCATATCAATTCTTTCAAAAAAATTAATGAAGGATTTAATATTCATAGAAAATGTTTTCTGGCATTTTTACCCATGATTGAAATTTTTAAAAACGATTTTAATGGAATATTTTGATCATTTTACAAATAATATACTATAGTAATTTCTCTATTATAGTGTAAAAGGAGTTATATATTTTAACATATATGGCATGAAATGAATTATTTATGTTCATATCAGGAATTTTGTCAATATTCGGTACTTAATTCGAAAATGAAATTTTTTTACAGTAAGTTGTCCTTGTAGTGAAAATTAAATCACCTCCAGAATATTATTAATGAATTAAATATCATTTATATCCAGTATATATGTATTAATAACAGTCTATAATATTTGGAGATAAGAAATTAAATGCACCATTCATGGAGATGGTATGTCTTACGAACGCATGAACGCTACATTCATTTATTTTCATATTAATGAAATGAAAACAAAATGGTACATAGTTATATTATAATAACTATATAATATAATATTATATATAAATTACATGTGTTTATTAATTACATCTTTTATACATTCCATGTATGGCATTAAAAAGTCATATCACTTTGAGGGGGTGGTAGTCTGCACTTCCTCAAATGAAATTATCGTGTTTACACATCATGAAAGACATAAGGGTATCATATAAATTAAAATTTCCGAAGAATAGATACAATATAAATACTATATATATCATATATAAAAACAATTCCATCATAATTACCACCATGAGAGGTGGTATAGGAAAATCAAACAATCATTATTTCGTGAGGCAGTAGTTTTCCGTACAAAGAAACATTATGTTCGTATCCATTATATTGAGGTGTGTGTAAGTGTAGTTCGAATAAATCTCAAAAAAACATTCTAGTATATTTAGGATACTGGTGTTTTTATATAATTATACAATTATAATTTTATAGGGAGTGAAGTAGTATAATAATGGAAAGGAACTTTAGAGAAGATGTTACCTCTTAAAACATGTAACGCCCTTTGCTTTGCACCAAATGACATTATTGAATTGACTTATGCCTAAGGTAATGCTTCTAAGAGGAATATAGGTATGTTTGGAGCTTATTTGGGCATATTTTTAATGATCCAAGGGGTTTGAGAGTTGTGATTAATTGGGTAGAGATGATGCCATTTTATAAGAGGGAGGAGGGGCACATTAGGAAGGTATTGAGATATTACATTATTATAAAATGATTTTTTGTTTCAAATGGTCCCATAGTCTTTTTTTTCAAATATAAGATGCTTTAGGGTCTTAAAATGATCATCCAATAGGTTTTAGATAAGACTATGTTACAAATTTAACCTTATATTTTAGCTTTAACCCTTAGCTAACTAATTTAACTCTTAACATGCCTTCTTGTATATTCATACAATATGGTTAATATATTTACTATTAAATCCCAATAGAACCTCAAGTGGTTCATTAATGAAATTTTAAACATTATTTAAGTCATCTGTCCGAATCTTATATTTTTAGTACCATTATATCATTTAATAAAATAGAATTAGTTTTAGAAACTAATTTATATCAACTTTTATACTATTCATATCATGAATTTTTTAAAAACCATAACAACTTGATTCTTTGGAAAAAATAGAATTACTTAAAATATAAAAAGTAATAATCATCCGTAAATTTTTTTATTGCATAAAATGTTTTAAAATAAGTTTATTTTAATATTTATTATATCATTTATTTGAATCATTCATTAATAAGGTAATCACTACATCATTAGGGTGTCACAAATAAATTTTTTAGTTGATGTCTAAAAATTATAAATAGAATACCACAATTTAATAAATATTTTTATCTTTATAATTATTATTTTTAGACAGAAATATCACTTATATAACCCCATATAAAAATTGTTTTACTAAATGATACATGTTTATGTTACATTTTTTTATTAATTTAAATTATTTCTTATAAAATGTCATTTTCACATTCATATGGCTCCCTGGGGTCCCAATATCAACCCAATGACGCACACGGTTGGACATACCTCATACAATTGGATTAGGACACATGTTAGGGTAGTTTAATAATATTATAAAATTATTTTTTAACCCTTATTGACCAGATTTACCATTTAATAATGGTAAATAAAATAATTACTGAAGTTACTATTCTTAATGTCTAGAAATAAAAGGTATCTATTTACACAATTTGGATCTCCTAATTCTAAATATGGAATCTATTTTTCTAAATAAAAAATTATGTAGTTATAATAATTAATTTAAAATTATTTCCCATTGTCAACATGAAAAAGAATGTTTTTAATAAGTAATAACTATCAAAAGGTTGACATCTATTTATGCCCAATTCTAATGTTAAATTACTTATGAAAAACATTGGATTAAATGATAAAAATATAATCCAATTATAATTTAAATCAAATTAAAAGGAGAATCTATCTATATAAACAAATTAGATAAAAAATCAGTTTTGAATTAAAATGCATTACTTTTCACTATTCATAATAAAATTTACATTATCAAAAAATACCAAAATTTCATCCAAAGTAAATTTTTATGTTCCAATTATAAAAAATAAGTTTCTTTTTTCAAATAGAAGACATAAAATTGACAAAAACTATATTTGGAATCGGTTTTCTATGAAAAGGCGGTAAACCAACCATTAAAAAATATTAGAGTTTTCATGCTAAAAATAAGATTCATTCTTATTTTAAGCCTCTAAAATTTATTGGTTAAATGAAAAAACATTTAACAAACATCTGTAATCATATTTCAGTATTTTCTGTGCATTCCCACAAATACAATGACTAATTGTTAATTACCATTTAAATTAATATAATAATATATTATTTTTTGGTATAACTAAATGTTGTGTGCAACATAAGATTTCAAAGAAACCAATTATTATGTGTTGAGTACGCAATTTGAAGAAGAAACTCCTTTATATTAAAATTAATATATCAGAAATAAATATTTATATATAAATAAATGAATCATTCTATAAATACCTTGGTCGTTACATCCTTCCCCCTTTTGGAAATTTCATCCATGCAATTTTAAAATTGGGCTTAGAAACTTCTTTAAAATCCCCAATCAGAAAAATATTCAACAAAAAATTCACATTGAAACGATAAATGATAAGTAAAAAGTTACCCTAAGATAAAATATAATAGGATTCCATGTAAGAAAACATGGATATGGAAGGAAAACTAGCCATCAAGTTCTAATGGAGTGTGATAAAAAACATGATAAGGATAAAGTTATCCACCAGAAAACCATAAACTTGGAATTGGTTAAATAGACTTTGATTTCATTGTAGGGAGAGTAAAAGGACACCGTTTTGGTTTTAATATCCTTTTCATAATGTTGAGTAATTTATTTATGAGCCTATCTAAGAATAAAATGCAACATACTTACATTTCATGTATACTTTTATCCTTTACTAAATTTCTTCCACAAACTAATCTTTTCTCCATATGAAGAGTATTCGAGATGACATGGTCACATCAAAAGTTCTAGAATCAACTTCTAGAGAATGAAATAATCTAGGAAAGATGAACAATATATTTACCCTATCTTTAGGCATTAACGAAAAATAAAATGGTTAGTACAATATTGGAGAATCACAAAAAAGTATAATCCATTATAAAAATAAATATTACACTTAATCTCCAAAATTCAATAAGAAATACCCAAAGATAAAAAAATACTATTAAATACACAATTGTACTTAAATTTCCTCAAAATAATCCAAACTGAGATTGAATCCCAAAACATATAATAATTTTATCACATAGTCTTCCACGATAAATCTTAACATTTATCTTCAAATCAAAACGACTACACTTAAAGTATCAAACTGAAAATTAATTAACCTAATCACAGAATCTCAAAGATAGGTTAGTCATTTACATAAATAATCATAATCACTCAAAGCCAAAATAATAAACATATATTTTTCCAAAAATAAAATTCCACCATTTTTTCTCAAATTAAATCTCAGAGTATTCTATTTTCCTTAGGCATATAGTGCTCACAAAATGGAGAACTTATTCCAAAATAAAAATTATTAGATAATCACAAAATCATTTTCCTATACAAAGGATATTCAATTGATAAAAAATGTTTTCCAAAATCAACTTATTATTGATCCATAAAAAAATTTAACTAAAAAGAATAAGTCATACTAACCAGGGACTTCCTGTAGGTTACTGGTAGGCGATAAATCCAAGTCCCACTTCAGTTGTGGGTTTGACTCCTACAGCTTTTTCCGACATGAAAAGTTGTTACACGGTCTGCATTTTTCCTCTTTTGAAAAACAATATAATTTTTTAACATTCCCAAAAATTAGATAAATTCCCCAAAATAATCATATCATATTTTATCCTCAAATGTTATCTCATACCTTGAATTTTTATCCTTAAAAGTAATAAACTATAAATCACTCAAATTCAGGGATATTATAAACCCAAAGGGTTCTTTATAACAATATTCAAAAAGGAAATGATAATTATTACTCAAATGGCATTGTCACATAACATGATTCATGGTTACACATACATGAGAAAAGTATTCTAAAGTAATCCCATTAACAAAAGAGAATTAATAATTTTGAACATTTCATCACCAAAATATCTAACATAACTCTTGAATTTCTAAAATGTAGACACATTAATTATCAAGAATTCACCATGATCCCTTAATCATTTTTTCCAACATATTAATTAATAATTCTTTCCAACAAACAAAATTATGAATCATATCCTAAGATTTAATAATGTCAAAACATTAGCTAAGAAATATTCCATACCTTTCATAGATCATTGTTAGCTTCCTCATCCTAAATTGGAATTTCATTAGGTATTGGTAAACATATATTTGTACGGTCCTAATGATACCCTTAAAAAACCTTCTTTGTAGGAAATATATTTTCATAATGACCATGAACATCTCATTAAAAATATTCAATTGATCCCTCAGAAATAACTTTTCTCCCATTCCTAGAGTCATCTGATCGCTTCCTTTTTCCATGGAAGGATATTTAATTATGACCATATTTACCACATATATTACATATTCTCATCCCTTTGTGGATATTTCCAAGGTGTTTCTCTCCACATCACTAACACATAGGTTTTTGAATATACTTACCTTTATGATTATTACCTGAACTTGCATAGGGATTTGTTTCTCTCATATATAACGCCTTAGAGAAATAACCAATTTTCAAGTGGTCAATCATGACACTAGATAGCTGGTTGATAATAAACACATTGGTTCTCATTACAGCTACAATTAAATTTGGTTCCTTAATCAGAAAACCAACCTTGTTTCGTTCTCATCCATTGTTACTTTGGTGCCTTGAAGATCTATCCATTTACTCTAAGAACAAAAAGGTCAGTGTGAGTATATCAATAAAATCATCATATAATATCTTACAAGGAGGGTAAAAACTAATATATAATTTTTCATGTTATCTTAAACTCATTCAATTGATCTAAAATAAATATGACTTTTTTATTATGCTAACCATGATGGTTATATAAAACAAGTCACTTATGCTTAAATTTCACCCTATCCTTAAAAGATATATAACCCGACCTATGATACCAACCATATATACCCATCCTTAGACATTAAATAGTAACGAGTGAATCATGAATTGAACATTGAGGATATTTCAGGTTTATTGTTTTAGATAATTAGGTCATAACTATTACATTATATCTCAAAAAAATTACAAATATATACTTCTACTCTATCCAAATTTATTCACAAAAAAGACTCTTTAATTGAACAAGGATTATTTTATTGATATTAATATTCCCAAATCCTTCATTTCTCTTACCCTTCCTTATACCATGTGGAAAAATTTCAAAAACATGGGATGAGCATAAAAATATCAATAAGGGTTATAAAATAACAAATGAAAACATTAGTCCATTAATATATAAAAAGCAGCGACATCATACTTTTCATTCATAAAACATAAGATATTTATCATTCCTCATGAAATAATAAGATTTATGAATAACACATAGAAATTAAAAATCATAAATCTTACTTGTCGAATTCATAAAATAGTTACATTGTATCTTTCACAGCTATATAGGGAGATACATTTGGAATACCCATCATAGTATATTCCCTAAACCTCTTAGGCGAAACCTTATCATTTACCTCCACAAAATTACCCAATTAATTGGGGAGATATATTGTGATAAACCACCATAGTTTTATCTCAGAAAAACCCATAAACACAAACATTTCCCATGCACCATAACATACTCATAACACATAAAACAAGCACAAAGGAAAGATAACATTTCCACATTTCAATCAGAATATATCATTTCATGATATTGATATAATAAATACCTTCCCAAAAACATTTTTCAAAAAACAAAATACATAAAAGGGTATATGGTATTAATTTTCCTTTTAAAACATTACAACTTTTTATGGAAGGCAAATATAAAATAATGCTCATGACGATGGAAAGGTCGTTGTCACTGCAAATGTTAAAAAGAAACATTCATTTTTTTCATTTAGTAAAATGATTTGTTGAAAAAGATTACATTTAAAAAACATTGAATAAAATTAAATTAAAAAAGTATAATTATACACCATATAAAATAAGGTTGTTTATAAATCAAAATATGCCTCAACAAAAAGATATTTAGACAAAGTCGCTGAAAAAGTTAATATCATTAGATTAAGGATAACTCAATTACAAAATTTTGGGTGAAAAATATAAATAGGCCTAATATGAGTCGATATTAAGGGTAAAAAATTCATATTTAAATCACACATATACTTGAAAAAATAAAACCAATGACATTGATACCTAACTCAATGATTAGATATTGATCTAGGATTTCTCTTATAAAGTTTTTATAAATGAAATATGAATTTTTCAATGGGGGTGATTATGTTTTGAAAAAGTATATCCACATAATTGGAATTGTAAATTACAACATAAAAAAATAAACAACAATTCCACACATAATATGGGCATAATATAATCAACTATGGATGCGTAAAACCCAATGAGTTGAAAGTGAGTTTAGAAATTCTCTTACGAAAATTCGGCAGCCTAACGATGTCATGTAAAAATTTAGAAAATGAGTTGATGAGTGAAAAAAGGATATCACTTCCCTTGGACATAAAATGCACAAAAATAAGGATATATAAGAACATATCCCATCATAAGAAAATTTAAATTAAAATACATAATATAAAATATGTCTTTTACTAGTGGAGGAAGGTGAAAGGTTCCATTATCTTGAATCCAATTTTTCTCGTTCCTTCTTTATATTCTGAAATAATAAAATTTGGTTAATTTTAAGTTTCTTCAAAAACTTTTTAAAGTTTATTATTCATTTTATCTCTCTTATTAACATGTAATAAGAAGATACATAATTTTTTATGTTCATAGCAGTTGTTTTGTCAATTTTCTGTAGTTGATTCGAAAATGAACATGTTTTGATGTATGTTGTCCTTGAAGTTAAAATTAAATCATCTACAAAATATTATTAATGATTGAAATATCATATATACCAATTATAGATGTATTTATAATATTCTATAATATTTGGAGATATGAAATGAAATGCACCATTCTTGGAGATGGTAAGCTGTACATATGTATGAATGCCACTTTAATTTATTTGTCATATTAATGACCTTAAAACTAAATTACACATAGGTATATTATATTTTAATTATAATATCATATGATACATAAGTTACATTCGTTTTTTAATTCCTTCTTTTATATGATCCTAGTATGGCATGAATGAGTCATATCACTTTGAGGGAGTGGTAATCCGCACTTTCTCAAATAAAATTATTATGTTTACAAAACATGAAATGTATAATGGTATGATGTAAATTAAAAAAGAACCATAGAGAATATATAAATATAATATATATCATATATAAATATAGTCCCATCATAATGCCCACCATGAGTGGTGTTAGGTGAAAATCGAACAATCATCGTTTCGTGAGGCAGTAGTTCATCGTACACAGAAACAATATGTTCATATATATTAGTTGGAGGTGAGTGTAAGTGTAGTTCCAATAAATCTCATAAAAACATCCTAGTAAATTTAGGCTAATGGTGTTGTTATGTAATCAATGAATAATAATAGAATAGGTAGTGAATAAGTAAAACAATGTAAATGAACTTTAGAGAAGACGCTACCTCTTATAACATTTAACTCCGTTTGATTTGAGTCAAAATGATTTTTGGAATTGCCTTATGCCTAAGGTAATGATTATAGGAGGAAGATAAGGATATTGGGAGCTTAATTGGGCATAATTTTCATGTGAAAAGGGTCTTGAGAGGTGTTATTAAATTGGTAGAGTTGATTCCCTTTTATAAGAGGGAGGAGGGGCACCTTAAGAAAGTATTGAAATATTATTTTATTATAAAATGATTTTCTGTTTAAAATGGTCACAAAGTAATTTATTTAAAACATAATATTATTTTTGAAATAAAACCTCACATAAAATTGGTTTTAGACAAGTATATGACACAATGTTAACATTATCATTTAGCTTTAACCCTTAGTTAACTAATTTAACACTTACCATGTCTTCTAGTATATTCATACTGTACGGTTAATATAGATAAAATAAAGTGAAAATAGAACTCAAAGTGGTTAATTAATGACATGTAAAAAATTATTTAAGTCATTTTTTCTAAATATTATGTTTTTAGGACTATTATATTGTTTAATAAAATAGAATTTAAAAAAAACTAATTTTTTCCAATTTTTTATACTATTCATATCCTGACTTTTTAAAAATCCATAACATTATAATTTCTAAAAAACGTCATTAATTAAAATAAAACAATTAATACTCATCCAATAAATTCTTGTATGCCATAATTTTTTTTAAAATAAATTTATTATAATATTTACAATCTCATTTATTTCAATCATTCAATAATAAGGTAAGCACTACATCATCATTATGTCATAAATAAAATTTTCTATTTGATGTATAAAAACTATAAATAAAATACCAATATTTAAGAAACCTTTTTATATTTATAATGATGAATTATAGTAAAAAATATAAATTATATAACCCTATATAAATTTTTTTACTAAAAGATACATGTTTATGTTATATTTTTCTTTAGTTTAAATTAATTCTTATAAAATGTCATTTTCACATCCATGTGGCTCAATGGGGTAACAAAATCGACCCAAAGATTAAAATGGTAAAACATATCTCATATAATTGGATTAGGAAACGTGTTAGGGTAGTTTAATACTATTATAATATTATTTTTTACCCTTATTTACCAGATTTACCCTTTAACCATGGTAAATAAAAAAATCACTAAAGTTACTATTCATAATGTCTAAAAATAAAAGGTACCAATTTACCCAATATTGACCTCATGATTGAAAATATGGTATCCATTTTTCCAAATAACAAATATAGAAGTTGTAGTAATTAAATTAAAATTAATTCATGTTGTCAAAACTGAAAAGAGGGTTTTTAAGATGTAATAATTATCAAATGATTCACATTTGTTTGTGTCCAATTTTAAAGTGAAAATAATTCCCATGAAAAAAATTGGATTAAATGATAAAAATATAATCCCATAATACTTTAAAACCAATTTAACGTACAATAGAACTATATTAATTAATTATATGAATGGTAATATTGAATTAAAATACAGTATTTTTCACTACGCATAAAAAAATGAACATTATCAGAAAAATACTAGAATTTAATCCAATGTAAATTTTTATATTCACATTATATATAAAAAATTTATTTTGTCAAATAGAAAAAATTAAAGTGACAAAAACTATATTTAAAAAAGGTTCTCCACCAAAAAGAGTAAAACGAAGATATAAAAATATTATAGTTTTTCATGCTTAAAATCATATTCATTTTTATTTTAATCCTCTAAAATTTATTTGATAAATGTAAAAAAATTTAACAAAATTTTTTAATCATATTGAAGTTAGGTCTTTTCATTCCATCCAATACAACGTCTAGTAATTAACTACAATTTAAAATAATAATACTAATATATTATTTTTTGGTATAACTCAATGTTAAGTGAAATGTAAGAATTCAAAGAAACCCATTGTTGCGTTTTGAGTACACTATCGGAAGAAGCATCCACTTTAACATAAAATTAATATATTATTCATAAATATTAATATATATGAAGATGTATCATTCTATAAATACCTGGTTTCTAACAATCAATCCCTAGAAGATATCGTAAGAGAATATTAAATAAATAATATCTTGGTCAAATATTAAACTAATTGAGTTTATTAATTTAATTCATTTTTGCACTTACAATAGTTAGTGACTATGACTCACCTCATAACCTGTTGATAAAAAGACTTTTTTCAATCCTAATGTAAATCCAATTCCCATGATTCAATGATGGTCCCAACATCCTCATCAAATAATATGTTTAATAGATAGAATATTTTTACCTTAAATTCTCATACACCAAATAAAAATAAGACAAATCTTTATTAAATTACTTTCAATGCCACAAAACACTCATATTTTTATACCATCTCAAAATGGGGGTAAATCCAATGTTAAAGAACCAATGAAACCATCATAAAAAAATATCTAGGTCCAACTACTCAGGTAAAATGATAGTTTAACCTTTGGGTTGGTCCTAAGACTTGAAATCAAAAAATCACGATGCGTCCCACTCAGGTAAAAAATGAGGTCACTCTATCTTCTCCACCATAATAATTTACACCCTTGAAAATAATGAAACTAGGGATAAATAAATAAAAATTCTCAATATTGAAATAGGTTGAAATTTTCATACTATTTCATGCAATTACTTCACCTTTAAGTTGTGAACTTAAAGAAACTCACTATATATCCATTTGTGAAGGAAGAAACCTTCATAATTTTGTGTCGACACTAGAATCTATAAATGATGAAGAAATAATAATACGGGTTGTGAATAATCACATGGAATGATTTAGTCTGCCTAAAAATTTCATTCGATAGGATTACCATCTCACAAGATGAGACAAATGACCCATGGATCAGATTATCTCTAATAGATGATCATCTACATGATCAACCCTAGATGGAGTTCCCAACTACAATCCATTGATATAGTTATCCATATGATCTTAATAGAGGGAAACCCATGAGTGACACACAACCATATATAATACTTAATCAGTTTTCAATGATTAATTCATTAAATAACCTTGGCTGCATGTTCTTCAGGATTTTCATCAGTAGCCTTTTATAAAAATTTCCAACAAGGTGTTGGATCCACCATCTATAACTTTTATACTATAGGAAGCATGATAATTAAACTAAAACATCAAAAATATACTTACCAATGTTTCTCTCTTTCAAAGAAATCATAAACCAAATAAAATTATCAATAAAATATGTTCGAATAGGGTTTTCAACACTAATTTTCCAAATGTATAAAAGAGATCATCAATCATAACAATTTAGTCATCCAACTAATCAATGTGACACCACTTCTCCTCATGTCACATAATCCAACACTGATATAAGAATATGGTCTTAACCATTCCAAAAGTACTATTATATTTTCTCTACACCCATAAAGAGAACCCCACATACTAAAAAACATAAAAATTAACCTAAGATAACATCGTAGTCTTTAAAACGACACCTCATTTCTTATAATTTGGTGGTGGGATGAATAACCACAAGCATGATCTCACTATTTACCTGCAACCAAATAAAATCTTGATACCAGTGTGTGGTACACTGACAGTGAAAAAGGATGAACACACAAGGGAAAAGCCATATCTACATTACCTAGAACAAGGACATGAAAGGTCATAATGAAATTGTTGTTTTTAAAATATTCATAACTTGTTATATACTTACTTTATATATTTTATATGAAATATTTATAATTTGTGTGAAATATTAATGTTTAAATATTAAATATAATTTTAGAGTACTATTTGAATTCATCCAGATTCAAGTTTGTTTAATGTAATAATAATAACTGTCACGCTATTTACACAAATTGCGTAGTTATTATTTTTTAGGATTCCATATTAAATTTCCCACATATCATTAGAAGAAACCATTGGCCAATTATTCCATTTTAAGGGGAATATGGACCACACAAAAGGCCCACATAATCAGTGAATAAACCGTAACATCCATGAAGATTGAATTACTAGGCCCAATCCAGAAGTGACAATTCATTCATGATCCTAAAAATTAGGATAAAAACTCAAGGATTCATGAATTAAAATTTCAAGGCCCCAATCCAAAAAAACAAGGGGCCCAAATAAAGATTTTTTACTCCAGCCCACCATTCTGGCCGAGAATTAAAATCACGAAACTATTCTTGCATTTTCTCCCAATTTAATGACCAAATAAGGTTGGTATTTTTTCAGTTTTAAAGATAAGATATTGGTGGAAACTTGTTAGAATAAATTATGTTTATTTTAAATCATCTTTCTATACAAATATCCATTCACATTTCACCTATTGAAAATTCATGGATAGAAATGGTCAGTTTAACATATTTTATTAAAACTGCATAACATTGGCTACAAAAGTCAAATGGCCGCCAATGTTTGTGGTATTACAGAAAAAATCAATATATACATCTTGTAAGAATATATTATCTCGATATTCTGCGTTCTGGATGGCCAAATAGGATATGGAAATGGAGGGAAGGATTTGGATTGCAAACTGTCCACCTCCTTGGGCTATAAATACAACCCCCTATTCTTCTATCATGTCATTGGAATTTCAGAATAGAGGGGAATTTATTGGAATGAAGAAATAATTTCCAAATTCTTAGGAGTACCTTCCATACTCATGTTTTAACATGATAGACCTTTCCTCCTCTCTTTGTTTCCATTTAATTTTGTGCTCTTTATTGTTTCAATATTTTAAGTCTTCGTTTTGTAATTCTATTTTATTGAAATTTTATTCTTCATATTCTATTATAATCATCCAATCTCTATTATCCAATATTATTTATCTTAAAATATATTAAATCATGTTGAAACCCCTTCCCTTATTTTTCTTCCTCATTCAATCAAAAATCTATTTTTAATTGTCACCACCGTTTGTGTCTGTGTGTTTGACACAAAACACTTTTATTATCCCTTTATTTTTCTTCACTTATTAGTTCATCAACATAAAATTATAACTATATTATTAACCACCCAAAAGTATGAGTAAATATTTCATTTAGTTGAGTTATAATTTAGGTATGTTAAGTGATTGAGAACTTTTTCTTGATGAATTTTATTTGAATTAACATTGTGTATGTTGGACTTAACTTATCTTGGATTAATGAACTGTTTTTTAACGAGTGGGTTCCATGGATTATTGGGACTATAAATACCCTACCATACAAAATCATTTATTCATTCCCCTAAATCCTTTAATTTTCTGTGAGATCTTCAATTTTTGGGGCATCGATTTCATCAAACCATTCCCCATTCCAATAGATTCTCATACATTCTTCTTACGGTTGATTATGTTTCTAGGTGGGTCATGTAAAAACCATATAGAAACTATGATTCACATACTGTTAGTTAGTTCTTTAATACACACATCTTCCATATATTTGGCACACCATGTGCCTTTATAAGTGACTTAGGAACCCATTTTTGTAGTAAAACTATGGAATATCTTTTGAAAAATAATGGCGTTGTACATAAAACACCAACTAAATATAAACCCAAAAAAATTGAATGGATGAAAATTCTAATTGAGAATTAAAAATAGTGCTTGAGAGAATTGTAAAACCCACGAAAAAATATTGGCCTGAAAGACTTGGTGAAGCACATTGGGCTTATCTAACTACCTATAAAACACCCATTGGGATGTATCCTTTTATGCTAGTTTTTGGTAAATAATTTCATTTTCCATTTGAAATCCAACATAAGTATTTCTGGGCTGTGAAAACCTATAATTTTCAATTGTGAAAAATCTTGTGAAGAACATTTGTTGCAATTGGATGAACTGGATGATCTTCAACTTGATTCTTATGAGAATCCTAATCTATAAAATGAAAATGTTAAGGAAATCCATGAAAAACACATCTTGGGAAAGGTATTCCATGAAGGTGAAAACATTTTTGAAGTTCCTAAGCTCCCTCTTATGGGTGCACAATTAATTAAGAAACATGTAATAATTAGGGATTTCTTTGATTCCATCTAATAGTGGAATGTTGAATTC
Organism: Viscum album; assembly: GCA_963277665.1. Classification (NCBI taxonomy): domain Eukaryota; kingdom Viridiplantae; phylum Streptophyta; class Magnoliopsida; order Santalales; family Viscaceae; genus Viscum; species Viscum album. Next base: position 1,862,214,516 of record OY728120.1, on the reverse strand, counting down.
AAGACGTCTAAACATGTTGATCATTTCATGATTAGGTTAAAAGGACTTATTTGGATTAGAAACAGCTTGAGGAAAATGAATTTGGTTCATAAGTGTAATGAAAGGAGGCGAGGGAATGGATTCAGATTCCATTTCATGTTTATTTTTCTCTTCATTTTCTAGGTCAACATTTAATGGGGGGGGTTGGAGGACTTATCTTGAGGCATAACAATTATTTTCCCCGATCTAAGTTTAATTCCACTTACATTACCCTTGGGGTTGAGTAATGGTTGCGTTGGGAGTTGGGAAGAATTTTATTATTGTTACTTTCTCATATGGGATGAAAGTTGACCAATTTGTGTTTCAATGTTTTTGAGGCTGGAACAGGTGAAGGAGGCAAGATCTTCCACTACACATTCCCAGGGTTGATTCTAAGAAGATGCTTCTACCAGATTGGGATTACCTTGATTTAGGTTCTTGGGAAGGTGATTATATTGTTTTGGGAATTGGGAAGGCTCACTAGGATAGTGGAATCTAGGAGGAGAATTTTTCCTTTGAGGTTGAGGGAATAAAGGATAAGGTTGATGGATGTTACCACCACCTTGATCATATTAGTGTTGGTTATAGATTTTGATGAGGATATTGAGGAGGATAAGAAATGAGATTCCCATATCTCATGTTAGGGTTATATGTAGAAGTGAAGGGCTCAAAATGGGGTTGGTTTAAGTTTCTAAAAAATTGACCTGACTGATGAGTGTTGGGGTTCCACTGAGCATAGGCTACATTGAGCTCTATTGGTTCAATAGAATCAAATTGATCATCTTGAAGTTTTGGAAATGTGTTAGGTGGATTATATGGGGAGCTATAGATTCCACAGTTCTTGATAGGTCTAGGGAACATAGGTTATGGAGAAGATGAGGTTGGGGATTTGGAAGAAACAACTAGTTATCACACAAGTCCTGTAAGTTCACTCATACACTATGCGATCTTCTTCATCTCTATCAATTGACTATGATGGTATTGTTTGACTTGTGCATGTGGTCGAGTATGAGTTTTTTTTGTGTTTGTAGCCATGTTTCTTATGAGATCTCTTAAAGATGATGGATTTTTATCAACAGTATCACCCCCCCTTGCGACATCAATGAGAGTTCTCCCCATATCCCATAACCCCTCATAGAAGTATTGGATTAAGATTTATTCATGGATTTGGTGGCATGGATAAGTTTCAACAAGCTTTTTGAACCTCTCCCAGTATTCATGATGTGATTAATTTGGGAAATGATGGAAACCACTCATTTTCTTTTTGGATAGAAGTAGTACGAGAATCAATAAATAATTTATCCAAGAAGAGTTGCTTCATGTCATTCCATGGGGTTTTGGAACCTAGAGGGAGGTAGTAGAGCCATGGCGTGGCAGATTCAACAAAGGAAAAATTAAATTCTTGAAGTTTGATTTGTTCCTTAGAAACCTATTTAGGCCTCATGGTTGAGCATACCACTGGGAACTCTTTAATAGGGAGATGTGGATCCTCACCGGCTAGCCCATGGAAATGAGGTATAAGATGAATCAAACCTGATTTGAGTTCGAAGTCATCCTCTATGTTTGGATATTGAATACCAACCCCTGGGCTAATGTAAGTGCAATTCTACTTAGATTAGGGAAGAAAATTATTATGTCTCAAGATAAGTCCCCAAATCACCCATTAATTATAGAACTAAGAAATGAATATAAAAATAAACTCAAAAAGGAATCTGATTCCATTCCCTCGCCACCTTATATTCCTCTTAGGAACCAAATTCATTTCCCTCAAGACATTTCTATGCCGAAGAATTCCTTTGAACCCAATCCAGAAATGCTTGACATGTTTAGACAGGTTAAAGAAAACATTCCACTCTTAGATTCCATAAAAAAAATCCCTAAGTATGCCATGTATCTTAAAAAATTGTGCACCCATAAGAGGCATCTTAGGACCGTCGAAAATGTTTCCACCTAGAAATCTATTCCCATAAAGTGAAAAGATCCAGGGACCTTTATAGTTCCATTCCAAATTGAATGTTCCAACATTGATAATGAACTCAAAGGCCGAGGAACCTCAATTAATTTCATGACCAAATCCATATTCTCTAGCCTTGGTATTGGTTCCTCACATCCAACAGGTGTTTTCATTCAATTGGCCAATCAAGTCACTGCTAGTCCTGAAGGTATAATAGTGGATTTCCTTGACCGTGTGAATGATCATATCTTCCCCGCTGATTTATATGTCCATGATGTGGAAGGTGAGACTAAATCTTCTCGATCTCCCATAATTCAAGGAACACCATTCCTAATGACTGTGAGAACCAAAATTAATGTCCATTAAGGCATCTTATCCATGGAATTTTGTGATCAAATGGTCATGTTCAAATTTTTCTAATCCATGTGATACCCATATGAGGATAACTATGCATTCTCAATCCATGCTTTTGAGGACACTTTTGAGAGTCAATTGAACCCCATTCCATCATGTTCATCCTATTTTGAAGAGATAGGATCTTTTGAAATCTACACCAGGAATAACCATGTTATAAATGATGATGGTGATAGGGGCCTCTAACTCACAAACTCCATCAATCTATAGGATCTTGAAAAATCTCTTGAATCCCACATGAACTATGATTTCTACTACTCCACCTTGGACAATATTAAGGAAAATTAATTTGAAGTAACTAAATTCCCTTCCTCCATTCCCAAGTTTTCTAACCCAAAAATAAAAGATGAGACTATTCTAAAACCTCTTCCTGAACACTTGAAATATGCATTCCTTTTCCATGATCACTCTTAACCTATCATTATCACTACTTCACTTACTGAAACTGAGGAGTCCATACTTTTTTAGGTGTTATCGGAAAAAAATGCCATAGGTTAGTCCCTAAATGACATACCAAGAATCAAACCAGCCCTTTGCATGCATCACATCCATCTTGAGGAATAATCCTAACTAATTAGACAAAGACAAATATGAATCAATCAACTCATACATGAGGTAGTTAGAGAATAGATCACAAAGCTTCTTCAAGCTAGTATTATATAACAAATTTACAATAGTGAATGGATTAGTCCAAATCAAGTTGTTCCAAAGAGAGGCGGGATAACTGATGTCACAAATGAACATGGAGAGGTAGTCACAACTAGAGTGAAGAAAAAATCTTGTGTGTGACTCGATTACAGAAAATTGAATGTTAAAACATGAAAAGATGACTACCCCCTTCCATTCCATGATAAAATGCAAGAACAATTAGCCATAAAGTCACACTATTGCTTTCTGGATGGATACACCAGATACTTCCAAATCCCAATCACACCTTAGGACCAAGAAAAGACTACTTTCACTTGCCCTATTTGAACACATTTATATAGGATAATGCTTTTTGTCCTTTTCAATGCTCCTGAAACATTATAGAGGAGAATTATGAGTATCTTTTTTGACTTAATTGAACACTGCATGGAAGTCTTCCTAGATGACTTTACCTTTTATGGTGAGTCATTTGAATCTTGCTTGAATTCACTCTCTATTTTTCTTCAAAAGTGTATCAAGTGCAGAATTTTGTTAAATTTTGAAAAATATCACTTCATGGTTGCAAATGGGATTGTTATAGGGAACACAGTTTCAAAAGAGGTTATTGAAGTTGATCCTTCCAAAAATTGAAGTCATCCAATCACTTCCTGAACCCACTTCTATTCGAGACATCAATTCATCCCTTGGTCATTCTGGTTTCTATCTTCAATTCATCCATAAAATTAGTAGGATTTCCCTCCAACTCACTCAGTTGCTCCAAAATTATGTCACATTCTATTTCGATGAGGTTTGCAAAAGAGCCTTCATTGAACTCCAAACTACTCTTACATCTACCCCAATAATCTGATCCCTAGATTGATCCTTACCCTTTGAGTTGAAGTGTGATTCTTTTGATAGATAATTTGGGGTTGTTCTTGATCAAATAAATGAAAATATTCCTCATGTAATATATTATTCCCCAAAAAACATTGGATGAAACTAAATCTCACTGCACAGTCACTTGAAAGGATATTTTAGCAGTGGTTTTTTTCAAATTCTAGACCTATCTCTGAGGTTCCAAAATCAGCATCTTCATAAACCAATCTTTTATAAAGTTATTACTCAAGAAAAGTGATTCCTAACCAAGGATAATAAGATGGATCCTAATGATCCATGATTTTGACCTTGAATCAATGATAAACCACTAAAGATAACCACGTGGATGATCTCTGGAGTAGAATTTCTAATTCATCTCATTCTGAAATAATTGATCCAGAATTTCCAACTGAGCACCTTTCATCTCTCACTTCAAAAATACCATGGTATGCCTCAATTGTAAATTACTCAATTTCTAGTGTTTTTCCTTAAATGTTTTTCCAATGAAAAAAAATAGAAGTTGAAAAGTGATTCAAAATACTATTCTTGGGAAGATAATAAACATTGAAAAACAGGGGAAAACAACGTAATTGGGTGAAGTGTTGATGAAGATTAAAATTCCTCCATCTTAGAATTTTGTCACTCACTTCCCAGAGGTGGCCCCTTTTGACCACAAAGGACCTCCTAAAAGGTCGTAGAATCTAGATTCTTATAGACTTCATTATTCAAGGACTCAGAAAAGTTCTTTCAATCATGTCCCACTTTCCAAAAGTTTGGAAAAATTTCAAAGAGAAATAAAATCCCTGAAAATCCTTTAATTTTTTGTGAGATATTTGATGTTTGGGGCATCTATTTCATGGAAACATTCCCTAATTCCAATGTATTTTCATATATTCTTATTCCAGTTGATTATGTTTTAGGGTGGGTCAAGGGAAAACCCTCTAGAAAGGATGATTCACATATTGTAAGTGAGTTCTTAAAGACACACATCTTACACCAATTTAGAAAACCACATGGATTCATAAGTGACTTAAGAACCCATTTTTGTAATAAAACCATGGAATATATTTTGAAAAATAATGGGGTTGTACAAAAAACATCAACTGCATATCACCCCTAAACAAATGGAATGGATGAACATTCTAATAGAGAAGTAAAAAAGAGTTCTTGATTGAATTTTAAAACCCACCAAAAAATATTACCTTTAAAGACTTAGTGAAGCACTATGGGATTATCGAATAGCCTATAAAACACCCATTGGGATATCTCTTTTTAGGCTACTTTTTGGTAAATCATGTAATCTGCCGTTTGAAATCCTATATAAGTCTTTTTGGGCTGTGAAAACATGTAATTTTGGTTGTGAAAAATCCGTAGACAATGATTGTTGCAATTGGCTAAACTAGAGGAGCTTCAACATGATTATTAAGAGAATTATAATCTATACAAATAAAAGGATAAGGTACTCCATGACAAACAAATCCTTATAAAGGTATTTCATAAAGGTGAAAAGGTATTTCTTTTCAACTCTCGATTTCTTCTTCACCAAGGTGTGATTAATTCTCGATGGTAAGGTCCTTTTGTTATTACTAATTTTTACCCATTTGGTGTAGTGGAATTACAAGGCCCCTCTTCAAGAAGGACATTCACAATTAATGGAAATCAGTTAAAGCATCACCATGATGGGACACACAATCATGGAACAATATACACTTCTATCAGATCCACAACATATAGAGTAAACACACCAATGGATGGAGAGGATAACCTACCACATCCAAACTACGAGGCACCTCTTTCCCTTTAACTCCTCTCCTATATCTCTCTATCTTTCTTTATCTTCCTACCATATTCTCATTTTGATTTTTTTTCACTTTCCTCATCACAATTTTTTATTTACTCTTTCTCTTTTGTGTGGGTGTGTCTTTATAAAAAAATGAAAAAAACATACAAAATAGAAAAAAAAATTCACTTAAAAATATATGGAAAATAAAGACTCCTGATTACTCACTATCCATTTTTGAAATTTTTTCCAACCATTTTGAGGAACCAAAAGAAATGGTTTAGTCTCAAAAATATTTTGTTTTCATAATATATTTGGATAAAGAATATTGTGTCAAAACCAAGAAATTTTGAATCTTCAATTTTTGATTAGGAAAATGATTTTCTACAATCGTGCGGAGAAACATTAGCTTTCTTAAAATCGATACCTATGGCCATCTTTTCAAAATATTTATTTTTTATCCCCATTTTCGAGTCCTAATTTTGTGGACCTTCAAGCATAATTTCCATATTTGGGGTGCATTAATATGATATAGGAATTTCTTAAACCTCATGAGAATCACAATATCCAAAAAACCCCCCATTACCCTTACATTAATAATACTTTTGAAAGCCCCATGGACCGTATGAAAACCATTTCATTGATTGCTACATTATATGCCCAATACCTTGTCCCACCCAAAATCAACATGGATTTACGTTGCATAATTTTTTGAAATTTAAGTGTGGGAGGAATAAATTTCATTTTGGGTGCCCTTTTGTTGATTTTCCCCATGTTATCATATGGTTGAGGGAAAGAATAAATTTTTGTGTGTGGTAAAGGATTTTCTTCAGTGGGTTTTGGGAATGTATATATGTTTATCTTGTACAAATGATATTTAAAAGTGTTGAAAAAAAATTCAAAAAAATCAATGAAATTGAAAATAAGAATGGGTTGTGTTTTGGGTGGGATAAAAATCACTCTTCCTCAACCTTTGATCTTTTTATAACTATTAGTGTCTTGAGTATATCAATCATGGGTTTGGAGATGAGTGCGAGATCTATTTTAAGTTCAAATTTCAAAAAAAAGAAAAAAAAAGAAAAAAAATGAACACTTATGTCATTGAGAGAAGTTTTGTGGTTTTTAAATATTTCAATTTATCATACACATCAAATTTCCTTACTCTTTTGTGTCTTATTTCAAATTATCAATCCCTCATAATTATGTGCTTCTATTTCCTTTCATGTCTCATTTAAAAAAATGTTCATTGTTTTTTCCTTGTTGGTGTTTTACCCAAATTTTCCCATCTTTTGTATATTATCTTCCTACAATCTCATAGACACAGAAAAACCCCTAAAAAGACCTCATGATTTTTGATCACTTTAAGTTATGGAGTGGATGTTCAGATCTCTTATAAACTATTTGATTTTCCCTTTTGTTTGGTGAAGTAGTGATGCTCCATAAATTAATTTCATCATTTTGAAAGGAGTATGTTTTTGTGCCACCATTTCCCATTTCTAAATTTGAGAATGAAAAATTGATTTTTTGGAACATTTTTTCTTTAACAACCTGTGGTGTAATTCAATATGTATGATTTAAATAGTCTAAACCTCCCCTAAGTGAAAAAAACCAAATTTTAATTATTTTTGGTTAGTAAAAATGATTTTGTTATGTTTTTATATTTATTACACAATAGTAAATCCACAAGACAAATTGTGGGGGAGTTATAGGTTGTCCTTAAGTGGGGTTTAGGAATGTATATATGTTTATCTTTTACAAATGAAATTGAAAACTGTTTAAAAAAAATATAAAAAATCAAAAAAAAATGAAAATAAGAATGGGTTGTGTTTTGGGTGAGTCAAAAATCACTATTACTCATCCTTTGATCTTGTTATAACTATTAATGTCTGGAGGAGATCAATTATGGGTTGGAAGATGAGTGTGAGATCTATTTCAAGTTAAAATTTCAAAAAAATATTAAAAAAATAAAAAAGAAATAAAGAAATGAATAGTTTTGTCATTAGAAGAAGGTTTGTTGTTGGTAAATATTTCATATTCTCATCCATTTCAAATTTTCTTCCACTTTTGTGTCTTATTTCACATTTTCATTCTGTTTTAAATATGTGTTTCCATTTCAATTCATGTCTCATTTTAAAAAATAATATGCCTTTATTTTCTCATATTGGTGTTTTACCCCCTTTTTCCTATCTTTTGGATATCATCTTTCTAAGGTCCCATAGCCATAGAAAAACCCCTAAAAGGCCTCTTGATTTTTCAGAACTTTAGGATAGGTAGTGGGAGAATAGATCTCCAACAAACTCTAATATTTTCACTTTTGGTTGGTGAATGAGTGAATATCCATAAATTAATTTTATCATTTTGACTGGAGTAATATTTGTGTGCCACAATATTACATTTCTAAATTTGAGCATGAAACAATGCATTGTTTTTGGATCATTGTCCCTCTAACAAGTAGTGGTGGAATTTAATATGGATGATTGAAATAGTCTAATCCTCCCCTAAGTGAAAAAAACTATATTTTAATATTTTTTGGTGATCATAATTTATTTTTTTATGTTTTTATATTTATTTCACATGAAGACATGTACAAGAATAAGTGTCGGGGATTTTATGTTATTAATATTTTCATAACTTATTATATACTCTCTTTACTGATTTTATATTAAATGTGCATAATTTTTGTGAAATATTAATGTTCAAATATTAAATATAAATATAGAGCACTATTTGAATTCATCCAGATTCAAGTCTATTTAATGGTTTAATAATATCTATCACATAATGATAAAAATTGTGTGTTTATTATTTTTTAGGATTTCTTATTAAATTTTACACATATCATTTGAAGGAATCATTGGCCAATTCTACCATTTTAAGGGTCATTTGGACCTCACAAAAAGGCCCACAGAATCTATTAAGAAAATGGACCATCCATGAACATTAATTTATTGGGATCAATCTAGAAGTGAAAATTAATAAATTCTCCTCAAACATTTGGATAAAAATTCATGGAGTCATGAATAAAAATTTCAAGGCCCAAATAAAAAATACAAGGCGCCCAAATGAAGCTTTTATGTCTAGGTCACCATTCTGGCCACAAATTAAAATTAAGAAACTATTCCTACATTTAATCATTATTTTTTCATCACATAAGGCTGGGATTTTTCAATGTGAAAGATAAGATATTGTTGGAGAACTTTTTAGAATAAATTTTGTTTATTTGAAGGAATATTCCTATACAAATATCCATTCACATTACATCCATCGAAAACGCATGGATAGAAATGGGCAATTTAACATTTTTTTTATTAAAAACAACATAATATTGTATAAAAAGGTTTATTAGACGCCCCATTTTGAGGGATGATAGAAAACACCAACATATACAACTTTTAAGAAGAGATTATCTGGAGATTCATCTTTCTATATGGCCAAATTGGCAATTCATGTGGAGGGGATGATTTGGAATGCAAATTTTATACTTCATGGGGCTATAAATACATCTTCCTCTTCTCCTTTCTTGTGGTTGGAATTTTAGAAGAGAGGAGATTTTATTGGAACGACCAAATCCTTGCCAAAGGCTTGGGAGGACCTTCCATACTCATGTTTTCACATGATATACATTTTCTCGTCTCTTCCTTTCCATTAACATTTGTGATCTTCATTGTTGTAATCATGTATGTCTTTGTTTTGTAATTCTGTTTTAATGCATATTTCTTCTACATATTCTATTTTAATCATCCAACCTCAATTCCAAAATATTAATACTATTATAATATATTAAATAATGTTTAAACCCATTCCCTTCTTTTTCTTCTTCATTCAATCGAAAATCTATTTTAAATTGTCATCACCATCTATGTGTGTGTGTTCAATGCAAAACTCTTTTCTTATCCCTTTCTTTTTCATCACATACTAATTCATCATCATAAAATTATAACCAGATTATTAACCACCCAAATGGTTGAGTAAATTTCTCTTTGCGGTGAGTTATAATTTAGGTATGTTAAGTGATTGAGAAATTTTACTCGATGAGTATTCATTGAATTAACATTGTGTATGTTGGACTTAACATGTCATGGATAAATGACTTTTTTTGTTTAATGAGTGGATTCCATGGGTTGTTGGAATTATAACTACACTACCATAAATATTATATGATTAAGTTTATGACCTTAAGTTATGTTAAGGCTTGGATTAAATCCTTAACACATGGGAATTACAATCAACATAAACTTATGACATGGGTTTTAATTTAATGAAATATAAAGTAATGCTCAAGGATATAACAAGATTAACTTCCTAATTATGAAATCATGCAAATATTTATCAATTTGATAAATCAATCTTAATAAATGAATCATTTCATAAGTCCTGCAAACAAACCCCCTAATTATAAAACAATCAACTAAAAAAATCAACTGTTAAAAAATATCATTTCTGAGGATTTGACCCGAGTGCTGCTATACACTTTAGTAGAGCACCGAAACCTTGATCAGTCGATAGGGAACAAATGGCCTCACTATTATCAATTCATGTTATGAACAAATTTTTCTAAAAAATGATGTCAAAGTGTTATGTGTTAACTGGTAGGTTACCGATGTCCTTTAAAAATAATATATCAAACACTATATCAATGATTGATTCCCTAGTAAATTAATCACACTCATTTCTTCTATAACAAAAAAATAAAAAAAAGGTCCAAATAAAATCCTAACACCACTATCAACTCACATCATTGTCCTTAAGACATACCCACTCTGATACCACTAATACAAGACTCAACCCACTCTAGCCCCACCTGGAATATTGGTAAGCCATGTATGCCTCCCTAATCCAATATTTAGTATTCTAGAGGATAGTGACAACCATAGAGTTTTTATATCAGACACATGGGAGGCTTTATCCTATAATAACACTCAAAATATACACATATCTAATGAAATAAATACCATAAGTTTAGTGGGATATACAGAAATAATCAAAAAAATTGATTGTTCCACAAGAATGAAAAATATGATAAAATTCAAATTCAAATAATTAAGAAAAAAACAATGTAATAATGGTAATTTTAATGAATAAAAACCCAATGGTGAACTGAAAAATAAAAAAGAAGAGGAGTTCCCCACTAAAAGATAACTCTAATTGTGATCATCTAAATTTTACATCATCTCATGGTACCATTGATGCTTTTCTAACTATAACCTATATAAAGTAGTAAGGAATCATGCCTGAACAATATAATTCAACCTGAATATGATAAAACTATATCTGGACTATATTTTTTCAACACTAATACAACACTTTTGGGACCATGTCCCATGAAGATGAATCAGTTAAAATACTCAGTAAGACTTCCCAAAAACCTTAATGGCAGAATAAATTATAATTCAACTACACTCCTTGAATCAGAAGACCCCATGAGGATGAGAAAGTGGTAAATCATAATATCATTTCATCTAATGGTTCCAAACACCCTGGACTAGATAAAATGTAGTCAAGATTACTAACCAATATATGTTCAAGCATTATAGGACACTAGATCACTACCAAATTCAGATCATCAACAATACAATACATAAAACCATATAAATTGTCTAATAGGTGGTGCACATAACATAGAAAGAGTCTATGAAGCATGATGTCAATAGCCAACCATAATATCATATCACTACTGAAACCCATAGGGTGCCACGAGAATCAAAAGTCACATAGAATACTACAAAAAACTAGAACCAAAATTCTATGCGTCATATAGATTATAATAAGGGGAGTATTCCCAACATTAAAGTATACTCTCACATAGTGGTATCACACACTACATGGGGGAAAAGTAAAACCATAAGAATTTTTATTATAGGTACTCACACCCAAAAGAGATGCATCAACTTTCATCCTTCCAAACAAACTCTGGATTCCTCTATTTCATTGTAGTAGTATGAAGAATGATTCATGTTCCATCCCTTAGATATTGTTGGATGACCCGTACCCCTGAAATGTGTGTTAAATTCTGACTCTATTAGAGGTTTACTTCCCCATATTATCTCCATATATGGGTGAAATACATAATTTTTAGAAAGAAGAGATGTACCTCATATTCTAGGCGATGCACTGACTCAATTTGATTCAAAATTAAGATAATTTCAACCTCATGTTTAAATGGGTGAAATAAAAACTACATACGTGGATCCCAATCCCAAAGTGTTGAATAAAAACTCCACCTCTGAATATTTTTTTTGAAAATTCTATGATTGATCAAAACATTCCACTCTAAGGGGAAGGTAAATGGTGTGCCCTATGTGTACATGGTGTATTCTCTCAATATAGATATATGGAATTGTCCTATCATTCTACTTGGTTTTTATTAGCACAACTACATAAAATATACAGATTCAGATAATGTGTAATTTCTATGGAGTTAATCAACCTGTAATTCACCTACATAAGTTATGTAGCTCTGAGGGTACATGGGGTGTGGCCCTACACACATGGAATGTGGGGTCATATGGGTCACATGGTGTGTACATTCGGTATATTCTATGTTGGGAAGGTAGGTTTCACATAACATGTTGATAATTAACACGGGTGTGTGATATTTAACTCTATCCCGAACACTATTTATATTAAAAACTATTTATATTGTGTTGGTTATTCTAAAATACATGTCATGTAGTCATGTAATTCCTAGATTTCCAATTCTAGGATGAGGCCTCAAAAACTCATTCCCCCCAATAGAATATTCCATGAATCAGTCTATAAATTCTCACAGACCTTGTTAAGTATTGTTAATTTTCTAATTAATGTTAAATTCATACCATGGTTCAACTAATGAATAGATAATCTTCATGATTCGACCAATGCATGCACCAATTAATGGAATAACCATGGTCCTAACATCTCTCAATGTTCATACTTTAATTGGGATTAATCATTAGATAATAATCCTCATTAACAAATAAAAATCATGGATCATGTGTCAAATATTAAATTGATAGTTGTATAATATCATATGTAAAGTTAAATATTTTTCCAATAATGACTCTCAATTATGAACATATGATGAATTTAGGGGGAAAAATAAATAAAAATATTGTTAACAAAAAGGACCACACATGGTAAGTAGTTAACTATGTTCAATAAAAATGATAGAAATAATAAATAATAACAATATTCAAATTTGAAAATCATAATTCACAGTTTTAAATAAAATAATTTTTTTGAGAAGGTTATGTTATTATAGAATTAAAATATAATTTAATGATGAATAAAATCTACATTAATAATAAAAAATAAAATCATAACAATAACAAATCCCAACATCAAGAATATATTTATCATTGGCGAATAAAGAGTTTGAATGTAATGTCATAGAAAACATAACTGCATTTTTCATCGAATCCTTCAATATCCATGATTAATTGACATCAATTCTAAATATAATGTTCCAATGAAAAAATACACACCATATTGACATTTCTAACTCTCCCTCCATAAAAATTTAGAATGTGTTTGTGGGAAACCTAAAAAAATCACATAATATAAGATGATGTGGTAAAAAATATGCTCAGATGTTATTTAAATTCCATCTATAAATTTATTAATTTAACATTTTCAAACCATCAATAAATTATTGCCAACTTGAAACCCAATGCAGACAAGTATTATGTTAAACATGAGGTAATAACCACACTCTGTTTTCCGCCACTGAATTAGTTTCCCCCTCTGAATTTTTTTTAAGAGATACAATAAATATATAAAAAAAATATGTGGAAGAAAAATAATATAATTTTTTTATTATATTATTTTGGTGGTCATAAAACATTCTTATTTCCATTTTAGTGCATCTTAGGAGTGAACGTCATAATCCAGAAGCAACCAAAACATCATAAAATTTTTCTAGGGAAGATAACTATGGTAAAATGAAATTTTTACCCATTGTATGGTCCTTGAAATTTAAGGCTATAAATATAAATGATCCCTGTTTATTAAATTTTTTTTAATAAATTCATTCATAAGTAGGAACCCCAGATGCTTCATTCTGAAGTAACTAGTATTGGGAATTTTGGAATTATTTAATCTATATACCTAGTCCTTCACCATATTTTTCAACAACCTTATTAACTTGGAATTTTTTAAAATACATTATATAATCTAATGATTTTATATTAGCATGATAATATTTTTTATATGTTACTACTATTATATAATCCTAATCCACTACTCATCTTGTTGTTATAGTAGGTTCTTTTTTAGGGTGGATCAATGACCCACTTGAATGAAGCCATACCCAAATAAATATCTTCATAATGATTATGAATTAAGTCATTAATACTGGTAATATATGATGTTAGAGATCAATTTATTCATGAAATATAGATCATCATGTCTAGAAAAAAAATTAACAATCATTATATTGATATTTTTTGTTGTCATAAAATGAAATAAATTATTATTGTCAAGGATTCTATTCTCAAAATACAAACCCATTATATTCCTTAAATAAAAATAATATATGTAAATCATTTTAACATAATTACTCTAAATTATTGAGTAATATAGTAATGATGAAAAATTTATCAATGAATGTGAAACAAAATCTCAATAAAAAACTTATATAAAAGAAACAAATTACCATCATCTGATAATGGAATAAAAAGCTAATATATTTATAATAAATGGTAATAAATGAATTTTATAAAAGGATATATATATGAATATGTTTATTAAATAGTTTCCTAATATGTTTATTATTGATATATATGGATTTGAATAATTTTCATGGATGTTAGGTGTAAAGGTGATGGTTTATATAAAAATATCACTTTGAAATAGATATTTTCAATATCTAAATTTCTATATCATGAGACTAAATATTGTCATAATATAAATCCCTTATTCTATTTAATATTTTCATTTCTAGGGATTATATATCTTAAAAACTTTTAACCTCATGTTGGTTTACAGTTTGAACATATTGATGTTTTATGAGGAGCCAACTATAGTTCTCTATTGGTTATGAATATTCATCATGCATGTACATATTATTTATATTGTTTTAAAGATATTAATATAATAAAATACAATTATTTATTATAGTTATTTTATTAGAGATTGGAAATTATTTAAAAAATATTGAATTAGAACTTTTTTACTTTTTCTTCACGGTTCATTTTCTATTACCTTTGACAACCACAGAAATGTGTGAAATGAATAAAATTTTTATACATTTTACATACTGACACAATTTCCATCCATATTCATCAGTTTTAATTCAAGAAATCCTATATTATATTTTATGGTATTAAATTAAATTTATATGTTTATTGTTTTATAAATTTTTATCACTTAAAATAATTGATATCATTGTATTGAATATTTCTTCTTATTTTTCATAAAATACTTATAACAATCTATTAAAAGTGTTTTTAACCTACATCAATATCCATTAATGTTTTATATAAATTACTATGGATAAGACCCAATGATTCCAACCTCATTATTTCTCTATATGTCTTATGGTATTGTATTATGGTTGTTTTCAGGAAAGCTATTTCTTTCCCCCGAGTTCACTCTCCTATGATGAAATTAATATTTTTTTATAATCATAAGGAAAGAATATATATTGCTTATATCTATGTTAATATATAATTCATTATATAACTATAATGAATTGGGTAAGGCTTTATCTCCCAATATGATAGGAAATGGGAAGTAAACACATAGCACTGATGGGATTTGTCCACTATGTATTGGATATGTCAGTTTTACCCTTCCAATGTATTTTGTAATGAAATATATATCAAGAGATAATATTTTATGCATTTTAGAGAAAAAAATCCATTATTAGGATCTATCCACTATGTGTGGATGAACCTTTATGTGGGCCTTTCTATAATGAATTATATAATATTCTAGTTTATATTTCATATTCTTATGATTATGCTATATTTTCAAGGATCGTTATTTTTGAAAGATGTTTCCACACAATTTTAACACATTTATTATGCTATATGAAAATTAATCCACTATAAATCATGATATATGATCTATGTTCTATTGGGTATGTTTATTTTATATTATATTCATGGAAATTTGTTATATTCTCACACTCATATTCTCATATTATAACCACTTATCATCATGTTCAACTATCTCTTACATTTACCCTTGATAAGTATATGAGATCACAAAATTGTTATGTTTCAATTACCTAGGTTTTAAAGAAGAATATAACATAGGATATACCTTAAAGGAGGACTAGAGTGGTAATACCATATAAAAGTTTTAACAGTGTAGTAAAATAAGTTTTGTGTGTGTCTAATATCAACAGATTCAAAACCTATAGTTACTAGGTTGTGATTTATCAAGATATGTAATAAATATTCATGTAAAATTGTGCTATTTGAACATATATAATTGTTTCCTCATCTTAATCCCTAAAATAGTGGGTTGAAGTGATTTTATAGTATTATATTAAAATGAATACGTTTATTGAACTTGAAATAACCAATAACAGATCAAAAAATTTCTAGGATTAACTGAAAATGTAATAAAGTGAAATTAGGGTGTCCTATATTATAGAATATTATGAATCATTTTACTTTTCATTTAATTTATCCCAGTATTTTTGTTCGTGACAAAAATAATATTTTCTTTGGTTTAGTGAATGGTTGTAACAAATTGTAAATAAGTACACAATGAGTGAAATAAACAATCTGCTGATTTTTATAATGAGAAAACAAATGAGATAGGTAATATAATACAAAATCTAATGGAGATCCATACCCATATTTCTCATGTTATTATCTGTAACATGAATCATTTCAACATCCCAAATTAATAGTGGAAGGAGCAACTATTCTGTGAGTTCATCACATCGCGGTGAAAAACATCCATTAGTTGTTAAATTAATCCACTAATATACGAGTGATGGATCAACACAATAGGTAAATATTTTCCAATATATTGGTCATAGAGAATGGAATTTTTTATTTTAATATATATTATTTTAAGGGAATTGTGGACCAATGATTGAATTTAATCAAGAATAAGAGGAGATTAGTTTAAATTAACTCTGTTTATTGGTATGTTTTTAGGAAGGTATATCAAAATAAATATTTTCACTAAAAACCTCACACTAATATGGAGAGATAATTACATGAGTTAAATAAAAATTAAGATTAATCCATTAGTACCTATGAGTAAAACATTACAATACATACAATTTTTTATTTTGTTCATACCACTATTCATGAAAGAAAAAATCAATAATTTATTTTGTGGCATAAAAATATATCATTGAAAATATTTATATATATTGGAATTTATTACTAATTAACATATTTATCTATGTTTTCTCAATGGTAAAATATAATCAAGACACTCCCATTTTACATGTTGCTTTAGGGAAGAGAAGAGAAAAATTTAGTTTCACATAAACTCAATTAAAAAAGCCTATGGAGGGAATGCAATTCATCTTATTATATGAAAAAAAATATTGGAAGAAACATAGAGGGAGTTTTCTTAAAGGGAGAGGTAAATGATTTATGTGTATAATATATGTCCATAAACAACATGATAATCAAGATATATGAATAAGAAAACCAATGAAATGGAAGGAAAATAAATATCAATTCAATGCACCCCCATACTGTAATTCTACAATTTTTGAAGTATTTGAATGTTCTAGACATAACAGTATAACCTATTTAGATGTCTCCAACTCATTTTTATTGCAATAGAAATTTAATACATGTTTTCTATGAAAATATTTTGTCATAACAAAATGATTAATTTAATTATTAACTAATATAAAGATTTAAACCTATAATACAAGGGATTTACATTTAATTTATAACTAATTTATATTGATTAAAAATTACATTGCATTGGAATTCATTATTTTATTATGAAGTGGATGACTACTTCTTATTTGACCATCATTTTAAAGAGAGGATTCATGTGTAGTATCCATATTGTGGGGTTACTCACATGCCCTACAAACAATAAACATCACTATAGAAATCCTTGAGTGCTATTGGGGAAGACTCTAATGCATGCAACATTAATCATTGATTGCCATGGGAGTATCTTTGGGTATTAAGGGTTATTTTATTATATTTGTAAATTATAGGGTAGAGGAGTTGGGTCACCCCCATTACATAGAGTGTTCTTAGAGAATATCACTCTATATAATTAGAGAATTTTCATTAAACATTCATTGTGCACAAATATCATTTGGGTTGACAAAGATATATTAATGTTTATAAAGATGCAGGGTTAAAGAATCATAATTTCATGTGTGACTATATCATTCAAATAATTTCCTTTGAATTACATGTAACAATAATAATAATATTGTTATTATTTAATTGAAACATGGTAAACTACCAGATAAATTAAAATTACTCAGAAAATAAATAATTTGAAATTAATTGAAATAATATTTTAAAAAATATGCACCACTAGATCCAAAAATGCTTTCCTCTAATCCCCCTATATATTTTTTTGAACATTAATGATGAATATTAATTTATATAAATAAAATCCACTCCATTATTTTTCGATACAGAAATAAATAAAATATTCATTGAAATAGTGAATATAGGTTTATTAAATATTCATCACTCATATATTCTGTTGAATAATTTTTTATGAATAATTTTTATCAACTAAATATGAATAAGTTTGAAACCAAATAATGGAATAATATTTTTTCAACCTATTAGATTCATATATTGTTTAATTGTGTATATGAATAACGTTTGTGCGTCATACTCTAAAACCATTTCCATTTTGAATTTGGATGAAATCCCTAAAAAATATGGTTATTATGACAACCCTAATTTTATTACAAACTTACACATGATTTATTACACAAAAAATCACTTGATACAACAAGAAGATTGATAGGTTTAGTGTCTTTGGGGCTTAGGATCATTACATAAAAACTTAAAACATGAAATACAACATTTTTATTGAAAACTTCCTTTACATGACCACTACATTCCCTCATACTTAGCATTTCATGGGATAACCTGAGGACATGCATAAGAAAAGGGTGAGCTATAAAGCCCAGTAAGGGAGTACACATGGAATAACATTAGGAGTAAAATACATGTTAGACAATGGGAATATCAATTTTTCATAAAAGAAACATGAACATAAAGGCATGATAAATCATGATAATCATAACCTTGAAATGCGGCAACAACACTTAACATGGAATTAGCATGAGCCAAGGCTCATTGCACATGGAGCATGAGTAAATCCTCATTGCACATAAAGCATGAGTAAACCATCATTTCAATTGAATTAGCATGAGTCAACACTCATTGCACATGAGGTATCATGATACTATACTTTACCCAATACATTGGAGCGCTATAAGGGTGTACCTTTCTTAAACATTTCATTTCATGAATAAGTGTGCCACATGGATCATAAAACATGGATTCATAAAACATAATCATTTATTCGAAGATAAAGGAATGTGGAATTCATACATGATACTTTGCAATCAATAAGTAGAGGTGCATAAATGTCGATACCCTTGATGGAGAAATGGGCATGGTATCCACAACACAATGGCATTGGCTTAGAAAATCGGTGTGATTTCGGCAGCGTAACGGCGTGACATAAGAATTCATAAAAAGAGGTTTATGAGAGATAAAGGGGTTCCTCATCATATTTACATGTAATGGAATGTAAGGTGGTCATATAGATACATGTCCCAACAATTGTAATGGGATTTAGATTCATGATACAAAATTATTGCTTGAATGTAAAAGAAGAGAGAGAAGTTCCTTTCGGAATTTCATCATAGTAACGGGTGTACATGAGAGGAATTTAATGAGAGAGAAAGGGGTCTCCCATCATTAAAAAAATAATAGGGAAGTATGGGGGAGGTTCGAAACCGTACCCCAACATTAATAATTGAAATTAAAAGGTCAATACAACTTAAAGAAAATTGAAAAAAATGAGAAAGGAAGAAAAAACCCTTACTTGGATGTGTGCTTCCAAAGGCTTGAGAGAGGATTGAGAGAGGCTTCTTGGGAGCTTGGAGAACCTTGGGAGGATTCTAGAGAGAGTAGGACAGAGGTTGGACGAACTACAAGGTATTTTAGTGAGGAGGAAGTGGGATCTTGGGTGGGTTTATATAGGAAAGGTGAGGGAATTCTTTATTATTTAGGTTTGGGTCCCCTTACATTAAATTAATCCAAACCACAAACCATCCCATGGTTTTTGCCCATGGTTTTTGGAAAAGGGAAGAGGAAATCAATATTTTATAAGGAAAAAGTCTAAACTTATTAAAATATTTGGGTTGCTTATGTTGAGGTGAGTCACACTTCCATGGAAATTAATTGAAAAAGGCAAGGTGTTGAATAAGTCTTGAGGGGTCCATTAATGCTTTGAAAAGTAAGTAAAACAAACCCAAAATCACAATATTTTAATGGTAAAACATATATTGTCCGAACATAAGGATTATAGTATTTTATTACATCACTATTGGGTCATTATGATGTCATAAAACACATTATATATTTATATGGTATTTAATTTTTACCCAAAAATTTGACTGTCTCAGAAAATTATGAAAAATTCACCATTGGATAATTTCGACGTCCTGATTCCAGAAATAAAATTTATTTTATCTAAATAATTTTATAAATATGTCAATTTTAACTTTTAATATAAAAACCGACATTTATCGAAAATTCATGGGTTTTG
Organism: Viscum album; assembly: GCA_963277665.1. Taxonomy (NCBI): domain Eukaryota; kingdom Viridiplantae; phylum Streptophyta; class Magnoliopsida; order Santalales; family Viscaceae; genus Viscum; species Viscum album. The sequence continues at coordinate 1,862,194,117 of OY728120.1, read as the reverse complement.
ACAAAAATGGATTTCAAACCTTAATAAAAATTTTAATTACATTCATAAAATTATAAGATCATTTATATTTAATAAAAATTAATTTAATAATATTATTATTATTTTATTAAAATATTATTTAATTCAAAAATCCCTTAATTTAATAAAATATATTTCTTAATTAAATAATAACTAAAAACACCATTTGTACTTTAAAAACTATTTACAATGTATCAAAGATGACTAGAAATTATATTCATTATTATATACAAAAATAATTTACAAGAACATAGTACTACTTATTTGTTACATAACCCCTTAAAACAGTTGTAGAAGACCTAAGGGTAAGGTGTGTGATGGTGACAGACTCTTGGGGTGGCTTGGATAACATCGCTCGAGTGGTAATCTCTATCAACTTCCACTTTTCCTGTAGATGGTCCCGTTCGAGCTTGACATGGTGATGCTCAACTTGGGCTTGGTCAAGACCGAAGCCCAAAGATGCCACCTCTTTTCCGAGCTCCAACAAATGGGATTCGTATGGGGAAATTCTACTGGATGAGGCCATCGCTTCTTTTGTCTGAGTAAATTGGATTTGTTAAAGTCCTATATTTATACTAATCATGTGATCACTGTTCAACGACTATATTAACAATGGTCAAAATTCATAACATAAAACCAAAGAAGCTGACATCTTATAAAAATATTTTTCATAAAGAGACATTTAACTGGATCAAGAGGGATTTTCAATTAATGAAACTTTGGGTTATTATAATTTCCCCCCTTAAGAAATTTCACCCTCGAAATTTTCCTTTTCCCAAACTAAAACTGATGTGGGTAACTCAGCTTCATCTTTTCCTCCAATTCCCAAGTCACTTCTTCAAACATGTGGTTTCTCCATAACACCTTGATGAGTGGCATTGTCTTATTTCGTAGAAATTTTTCTCTATGATCTAAGATCTTCACTGGTTTCTCCTCATAAGAGAGATCATCTTCCAATTGTACCACCTCATAAGAGAGTACATGTGATGGGTCCGGTATGTACTTCCTTAAAAGGGATACATGAAAGACATCATGTACTTTGGCCATGGCAGGTGGAAGTTCTAGTTGATAGGCCACATCCTTGACAAGATCAAGAATCTCGAAGGGGTCGATGTACCTTGGACTTAACTTCCCTTTCCTTCCAAACCTCATGACCTTCTTCCATGGAGATATGCATAGAAACACCATGTCTCCAACTTTAAACTCAAGGTCTCGTCAACGATTATCTACATACCTCTTCTGTCGACTCTGGGATGTCTTGATATGCTGTTGAATGGTTTTCACCTTCTCCACCATTTCTTCGACCATTTCTAGTCCAAGCATCTTATGTTCACTGACCTCATCCCAACATGCCGGCGTTATGCACCTTTTCCCATACAGTGCTTCATATGGTGCCATTTGGATGCTCGAGTGGAAACTATTGTTATAAGAGAACTCAACTAGAGGAAGATGTTGATCCCATCCTCCTTTAAATTCCATTGAGCATGATCTCAAAATTTCCTCGAGTGTGTGGATAGTCCGCTCAGATTGGCCATCAGTTTGAGGATGATAGGACATACTGAAGTTCAGTTCAGTATTCAGAGCATGTTGAAGAATCTTCCAAAACATAGAGGTGAATATTGGATCTCGGATCGACATAATAGATAGTGGTAATCCATGCAACCTTACCACTTCCTTGATATATATCCCTTCAATTTGGTCCAAATAGAAATCCTCTCGAATTGCAATGAAGTGTGCAGTCTTTGTAAGAAGATCCACAACAACCCAGATTGCATTGTTGCATTTGGATGTCCTTGGAAGTCTGGTGAAAAAGTCCATGTTGATGTTCTCCCATTTCCATTCTGGTATGGGAAAATGGTTGCATCATCCCCTTAGACTTCTGCCTCTCTGCCTTCACTTGCTGACACACCAGGCACTTTGATGTATATTCAGAAATCTCCTTATTCATATTATCCCACCAAAAGTTTTCTCGGAGATCTCGATACATCTTTGTGCTCCCTGGGTGAATAGAGAAATTTGAACTATGTGCACCATCCAAAAGCTCCTTCTTCAGCTCCAGACTTGATGGAACACATAGTCTTTTCCCAAACTGCACAATTCCTTCTTCATTAACATTAAACTCTGAGGATTTCCCTTTTTTGATAGCTTCCACTTTTTCTTGAATTCCCACATCATCCTTTTGAGCATCCTTTAACCTTTCCAAAATAGATGGTTGAGAAATAATTTGTGAAAGGATTGATGATGTTCTCTTCTTTATGATTCCCACATCCATCTTCATCAAGTCTAAGAAGATTGGATCCTTCTCAATTCTCATCATTGATAGAATTGCTGGGTCCTTTCTACTTAGGGCATCTTCCACCTTGTTCGCTTTCCCAGGGTGGTAATGTATTGAACAATCATAATCCTTGATGAGCTCTATCCATATTATTTGGTGCATATTAAGCTCTCTCTATGTGAATATATATTTAAGACTCTTGTGGTCAGTATATATCTCACATTTATCTCCATAGAGATAATACTGCCAGATTTTCAAGGCAAAGATCACCACCACGAACTCCAGATCATGTGTTGGATAGTTTCGCTCATGGATTTTCAACTTCATTGAGGCGTAGGATATCACTTTATCATTCTGCATCAGCACACAGCCTAAGCCCTTCTTTGAAGCATCACTTAATACCACAAAAAGTTCCCCACTTGTGGGTAAAGTGAGAATAAGCACTGTGATAATCCCCCTTTTCAACTCCTTGAATATTTCTTCGCATTCATCACTCCAAGCAAAATTTACTCCCTTTCGAGTTAGCTTGGTAAGTGGGTTGGAAAATCGTGAGAAATTCCTCACAAATTGTCGATAATATCCAGCTAACCCCAAGAAGCTACGAATATCCTTTACCGATGTTGGCCCCGGCCATCCCTTAATTGCATCTGTTTTGCAGGGGTCCACAGATATCCCATTGCTTGTGATGATATTGACCAAGAATGAGACCTCCTTCAACCAGAAATCACACTTGATGTACCTTTCATAGAGCTTCTCCTTGCGCAAAGTCTCTAGTATAGTCTTTAAATTCTCTTCATGATCCTCCTTGGTTTTGGAGTATATTAGAATATCATCTATAAAGACTACCACAAATTTGTCAAGGTAATCTCTAAAGACTCTATTCATCAATTCCATGAATATTTCTGGAGAATTGGTGAGTCCGAAAGGCATTACTATGAATTCATAGTGCCCGTACCTTGTACGAAATGTAGTCTTGGGGACATCTTCCTTCTTCACCCTTACTTGATAATATCCCAACCGCAAATCCACCTTGGAGAAGTATTGTGCTCCTTGCAGCTGATCAAACAAGTCATTGATTCTTGGGAGAGGATACTTGTTCTCTATCATGATTTTGTTATGTTCACGATAATCGATGCAAATCCGCATTGACCCATCCTTCTTATTGACGAAGAAGACTGGTGCACCCCATGGTGAAGCACTTGGGCGTATAAACCCTTTATCCAGATTCTCCTGTAGTTGTTTCTTCAGATCTTCAAGCTCTACAACAGCCATTATATATGGAGTCTTGGATATTGGGAGCGCCCAATTTATAAGTTCAATTGAAAACTCAACATCTCTTCTTGGAGGAAGACCAGGTAGTTCCTCGGGAAACACTTCAGCGAATTTCCTCACAATAGGAATTTTTTCAAGGATGGTTTCTTCCTTGGACTCAATCATCTGAGCCCGATACGCATGCTCATAAGGAAGTAATATCCATGCTTAAGATGATGGAGATGAAGGAGATTCATCTTCCTCCTGACACTTGTAAATAATCGGGGGTCGATTCTCCATATAGAGTGTGATTTCCCTCTCCCGACAATTTATGTTGGCTCTATATAAAGAAAGCCGATCCATGCCAAGAATTGCATAAAATTCCACCAGAGGGAGTGTGACAAGGTTCTCTGGGAAATTCAATCCACAGACTATAATAGGGGAGGACTTATATTCATGGGATGCAATGATTGCCCCATTTTTCGTACTCACTGACATATTTACTTCCATGATTTGTGGTGGTGATGGGATTGTTCTACTAAACTTTCAAGATATAAAAGAATGCATAGAACTTGAATCAAAAATTATGTTTTCTATTCATGAATGAATAACTAGCGTACCTATCACCACTTCGTTGTCGGGGTTCACTTCAGCAGAAGTGATGGAAAAAGCTCTTCCTTTCTTCCTTGGAGGTTGTTGGTTGTCTCCGAAAACCCTTGGATTGGGGCACTGATTTTTAAAATGACCCAGTTCTTTGCATTTGTAGCATTTAACAATGCGTTGAGGTTTGAACAGAGTGTTACTCTCCTCTGTCGCAGCCGTGGGTCTTTCTTTCCAATAGTTAACAGCTAGGTGCCCTTCTCTTCCACACCTGAAGCATTTTCTCATCCCCTTAAGTCAATTTCCAGGGTGCCTCTTTCCACACTTTTGGAAAGTGGGGTGATGGATCTTCTTAGCACTATTGGATTTATCCATCAGACCACCAACATTGAAGTCCACCTTACGCTTCTTGTCCCCATGATACCCCTGTGGTTCCCCAATCTCTATTTCGACCTTGAGGGCACATCAGACAATTTCCTCGTAGCTATCGAAGTCACAGATCCCTAATTCTTTCTGCAAGCTAGGCTTCAACCCACCATAGAAGCTTTCAAACTTGCATTCGGGGGTAACGACAAAGATGAAAGCGTATCATACAAGCCTTTTTAAGTTTTCCTTATACACTCCAACAGATTATTCATCTTTTTTCTTGAGGGAAAAGAAGTCCCTTTCCATATTAATCCAGAGGGTGCGCGGAAAATATAATCGAAAAACATCTTCTGGAAATCCTTCCATTCCAACACCTCAATCTCCTCCTCAGGCTTCATATTTTTGAACAATGTCCACCATTAATCAGCTTCAGCCTCCATACGATAAACTTCCAGGAGAACCTTCTCTTGTTTAGAACAATGGAGGATGGAGAATATCTTTTCAATGGAGTTGATTCATTGTTCAACGATCGCGGGATCGGATGATCCGCTAAAAGTAGGAGGCCTTTGTATCATGAAGCTCTGGATAACGACTTTTTCTTTCTTGGGGGGGGGGGGTTGAACGTTACTCTTGACCCGTGTTTCTATTCAAAACTGGAGTTAGCTGAGATAGAAGCGTGACAATGTTCGTGATTCCCACTCCCATTGGATTGTGCATCTCATTAGTACAATCATCACACTAATCTTCACAACGGTTGTTAGCCCAAGTCCTCCTATTACAGGCCATTGGATGGAATAAAAGGAAAGTTAGGCGTAACACATAAAGGGTAATCCAAAGACAAAATTTGATGACTTATAAATAAACATTTATTTCCTTAACTCATGAGTCTAAAGGCTTCAATCTAGGATTTTCATGATCTACTTTCTAAAATATATTCATAGGGGAATTTTTTTAATTCCCTTAATAAGGGTTCATACTATGCATTTGAATTTATCAAAACATATCCCTCGGGATTGTCGTAACCAAGATTACAGCAAGGCCCATTGTCATGCACCAGTTCCCGTTCGAGTCTAGCTCAAAGCAGTGTTTTTGGGTTTTACCCCTATGATACATTTGTGCCAGAGCCGCCTCTACCTGCTCGTATCCAAACATGGATGTATTTGTTTGATAAACCACTTACTCAGTACTTACCAAAACTTAGGGACGTTTTTATTATACTTTGTCTTGTATCTAAGGCTTTACTTGGGTTTCCTAATCCCAAAAATAACTAAACATATCCTTTGATACCAACTATGAAAACCCTTCTTTTATTACAAACTTACACATGATTTATTACATAAAACTTCACTTGATACAACAAGAAGATCGAGAGGTTTATTGTCTTTGGGGATTAGGATCATTACATAAAAACAAAAAATATGAAATACAACATATTTATTGAAATCTTCCTTTAGATGACCACTACATTCCCTCGTACTTAGCATCGCATTGGATAACCTGAGGACATGCATAAGAAAAGGGTGAGCTATAAAGCCCAGTAAGGGAGTACACATGGAATAACATGAGGAGTACAATGCATGTTAGACAATGTGAATATCAATAGAGCATAAAATAAACATGAACATAAAGGCATGATAAATCATGATAATAATAACATTGAAATGTGGCAACAAGACTTAACATGGAATTAGCATGAGCCAAGGCTCATTGCACATGGAGCATGAGTAAATCCTCATTGCAAATAAAGCACGAGTAAACCCTCGTTGCACTTGAATTAGCATGCGTCAACACTCATTTCACATGACATATCATGATACTATACTATACCCAATTCATTGGAGCTCTATAAGGGCGCACCCTTCTTAAACATTTCATTTCATGCATAAGTGTGCCACATGGATCATAAAACACGGATTCATAAAACATAATAATTTATTCCAAAATAAAGGAATGTGCAATTAATACATGATAGTTTTTAATCAATAAGTAAAGGTGCATAAAGGTGGATACCCTTGATGGAGAAATGTGCATGGTATCTACTACACAATGGCATTGGTTTAGAAAATCGGTGCGATTACGGCAGCGTAACGGCGTGAAATAAGAATTCATAAAAAAGGTTGATGAGAAAGAAAGGGGTTCCTCATCATATTTACATGTAATGGACAGTAAGGAGGTCATATAGATACATTTCCCAGAAATTGTAATGGAATTTAGATTCATGATACAAAATTATTGCTTGAATGTAAAAGAAGAGAGTGAAGTTCCTTTCAGAATTTTGGCATAGTAACAGGTGTACATGGGAGGAATTTAATGAGAGAGAAAGGGGTCTCCCATCATTCAAATAATAAGAGGTAATTATGGGGGACGTGAGAAACCATACCCCAAAATTCATAATTGAAATTAAAAGGGCAATGCAACTTAAAGAAAATTGACAAAAATGAGAAAGGAAGAAAAAACCCTTACTTGGAAGTGTGCTTCCAAAGGCTTGAGAGAGGCTTGATAGAGGCTTATTGGTAGTTTGGGGAACCTTGGGAGGATTCTAAAGAGAGTAGGGAAGAGGTTGGACGAACTCCAAGGGATTTTAGTGAGGAGGAAGTGGGAGCATGGGTGGGTTTATATAGAAAAGGTGAGGGAATTCTTTATTATTTAGGTTTGGGTCCCCTTACATTAAATTAATCCAAACCACAAACCATCCCATGGTTTTTGCCCATGGTTTTTGGAAAATGGAAGATGAAATCAATATTTTATAAGGACAAAGTCCGAAATTCTTAAAATATTAGGGTTGCTTATGTGGAGGTGAGTCACACTCCCATGGAAATTAATTTAAAAAGGCAAGGTGTTGAATAAGTCTTGAGGGGTCCATTAATGCTTTGAAAAGTAAGTCTAACAGACCCAAAATCACATTATTTTAATGTTAAAACATATATTGTCCGAAAATAAGGATTATTGTATTTTATTACATCACTATTGGGTCATTATGATGTCATAAAACACATTATATATTTAAACGGTATTTAATTTTTACCCAAAAATTTGACTGTCTCTGAAAATTATGAAAAATTCACCGTTGGATAATTTTGACATCCTGATTCCAGAAATAAAATTTATTTTATCTAAATAATTTTCTAAATATGTTAATTTTATCTTTTAAAATAAAAACGGACATTTATCGAAAATTCACAGGTTTTGAAAAAAATGGCTTTCAAACCTTAATAAAAATTTTAATTGCATTCATAAAATTATAAGATCATTTATATTTAATAAAAATTAATTTAATAATAATAATATTATTTTATTAAAATATTATTTCATTAAAAAATACCTTAATTTAATAAAATATATTTCTCAATTAAAAAATAACTAAAAACAGCATTTGTACTTTAAAAACTATTTACAATGTATGAGAAATGACTAGAAATTTTATTCATTATTATATAAAAAAATAATGTACATGAACATAGTACTTCTTATTTGTTACATAACCCCTTAAAATAGCCACATAAGACCCATGGAAAAGGTGTGCGATGGTGACAGACTCTTGGGGTGGCTCGGATAACATCGCTCGAGTGGTAATCTCTATCACCTTCAACTTTTCCCGTAGACGGTCCCGTTCGAGCTTGACATGGTGAACCTCAGCCTGGGCTTGGTCAAGAGAGAATCCCAAGGATGCCACCTCTTTTCTGAGCTCTGATAAATGGGCTTTGTATGGGGCAATTCTACTGGATGAGGCCATCACTTCCTTTTTCTAAGTACATTGGATTTGTTAAAGTCCTATATTTATACTAATCATGTGATCACTGTTCAGCGGCTATATTAACAACGGTCAAAATTCTTAACATAAAACCAAATAATTTGACATCTTATAAAAATATTTTGCATAAAGATACATTTAACTAGATCAAGATGGATTTTCCATTAATGAAACTTTGGGTCGTTATAGTTATCATCTATCAACATGCCCTAACACCCATATAAAATTAATATTAATGCTAAAATGAAAATAAAAAATAATAATTTAAATTTTATAATATAATAACACTATGTATATCTTTATTATGAGTTTGGTTTCATATAATTGTAATCATAACGTGTTTGACATTTCATTCTTTGAAATTCTACAAGTTAACTTGTCAAATGAATTTAAAAGGAATAGAATTATTCATGAAAATTAATATCTATCAATGTTCCTAATATTTAAACACCCATTAAATAGAAGAATTTATAAATACTTTATCATATTATTCACTAACTCTTTATTAGTTAAGAAACACCCAATACACCGAAAGACTATATGAAAATATATTAAAAATCTTATTGTAAATAAGACAAATATCACAAATAAAAAAATATTATTAATAATGATAAATTCAGAGGACCATTATAGACTTCCAAAAATAAGAATGACCAATGAAGCATATATATATGGATTTACTACAGCTGATTTGAGTTATTATATCTTTCTTTCCTGGGATATTACTATTGGAAAACATCCGGAGAGTTAGTATAAATGTATAATGATCACATTAACCCTAATTTCATTTTTCATCAACGTCCCATAAAAGTATATCATAATAAATATAAGATATATTTCAAAATAAATTAATTACACTTCAGGGTTCTCATTATATAGGGGAACTAATGTGGCCTTTTAATGTGACATGTACCTTTAGTACATTTTTTCATATAATGTCTCATAGAATAAAAATCATGATGTGATAAGAATTGTTTCAATATTAATAAAAATTTAATACAAGTAATCATCATGTTCATTGATGTTAGTTCTAGGGAACCATATTCAACTGCGCCCCTCTTGAAGAAGAGAGAAATGTTTACAAATCTCATTCCTCTAGCTCTCACATGATGTTAGTGATTCAACCAAGACAAGGATTAATAATATAGCCCAAAAAAATTTATTACATGATAACAATTCTTACCATGACCAAACCCATTTGAGAATCTTTTCTGAAGAGGTGATAATCGTGAAGTACCTACTTCATTCACCGATATGATCATGGGACCTTCAAAAGTTCCACCGCTATAATGTTATTTTCCACATGGAACCATATTAAGATCTTTGATAATTTGGGATATCAAAATGGAATCCTATATGCATAAAAAAAATTCAAAATACTCAGTTACCACTATAAATTAGGTTACAACTGGTTATATTGAACTATTCTAGGTCACAAATCATTCCTTGATACTAAAGACATATCCTAACATCAATATTAGACCATTTTTATCTCATTGTAACTATAAACCAAATATCCCTCGACTATTAGGTTCTTATGTCCTCTATATACTAGGATCATAACAATTTAACACCTTATATACATAAGAATAACCATAATAGCATACAAATGATATGATGCAGGATCATCTTGATATCTTCCAACCATGATAGAGGTATAACCAACATCTAAACTATACATAAAAAGGAATGTATTATATATCATATCACACATGCAGATGTGATTCTTCTCATCTTCTCTCTATATCAATCATACCTTATCTCTTGTTGCTTTTAGGAACCAGTTTCTTAGAGAGATATATATCATGTGGTACTATAATCAACACCCTCTTAGTTTGTTCCATACTAAATGTAATCCCTATCTGGTCAATGCATGTACCCTAAAACCATTAATGAAACTTATAGGATCAATAATGAATGATCTTGATCCTATGATTCTGGGTGGATTCACCTAATTTATTCATTAAGATGATTATTTTAAACCAGCCCTTAAACTTATTCTATGGGGTGATTTTTTCCTGAAGTGACCATAAATATATTTTCACTTCGCCACACACATAAGTAATATAAATTTTGCATCTTTTAATACATTAAGTCATGGAGGATTCCATTTTTTTATTTTTATGTAATTATGAGTGTATTATAGAAGAAAAAATATGTATACCCAAATGGATAATTAATGAAATTTATGAATCATCATCAATATTACATTGTCATGTAATGTATAGTTCATCCATTCACAAACATTGTTACACTATGTTTAATCAGGATGAGTGAGTTTACTGAGGAACCCCCACTCATATAGAAAATCGATGATTTCTTGGTTTAGATACTCACCACCTCAATCATATTGAAACATCATTATCTTCTTACAATGGTTTTCCTCTACATAATTCCATAATTATTTGGATTTCATAAATTATTTATACTTATTACACATTGTGTTTCAAAAACAGTACCTACCCAAGTAATTAGTAAATTCTATGTAGTAATAATAACCATATATAAATTTTATAAAAATTTCCCACACACATTAGTGTGTAATAAATTTAGGATACTGGTGTCCCTTTCACCTTTCCCAAAAAAAGATATTTTTTCGTTTTACCTTGTAAAAAATCTTGAAATTTTCCATGTGTTTTTAGATCTACTGAGAGAAAGTATACATCTTAATAGGGATTCATCACACACCTCCCATTTATATAATAAATATAGTGATACAAAAACAATGTGTGATATGCGTCATGTGATCCAAATTTTTTATCAATTATAAATAATTGGTTTTTTTATAATACTGAACAAAAAAAATTAAATTCACCATACTATAATATATATTGTCTTTATAGCGGAGATACAATTTATTTATATTTATTAAAATAAATTTGACGTTGTTATGTATAGTAATAAATTTATGTTTTTGATAATAATAGGAACATAATATCTTCTTTTAGAAACCAATATCATCTATGTTGGCAATAGAAGGTGCTAGCACCTAATAGACACAGAATTAATTCATTCTTCATTAGCTACATAAAGATACACCACTCCTTAAAAAAATTTCTAGAATATACATGGTCACTACATTTTGATATAGATGTTAGTAATGGAAGATTAATCACATAACTAATTTGATGATGTGGAAATATTTCAGTCTATAAAAATAAAACTTTATATTTTCTCATGATCCTTCTTAGTACAATTAATCTTTCAGAACACTACCTTACCATATGAAAGTAAAATTATGTATTTTCCAACATCTGTTATTGTATTTTCCACATTATTGGTTGGAATGTTTTTATTATCCTATGTATGTTAGTGAATATTGAATACCTTTTCATTGTTTATACTTTTATTCACCATTAGTAGAAAGAGTTTTTCACACCCCATTTCTTTATCAACATGGAGAATCAATGTAAGGTGTTCTAAGATAAACTTCTCACTATTTCTCATATTGTAGTTTCTAATGAAATGAAATAATCACTTCAGTAGTGAGGATAAAAATAGATCTACGTGTAAATCCTTAGGTATTATAAATCCAAGGATATCAAAGATCCCTACATAGAAATTAAACTTGAAAAATTGAGGGACATCCATAACTAACTCTCCATGTTTTCATGTTAGTAGGGAATTTGAAATCCAATATCTCTCTTATCATTTCCCTCTTTTGATAATGATAATAAAATGTGAAATAGGTTTTCCAACACCTTCATATACTAATTTTACATTATAAGATCACATAAAATGGATTATGTAATGAAAAGTTGGACATCTTTGACATCATACAAATGTTTCATTTAGAGTGAAATCAGAAGGCCCCATTATAATTAAAATTAGTTTAAAAAGTTATTTTTATTAATTATTGGTTAAATGTAGAAGGAAATAGAATCCAAGGTGGCCGAAAATGGGGGAAGCTTGGGGAATATCCCACAATAATAAGTTTATATTCCTTTAAAATAAATACCATTAATAATATAAAATTATCACCACACTAAGTACTCCCTTACTAGATATTGAATAATTCACAAAATTAACTTCTCTCTATGTGTGTCACACCATCATACCATGATCCATCCACCTCTTTTCATATCTAATAAAGTAGATCAACATCCATGGGGGATTTTAATTTCATTACAACAACCCAATAAGAAATTTGGTGCATCTTTCAACCACCTTGAGAATAATGTATTACAATTTTAAAAAACAAAATTAGTACTATATATATATTATAAAATTTTAATTTATTTTTTTAATCCATTAATATATTATCAAAATAAAATAACTCATATTTTTTATTTCAATATTTCTCACTATATAGATATTCAATTAGAAAGGATCTATGATAAACTTCTTGTAACCCAGATGAGGGCCTGAAAAGTTATTGAATGTTATTTACATAGGTGGAATATTCCTCTTGCATTAACTCATAGAACCTTAAACAGTTGATTTTACTTCTAAAGGCTGATATCATGGACTCGATTGTCATAAAAAATTTCCTCAAAATTATTAATGGACATAAAAATACCATTACAGTTATTAGTAAACTAGTTTAGCCAACCCAAAACATTCTATAGAACACCCCATTATATTGACATGTCTTGATGAGGGAAAAGAACACACTCCAATTTAGTGGTATCAATATAAATAAAGTAATTTAAAGCATTACTAAAATAATATTTTTATTTAAAGGTTTTTTATATTTAGGTGAAGTTGTTACACTCTATCCTATTAAATTATTTATTAATATTTTTTGGATTCAACATAATATATTAATGATGACTTATATAAAAATTAAAAAAAATATAATTTATATTTCTTCCATCTTAAATTCTTATTAATTAATTTATTAAATTGTCTCAATAAAGCATAAATAATTAATTTTCTATTAAATTGAAGAAAATAAATTAACAACGTGGTATGATCTTCAGATTTTATAATGGTTGGTTTATATAGTATACTATTAACCATCCCATAACAATAGTTGAAAAACACCAATATTGATGCTTAGGTTCATGTTTCTACATTCCAACTATAAGAAAAGTGTATCCTAGGATATTTTCACGTCAACTCATAGGTTAGACAACATCCTATCTCTTAAAAGATCCATCCTTCCCATATTACTCTACTCGCATTTTGGTGGGGGAAAACAATGTATTGTTTATGGGGTTATAAATAAATTAAACCATAGGTATGTAGGAATTTACATTACAAGAAGGAGTTTATGACACATATACAAATATTTTAATATAATAATAATAAATTTAACAAATTTAATCACATATAATGGGTGGTATAATCTCATTATCAACTATACACATGAAACGAAAACATATTTAAAAAATTTACATTCATATCAATCATTCATTATTATGAGAAAATGTTCCTAAATAAATCAATCATCATTTGTAGTTAGTTAATTAATTTATCATAATTGATAAAAAAGTACATTTTATTACAAACCATGATAAATATTATAAAAAAGTACATTAATCAATATTATTTATAATTAATTATGTAAAAAATCTTGTACATGGAGGAAACATGGTATGTTCCTTTCTAAATTACAAAATTTTTGTTTTGATTGTATATTATATACTCATGTAGTATACAACATATATTTCATGTCTTATAATTACAAGGTGGGTACTATAAATTAAGGACACATTTTCACATATTATATTTATAATGTTGAATAATTTTATTTTTCATGGATTAATAAATGTATTTTGACCACAAAGGAAAGTAGTTTAGAATATTATATAGAAATTTATTAAATAATTTATAAATATATATATATATATAAAACATATCACATTTATTTTAAATTAAATAAATTACACATGAGAATGTGTTGATGAGGATTAAATAGAATAATTAGTTAATTTTACTTTATACATAAATATATAGAATAAATTGCATGAAAATTCAAATTAATTATTGTGGGTATCTATTTGTAATATCCCGACCTAGTTTCCACATATTGGTTCCCCAATATGGATCCCCACATGTCCTCAATCATGTATTCCTATATTATAGAGGATTTCAACTAGCTGCGAGGGTCATTAATGAAATTCTGGAAGACTATTCCATCTATATCAAAGAAAGAAAACAATAGAAATAAATATATTAAAAGTCAATATAATAATAAACAATAATAAATGAGGACCATGAATCACATAATAAAATCCCTAAAAAATGATGTTTGACCATAAAAAACTACGAAAAATTTCATGCCATGTTAATGTAAATGGTTGAATGAAACTCTGAAAAAATATACACTAACAAATCACAAATTGATCCTGACATCATTCAAGGTTTCCTCATCCATTATATTTTATGAATCCCAACTCATCCATATAACATATGGAATTTTATATTTATTCTGACCTTCAAGCATGAAGTATTCTTGGGTACCAATATATGACCTGAGTAGCGTGTGAGTACAACTCACTAGGCCCACACCAATAATTCTTAATGAGATATCATGTGTATAATAGTGTATTCAGTTATATAAGGAATTATATGATGTTCAAATGAAGTAAACATGTTACACATTTCTTTATTGTTATTTATTTAACTAGATTTTCCATTAGTTCATCATTGAAACCGTATTCAATCATAACTTCTTTAACACATTATAGAGTTTTAACTACAAATCAATGGACCAGTAATTCAATTCACAATGACTTCCATTACCATTTAGTTTGAAATTTCATTTTGGTCCCTTGGATAATCAGTCAATATACCATATCATAGATGCTTGAAGTGTCATTGTAAAATTATTATCAGGGGTACATAGAGTATCATTATTGAACAAAAATAATAGGTACTTGTAGAATCATCCCAACACTATTAACATGGGTATGAAGTGAATTGGGATTGGATAAAATTCATGGGTGAGTGGAGCATCATTTAAAAACAAATTCAATTCCATTATTCACACATATCATACATCAAAATTTAATACATTTTATAAAATATACAATAAAATAACATTTCATTTAAAATGTATCCATTTAACATCATTCCAACCCATTAGTAAAAATGAACCAGTAATTAGTAACTAGTAAAACCAATCACCATCAGTCATACCATATCTCATTATCACACACATGGCAAGACAAATAAAAATTTATAACTAGAAACATTTATCAAAACATTTCCAAATGGTTTAGTTATTTAACCCTCAAAATTTTCCATTCATATTCCAAAATAATCATTTCATGGAAAATGGTACACCCCTTGGGAATTCATTAACCCCAGTCTCAAAATCTCTAATGGATCCAACATGATCTATGAATAGTATTACAAATTCATATGGATTCATTTAAATTTTATAAAAATAAATATTATTTTGTAATGTGACTACAAAATGATATGAAAATAATATAATAATATCATCCAAACTATTGGAATTAGCATGTAGACCGCCCAACATAGGGTTTTTGATGAACATTCACCAAAACATCTCACTTCATTCGAGGTAGAAGAGTCTAAATCAAAATAGTGAAGATGATATAGTATTAAAACATAGATTAATGATCTAATAAAAAAAGTTCAATTAAAACAAAGAAGTATACTAACACCAATAGGAGGATCCAACCATCTCGAAAGGAAGAGAAAGATAGAAGAGAGGGAACCCAAATCATGGAAGACATCATATAATAGCAATGAGTTGATTTATTACATTGGTTAATTGATTGAAAATTGAAGATGTTTTAAGAACCTTAGAATCCTACTAGAATCCTAAAAAATATGTTGATATCAATATTTTCTGGGGGGTGATTTGGAATTAAAACCAAGGGCACGGGGATTCTAAATTACACATTTAGTGGTTTTAATGTCCATAAAATGGTTTCTTAGATGGGACACATAGTTAGGGATGGAAAATGTGTTTCATGCATTGAAGTGGGTAGTTAACTCATGTTTCACCAAGATTTACCCGTATATTTAGTGACCATAATGATGTTCGGAATCAAAGAAGTATATCTTACATTTTTGACATGATACTACAATTTTCTACAAGCACGGTCCGAGTGTCAATGATGTATCGAACATATACATCCTTTTCCCATTCCATAGGGGAAATGGGATGAAATCACCATATATATTTTTGGAAAGACTTATGATGACCCCTTGGATAAATAAAGAGATACGGGTGATTGTGGACTAATTGTCAGAAGTGTTAAATTTCATGCCAATATAGGAAATATTCATGGTCGATCAGTTGGGTGAAATAAATGTCTAATAGATAGTGTCTTTTTATGAGGTACTGGGAAGGGTAATTTTGGATCATAATAAAAATTTTACTTTTTTCTTTAGGATATTATTTCAGAAGGATCTTGATACTATAGTTTAATTAGGTACAACTTTTCTCACACTAAAAGTAGTGAAATCATACTGTACTGTTAAGGTGTTAGAGGACATGTTGTGAGGATGCGACCTAGACTATGGCTGGTCATAAGAGAATAACATAGTGCTAGTTGATTTTAGGTATTAAAATAGTCACTAAAATTATATTCATATGGAACCATGTGAGGTTCACTATGGTAGGCCATACAAGTTTCCATTATGTTGGATAAAGGTAGGTAAGTTAGAGTTATTGGCAGTGAGCCTCATACCGGTGACATCAAAAATTGTTAAATTGATTTAGAAAAATATATATATGACATAAAATATAAATATTTATTATGTGGATCAATATCATCATCCTTATGAGTTTATAGTGGGTGACAATGTATTTCTTTCATTCTCACTAATATCGATTCACTGTTGGATTTAGATAATGGGAATGTTAGTTCCCAGGATTTTCAGGTTGTTTGATACTGTTTAAAGGATCAGATGAGTTTCATATTGATTGGATTGTTGAAATTGGTATAGTGATATAGATAATGTCTTTCATGTAACCTATCTTTTAATTTATTACCCAAACCTTTCTCATGTGATCCATTTTTATGATTTTGATCTTGGTTGTGATGCGTCTTTTAAGGAGCACATGATTTATGTCGTGGATCATAGTGAGATTATTTTTTGGGGAAATAGAGTTATGTTAGTATATGTTTTATGGATACATGTCCATGTTCAAGAGGAAAAAACAGAAATGGACTCTGATATGTCAGATATGACGGTTCCATTTTTATAGAGGAATGAAGAATGGTTCTTCTCTAGGATTTATCACAATCATAAAATCAATATCTCTCTTAGGTGGAATCCTTATCAAGTACATATAAAATATGTAATAAAACTGATACAATATAGAAGTAATGACACTAATCTTTATAAAACCATTATCAAATAAATTACTGATAACCTAGGTTTTAAGCTCCCACAGTTGCTGATGAACTGGCCCCACATAGGCCTCCCAGATATCACATTCTTCTTGGTGAACATACCTTTCACAATCAGTAGATGTGAAGGGGACTCTCTTTTGGTAACAATCAATGCGATATTGGTAAATCACTAACTCTTACATAACCAAATTAAATTAAAATCATGATATCTAAAATAAATATATATCCTAAATGAAATAATACTAACCATCCTCAATGGATAACCCCTTTTATAGATAGATTTGATTTGAATGTACTCTATATGGGGTGTCCGTTTTCATAATTGAAAATAATAACTACACCATAATATCCAAACCATCCTAAATGTATCTAAATATAAATGAATTTGATGCACCTATATCTTATAAATAACTTGAAATCATAGACACTATAATAATTGTACCTCTATCTATCAATGTATCATCTTCACTATCCATAATTTCTATCCAAACATCATGAGACTGGCCAATGCCTCTATTATGTCCTCCATTGTGAGCCCCATGTGTCTTAATACACTGATAGTATGGTAGATATTGTTCTTCCCTACTGTTCCCTCACCCCACCCCAAAAAGACATTAAAACACCAATTTCCCTAACGGTATGGGTTTGGAAACCCCCAACAAGTTATATATGTCATAATATATCCTCAATTGTTTCCCATTAGTCAAGGCATATTATAGAACCTCTATTAGTGTCACATACTAATACATATTTGGCACTACACTTGTGTTTAGGGAAAACAGCTATGATTGTGTCCTGGCCAACCTCACTAATGTAAAAATAATCTATCATATCCCTATATATATGATCCTCTATATTAACTAATATGTCCTACACCACTCTGGAAAACATTATCGTAATGATGCTTCCACCCCACTGAAGAAATAAATTATAGTCGTCCAACTAATACCAACTATCCTATACTATAATCCTCCACTATGCTCCCCTTAAAATGAGATAATAATTCACTACATCAGCAGACAACTTCAATTAGAAGATATTAACTTGGGAATTAATCTCATAATTAACTCAATTCTGAAAAGGCCTCACCACTTAGGCATCATCTCCTTATAGTGTTAGGAAAAAGAACTGCATGTTGGTAAATTTTACAGCAATATCAATCACTAACATCCTTCCCTAGGTCATCCAAAAAAAATAATTCTTCACACTACTATCTTAGTTCCCAGGTTAAATGTATAACAATAATTTGTCCTGGATTTCCATCCATACCTTTTCCCAACTTCTCCTCCTTGTCGTGAATATCCCACAAGTGCTTTAGTAGTCCTCATAAAATATAATCTAATAATTATACTATTTTATTTAGTGTTGTATTTAAATGATATTTTATTTTTTTGATATAATCAATCTATACATTAGCTTCTTTAGGTCCTCATATTATAATGAATTCTGAAGTGTGGTGTAGCTGGAACTACATTGTGTAATTAGAAATATATTGTAAAACCATTCCAGTGTCCCTTTCCATGAATTTCTATAAGGACCTATCCATAAACATTACATAATCATTATTTTTTACCAATAATTTAATTTCTTTCACATTGAGGATATTTTAAGGTTTACTGTTTTATAGAGTTATTCCTTAACTATTACATTACATCCCAAATATTAAAAAGTGGAAACTTCTACTCTATCCTGTTTTTTCACAACTATAAAACTCCTTAAAAACTAGTAATTATTTTTATTGACAAAAATCATCTTGAATTATTCTTTTATATTACACTTTCTTATACCCTAGGGAAAAAATTAAAAAACATAGGATGAGAAAATAATAATAAGTAAAGGATATAAAATAAGTAAAGAAAACAGTTCTCCATGAATACATACAAATCAATGAAATCATAATTTTTACCAATAAAACATAAGCACTTTAATATACCTTATAAAATCATATGATTTATGAATAAATCATATAAATGATAAAAAATAATAGTAATTTGTGGCATCAATAACATGATTATATTGTATCTTTCACAGCCACAGATGACGTAACCTTCATGGTTACATTTTCAATACCCATCATAGTATATTTCTTAAATCTGTTAGGAGAATCCTTAATGTTTACCTCCATTACGTTACCCAATGCATTGGATAACTAACATGGGCTCACCCACCCCCGGTTTATCATGAAACCACCTGTATAAATAATAACTGCCCCAAAACCATAATATATTCATAACATAAAAAACATGCATAAAAGAAAAATAACATTTCCACATAGAAATCATAATCTATCATTTCAAGTTATTATTATAATGAATCTATTATCAAAACGATTTTAAATACCAAAATAACTTAAAAATAATATTTTATTTACCTTTATTTTTAAAAACATTACATCTTGTAGATGAATAAAAATATCAAATAATGCTCATGGAAGAATAATAGTCTTTGTCACCATGTATGTTTAAAGAAAAAAAAATCCTTTTTTCATTTAGTAAAAGGATTTGAAGAAAATGATTCTTTTTGAGAACCAAATAATTAAATTAAATGAAAAGGGGTATAATTATACACCGTATAAAAAATGTATTTTATAAAATTATAATATTTCTTATTGAGAGGAGATTAATATGAAGTCCCTTAAAAAGATCATTTCAACAGATTGAGTATAAAAAAATTAAATAAATATGTGTGAAAAATATAAATACAACCAATATAAGTTGAAATTGTTTTTAAAACATCCATAGGTAATTGACACATATTCTTGAAAAAAACAATGACATAGATATTTAACACAATTAATAGAGATTGAATTATAATTTCCTCAAAAAATTCTTATAAATTATGTATGAATTTTTCAGTGGGGTGATTATGTTTTGAATCAATATATCTACACAAAAGGTAGTGAAAATTAAAACATAAATAAATAATCAGTGATTTTACACACATTCTTGGCATTATATAATCAATGACGCGTGCATAGAATCCAATGAGTGGAAATTAAATTGTGAAATTCCCTTACCGTGATTCTGACTCGTCACATACAATCATTTTGTTCCAGAATAATAAACATATGATAATTTCAACTTTCATTAGAACATTTTTTCATTTTTATTATTCCTTTATATAACTTATTACCATGTTATAAAAATTACATATTATATATGTTAATATCGGTCATTTTGTCGATATTCGTAACTTGAGATGAAAATTAACTTGTTTAAATGAAAATTATCCATGTGGTCATAATCCCATTATCTCCAGAATATTATTCCTTATTTAAATAACATATATATTTAGTATATACATATTTATAATGGTCCATAACATTTGGAGATAAGAAATGAAATGCACCGTTCATGGAGACGTTTGGACATACGTACAAATGAACCCAAATTTCATTTATTTATCATATTAAATGAATAATAATAAATGATATAAAAGTATATTATATTACCTATATTATATTAATTTAATGTATGTATCTTTTTTTAATTAAACCATTATTTAAACATTCTATATGATACCTGAATGAGGCATATCACATTGAGGGGGTGGTAGTCCACAATTCCCCAAATGAAATTATCGTATTTACACATTATGGAAAACATAAATGTATATTTGAATGAAAAAATATAGAGGAATAGAAAAAATATAAATATAATATATTTCATATATAAACATAGTTCCATCATATTGGACCCCATGAGAGGTGGTAGGAGAAAATTGAACAATCATCATTTCGTGAGGTAGTAGTTCACCATACAAAGAAATAGTATATTATTATCCAATAGATGGAGGTTTGTGTGAGTGTAATTTGAATCCTTCTCATAAAAAAATATTTTATATTTAGGATACAAGTTTTGTTATGAAATCATAGAATTAAAAGATCATATGATGTGTATAAGGAAAATAAGAGTAGATGTTACTTCGAAATCCAGAAATTTCTTTTGATTTGAGCCAAAAGGAATTCATGAATTGCCTTCTATCCATGGAAAGTAATATAGGACGCAAGTATTGATTTAGGGAGCATATTTTAGGAGATTTTGGATGATACAAGGGGCTTGAGAGGTGTGATTAAGTGGGTAGAGTTGATTCCAATTGATAAGATGGAGGAGGGGATGTTTAGCAAAGTCATGAAATATTATTTTATTATAAAAATATCCTCAAATTATAATAGTTCCAAAGTTATATATTTTAAGGATTAGATGATTATGGGTTGAAATTCACTCAAACAATCGATTTTAGACAAGTTAAGGTCCCAAAATTAAAACTATCTTTTACCTTTAATCCTTAGTTAAAAAAAATAACTATTACCATTTCTTCTTGTATATTTGTAATATATGGTTACTATAGTTACTATAAAATTTAAATAGAACTAAAAGTGGATAAATATTGTTATATTTATCATTATATAAGAAATTTGGATGAATTATTGATTTCTAGGACTATTATATCATTTAATAAAATATTATTTTTAAAAAACTCATTTTTGTCATTTTTTACACTATCTAGTAATTTATTTTTGTTAAATTCATAAAAACTTTATTCCATCAAACCAAAGGAATTAAAAAATCCCAAACATGTACATTTCATCCAAAAAATCATTTTTGGAATCAAAATATTTAAATTTAATCTAATTTGATATTTAAAATATCATTTATTTGAATCTTTCATTAACAAGGTAATCACCGCACCATCATTGTGTCGTAAATAAATTTATGTATTTAATGTCTAAAAATTATTAATAAAATAACATAATGTAGGAAATATTTTTATATTTATAATTAATATATGCAGTCATAGATATCAATTATATAACACTATATTACTTTTTTAGAAAAAATATACATGTTTATGTTATATTTTCCTTTTCTTTAAATTAAATACTATAAAATGTAATTTTCACACCCAAGTGGCTCCCAAATGTCAAAAGTTCGTCCAAAGGATGCTATTGGTCAGAAATATCTCCTAAAATAATATTAGGACATTTTTAGGTTAGTTATTTATTATTATAATATTATTTTATTGACCTTATTTATCGGATTTACCCTTTTACCGTGGTAATTAAAAATAATTACTCAAGTTATTATTTGAAATATCCAAAAAAATAAAATATACTTATTTAACCGATTTGTAACTTATGATTCAAAATTTTGAATCCATTTTTAATAATTAAAAACACATAATTCTAAGAAATTGATTTAAAATTAATTTACATTGTAAAAATGTGAAGACAAGTTTTTTTAAAAAAATGTTGAAACATTCCAAAAGATAGAAGTGTTTTTACATATGAATTCAATATATAGTAAATACCAATGACCTAAATTATAATAAATGATAATTATATGTTCCATGGAAAATGAAATACCATTAAATAATATGATTTAACCATATAAATTATCTCGATGGAAAAAGATATATAAATTAAAATTTAGCGTTTTTTTAATATTTATCAAAATAAGATATTTATCAGAAAAATATCAAAAACTCATATAAAGTAATTTTTGATGTACTTAATATAAATAAGAAGTTAATTTGTGTCAAATAGAACATGTAATGATTTCAAAAACTAATTCTAAAAAGTGTTCTCCTTCAAAATAAGATAAAACAAAATTTTAGAAAAATACTACTTTTATTCATAAAATTTCATTTTTTCTTATATCATATCAATAAAACATATAATATAAATTTAAAACACTAAATTGAATATATAAAATATATTTTTCATTAAATAAAAATCCATAATGAGTGATATGATTTTATAAACACAATTATTCTCTTTTTATATAGGTTTTAATAAAAAAAACATCCTTTATATTCAATGGGTTTTTACTTCCATTTCTAAGAAATTTGGTAACAAATGAATCATTATTTAAATGCATGTAAACCATATTTTCATAATTCCATTGATACAATTCATTCATACCATTCCAAAAAGTAGGTTATAATGGTAAATTTAAATAATAATTCATATTTTTTCATTTATGCTCAAAGTAGTTTATAGTAGATGCAATTGAACATAGTTTTTATTTCTTCAAACATGGGATGTTACATCATTCTCCCATTTTGAAAATATCAGCCTCAAAATTTTAAAATTTGGATTGGTATGTTCATTAAAAATCCCAATTTAGAAAGAATCAACAAATATATCACTTTCAAAGAATGAAATAGAAGTACAATGGTCACCCAAGATATCAAATATGAGGATTCCATGTAAGAAAAAATGGATATAGAAGAGAAACTGACCATATTATTCTCATGAAGAGTTATAGAAAACATGATTATGAGAATGTCAATAACTAGAAAAAATAAAATAGTGATAGGTTAAACATTATTTGATTTACCAATAGGAAAAGTAAACATAAAATGTTTTTTGAGGTCCTTTTCATAAATATGAGGAATTATTTTACAACATAGAATAAAAACATAAGGAAATATACTTAATTATCATGCAGATTTTGATCCATTAATAAATATCTTCCACAAAGTCCTATTTTCTCCAAACAATGAGTATTCAAGATGAATTTGTCACACATGAAGAGCTAGAACCAACTTTTATAGAATTTCATAATCCAAAAAAGATAAACTATATATTTCCCCTATCATTACGCATTAACTAAAGACCAAAAAGGTTAGTGAATAAATTGATAATCACTCAAAAAGAATAATTTATTATTAAAATAATTTCAACTATTAATATCCAAAATTCAATGAACAATACCCAAAGTTCAACAATGAACATTCAGTAAAAAATTGCCCTTAAAATTATTCAAAATAATCGTAACTAAAATTGAAACAAAAATTTTAGAAGGATTTTATAGCACAGTCTTTAATGATAAATATTTACATTTATCTCAAAATAATACCAAATACTCTTAATGTATCATACTTAAAATTAATTAACTTAATCACATATTCTCCATGATAGGGTAATCATTTCTATAAATAACCCACATCTTAATATGTTAACAATAAAAATATAGAATCATCCAAAATAAATTTCAACCATTACTCCTCAAATGAAATCCCATAGTTTTATTTTTTCCTTAGGCATATAGTGTTAAAAAAGGTGGGAACGTCTTCTAGAATAACATTTATCACTTAATCATAAAATCATTTTCCTATACAAAAGATATCCATCTGGTAAAACATAAGTTCCCAAAAACAACTTATTCTTGATTCATAAAATTATTTAACTAAAAATAATATGTCATGCTTCGATTCTTGTGGCCTTTCATGATGTGATGGGTAGTCACCCATCAAGTGGGTTCTCCCTTTTATAAAACTCAAAAAAACCCTAACATTTTTTAACAATAATGTTTGTATTATACCTTTAATTTACATCCCAACTCATAATTACCTCAACATCATAATTCATGAAGTCATATATATATATTGATTTTTTTTATTTCACCACCATAAGATAAAATAAAATAATTCCCAAAGAAATAATAAAATACCTTGATCATGGTGACTACCTAGTTTCATTGCCATCTTGTTCACGTAGATCTAAGGTTCATACATTGAAAAAATGATTTAAAGATCCTTCAAAATCATTTTCTTACATAATCCAAACATATCTTGTAAAACATGGTTCATATGGGTGTTCACAAATAAATAGTTTTAGAAAATAATCTTGTGTGACATATAATTTCAAAACATTTGATAAAACATGAATTTTATAAAATAGTTGGACCATGTTTTAGTTGAAACAATCAATCAAGGGTCCTTTTAAAATACTATAATTATGTGATGAAATAAAATAATTTAAAAGAAAATATAAATCTATTTCACAGGGTTCTCCATCTTCAACACCTTTTTCAAAACCATAACATTCTTCAAAATCTTTTGATATTGTAACATATATGAAAATACCTTGATAATATTTACCTTTTGGAAAATTTTAGAATACTGAGAGACTAGGATTTGATTAAATATATCTCGTGATCCATTATAGTGTCAATGTATAATGGATGTGTTTGATATCTTAAACAACTTCTTGCATGTGAGTTGTAATCTAGAATATGTTTCACTATCATCCGAACATGACTTTGAAATAATTATTTCAATAATGTTTTCAGGAAGAGATAGGAATGTTGTTTGAGATCCTCATCCTTCCATTTATAAATGACAATCCTTGATATGAAAAAGTTATAAAACAAGGATTTGACTGAAATAATCGGCATATAGACTTACAATGGTGTTATCCAAAACTCTTAATCCCTAATGTTTTATAAACCAATATTTGAGACCAAATATAATTCCCTAGCTTTAAAAATTACACAATCTTGATTTTTTATCAATAATTTACTTTCTTTCACATTGAGGATCTTTTCAATTTTAGATTTTTAGAAAATTACACATTAAGTATTACATTACATCTCAACTATTACAAATAGACACTTCTACTCTATCCATTTTTTTACAATAATAAAACTCCTTAAAAATTATTTTATTGTTAAAAATAATTTCGAAATCTTCTTTTCTCTTACACTTCATTATACCCTATGTGAATCATTTCAAAAAAATTGGGATCAAACTAAAAATCTATGTAAGGGATATAAAATAAGGTAAAAACATTAGGATATGAATACATACAAATCAATGAAATTCTATTTTTACACATAAAAAAAAATCTCTCAAACATACCTCATCCAATCTTATGATTTATGATTAACTTATAGAAATCATATATCATTGTGGTAACTTGTGGTTTCCATACCAAACTTACATTGTAGCTTTCGAATCCACATAGGGAGTAACATTAATGGTTATGTTTGGAATACCCATCACAGTATATTCCCTAAATATCTTAGTAGAATCCTTAACATTTACCTCTGTCACATTACATAATTAATTAGAGAGTTATCATAGGCTCACCAAATCTCAGTTTATCATAGATACACATGTATACATAATAAATTCCCAAGAACCATAACATAATCATAGCACATAAAACATACATAATAAAAAAAATCACTTTTCCAGGTTGAAATCATAATATATTATTTCAAGATATTGATATAATCAATATGCTCTCAAAAAAATTTTAAATAAAAAAATACATAAAAAGTTATATGTTATTTACTTTTATTTTTAATAACAATACATCTTGTAGAGGAAGGCAAATATAAAATAATGCACGCAGCGGGCGAATGGTTGTTGTTGCTGCATACGTTAAAATGAAAAATTCCATTTTTCTTTCAGTAAAATTCTTCATAGAAAAAGATACATGTTGAAAACCATTTATTTAAATTAAAATAAAATGGTTATAATTATACACTGTATAAAATAAGCTCGTATTCAAAATCAAAATATGCCTCAATGAATGGATATTGAGATGATTTCCCTTAAAAAGATCATTTTATTAAATTAAGTATAAACAAATGAAATAAATATGTGGGAGAAATATAAATACACCCAATATAAGTGGATATTTAGTTTAAAAAAATCAGATGTTATTCACACATATTGTTGTAAAAACAAAACCAATGACATGGATATTTAACTCAATGAATGGAGATTGAGTTGTGGTTTCCCTTACAATTTCCATTTAAATGTTGTATGAATTTTTCAATGGGGTTATTATGTGTCTAAATATTATATCTAAATAAAGGGAAGTGGAAATTAAAACCTACATAAATAAATAGTGATTCCAAAGTTAATCTTTTCATCATATTACCAACGAAGTATGCATAAAACCAGTGACTGGAAATTAAGTTTAGCAATTCCCCTACCTTGAGTTCGACTAGTCGCGTACAATAATTATTTTCATGAATAATAAACATATTTTAATTTATAATTTCATGAGAAATTATTTCATATTCATTATTCCTTTTATATCACTTATTAACATGTTAAAAAATTATATAATTATTTAAGTTCATATATTTTATTTTGTCGATATTCGGTACTTGAGTCAAAAATGAACATTTTTTGATGTAAATTATCCATATGGTCAGAAGTAAATTATCTATATAATATTATTATTTAGTTAAATATCATATATATCCAGTATAAATGTATTAATAATAGTCCATAAAATTTTTACATTAGAAATGAAATGCACCATTCTTAGAGATGGTAGGATGTACGTATGCATGAAAGCTACTTTCATTTCATTGTCATATTAAATGAATAATAATCAAATTATATAAAAGTATATTTTGATACCATTATTATGTTAATGTCATTTTTTTATCATAGTATTAAGAAAACCATCCTTTATATGTTGAATGTATAACATGAACAAGTCATATCACATTGTGGGGGTGGTAGTCCACACTTCCCCAAATAAAATTAGCGTATCTACACATTATAGAAAGAATAAAGTTGTATTACAGATAAAAAATATAAAAGAATAGATACAATAAAAAGTTAATATATGTCATATATAAATATAGTTCCATCATAATGGCCACCATGAGATGTGGTAGGAGAAAATTGAGCAATCATCATTTCATTCGGCAGTAGTTCTCCGTACACAAAAATAGTATGTTTGAATCCATTAGAATGAGGTGTGTGTGAGTGTAGATAGAATAATTCTCATAAAAAAATCCTAGTATACTGAGGATACTAGGAGATTTATTTAATCATAAAATAATTAGATCATATGGAGTGTAGAAGGAAAATAAAGGAAAGGAACTTGAGAGAAGATGTTACCTCTAAATCGAGAAACATAATTTGATTTGAATCCAAAGGCTGTTGATGAATTTCCTAATAAAAAAGGTATGGCTTATAAGAAGAAATATGATATTTTTGTGGATTATTTGAGCATTATTTTGATGATCCAACGGGCTTGACATATGTGAGTAAGTGGGTAGAGGTAATTCCCTTTTATAATATGTAGAAGGGGAACTTTATAAAAGTCTTGAAAAAATATTTTAATATAAAATGATTTTTGAATTATAATAGTTAAAAAGTAATAAAAATCGAGAATATGACGAGGATGGATCTTAATCCATTTAACCAATTTGTTTTATAAAAGTTTAGGTCAAAAAATTAACCTTATCTCTTTTCTTTAACCCTTAGTTAAAATCATTAACTCTAACCATGTCTTCTTGTATCTTCATAACATACGATACTATAGTTGTTTTAAAATTCTAGTAGTACCAAAAGAAGATAGTGCATGAAATTTGTAAAAGTATATAATTCATTTTTTTAAATCATAGATTTTTAGGACTATTATATTGTTTAATAATACATTATCTGTTTTTAAAAACTCATTTATGTCAATTTTTACACTAATCTATAATTTATTTGTTTAAAAGTAATAAAAACTTTATTCCTTCAATCCAAAGGAAATAAATCATGAATAAAATGTCAATTTAATCCAAAAAATCTTGTATGGCATAAAAATGTTCATATTTATTTTAATTTAATATTTATAATATCATTTATTTCAATCATTCACTAATAATGTAATCACTACATCATCATTATGTCATAAATAAAATTATTTAATTATTGTCAATTTTTTTTTAAATAAAATAAAATTATCTAAGAAATATTTTTATATTTATATTCAATATTTATAGTTGTATATATCATTTATATAGCCTTATATAAAAATTGTTTTAGTAAAAGATACATGTTTATGTTATATTTCACTTTTTTAAAATTAAATTTTATAAAATGTCATTTCCACACCCATGTGGATCCCAAATGAAAAGTGTAAGTCATAATGATGATAGTGGTTGAGAATATATCATCCAATAGGATTATTCCATGTTTTAGGGTAGTTTTTTATTATAATAATATTTTATTACCCTAATTTACCTGGTTTACCCTTTAACAATGGTAAATAAAATTAATTACTGAAGTTACCCTTAATAATGAAAAAAAATAAATGGTACCCATTTAAAAAATTTGTACCTTAATAATTAAAAATATTCAATTAATTTTTCTAAATTCAAAAAAAAAATTGGAAGGAATTAATTTTAAATTAATTCCCAATGTCAAAAATGAGAAAAATAGTTTTTTAAAAGTCAAAACATTGCAAAAGATTGAAATATTTTTACATCTGAATTCAATATAGAATTAATAACAATGACATAAATTATAATAAATGATAAAAATATATTCCATTTATACTTTAAAACAAATATATATTATTATATTACCATATAAATTATCTCAATAGAAAAATTTGTTTTCAAATAAAATGTAGCGTATTTTTACCATTCATCAAATCATGATAGTTATTTGAAAAATATAAAAAATTCATCCAGTTTAAATTTTGATGTCCCTGTTCTTATGAATAAGATTATTTTGTCAATTATATTATATAAAGGTGTCAAGGAAATAAATTGAAAAATGGTTCTTCATCAAAAGGTGGTAAAACTGCATTTTTAGACAAATATGTCTTTTATCTAAAAAAGTGAAATTTTTATTATATAATATCCAGAAAACATTTAAGATGAATTTATAACACTAAATTGAATATATAACATATTTGCTTCTTTAAATAATAATCCCTAAATAGTGATATGATTTTACAAACACAAATATTCACTTTTTAAATAGGTTTTCTTAAAAACACATCCTTTATATATAAACTAGTTTTTATTTCTATTTCTAATAAATTTGGTAACAAATGAATCATTATTTAGACATATATAAACCATATTTTCATAATTTAGTTGATTATATGAATTCTCGGAATTCTAATGGCTAGGTTATAAAGGAAACATTCAAATAATAATATTTAGTTGTTCGTTTAATCTCGACTTAGTCTATCATATATTCTATTCAACATAGAGTTTCTTTCTTAAAAATCAGGATGTTACACTTGTATAAGAAGATAAATTTTATCATGCTATATCTCTTCCACACATTCATCTGAAACTATTGGGGTGTCTTGTCATGCGGCTCGAGGTAAACTTACCACAATTTCCTCCAATCACCGCAGAAAATAATGTCTCCATAGAGGAATGTCTCTAAAATTACAAGAACACATATTTGGGATTATAGAATATCATTATGAAATATTTACAAGATATATTATGATAAATACACAACATTTCATCATGCATACACTTCACCATTTTCAATACAAAAAAAATATCTCCAACCACAACCATTCCAATCCTGGTTCACGGATAACACAATATTATAAATTTTATTATTTATATGTTTCCCATTTAATTTCAATTTTATTCATATCAATTTTACTCATTCCAACATATTTTAACAATTATAAATTCATTATTTGGAACCATTTCATTTAAATAAAACTTGTAGAGAAGAGAATTTTAATGTTCCCTAACTCACTCATAACATAATTTTTTAGGCATGCCTAAAATGACACTTTTTACATATACACTTCAGTTCCAATAATTATGAAAACTCTCTTTCAAAACTAGGTAACATGTAAAATATAATAAAACCATGACACTACATAACAAGTACATCACCCTATGTTAAATAATAGTCAACTATAGTAGAAAACATTAAAACATCAATACCACCATGGGTAGTTGAGTTTTACATTATACAAGAGTCAGCTACTCTAACTCATCTGATTGGAACCGTGACCATAAAATTCCTATAATCCTGTCTAACATAACGAAATAGTAAAATGATTGAAAATAATGACTCTTATGAATCCAATATGTAACACTAGGACACAAGTTCCACATACTGGTTCCACAAGTTGGTCATCCACATGACCTCAGGAAGATCATCCCATATGTAAGAGGTTTTTGACTAGTAATGAGGGTCTAATTTGAAATAAAGATCGAAATTTCCATACTGATCATATAAATACAACATCATAAATTTATATATCAAAAGTCAATATAATTCACATCAATAACCACAAGTACTAAGAATCATAGAATAAAATCCCAAAATAAGGAATGTGACAATAAACCAATATGGTAAATATGTCATGCCATGTAATTGTAATGTGTGGAATAAAACCCATAAATAAAGAAACACCAAAAACTCCTAAAGGATCTCAAAATCATAAATAGTACCCTCTTCTTGGATCATTCTTAAATCCCGTCTCATCCGTCTAACATAAGACCATTGACCTTATCCAGACCTACAAAAATAAATACTACTCAAATACTAATAGGTTTCCTAATTAGGGCATGGGTATAACTCAGTAGGACCGAAAAACGTTCTCTAAATAAATAAATATTCTATAATATTTTATCTAGTAGTATATAAATGAAAAAATATCAGAAGAGGTAAACATGATACACATTATTTAATATTATTTAATTATCTGTATTGGCCCTCAAGTTCTCAATGACACCTAAGTCAATCATACCTTCTTTGGCCAATGCTAGATTCTAAATAATTTATTCATGGTACAACAAATAAATTCATAAGTTCATTCACTATAAATGAGTTAAAATTTTTATTATGGTATATTGGAGCATCAGTCTAGGAACCATATAAATGATGCGTGGAGTGTCTGATGAACATCATTATCAATGGAACATAGAGCATCAGTCTAGCACAAAAGTTAAATATAAATGGTTAATAATTATAGAATCATTATCATGGTAAAATATAGAACCAATATATCCCCAAAATTATGGGCACATAGAGCATTAGTCTAGCACCAATTCCATTCCATTATTCAAATGTATCCGAGTTCAAAATCAATGAAATTTTTTTTTCAATCAAACAATATAGATCAAATCCTTTTGAAACATATCCATTTAAGATAATTCCACCCTTTTAGTGACATTAAGTGGAATTATTAAACCATTTAATCTAGTTATATTCATTATTATTACATCTCATTATCAATTTCATGTTATGATAAAAAATAATTTATAATAAGTCAACATGATAACCACATAAAAAAATTCATTAATTTCATAACCCAATAATTTTATACATAAATTTGAACATTATAGTTTCATGGAAATTGGAAAACCCCTTCGGTAGATACAAAATCTAGCCTTATATTCACTAATGGATTCAATCAGATTCATGAAGTGTCTCGTAAATTCACAGGGATTCAATCTACTTTTCAAAACATAATCATGACTATGAAACATTGACACATATGAGTAATAAATAATATAATCATAAAGACTATGGGAATTAGTATGTAGAACAACTTCAATATGGTTGTTGATGAGCATCTTCCAATACTTTGTCCTTTATTCAAGGTAGAATTTCCAAAATCACAATAGTGAAGATAGTTTAGTATTGAAACATAGATTCAAGATTATACGATATAAGATCCCTAAAACCTTGATTTCATACATAATAATTGGGAAGATTCATACCTCTCTAATGTAACAAGATGATGTAAGAGAGGGAACCAAAATCAAGGAAGATATCACATACCAAAGAGGATTCAATTTTATTAACTAAATAATCGATTGACAAGATAATTGTTTTAAGGAGCATAAGAATCCTATCACGATCCTGCCAAATCAATGTAAACTATACTAGGTCTAGTGGTGATGACAAAGGATTAAAACTGAGAGTCTGGGAATTTTTTATTAATTTTTTTGGGTGTTTAAAAGTCCTCATGCATGGTTTCCTGAATGGGTACCATAGTTTCAAAAACATTAAACACAGACCATGAAACATAACTATATGGGGTGAATATTTTCTCCTAGTTTGGTGAATGGTTTTTGAGAAAATACATTGAACAAGAAAACCAAAATTTCCCAAGGGTGAATGGTTCTCTGGGGGTGTCTCTATGGTTTTTGAAAATCATGAACCAAACATAAACTACAAAAGAACCCAATAAAACCCCCAAAACTAAAAAAGGATCCTAAGGAAGGCCCCAAACAAAGGGACATTATAAAAATGGTAAACATTTACATGAAATTTTGGAATAAATGATCATAGGAAAATATGGTTTCTTTCACCCTTGGTCATGTATTCATGACATGTGCATAGGGAGTCAATGCGTATATCGGCCACCCAAAATAATAGTCTAAACAACTTTTACTAGAGTTACACACCATGTGAAATTTTATTTAAATAATTTTCATCCACACACATTAGGAAATAAATACATCTCACATATTTTACACTACATTTTAGGCTATGAAATCACATACAATACATGATGTATAAGTGAGTTAGACATTAGGTTGTTTGGAAATCTATGTTCTATACTAACCCAATAAAACATTGAATGTATTAATACTTGTCATGTGAATTTATTTCTTGAATACCCAGAGATCTCTTGGATTCTACTGGTTTAGTTTCCATGGGTACACTGTCTATTCCTATAGGCCACACATCACGCAATCTTGTGAAATCTTCCCAAAATAAAAAAAACACAACATTGGTTTATTAGATTTTCAACATATATATATATTTAATACCCTTTTGATTATATCATTTAATATTAAGAAAAAAATTATAAGATATTTAAATTGAGATTTACTGAATTAATAAACTAGAAAATAAAAAAATTATAAATTCTTATGTCAATAAATGATAAAAACCCAATTATAAATTGACTTGTGACCACTCAGATACCACATGATGGATCTGAATGTAGAAGAAGAACCTATTTCATTGATTTATACATTGATTTTATATAATATATGAATAATGTTAGTTTCACATGACAATTTATATTCATAGATAATACATTACCTTGATGAATAATAAACATAAATTCAAAATAAATGAATATAGGATTGTTACATATAATTTATAGTTTCCCCACATTGGAATTTATTTTCGTAGATAAATAGGATGATAACATCATGTCATACCACTATTTCAACAAGAGTATTCAAGAGGAAAAGCCTTAAAATAATTATCTACACATGGTCCACAAACCTATAATCCTAATGTTAAAATTCCTCGAGTGTTTTCAAGGAAGACACTAATGATTCTATCATTCATTTTTCAATTAGCACATGAATCATCTCATGGCGATTGGATTCATTACTTTTCTCCAGACATGAGAGCATAGATGTGGAGGATCAATCTATTTTCATGAGATATTTTTTGGAGAAGATATATTTAGAGATTTGGATAAACCTCCATTGACATTCTCTTTGGAAAATAACCACTTGGATTCAGCATGATATAATCATGTTTTTAGAGATACAGGGTTATGGTATAATATTTTCCCACATTCCTTTATCCTTATATTAATTCATAAGTAATCCCATTTATAAAAAATGATAATGTTTTTTATTTAACTAGAAAAAAATCTAATCTAGGTTTTATTTATATCATCTCTTAAATAAACAAGTTAATATTTATTGAAATAATATTTAATATATCATTTCCATCTGAACAGAAATACTCAATCTACCAATAATCTTCAACATATATAAGACATTTAATAAGTTAAATTTTTTTAAATAACTAAATTTCACTACACTATTATATGAAAAATATTAAAATATTATATTCACTAAAATAGTGAATACATATTTATCAACTATTCAATACATGTGTATTATCTGGAATAACTGGTTAAATTGTTTTTTTTCATCTTGAAATGAATAATTACTAAACCAAGTATGAGAATAATATTTATTCAACAAGTTAAATTGTTATTCAATTTATTTAATGTTCTAAAGACACTTACTATGAGATTCCCTATGTTCCATTCTTAATTTTATTAGGTTGGACCTTATATTATCCATGATTTTAATATAATAACATGGTAAGGAAATATAGAAAATTAAGATAAATTCTATAATGGGAAAACACCACATATGAATATACATTATGTAATATTATCACTTTATCCTCATATATCTAATAAATAAAATTTCATACAGGTGTCATCAAACTATTTTCTTGATGTTTAGTTTTTTTGAGAAACAAACTAACTAAAGGAATCCCATTTCTATGGAATTAATCATCTAGTTCCATTTCCATATAAGGTCCTAATATATCAACTTAAATTATTGATCATAATGTATAAATCATTTTAACATTATTCTTTAATTCCTAATTAGTCATGATAGACCCCAAATTTCTAAAAATATATTTCATCATTGTCTATAGAAATAAATCAAAACAAGAGACTCATTATATGAATTGATAGTAATAAAAAGTATATGGACTATTATACAAATCTATAAATATGAATTTCTAATAACTTATATAAATGTGGATTTTTTATTGGAGGGTCAAGTTCTCATGACCTACCTCTCAAAGAGATTTCAAAGGATAAATGTCCTGAGATGAAGTCCTAATATAATATATATTGAGTTATAAATGGGAAATCCAAGTGGTATGATGGTTGAATCATATTTCTATTACTGCACACAAATAGATTTTTTTTAGGTATGTTCTTCTTAAAATTCAATTATTCTCAGTTTATTGAACTTTGATGTGATTTGGGTCCTTGATCCTCTATTTATCTATATAGAGACCATATTTGTTATTAGTTTAGGGATGGAATATTTTATAACCTAAATCAACCAAATATAATTTATCCGTGAAAGGAGAACAACCACATAAAAGGGGAAATTACTTTTAATTTATAATAACCAATCATAAAGGTATTTTTTACATATGTTTGGGGAGAAAATAAATATTTATTGTATACTTATTAGGAATGAATACATTAATGATTATCCTAAGGAGTTATATAGTCATCCCCCAGATCATGTGGTAGATTTTTCCGTATAACTATTGCATTGTTCTATTCATATATCAAAGACTAGTTATATAATGAAACCAATTGAATAAGTGGAATTAAGGAATGATGTCTTGGATAATCTTGATAATAAATTTATATACCCAATTAAATCACTAGAGTGTGAGGTAGACCCCTTTATTAGTAATAGAGATGAGTCATTGCATCTTTACATTGATTATCATGAACATTACATGATTATAGTTAAGAAAAAGTATCTTATATGATATATTGATGAATTTTTCAATCAGACATGAGAGGATCAATACTTATCAATTATTTATCATTGAACCAAACATCATTAATTATGGGTGAAAAGAGAGGATTTTACTAGGGTTCCCTTTTATAAATGCTATAGAATAACATAAATCAAGATGAATTTTTTTTGATGTACACATTCTCTCTTTAAATTTATGGGTGTCATGAATAATGTCTTAGGAAATTACCATGATAATATTCTAGTATTATTTAGATATGATATATTAAATATTCTACGGTAATTGAATATCAATTGAGTATTGTACTAAATACATTGATATAGGATAAAATATATTAAATTTCTATGATGTGTAAATATTTTCTATAGAATGTATCATTCATGGTTTTATAATCACATGAGATGGTATATCCTCAGATCCATTAAATATAGAGGTGATTGAGGAATGGACTAATCTATCCCCTATTATTGTGATCCATTTTTTCTTGGATTATGTGGACACTAAAGATACACCATGGGTAATTTACTATGAATTTCAATTCCAATGACAATGATAAAAAATAAAGGTGTCATATTCCTTTGATAGATGACAATGAAGAAAATTTGAAGAAGAAGTGAAGGATTGTCCCAACACATATACTCATAGTATCCCATAGCGATGAAGATATTTTTATGTATAATTATTTATAAAATAGGGTATATGGATGTGTATTCATTTAATATAAAATAGTGGTAACTTATACCTCTTTCAAATTAATGAATCAATATAAATATTACACAATGCATGATTTAGAGACACATGTGAAAATAATATCATACAGATATAGAGGTTTTATATATTGGGTGAAAAATATAACATATATACCAATAATAGGAGATTAATTAATATATTAACAAACATGGAGTTGAAAATTAACGAATATATATTATTGGAGTTGATCAAGGACTATGAATACTCTATAAATTACAATAAGGGGAAGGGAAAAAATGTGGAGATTTCTAAACCATCCATCTATATGATGATAATAGAGGATAAAATGAGGATGTTTAGGTACATAAAAAAGGTATGAAATATTTTGGAGTTCATCTTTGGAAATGGCTGAATTATAATATTCATGAAACTAAAATGAGATCCTTCAGAAACACAAGTAAATGATCTATTATCTAATGCTCAAATAATATCATTATCTATCAATCCTAGATTTATAATTATGTATTGATATATCATGAATATTTTTAGGTAGAAAGAGTTAAATTGTGATATTATAGATTATATATCTCAATTATTGGTTTTACAACAAGTTATGTTTAAGAATTAAATGTGCAATGGGATGATGTGACATTTTCCCACACCTATATTTAAATGGGAGAAAAATAGTACATATTTTATTGTATAAAATTCCAAGATATTTAATGTCCAACAATCTACTTGATTTTTTAATCACCTTATTAAGCCATCAGGTTTCATTGGTATGAAATATTATTTCTAACATGATAAACATAAAATGATAAACCAAAGGTATGTGCAAAGTTAAAATGTATTATCACCCTTAATTTTATCTAATTGAGGTCTAATTATTACATTAATGTTCTATATTAGTCTTTAAAAATAATTGGATTTAAAGTTGAGCTTCCCCATAATTAATTATTCTTAAACTAGGGGTATATCAAAAAGGACCATTAACTAATTGTGGATACGATTATATCATGTTCAATAGGTTTAAAAGGATGTTGGGATTAACCCTTTCTCCTTAAAGGGTTCTTAAATATCAACAGATTCCACTATAAAATTCATCTAGAACTGTATCATTTTATATATGGGAAGAGGTATAGAGCTCCAACATGATGGGATGATACTGGAGAGTATAATCTTAGATACTAGATCATTCTTAGTAAATTTATGTGAAGAATCAATAAATTTAATAAAACATATATAGTTTATAAAATCAATAAAATATATTTGTAGACAATTAGTATGGAGATTTAGAATTTGAATTCTATCAATAGTTAATCAATAAAATTTCACCATGGAAGAGGGTTATGAGATTTTGGAAGAAGGGAATGTAAATCCCTAGATACATTGACACATAAAAAATCATTGATTGTATACGGATGGTAACATACTATATTATACTTCAAA
This sequence comes from Viscum album, assembly GCA_963277665.1. Lineage (NCBI taxonomy): Eukaryota > Viridiplantae > Streptophyta > Magnoliopsida > Santalales > Viscaceae > Viscum > Viscum album. The sequence continues at coordinate 1,862,155,614 of OY728120.1, read as the reverse complement.
AACCTATACCATATGAATGATATGTTACTTTATTCACTTTTTAGGTAGTAAATACCTAACCCTTTAAATATATTGATCCCAAATTTAGTACAACTAGAACTTGGTATCCCTTATGAGGAGAAATCAGTAGAAATATAGGACCATTGAGAAAATTTAATTGATACAATACTATCAATATCGATAATTTTATCTAAAATATTCTTAAATTTTATAAAGAAACATGTGCACCTGATTATGTAAATAGGTAGAAGTACCGACATATTATTTAATGAAATCAGAAAAAAAAATTCAAACATGAAATTATTTTAACACGGGTAAAATTTAACACCATATCATTTTTTGTATATAATGAAAATTAAATAATTTTTTTCTATTCAATGAATTATAATAAAAACAACCTTAAAATATATAAGGTATTATATATTTTAAAATTTTAAAATATTATATTGAAATATAAAATATAACAGTGTTTTAAAAATTACTATAGTGTTGTACAAATATGTTTTTTATGATTCTAATATCCAAATATATAGAACCTATGTTTTATATGGTGTTATTTATTATGATATGTAATGAATATTCATGTAAAATAATGTAATATGTATAATTGTTAAGGTCATTTAGTATCATCATGTAAAGTAAATAAGCGGACCTATATTTATATCATGTAAGATATAATTAGATAATCCTTGTTAAACAATTGATGATAATATTTATTTAGGTTTTATTTTATTCCTTCATTACCAAGACATAAAAAATTGAAATTATGTTTAGGGTTATTAATTTTTATCATTTTCATGATATTACTAAAAAATATAATCTTATTTCTCTCAAATATGATATTTAAATATCTAAAATTCAATATTATCCTCGTTTTCTTCTATCCAAAATATGAATATTTTTAAAAAATAAGTTAATTATAAGTTTATTGGGAAGATTTCAATTATATTATGAGTATATAAGTTGGGATTACCAATTATAATTTTTATTTTTCTCATTGTGTAGTAAAATAAAAACATAGTTTCAGATTCTACCACTATTGTAGAATAGGGATCATAATGATATTTGTATGTTGAATAACATTTAATAAAGAAGAAACTCTTAGAAAATTATATATTTTGAAATCATTTTCTCATTAAGTGTGGAAATACTATTTCCATTTTTATCTCCAAGACTTCAAGTCAAAACTCCCATAAAAAGAACATCGACCTTAGAATATTTTCTATCTTAAGTGACCATTTAAAATTATTTAAATATTTCTTGAATTTATAGTCAAAATTCACTAAAGGGCGTTTTGATTTTATATTCATAATTTATTGAATGACTCAATATTATTCATTTCTATAATTGTTTTAGTGATTTAGTTAGTAATAAAATTGAATTATAAAAGTTCCAGAACTTGAGAATAGTAGTTTCAATATAAGTGATAGTGGCTAATTTCTCTACCACAAGACATCTACTGATACATTCCATAGATCCAATGACTAGACCAAAAAAATCATTAATGAGATATATTCCACTATTTTTTTGGTCTCCCTCACTTTCTCTAACTATCATTAACCCACTCTCAACCGTCACTTGAACTCTATTTATGTGACACTACATTTGAAAAATAGTATAAATTTGAAAAAAATACCATTTATTACCCATGTTCATCAATTTCATCAACTTTTTCAATTTTCATATTTGGGTTTTCATTACCATTCTCTCTAAAAATAACAATATAACTTTTTTAGAATAATCTATCTAACACACATCTTCCTTTATCACTCTATAATAGAACCTTGGAATTAATGTATTAGAAAGGAGAAGAGTGGTGTATCATCTGAGGAACAAAATATAACTTCACCAAATAAAATTAAATTGATTAAAAATATTATATTGGTTCATATTATCAATTTAATTTTGAAGAAACCTTCATCCCTTATCCTCTAAAATATAATTTCATTACAACTAACGAAAACATTATTTAAAACACATTCCAAATATGTTATTTATATCATCATGACTATTCATTATAAAAAAATATTTATTTTTTATATGGAAATAAATAAAATATTATTATCATAACTATCAATTTCATTTACATTAAATTAAATTCTTGTATTTTTTATGTGTAAAGGTAGACATTATATTGGTTCTTATTTACATGAACCCTTGAATTTTTCTAGTGACCATAAAATAAATTTTACATACACACATTAAATTCTATATAGATAATATGAATCATAAAAAATAAATCCAAATAATGTCAGAAATAACATTGATTTCAATTAGTGAATCTTCCAAATCTATATTTCACCATGAAATGGTATATTTTATTCATTAACATATATTTATATTTTTTTTATACTTCAACTCAAAAAAATTACATTTATTCCTAATTTTATTCCTTCTTTGAGTAATGTTTTATAATTCATCACATACCACAAAAAACTAATTTCGTTTCTTTTGGTAACATTCTTAATTCATTCACAAGGTATTTACATTTTGATATATATTCTTCTAAATATAAATAACCTCAAAAATAATAATGTGTATAATAAATTCTTTTTATAAAAATTATCATTTACTGAAATCGATGGTGAAAAGAGTTAGTGTGTGATTGGCATAAAATATTTTGAGATTTTTATTATTACCATCCAATAGATATACCTGATGATGATAATCAACCCACTCCAATTAAAATATTTCTTATTAAAGTTGTTCAAAATTAAAAAGTAGTATAATAATAAAAATATGGAGACAAAGAATACTATTATGTATAATATTATGAATATGGTGATTATGAAAATGGAAATGATGAATAAAACAATGAGCTAGAGAAACCACTAGAGAACCCAAAAGTGTTGGAGGATAGCAACCAAAGTTACTATACACTTCTGATGATTTTCAAATACTATGAGATGAAAATTATTAGTGATTTTTAAATTATATCAATGATTCTCACATCATTAGACTTTGATCGATCAACACTATTCAGTCATTGAAATGGAAAAAATCATTATTTTTTTAGTATCTTATTGATCAATCTTAGGAAATTATTTATAAATTTCCATGATATATCTTAAATTATAGCTCATTCCCTACCCAAATAACCCTATTTTCAAGAAATATAATTATATACTGATTATTCTATTAATAATTTATTTTTTAGTTAATCATTATCTTAATTAATTAATTTTTGGTAATGTTTGTATTTTTCTATTTTGAGATATTTTATTATACTTGTTTATTATTACAGGTAATATTATTATGTGCTTTAATCATTTTGATAAACATAAATGGTGGAAATTTCTATAAAATTGAATAAAATAATACATATTTGATTACCTTTCTCATGTTTTGTAATCCTAACTTCTAATTTTTTGCATAGCGTAATTTTATAGTTCTTTATTGAAATAAAATGGATATTTTTAACCAAAGTAGTACTAGACACACTCCGAGAGAAATAGCTTTATGGTAAGATCTCGAAGTCCCAGTTCTAGATTTGAAAGGTTCAATTTATGGGACACGTTATCTCAGAGGATGGAGATGCAGTTTATCCATCGAAGATCGAGGAACTGCTTGCTTGGGAGCCACCTCGGAGTGTGACAGAGGTGAAGAGTTTTTTGGGATTGGCAGGGTACTATCGAAGATTTGTTCCAGATTTCTCCAGAGTTACACCACCACTTTCAGCATTGATGAAGAAGGGGAAACCCTTCATGTGGTCAGAGAGATGCCAGTAGAGCTTTCAGAAGCTGAGGTAGAGGTTGACTAGTGTCCCATCGTGAGGTTACCAGAGGAGGGAATTGGGTACATAGTTTACTACAACACATCAGGGACCAGACTCGGGTGTGTCATGATGCAGTACCGAGCAGTGATCGCGTATGGTTCTCGACAGTTGAGACAGAATGAGAAGAACTATACTACCCTTGACCTGGAGTTAGCAGCAGTTGTCTTCGCCATGAAGATGTGGTGGAACTATCTGATGGGTGAGCATTTTATAGTTTACACTTACCACCAGAGTCTCAGGTACATCTTCTCGCAGAAGTACCTAAACCTAAGACAATGGCGATGACTCGAGTTCCTCCAGGACTATGAATTTGAGATAGTCTATACTCCTCGGAAGGGAAACTCTATAGTAGATTCTATTAGTAGGAGATCAGACATTCAGCTATTAGGAGAGCCGATCGAGGAGATATCCGCATTGAAGATATCCTTTGTGGATAGAGATGGAGCAGCCTTTCTGCAGTCTATCACAGTTACTCCTCCACTTCTTCAGCGAGTCAGGGAGGTACAACATGGGGACGTTGACTATGAGATGCGACGTGCTCAGATATCCACTGGGCAGGCACCTGATGGATATTCTGAAGGTGGGGAGCATGTCATTATCTTCAGAGGATGGACCATGGAACCAGTTGCACTTCAAGAGGATGTGTTGTGGGAGTTTCACACATCTCCTTTAGTAGTACATCTAGGAGTGGAGAATATGTATCAGGACCTCTGACAACAACACTGGTGGCAAGGTATGAAGAAGGCAGTAGCATAGTTTGTCTCATGATGCCTCACTTGTCACCAAGTGAAGGCAGAGCACTAGGTTCCAGCCGGCTTAGATCATCCATTAGAGGTCCCATAGTGGAAGTGGGATGGGATATACATGGATTTCGTGACGAGAAATCCACGTACATATAGAGGACATGACTCTATCTGGGTGATTTTCGACCGACTCACCAAGTCGGCCCACTTCCTACCGATCAGAGAGAAGGGCTCAGTTGAGAGCTTGTGACGCCTCTATGTATAGGAGATCATAAAACTTCATGGTGTTCCATCAACGATCATCTCCAATTGAGATTACCATTTCACTTCCCAGCTATAGAAGGGGTTGCAAGAGGCTTTTGGGATGCATCTTCTCTTGATCACCACCTTCCATCATAAGACGGATGGTCAGACTGAGAGGACCATTCAGACTCTTGAGGACATGCTCCTTGCATGTGTCATTGACTTTGGTCATAGCTGGTAGGATCACTTACCCTTGGTAGAGTTTTTGTATAACAACTGATACCACTCTACCATCGGGATAGCTCCTTATGAGGCACTGTACGACCGGCCTTGCAGATCCCCTCTGTGCTGGACTGACCCAGAGGAGTCAGTACTTATAGGACCAGAGACGGTGCAGGCTACGACGGAGAAGGTGAAGATCATCCAGCAGTAGATGAAGATTGCACAGAGCAGAAAAAATTCAAATGCGGATAGGAGATGGAGACAACTGGAGTTCTAGGATAGAGACCACATCATTCTACGGGTCTCACCTCGACTAGGTCTACGGAGATTTGGACAAGGCGGAAATTTATCTTCGCGATTCATCGGCATGTTCCAAGTCCTCAGAAGAGTACGCGAGGTGGCTTACTGCCTTGTTCTTCCACCTCAGTTGCACTGAGTGCAAGATGTCATCCACGTATCTCTGCTGTGGAGATTCGTGCATGACCCATCCCACATCATAGACCAGGGGGAGTTGGTAATCAATGATGGGGTGACATTCAAAGAGTTTCCGAGGGAGATGGAGGATCGACAGGAGTGGGTCCTGCGTGGATAGTCGGTTCCTATGGTGTGCGTTCACTTGCAGCACATGAACCTCTAGGAGAGCACATGGGAGCGGGATTCTTAGATGCGTGCTCAGTACCCCCATTCTTTCCCTTAGTGTGTGTAGAAGATTACGGGGATGTAGAGCCCTGAGGTGGGGAGAATTTAATGACTAAGAAATCTTGTGGAATTTTTTTAAATACATGGGAATTTTACAAGTCCACACTTTCTGACGGCGCCTTATTCCGAGGCCTGGTGTGCCTGGAATAAATTTCTGAAGTTTTGTTTCAGTACGTTCAGTAAACATTCGTGTGGTATTTTATATCTTTTGAAGCGTTACTCAGAATTGAATTCCGAGGTCACCATTGAACTCACAACGCCAGTATTCACATAAGGAGACCTTTATCACAGTTGCATTTTATCGAGTTTGGATGTTAATTTTTGGGGATTCTTAATAAATTAAATAAAAATTATGTGTGACATAATTTAATTTGATTGTTGGTTAAAATCAACAAGTGGTGGTTAGAGGGGGGCCCACCACACCCTAACCTCCCTTGGGAGGATATAATTAGGTGTGTCCCACTCTAGTTTCAACCCCCTATAACTCCCATGTAACTCTCTTTTAATTGAGGAGAGTCCATTAAACATCATACTGTCCCAATTTAATGTTGGAGGTCTACACCTCCCTTGTTTGAATTTTGAATCCATTCCTCCACATTTAATCAAACGTGTTGTCACAATTAGTGAAGGAAAAATCTTGAGTTGTTGTGCCATAAAAATAATAGAGAACTATATCTATTATTTTGGCTTAACTTTGTTTGGAGAACTCTTGGAAGAACACCATTATACTCCAATGAAGAACGCCTCTCATCTCAGAAGAACAAAGAACATAAAGTTCTTCATTATTCACTCGGAGAAAGGAAGGGAAGATCCACCACCCACGAAGTACACCAAGGGCATCGACTTGACTCATCTTCACCGAGCTCTACCACTTCCGACATTGATGGAACGACGTCCATTTTTTGCAATGTTCATCTTTCGTGACTCAACAACATTCAAAGAAAAAATATGAGGTACGGGGAAATTGGATTATTTTTATGTATGATTAATACTATCCTTTTCACATAGTGCTTTGTGCTCTTGTTTCCGAATGATAACAACGTAACGAGGAGGGTTTGGACCGCACAAACATAGTCCGACCCTTCCCCCCCTTTGTTGTTTTTCTCATTGTGTTGACGACGGAGGAAGAGCTGGTAGGGCGCGGTGCTGTCACACCGCACTGGAGGAAGGGGGGTCATGGAATATGAAAGAGGTGGCAGCGGTAGTGGTGGCCGCGCACTGGCCGCATGTAGGGACCGGTGGCTGCTCGGGCTGGCTGGTCTACGGGACGACCGACCGGCCGATCCGGCTGGCCCGCTGGAAGAACACGACGCACAAGTCGTCCCATGGAGGAGGAAGTGGAAAACATCCTTGGGCCACTAGATTGGGAGAACTAGCTTGCTGCGTGATGGCCGGGCTGGAGAACCGCGACGCCCGTAGACACCGCATGAGGAGAACCGCGGCCCGCATCCGTGGGCTGCGTGCACCGGGACAAACCGGATGGCTACGAGCGACCGGGCAGAGGAGGAGGCAGCGTTGCATGGAAGCGTCGGGAAAACCGGACCAGCTGGTAGTGTGGGACAGGTCTGTAGTTGGGCCACACCCCACCGGGTCGGGCCGACCCCAAGCTGTGTCGGACCCGCTGAGCCGAGCCGGGCCGACCCACCAGCCCACTGGGCTTGACGGGCCGAGCCTGTCTTCTCTTAAATGTGAATAACTCCTAGACCGTGGGTCCGATTGAGGCACCATCTGCAGCACTAGAACCCTCGCAAATAGGTGGTCCTATTGGGATACTCTAATTGAGTTTCGAAATTTTTTGGAAAACAGCCGGGTTTAGATTGAGTGTAAATCCAACAAGGCCCCTAGAACGGAAATGCCAATAAATCTCAGACCAAGCGCCGGATTGACATACCATCTATCATGTTGAGTTCCTTATGATGAGTATGAACTACAAGATACATCAAATTTGGAATTCGTGATATTTGATGTATCGAATCTTTGCTGGAGGAGTGGACCCTCCCGGAATCGAGCGTGATGTGTGCGGGAACCCTAGGGCTGGCTGCGACTAACATGACTATTGTACCAGAATCCTCTGTGGGTTCTATAGTTCTTAATTCTGTTCCTCAATCCTGTGTGGGCCCAATAAAATAGCTAGAACTATATGATGTGTGGGTCCAATAGCTCAGATGAATTATAGCTGGTCCTATATCCTGTGTGGGTCCGACATCATTGATGAGATAGCTGGTCCTATATCCTGTGTGGGTCCGACAGCTTAGCTGGTCCTGTATCCTGTGTGGGTCTGACAGCTTAGATGAATCAATGACTACATTTTATCATCTCTATCTCTCTGAAATAGATGTATACCTATGTTATTTGAGTCATGTCTTTCAACCATTAACATTGTGGTGATTGACTTTACATCCTTTGTGGAATGGTTTGTGCTTGGGCTTGAGAGTTGGAGCCGAACTATGAATGATAACTTAGGTATATGTATGGGAATATACCTGAGTAGGGTAAGTTGATACTTCTTGATTGTATCATTCTTTTGTTGTTTATCCTTTTTGGATTATGGGAGACCTTATTGGGTCTCAGAGTTCCCTACTGAGTATTGTTATACTCACCCCTGCACGATCTTCACCCAAACCTTGTTGTGTTCTATACAGACGATGGAAATCAGTTATTGAGGCTGATGGTGACAAAAAAGAGGCTGCTCGGAGGTGGAATAGACATGACATACCACAAGGAAGAGTTGTTCGAGTTCTGTACCTACCCTTCAGGTTGTATTTCCTGGTGGACGATCCAGGAGCTTGTTTCTCTTTTTACTTGTACTTGTTGTTTAGTTGGGTTTGTATACAGGACCACTTACATTCACCACACATTAATTTTTTATTTTATTACATGTTTCCTCTACTGCTTGTGTTCAGAATATGTGTGTTATAGGTTTAAATGCAATGCCTTCCCTTTTTATCAGGGATTCTCCTTTGGTTCTAGTCTCCAGCCACTGGTCTATGGAAGGTGGGCATGGGGTTGTCACAAAACGGGCCCTGAGGATGGGTCGTGATATATTTTCTAATTAATCATTAAAACTAACTAGAAAGATAATCTAACCATATAAATAAATTAGATTAAAACACAGTTTTGAATTAAAAAACAATATTTTTCACTATTCACTAAAAAATGATCTTTATCGGAAAAATTCAAAAAAATACAAAAAGTAAATTTTTATGTCCCCATTATAAAGAAGGATTTTGTTTGGTCAAATAAAATTTACTAAGGTGACCAAAACTAGATTTAGAGAGGGTTCTCCATTAAAAGGTTATAAATCAACCTTTTAATGCAAATTATTCTTAAAATTAGATTCATTCACATTTTTTCCACTAACTTTTATTGGATAAAAATAAATACATTTAACAAACATGTATAATCATATTGTAGTTAGTTTTGTTCATTCCCACCAATAAAACGGATAGAAGTTAATTTACATTTAAAATAATAATATTATATTATTAGTGTGCAACGTAAGATTTCAAAGAAACCAATTGTTCTGTATTGGGTACGCCATTGAACATATCATCCCCTTTAAAGTAGAATTAACATTTAATTCAAAAATACTGATAAACATGAAAAATTCCATGTTCTTTATTTACCAGGGATTTTACAGAATCTAGGGAAAGGGGAGTTCTTTGAATAGGTTCCCTAAACCAATGTCCTTCATTTAATTGATTACCAATATATGTATAAAATGTTATATATAAATGTATATTCTTTTACCATGGTATGAAAAATGCTTCAACATATATTATATAATTGGAAATTTCCTTAGATTATTTGTTGTAGAAAATAGATATAATAGTTTCTAGGCTATAATGAGAACCATTATATAATTTTTTAGTAGTATTAAATATATTTCATATGGTCTAGATAAATCAAGACGATTGGACATAGATGATGTAGGATAATAATGTGTTGGGTTCTCATAAGTATTGTGACATTTTATCATGATGTTTTCACTTGGTGAGCTCAGGAAGATGAGATCATAATGATTAGCCTTCCAAATATGTCACCTCACGTGTTAGGTGTCATGGGTTTCTCTTATTTATATTAATATATATTTGTATCTTACCTTGATATCATTATCAATGTGTTTCATTTGATCACTTACTTTTATGTAAGATGGAAAAAAGATAGTGATTCTAATGAGATCCATATTTTGTTCAGTGTGGTATTTGTGTTGTGTCAATAGATGAATGATAAAGACAGGATTTTTCACTTCCGAGTAAAGGAAGAGATATCCTATTCTTAGAAGACCAGTATGGTGGTAACTCTACTAAATATATTTAAATAGTTTTAGTTGTGAACTATATAGTATAAAGCCATAAAAATAACAAATAATTCATGTAACATTTTATGATATGAGTTATCTATCTTTCTTCTTTAGATATCGTATGACAGGTTGATTAAAATTACGTTGTGTCTGTTTTTAGGGAGTATTTAATTACTATGAAATAAACATGTCTACATAGGGGTCCTTGATGAGATCTTATTTCCAACAACTGATATGTGATTATAACTCACTTATATTGATATAAGGTCCAATAGGGTCACAGACTAAAGCATTTATATTTTCTTGGACAATTATAGTTAAGTGTAATTTTAGACATGGTGGGCCCCATGATATGGGATACTGAATGTTTAAATTTGAAATACCAAAAAGTGATTAATAAATTGGGTTTAATTTGAGTTTATAATAATTAAATATGAAATTAATTTATCAATGTATTGACAAGATTTTAAGTGAATACAAAGAAAGTATATTAATAAATGAATATATATCTATTAAATGTTTACAAAAAATTTATAATATTTAAAACTATTTTTAATGACTTTTATTTTTTCGTATAATAATATTTATGATAATAAATGTAAATTATAAAATTTATATAAAATTTATGATGATATTTATGGGTCATTAGTGATGTGTTTAAGGCTTATTGTAATGGATAAATATTTTAAAGGGCCACAATATAGTTTTTAAAAGTTTTTCTTGGACTATTTATGCTGAGAAAGGATTAAAATCAAATTACAATTAATTTTATGAATTATAATACTATCTCTATAGAAATATACTAGCTAGATAGAGGAAGATAAGAACAAATATCTTTATATATATATTTTCTTCCTGGATTGATGGTACGATGTTCCTTTAGACATTGGATTTTCATAGATATTTTCAATTATATTTTCTAGCACCTGAATTACCTTGATTAATGAATCTATAATAATTTGGCCCATATTTGGATGATATAGAGGAATATGGGGTTCGTTCCATCATTCAGAAATAATCTCTGATGAGAATAATTTTATTTTTTTTCAAATAAAATGAGTCAAAAATTTGAATAATTGTTTTTTCTTAATTTTTTTCACATATCATTCTCCTATTTTTATTGGACATTTTGTATCACTAGTGAATTGCTTTCATATCTAAATGGGTGGATTTTTATTTAAATTTATCACTAACTAATTTCATTATACTCTATGTAGTTTCACATGGTACCCCTCCAATCTATTTCTCCTCTAATAAAAGCCTTTTTCCAATGATTTTATTCACGTTTTTTTGTTGAATCCAAATGGTATGATCTACTATTATAATTCATCTCCTCCCCATATTGATTTTCATTCTTTTTTCCTAACTCAAAAATGTTCTCGTTTATCCAGGGTTATAACACCTAGATATTTTAGTATGTTTTATTATTTTATCAAATTTCTAACAGGAATATATTTTAAAATTGGAAACACTAAACCAAGATGAAAAACATTCACTTTGTTAAGATATAAGATTAATTATTAAATATGATCACTGTAATATATCCATTAAATTATTTAGTGTTAATAAAATTATCCATATTATGAAATATTTATAGAAAGGATAAGATATAGAGTAAAGTGGTTTAATTTATCCTTACTATGAACATTTTCTAAATCATTGTATGGAGGCAACTTATTGATGGTTTTCCAAGTCCAATCCCAAGACAAACTAAAACTATTACAAATTGAGAGATTTTTTTGTGGGAGAAGTTCATTATTTTTATGTTTTTCCCATGACACATGGTAGCTGGACAACCACCTATGACTACCACCATTGATTATGTTACCCATAAATGTTATGTGGAATTGTTGATGGAATTTTTATATAGATATTGGGATAATAAAAAAATTTACATAATAATGTAATATATATTATATGGTTTTATTTATATTTATTATATTTATAAAATTTATTATAAAATAATGAATTTACTTATATAAGAATTTTTTTAAAAGAATTTTTTTCTTAAACACAAAAATTGATTAATAAATAATTTAACAATATTAATGAGTTACGGAAAAATAATTTAACATCCATTTTTCAAAGAATTTTTATTATCTATATATTATGTAAATTTTCCATTATAGAATAAAATAATCACTTTAATGGGTCTATTGTAAATGATTTAATGAGAAAAAATATATTTTCATTAATTTCAACTTAGTAATTTATATGAAATAAGATTGTGAACACTTAATTACTTTTAAATATCTTTTTACATAAAATTAATTTCTCCATATAAAGTATATTTTGAATAAAATGAATAAATTCATATATATTGAAAATTATATTGCTATAATGGATGTCATTTTTAGAGTTATTATATCAATTATTCCCCAAGGGTGAATTTTTATTATTATTGTAGAATGATTTATTTTAATTTGAATAGTATAAAAAAAATTTATACGCATATCATCGAATTTATGAAATTATAAAGATATTAGAATAAAAGAATATTTTTTTTAATTTTTTATTAATAAAATACTAATTTAACAAGAAAAATTATAAATTTAATATTTTATTATTAATTTAAAAAACATTTAATTTAAATTTACCAAACTAAGTAATATTTTTCCAAAAAATCTATTCTGATGACTTATACTTTTTTTATTTCAATCATAATTTTTATCACTTATAAAAATATAATATTAGAAAATTATTTTATCATTTATAATCAGAATATATAAAATAATTATTTATTTTAATTTTTTTATTCTTAAAATTATGTTACCATTGTTTAAAAAATGTTACCAAGCTTTATAAAAATGATAAAGTTTTAAATAAAAGAAATTAATTAATATCTCAAAATATATCACTTATTTGTGAGTATGAGAATCCAATTGACCATGGATTACCCATATTCAATTAATTTCCATTTTAGGATCTATATACTTTTGAAAATTATATGCACTTGATATTAAGTTAGGCCTATTAACAAATAACACCTTCTCTCTTTCAGGAGGATCAAAGCACCACACCATAAAAGCTTAAAAAATTTTATCTGATAAAACCATCCCCATTTCAGTCCCATATAGTCCTCCCCTAAATTCATTAGTTGTTGGTCCCTATACATTTAACAAGGTCTCTTCAAAATCAATATGGTTTAAAAAAAATATTTTACAAATGTGTTCTCCACTATATTTATTTTTCCATTTTTTCTTCTGTTACAAATTCTTAAATATGTCTTACCCATTCCAATCTACTAAATTGTTAATTCAAATATACTGAAATGTTTTTATATAAATTTAATAACCATTATCTACCTATTAAAATTTTGTTCTAAAAATTAATATTGTGTTCGTGTTATGTACGGACTGCTACCTCCAATAATGATTTTTTTAATTATTATCACTAATTCCTAAGGTAAATAATAAATGACTATTAAATGTGTAAATATTACACTAATAAATTTATTATGAACAATTTAAACCTTCTTACTTTTTTATGGAAAAAAATCATCCTTAGTTTATTCCTGTGTACTAATGCTTCTATAGAACAATGCTTTTAATTTTTTGTCACAACAATAAATGGATTATTTTAATAATTTTTTTTATGAATTTTTTTTAAAAGGTTATATTAATATTTACATTATTATAAATATACACAATTTAGTTTTTCAAAAATTACCAAAACATTCTTCTCATAGATTCCATCTGCACATGTCCTGGCTAAAATTATTGTGGAGTGAAATTTTAGTCATATAAATAATTATAATGCATATATTCAAATAACATAGATAGTACAGTCATTAATATCTTGGATTTAGTTAATGGCTATCAGAATATATATTTTAATGTATGCATAAAATAAACAAAATTACTTATATTTTGTGATTAAAAAAATTTCTAGTTAATGAATGTTTAATGAATGGTTATTATTTAATTTTAGAAAGGTTAAGAGACATTTATAATGTCACAAACCAACCTAGATCGACCCTTAACCGGTCACCTGAGACGATCCCCGACATATCCTGAAGGGTGTTCTCGATACCCACTGGATGGTAACTAGTGCTGGGAATCAATAGAGTACAAAAGGGTAAAATGTATCCACTTAAATAAATAAGTAACTAAACTAAAGAATATGAACAATTATCCAAATATATAAGAGAAACTTAACTAAATATCATTTAAAAAAGTAGTTGAACAATATAACTGAACTACACTGATAAACCAACCAATCCAAAAAACTAAAATATCTCCATGTGACCTCATAGGTCAATCTTCATCATAAGATCAAACATAAATAGAGGTGAAAAAACCCGTGATTAACCTATGAAATGGACAAAAGTGGAAAAGAACTATAGGTGTGAGTGTTAAAACTTAGTGGGTTTGACATGTATTCTATTCCCAATGCACTTCCCTTAAAATAAATGAAGCATCAATCTCAATTTTGAACTAAAATATATAAAATTACTCTTTTCTATAAAACTTAAAAAAAATGTATGACCAATAAAACTTATTCAACTCCAAAATCAGGTCTATTCCCTTAGTTATGAATTAGAAATTTCAAGGTGAAAGTGATGTTTGTATTTTTCAACTTTTAGAAAGAGGATAAAACACTTTTCTTTGAAACCAATTTTGATAAGACTTATTAATAAAAACTCATAACATCCCAATAAATAAATTACACATGAATTTTATATAGTAGTTACACAACAAGGGAAATGGGAATAATTATAAAATTATCTAAATCATCACTAAAACCAACTAAGATCCAAAAGACATAGGTGAAGTGATTAGATATAGAATAGTCTAGAAGATATTAATACATCTATCATGACCTGTCCTCGGGGCCCGTGCCGTGACTACCCCAAGCCCGGCATCCATAGTCCAGGGGTTGGCGACTAGCACCAAGGCGTAAATCCCAAAAAAAATGGAAGGCATTGCCTTTAAAAGTAAACCAACAACATAGAGTAAGCCAGCAGAAGTAAACACTAAGTTAACTGAGTACAAGTAAGTGCAGAAAGTAAATGGGCCAGAATACAAACCCAAACTGAAAGTAAAATACAAATGAAAAGAAAGTACAACAACTGAAGGCAAAGCAGCAATGTCGAGCCATCCTATATTACTCCCACCTGAAGGGTGGGTATAGATAACCACCTCAGCTCCTCGGGTCCCGCCATCCTCTGCGTGTACGTCCCACCCAGTGGTCCACCGCTAGGTACCGCCCTGCTCCGCAGGCCTCAACTACGATCAGTGATGTCCGTCGTCTGAAACCAAAACAACGTAGTGCGGGCATATCCCGTGCAGGGGTGATTATACGCTACTCAGTAGGGACCTCGAGACCACCAAAGGTCTCCCAGAATCCACAAAGGATAATCCAAAATGGAAAGATACAATCACAAAGTAACATACGAATCTACATAGGTATATGCCCATTTATATACATAAGTCATCAATTCCAGTTCAGCTCCAACATCAGAGCCCATGTTTGATCACATCCATACATGATAGCACAACACAATCCACATAGGAAATCAAAACAAAATTCAGCTCACACAGTTATACTTCTTCATGTGACGATAGAGATGATCAGATGTAGCCACTGATTCATCTAAGCTGTCGGACCCAAACAAGATCAATAGGTACTAAACCCCGCAATGACCCATAAAGGATCGATAGGTACTAACCCCCTAAATGACCCACAAAGGATTGATAGGTATTAACCCCCGCAATGACCCACAAAGGATCGATATGTACTAACCCACGCAATGACCCACACAGGATCAGACCCACACAGGATCTGTAGGCGCTGGCCCACACAGGACCGCTGAGTGCTGAACCACATAGGATCTGACCCACACAGGATCGATAGCACAGATCCATGTAGGATCGCTGGGTGTTGTAGTCGTCGTCGTCGAATCCACGAAGGATTTCTGTACATTCTTCACTGTCGTCGCAGTCGCAGCCAGCTCTAGGGTTCCAGCACATAGCAAGCTCGATCAGGAGGGTCCGCTCCACAAGCCGAGGGGCCGATACATCAAATGACACGTAGTCCGAAGTTTATGTATCCAAAAGTTCCGTATCGACAATAGGAACTCAACGTCACTGACAGCGTGTCAATCAGACGCCTGGTCTGAGAGTTATTGGTTTTTTCGTCCCAGGGGCCCGGTTGGTTTTTAAGTCAAAACCAACCCGACCGTACTCCAAATACATCCAAAACTCGAGTAGAGTAAGCCAAAAAGGTCTGTCTCACTAATAGGAATCCATCAAAGTCGACGACATGTCAATCGTACATCCGGAGCTCAAGTTATAAGTGTTTCCGCTCAAAGTCCTGGTTGGTTTCGTGCACGAAACAACCCGGCCGAACCCAAAGTATTCCGAAACCTTTAGTGTAATAAATCGAAACGACTGTCTCGCTCTAAGGATCACATTTCCTCTGACGGTGTGTCGATCGGAGGTCCGTAGACCATGTTATGGGCAATATACCGAAAAAGGTCCGGAAGTGGGGGTTTCGGGCCCGGACCGATCCGGCCCGAGACCCCCTGGGTCGGCCCAAACCGGTTCGACCCGACCCGGGTCCTAGTCTGGCCCTCTTGGGCGTGGTCCGACCCACTTGGGCATGGCCCGGCCCGGCCTGGGCGCCGACCGGCTGGGCAGACTGGCCTGGCTGCTCGGCCCGGCGTGCTGGCGCTGGCCCAATGGCTCGGCCGAAACGGCCGAGCGTGTGGGGGTGTGGGGGGGGGGGGCTGCGGGAGGGGGGGGGAGGGAGGGAGGAGGCACGCTGCTCACTTCCTGATCGTAACTTCGGCCCCCTAGGGGGTCCGCTCCTTGCCAACGGACGCGGCATAGCGCCGCGTCCTCGCCTCCTTGGTCCCGCGCGGCCGCAGGACCTGCTGCCTGCCGGCGCCGCTATGCCAGCGTGGCGCGTTGGCAGGGGTTTTACACAGACCACCGGACGTGCTCTGGTGGTCCATTTTGCCTACCGTATTCGCCAGCGGTCCTCCCAGGATCGGCTCTTCACTGCGAAGACCTCAAAATGCCCTTATAGCCTGCTTCGTCGTCACCCGCCAATTCGCACACCAAGAACAACGAAACGGTGGGTTCAGACTTGTTCGTTGGTCCACACCCACCGCGTTAGCAGTTTAAAAGGCTTCCAACAAATTTTAAACACATGCTGAGGATATAAGTCACATAGATTTAATTGAACCAAAACCCCAACCTCGAGCGTAGTCGTCGAATGAGGTTGTCGCGGAAAGGGACGTCACGAAATTGATCAACGCGGAAGAAGGCGGATCATTGCGTCGCAGAGGAACGGATTCATTGGCGTCACGTCATCAATCTCCGAGGATCCATCATTCTTGGCGACCTTCGTCGAAGGTCGGCGTTCTTCACGTTCTTCGCGTTCTTCGTCGAGCAAGGAGTGCTTCACGGCTTGAGTGATTTTTCCCAAACCCTCTCGCACAACCAACCTCTAATAAAATAAGAATTATCTATTTTTATTAAAACACAAGCCAGCATTTTGAAATTAAAAATTGAAACAATCAATTAATTGAATTAATTGAGGTGTTTAAACCGCCCAATTAATGATGCGTTTATTATCCAGAATAAACGCAAGGGTTGACTTCATAAAAAAGGGGGGTGCGTGTGCATTACTTAATTAAAGGAGGGGGTTCAAAAAGCTGAAAGAAACGGTGGGGATTTTGTGGGTCCCACATCACAAATATCATCCTTAGTGGGTAGGATATCGTGGGTCCCACATCATCCACTTAGCATAGTTTAAACAAAAATAAAATAAAATTGGTTGCAGCACTTTTATTTTATTCCTTTACTTAACCCCAAAATTTAAAAACCACACCCGAGCAAATGCAACTACGGAAAAGGTGTTTTTAAGAAATTACTGATGCTGCGATTCCATCGGTGCCCTCAGAATTCGATTCTGAGCACCGATTCAAAAGTTAGAAAAACCTGCTCGTTCGTTCACTGAACGTACCCGAGCTAAACTTCGGAAAATGATTCCGGGCACACCGGGCCTCGGAATCAGGTGCCGTCAGAAACTGCGTTCTTGTAAAATTCTAAAAAAATTAAGAAAAAAAATTTCCTTGAATGTTATGGGTCTTTATATCACTCCCACCTCAGGTATTTACATCCCCTTAAAGATACATCATAAACTAGGGAAACAAATGTGGGTACTGAGCATGAATCTGAGACTCCCGCTTCCAAGTGCTCTCCTGGAGGTTCCCGTGCTTCCATCTGATGCGCACAAGTGGAATCGACCGTCCACGTAGGACCCCCTCCTGTTGATCCTCAATCTCCACCCAGACCTCCGTAAAAGACGCCCCATCATCAATGTCCAGCTCCCCATGGTCAATGATATGCATTAGGTCATGAATGTATCTCGTCAACTGAGATACGTGGAAGACGTCGTGCACCTGGTGCAACTGAGGCGGTATAGCCAGGTGATAAGCCACCTCGCCAATCCTGCTGAGGAACTGGAATGGTCCGATGAAGCGTGGAGACAACTTTCCGCCTCGGCCAAATCTCCATAATCAACGTCGAGGTGAGACCCGCAAGAAGACGTGGTCGCCATCCATGAATTCCAGTGGCCTCCTCCTCCTGTCATCATAAGACTTCTTCCGGCTTTGAGCTGTCCTCATCCACTCCTGGATGACCTGGACTTTCTCGGTCGTGGCCTGAACCATCTTCGGTCCCACAAGTGTTTACTCCCTAGGGTCTGTCCAGCACAACGGTGATCTTCAAGGTTGGTCGTACAACGCCTTGTAGGGTTCCATCCCGATTGTGGAGTGGTATTTGTTGTTATACGCAAACTCCACCAAGGGTAGGTGGTCCTCCTAGCTGAGACCAAAGTCGAGGACACATGCGCGGAGCATGTCCTAGAGAGTATGAATGGTCCTCTCCGTCTGACCATCTGTCTGGAGGTGAAAGGCGGTGCTCAGACGTAGCTGCGTCCCAAATGCATCTGGAAAACTCTTCCAAAGCTGGGAAGTAAAGAGAGCATCTCGATCAGAGACGATAGATGAAGGCACACCATGAAGACGTACAATCTCCTGAATGTAGAGACGTCCCATGCTCTCCACTGAGCCCTACTCTCTGATGGGTAAGAAGTGAGCCGACTTGGTGAGTCGGTCGACAATCACCCAAATGGAGTCGTGACCTCTGGAAGTGCGTGGATGTCCAGTCACGAAGTCCATAGATATCCCATCACACTTCCACTATGGGACCTCCAAGGGCTGTACCAATCCTGCTGGTACCTGGTGCTCTGCCTTCACCTACTCGTAGCTGAGGCATCAAGAAACGAACTTAGCCACAACCTTCTTCATGCCCGGCCACCAGTGCTGACGTCTGAGATACTGGTACATCTTCGCCACTCCAGGATGTACCGCCAAAGGGGAAGTGTGAAACTCACTCAGCACCTCCTCTCATAAAGCAACTGGTACCAAGGTACGTCCTCTGAAAAGGACGCCGTGCTCTCCTCCTACAAAGAAACCATTAGGTGCCTGTCCTGAGGATATATGAGCATGCCGCGTCTCACAGCCGGCGACCCCACGTTGTGCCTCTATGACCTGCTACAGTAGTGGAGGAGTGACTGTGAGTGACTGTAGAAAGGATGCTCCATCTCTATCCACGAAGGATATCTGCAAAGCGGCTAGCTGCTCTATCACCTCCCCAAGTAGCTGAATGCCCGTCCTCCTGCTGAGAGCATCGACTAATATGTTCCCCATTCCAAGGGTATATACTATCACAAAGTCATAATCCTGGAGGAACTCAAGCCATCGCCACTATCTCAGGTTCAGTCCTTCTGCGAGAAGATATACCTGAGACTCTGATGGTCAGAATAGACTGTAAAGCGCTCGCCCATCAGATAGTGTCTCCACATCTTCAGAGCGAAGACCACTGCTGCTAACTCCAGGTCATGGGTAGCATAGTTTGGATCATGCTGCCTCAACTGACGTGATCCATAGGCGATCACGACCCTCTCCTGCATCAGGAAACATCCGAGTCCTGTCCCTAATGCATCGCAGTAAACTACATACCCAACTCCCTCATCCGGTAGCCTCAACATAGGTGCGCTGGTCAATCTATGTCTTAGCGTCTGAAAGCTCTGATGACATCTGTCTGAACACACAAAGGGTTTCCCCTTCTTCGTCAAAGCAGAGAGTGGTGACACAACTATGGATAAGTCTGGAAAAAATATCCGGTAGTATCCAGCTAGTCCCAAAAAAATCTGCACCTCCGTCACGCTCCTGGGAGGCTCCCAAGCTAGCACGGCCTCGATTTCTGTAGGATCCACCGCAACTCCCACCTCAGATATGAAGTGTCCCAAGAAGTGGACCTCGCATATCCAGAATTGACACTTCGAGATATTTCCATAATGCTGGTGCTCTCGGAGTGTGTCTAGTACAACCCGTACGTGGTAGGCGTGCTCCTCCTCAGTCGTCGAGTGTATCAAAATGTCGTCGATGAAGAGCACAACAAATCGATTGAGGTATGGCTGAAAGATCCTGTTAATGAGGCCCATGAACACTGCTGGAGCATTGGTCACACCAAATGTCATAACCAAGAACTCATAGTGGCCATACCGACATCTGAAGGCCGTCTTTTGCACGTCCTCGTCCCAAACTCTGAGCTGATGATAGCCTGATCTAAGGTCTATCTTTGAGAACCACAGTGCTCCCTTGAGCTGATCGAAGAGGTCATCAATCCTCGGTAGCAGATACTTGTTCCTCACTGTCACCTGGTTCAGGAGACGATAGTCAACACAGAGTCACAAGCTCCCATCCGCCTTCTTAGCGAACAATATCGGGGAAGCCCAGGGTGAAACACTGGGTTGGATGAATCCCTCACCCTGCAAGTCCTCCAACTGTACCCGTAGCTCTCGAAGCTCAGTAGGTTCCATCTGGTATGATGGAGTGGATATCGGGGCTATCCCGGGTTACAGATCAATAAAGAAGTCTACCTCTCTATGAGGAGATAGTCCTGGAACATCATCGGGGAAAACACCCGCATACTGATCCACCATTGCAGGAAAACCAGGACTCCGCACGTCAACTGCACCTAGGATGAGGCTAGACAACTGATGAGTGATGGGATTTCCTCTCCTATGCGACAGTCCATCCTGTGCTGCGAAGGTTCCCTTCACGCCAGTGAAGGTGAACCTGCTCCCGTCGGTGTGTAAACACCGCACCTTGCACCTAATATAGTCAATCAGATTATGGACTGTAAATAACCAATCCATACCCAAGATGATGTCTTAAGGCCTCGACGCCTCTACAGGAAGATCCCAGTTGAAGCTCTCGCCTCCTAGAGTAAGCTCACACTCTCGACACCAGTGCGTAATCGTCGAGTCTACTCCCGTAAGAGTCTCTAGCCGTAAGGATCGAGCCAATGGATCTGTCGGAATCTCCGAGCTCTAAACAAGGGTAGCTGCAATGAAAGAATGACTCACTCCTGTGTCTATAAGAACTACAGAAAGGGTGGAATAGAAACAGATAGTACCTCGAATCATCTCTGGCGTGCCGTGGTCATAGGCCTTCACTTTCTGAAGCTGTCCCTGTCTCTGCCCGGCTGCTCCCTGTGGTCGGGGTGGGCCTCCGGGTGGTGGTGGTGGTAGAACCTCAAAGCGTCGCCCACCACCTGCTGCTCGGCCATCTCCTCTGCCTTGTCCGCCTGCTCCCATGCGGACCACCACGGTCGACCCTCTGCCTTTTCCTAGGTGGCCCCTCAACCGTTTGTTGCTCCTCAGTATGGTGGGTCGGGTAGTCACGAGCCATGTGGCCCTTCCCGCCGCATGCGTAGCACTCTCTACCTGTCAAATGAATGGCTTCGCACTGTGTGCCCCGCACCACTGACCCAGTGTCTGGAGGTTGTCTGCCTGAGGGTCTGGTCTGCATGGACCTGTGAGTTATCCGTCGACTGCCTGCTGCAGAAGACTCTACTACGTGCCACCCTACGGTAGGTCTCGCTGCTGATGTAGGCTCAGCAAGGAAGATCTCGATCAGAAGGGATCGTTCTAGTACCCCTGCCTGTGTCGGAATGCAAAGGGAGATCAGTGATGCCCTGATCTCATGACTCAATCCCTGCTCGAAGGTCTGGGCCCAGAAGAATGGGTCCCATACCATGTCCGTCGAATAGCGTGAGAGATCTGTAAATATCGTCGAGTACTGGGCGACCGTCAAGCTACCATGCCGCAGCTGTAGAAGCTCCTGGATGCACACCGCACGGAGGGTGGCTGGGACGAACTCCGAGCGGAAGAGGCTCTCAAAGTCCGTCCAGAGGAGAGATGCCTCGTCGTGCACCTGGAGCATCAAGCTCCACTATCTACCTACTTCCGCGTGCAGGAGGCTCGCTGCGAGGATCAACATGAGGTCTGCTGGTGTCCTCACTAACCTGAAAACTCGTACAACTGCCTCCATCCAATCCTCGGCTTCCTGAGTGTCCATCTCCCCGGGGAACCTAGGGCAGGAGTTGACGCTGAAACTCGTGCAGTGCACTAAGGCGACGTGCATCGTCAGCGGATGGGGCTGGTAGCATCGGTGGATCAACGGGTACAGGTACCGCCGGTGCCTCTGCTGTCAAAGGGCCCTGTACCGAGGCCTCGTCGCTTGGTGGGCTGTCATCATGCACAACGCTCGGAACCCTAGCCGGCTTCCATCGTGGGGCCATCCTGAAAAGAAATAGGTGCGCCATGGTCAAACAGTATACCAGGTGAGCTGACACAATGTAATCATAAAGAAGACATGAAACACACATGCAATCAATGTTTTCGTACATTAAGTGGGAAATCAGAAGTCAGGGTCCTGGTGTACGGATACGTCAGCCGCCGCACCAACACTGGGCCCCCTGTACTGATAACCACACTTAATACTCATAACACTATTGCTTCACATATAAAAGATCAAAGTCCTGAGTTCTGTGGTAGAATAGAACTCCTCTGAACCAATTTTTCACAACCCGTCCTCGGGGCCCGTGCCGTGTCTACCCCAAGCCCACCTTCCATAGGCCAGGGGTTGGCAACTAGAACCATGGTGTAAATCCCAACAGAAAGGGAAGGCATTGCCTTTAAAAGTAAACCAACACCATAGAGTAATCCAGAAGAATTAAACACTAAGAAAACTGAGTACAAGTAAGTGCGGAAAGTAAATAGGCCAGAATACAAACCCAAACTGAAAGTAAAGTACAACTTAAAAGAAAGTACAGCAACTGAAAGTAAAGTAGCAATGTAGATTCATCCTCTAGTACTCCCACCTGAAGGGTGGGTACAGATAACCACCTCAGCTCCTCGGGTCCAGCCGTCCGCTCCGTGTACGTCCCGCCCAGTTGTCCACCTCCAGGTACCGCCCTGCTCCGCAAGCCTCAACCACGATCAACGATGTCCGTCGTCTGCAACCAACACAACGTAGTGCGGGCATAGCCCATGCAGGGGTGAGTATACTCTACTTAGTAGGGACCCCGAGACCACAGAAGGTCACCTAGAATCCACAAAGGATAATCCCAAAAGGAAATATACAATCACGAAGTAACATTCGACTCTACTTAGGTATATGGCCATTCATATACCTTAGTCATCAATTCCAGTTCGGCTCCAAAATCCGAGCCCAAGTTCGATCACATCCACACATGATAGCACAACACAATCCACATAGGAAAGAAAAACAAGATCCATCTCACACAGGTATACTTCTTCATATGAAGATAGAGATGATCAGATGTAGCCACTGATTCATCTAAGCCATCAGACCCACACAGGATCGATAGGTACTAACCCCTGCAATGACCTACAAAGGATCGATAGGTACTAACCCCCGCAATGTCCAACAAAGGATCGATATGTACTAACCCCCGCAATGACCCACAAAGGATCGATAGGTACTAACCCCCGCAATGACCCACACAGGATCAGACCCACACAGGATCTGTAGGCGCTGGCCCAGACAGGACCGCTGAGCGCTGACCCACACATGATCTGACCCACACAGGATCAGTAGCACTGATCCACGTAGGATTGCTAAGTGTTGTAGTCGTCTCAGTCGAATCCAGGGAGGATTTCTGTACAATCATCACCGTCATCGCAGTCGCAGCCAGCTCTAGGGTTCCCGCACACATCAAGCTCGTTCGGGAGGGTCCGCTCCACAAGCCGAGTGGCTGATACATCAACTGACACGTAGTCCGAATTTGATGTATCCAAAAGTTCTGTATCGACAACAGGAACTCAACGTCATTGACGACGCGTCAATCGGATGCCCGGTCTGAGAGTTATTGACTTTTTTGTCCCATGGGCCCGGTTGGTTTTTAAGACAAAACCAACCCAACCGTATTCAAATTGTGTCCAATCCTCGATCGGAGTAATCCAAAAGGACCGTCTCACTAAGAGGAATCCTTCAAAGTTGACGGCACGTCCATCGGACGTCCGGAGCACATGTTATAAGCGTTTCCTCTCCGAGGGCCCGGTTGGTTTCGTGCACGAACCAACCTAGCCGAAACCAAAGTATTCCAAAACCTTGAGTGTAATAAATCGAAACGACTCTCTCAATACAAGGATCGCATCGCTGTTGACGGTTCGTCGATCGGAGGTCTATAGAACAAGTTATGGGCAAAAGACCGAAAATGGTCCGGAAGTGGGGGTGTCGGGCCCGGACCGATCCGGACCGAGACCCCCTGGGTCGGTCCGAACCGGGTCGACCCGAACCGGGTCCGGGTCTGGCCTGCTTGGGCGCGGCCCTGCCCGGCTGGGCGCGGCCCGACCCGGCGCGCTGGCGCTGGCCAGGTGGCTCGGCGGAAACAACCGAGCGTGTGGGGCTGTAGGGGGGGCACGCTGCCCCCTGCCTGTTCGTAACCGCGACCCCCTCAGGGGGCCACTCCTTTCCAATGGAAGAGGCATGGCACCGCGTCCCCACATCCTTGGTCCCGCGCTGTCGCGGGACCAGAAGCCTACCGCCGCGGCTTCGGCCGCAGCGGCCCTTCCCGGCAGCGCGCCGGCTGGGTTTTCCGCGGACCACCGGACGCGCTCCGGTGGGCCGTTTTGCCTTCCGGCTTCGCCAGCGGTCCTCCCAGGATCAGTTCTTCACTCCAAAGACCTCAAAATTCCCTTGCGGTCTGCTTCATCATCGCTCGCCGATCCGCACACCAAGAACGAAAAAACGGTGGGTTCGGACTTGTTCGTTGGTCCGCACCCACCGCGTTAGCAGTTTAAAAGGTTTCTGGAAAATTTTAAACACATGTCGAGGATATAAATCACATAGATTTAATTGAAACAAAACCCCTACCTAGAGCGTAGTCGTCGAACGTGGTTGTCGCGGAAAGGGACGTCGCGGAATTGATCGCCGCAGAAGAAGGCGGATCGTCGCGTCGCGGAGGAACGGATTCGTCGGCATCGCGTCGTCGATCTTCGAGGATCCGGCGTTCTTGTCAACCTTCGTCGAAGGTCGGCGTTCTTTGCGTTCTTTGGGTTCTTCGCGTTCTTCGTCGAGGAAGGAGTGCTTCACGGATTGAGTGATTTTTCCCAAACCCTCTCGCACAACCAACCTCTAATAAAATGAGAATTGTCTTATTTTATTAACACACAAGCCAACGTTTTGAAATTCAAAATTGAAACAATCAATTAATTGAATCAATTGAGGAGTTTAAAAACCCAATTAATGAGTCGTTTATTATCCACAATAAACGAAAGGGTTGACTTCATAAAAATGGGGGGTGCGGGTGCGTTACTTAATTAAAGGAGGGGGTTGAAAAAGGTGAAAGAAAAGGTGGGGCTCGTGTGGGTCCCACATCAAAAATATCCTACCTATTGGGTAGGATATCGTGGGTTCCACATCATCTACTTACCATAGGTTAAAAAAAAAAAAAAAAAAATTGGTTTCCCCACTTTTATTTTATTCCATTACTTAACCCCAAAAATTAAAAACCACACCTGAGTTAACAAAACTCTAGAAAAGGTGTTTCTAAGCAATTACCGGTGCTGCGATTGCATCGGTGCCCTCAGAATTTGATTCCAAGCACTATTTCAAAAGTTAGAAAAACCCGCTCATTCGTTCACTGAATGGACCCGAGCTAAACTTCGGAAAATGATTCCGGGCACACCGGGCCTCGGAATCAGGTGCCGTCAGAAACTGTGTTTTTTTTTAAAAATTCTAAAGAAAATTAAGAAAAAAAAATTCCTTTAATTTTAAGCGTCATTAAAACATAAGACCCCATCCCCTGTAGCATGAAACACATGATGAAATAAAAAATGATCAATATTCTCATCCACCATTACTTAGGACATGATCGGGGAAAATTTCATAGAAATAAACCGAAATATTTCCACCTACTATTGGCCACTATTCAGTACATCAATACTAGTGCATCAATCATTATTATAAAATTCTTTGAAAATACCAAGCTCACATGGATCATATATATAATGGGGTATATGCAACTGATGCCAACCATGATTTCAATCGTATATATATAATATTAAATCAATAATAGGAATCACCTCGAGCCACTCCAAGGACCGATATCATGCCATAAAATAAACAAAACACAAAGATTCCACCCTAAGGAACTCGGAAAATTGATCACAAAGATTCCACAATAAGGACTTACCATCCATTATGTACATAGATAAGTCATGATAAACATTCAAATTATGATATCATTTTAAACACTTATATCATTTTCATAATATTTTCGAAATAGCATTTAAGAATTTTACCAAACCAATGTTTATCAACAATAAAAAATACACTATTCATTAAGAGGTGTAGACACACTATTTTTCACATAAAAAATAGATAAACACATTTAAAATATTTATATTATTCATTCAAGTAAGAATCATTTTTAAAAAAAATTCCAAATGGTACATTCATGAGTAATGCATACCAAAACACCTTAAAACCATTACATGTTTCATTATAAAAACAAAACCATCTAGGAAACCATATAAGGTACCCAATGTATTTCTTCTTACACTGCCAACATATATATAAATCTAAAAAATTCATTTTATATCTCATTTAACACATAACATCCAACTAGGCATTTAACGGCACACTAGGTGTGGAATATTTAACAAAACTATCTCAATTTACCACCCAAAAAGGGAAAAAAATATTTCATACAATAAATTTATTGAAGCATATAAACCATGTTTAAAACAAGTCAAACTAGGTGCGATGTGTAAGAGAACATTTCATCAAACATGCGGTATAAATATTTTTAATAAAATATCTCTATTCAACACGAAACAAGTCATAATTTTTTACACGAAATATTTATTACCAAGGTTGAAAAATAACATTTATCAGTGATAAAGGGTGTAAAAAGTAAAAAATAATGAGTATATATTTAAAAAGTAATGTGAATGGGAAATCGTACCGCAAATCCCTAACTGAATAGAAACACACATCAGAAACTACTCCACGAGGGTTCCAAAAACCTAGATTTATAAAGAAAACACTATAAAAACAAAAAAACCATCATAATATCTGAAAAAATAGAACTATAGGATACGTATTACCTGATGAGATGAGAAAAAATGAAATAATGGATGAAGATGGAAGAGGTAGAAAAAAGGAGAACAAATTGACATATAAAAAATAGCCCCAACTTGAAGACCTCTTAGATCTACAGGATGGGAGGAACATGAATGTCTTAGAAAAAAGGGAGAGGGATTCATAATTTTTTCAGTACCTGGTTATGAAATTTTAGACAGATTTGGGTCCAAAAATCCCAAGGGGGAAAACATTGAAAATCATATTTTTCAATTATGGGAAAAATTGCAAGATTAGGATTCACATTTTATTAAACAGTGTGCCAAACTGTGCAGTAGACATAAGTGTGACCATATTGTTATTCCTAAGTGTTTTCATTACCCTAAACCAATTGTGTGGTAGGTTTAATACCTTCTATATGGTTACCTGGGTTTTGCTGCCCAATTTATCAACATATGTTCCAAATCGTGCACATGGAATTTTCAAGCCCAAAATCCAAGCCTTCTCTAAAACTCCATATAAAAACAATGAACAACCATGAGGGAAAGGCTAGACAATGAAAAAATATTAAAACTCAAAACCTGTCACACATGGTACCTGATAAAAGACCTATATATCCATTAAATGGTAACAAAAACCAAAACATGAAAAACCAGGTGTGACAATTCTCCCCACCATTAATGATTTCCTTCCCCAGAAATCCACAACACATTCGAGCTAGTAGATCAATGCCTAAGTATTACACATCAACAAGATCCAACCTTTTAAACCATGAACATTTCCCTCCCCAGAAATTTAATATAATCCTCTTTCCCAAAAAAATCAATAACCCATAACTACTTCCTGAGAAGCAAAGGTAGGATCAAGCCATTACATCCACAACTAATCCAAGAACATAATTACTTGGCCTTCTCCCAAAGATCTCAACGATCACCCAAACATAAGAACACTCACAAAATCCTTTGGAATTTAGGGGATTCTTGAAAGGAGTCCCCACTATCAGAAAACAACATGAACTCGAAAAATTTAAAGAGTAATGCTCAACAAGACTTGTGGTGGGACGCCCAACCATTAAGAACCCACTAGAAACGACCAAACAAGAATTCAAAATTAACCAGTTATCATTCCTTTCCACACAATCCAACAAATTATAATATATTATGACCTATCATCCCATGAATAGTAGAATTCAACCAGAACATTTAAACTAACCACTCTCGAATATAGGGGATAAATCAGGGCCAAAACTCTCTTTATGAGCCAAAAAACCCCCACCACACTGGGATGGGAGGGAAGGGGCCCTATAATCGAATCACTATAACAACAAACAACAACCACCAACCACTCATTAACGTTGGAAATGTAATATTCAAGACCATATCTGATTCCCATTGGTGGTCTACATAAGGATACTGATTAGAAATACCTCATTACAATGGTGGACACATGAGCCTAACCGAACTTCATACATTCCATAGATTCTTAACTATGTTCCATCTCCACATAGAGACCTATGGATGGAGATATGATGGTTGAAGAATATACTACATTACTATCAGGATTTTATAATTCCAATGAGGAACAGACACCACCCAATTAGATGAAGAGAGGATGACTGGAATTTTTGGAAATAAAAACCACACTTCTACTTAAAACAGGAGTTCATAGGGAAACTCACAATATCACATAAATCTAAAAAAACAATCCATTGAAAAAACATACATGAAAAAATATCCCTTAAATTATAAGTAAACATACAAAAAAACATCAAACCAAATTCCAACATAACCTATCTTTTGAGGATTTCCTCCTCTAGGTATTCTAGGAAGGCCATGGAAACATTGTATCAAGTAACCCATGCACCCACAGGTCTAGAAAGGATTTAGATCACTGGAAGACAATAAATTTTTGTGGCCTGGGTTTCCATTGTGGTATCATATGAGGATCTCTCACTCCATAGAGGATGATGAAAGATATTGAGGCCTTTTGATTCCATGACATGGTCCCTCAACTTTCAAATGATTCATCATCTCCTTACCAGAATATTCCCCAATACTCCTAGGTATTGGAGGTGGTAAGAATACCCTGTGCACTATCACCATCATGGATTCAACATGAAAATATTTCCTCAACACATCAGAAAATGAAATTATATTGGCCTATAACAACTTTTAATGCAGGTTGGAATGAATCCCAAACTTGAAATGCTGAGCCTTTATGGAATCATTTTTTTCATAACCTAGATCATAAGGGTCTAGATCTACAATGTGATGGAAATAATACAACACCAATCCATCACCCTACTATAAAAAACCCATATATATCCCATTTTTCAACCCTTATTTCTCATAGAAATAATGAAAAATAAACAAATCCTTGAAGAAATCCCTTGTAAGATCTTCATAGGTCTAGTTCTGAGACACCGAATTCCACTACATCCACGGTGAACCTTCAAGCATAAAAGATTCAAACATGACCCTCAAAAACTCAAAAAACTCTATGATGCTAAATATTCTTTCTATTTTTCGTATACACTCCTCCTCCTCAAAAGGATCTACCTTTCCATAAAAGAGAGGCATATCATGATTCCAATACATAAGAATGAAATCCTTAGGTTGATCTACTAGAAATCATGGTACTGGGGAATCACTTGTATCCTCACAATAATCACCCATCGAATCTCCATGGGTACAACCAATAGATAAATAAAAACAAATAACTATATCAAGGACAACTCAATAATAAAAATCCTCAAGAACAAACATCACATAGGTGACATGCTTTGAACACAAAAAAAACAATCAATTATAACATCAAAATATTCTTTTTCAAAGCATCTTTAATTTCAAAAAAATCATGATGGTTTGAACACTTATGATTAGTTATACTTATACTCTCACTAACATGAATGTTTCTATGCCACCTTGGTAACCCATCCATCATGACATACTGGGCATTCATTAATATTATCATATACCACCATGCATGTATGCACCCATAATAACATTAAGGGTAAAGTGATACATCCTCATTTTTCAAACCAAATCCCTAATTCCTTTTCAAAAAATCATCTACCTACCAAAGGAATAGTAAACACCAAGTCAAAATCATTTTCATATTCCATATATCAAACCATTTTACCATACTTGAAAAAATGAATACCCATGAATAATAAGAATACTATTTTTAGTCATTTCATTCAAATAAATTTCCAACACCTCAAAAAACATCATTTCATCAAAACCATTTTTAGTAAAACTCACTCATTGTCATTTTTATACATCATACAAAATTAATAACCCCTTTACATAAACCACATGTTTTTATTAATAAACCAAAATCTTTTAAACCATTACAATTTTATCCCCAAGAGGGTACTTTAGAAAAACACATTTTCCTAAATTTATCAACAACAAAAAATATGAAAAATTGTATTCCCCACTTCCTAAAATCCAAAAATTACCAATGAAACCATATTTTCACAAATACATCCTAATTATTTTCCTAAAAAATTCTTGAATTCAAAAAATTCTCAAAATAACTCAAAAAATGAAACTACTGTCAGTGGGTGACTTTATCATATGGTTGGCGGCCCTATGCCAAACACACCGAAAACACCTAGAGAATTTTGGGACTGTGCACCCAACTCCACATGGCTTACTCGACCTTTCTTGCCCACGTAGCCCATTTTCCCACATCCCCTTGTTGTATACCAATCACCAAACAATCCCTAAGGACCAAAGAGACTAATAAAACCAAACAACTAGTGGAAACCTATGTATTAGAATGATAAACAGCACACTAAGATCTTCATGCACCTACTTCTAAAGTCCCAAAAATCCTACTCTATTTACCTTGTCATCCCTAAGTTAAAAAAGGTTCTATAAAAAGGGTGTTCCTCTAGGATCTAACCTCCTCCTATAATATCATTTTTCCCTGAACCAAACTGGGTTGACCTTGAACCAGTCACCCATGAAGATCTGTGGCACAACCCGAATGGTTTTTTAGATCCACACGGGCTAGAAA
This sequence comes from Viscum album, assembly GCA_963277665.1. Taxonomy (NCBI): domain Eukaryota; kingdom Viridiplantae; phylum Streptophyta; class Magnoliopsida; order Santalales; family Viscaceae; genus Viscum; species Viscum album. The sequence goes on along the minus strand of OY728120.1, from coordinate 1,862,124,127 downwards.
CATGGCCAAGAATCAACAAAGTACAAAAATAGAAAAATTCATCCCATTAAAAATCTATCTAACTAATCATAAAAAGATAAAAAATAATTCCATTATATAAATTAAACTTAAATGGATAGGATTTATAATAGAAACTAGAAAATAAACCTATACTACAAAAATAAACCAACTAAACTAGATTACCAAACTATCTCTATGTGAACTCGTGGGTCACAATCCAACCCAAGATCAACTGTATCCTGAGGTGACCAATGTTAAGATGAAACCTGTGCAAGGGCTCAAAATAATGAAGAAAAATATTCGCGAGTATTAAAACATTGTATGCTAGCTCAATAATTTATTCCCAATCAATTACAATAAAATAAAAAAACATAAATTTCATGATTGAAATAAAATATATAATAATATTCCTTTCAAAAAATTTTACTTAAAAACAATGTATGAACAATTTTCCCTTTTCATTTCCAAAACCAAGTCCATTCCATTAGCGAGGAATTAGAAATTTCAAATGGAATGTGATGATGTATTTTAAACATCCACAGAGAGGGAAAACCACTTTTCTTTGAAAACTATTTTCATAATCCTTATTAAATCCATCTCATCACTTTCTAATAAAGACATTACACATGAATGTTCTACAATAGTCACACAATAAGGGAAAGGTAAATAATCATACAAGTATCTAAATCATCACAATAATAAACTAAGAGCCCCTAGACATTGGTGAAACCATGAGATCAATAATAATAAAAAAGATACGAATACATGAGACACCAGCCCTAGTAGCATCCTTCACATGATTAAATAAAAAATTGATCAATAAGTTCAGACACCCTATCTCAAGAAAAGATAATGGAAAATACCATAGTAATCAACTTAAATATATCAACCTTATATGTTCCACTAATCCTAAGTAAACTACCAGTATTGAAATAATTCATAGAAACTTATCTCAATATTCCAAGTTCCCATGTCTCATGTATATAATGGGGGTGATCTATGTGATTCCATTCAATCATCCAATCACACATATATATAATAAAAAATCAACATTAGTCATCACTCTAAGCCACTATAATGAATGATCTCATGCCATAAAATAAATAGAACATAAAGATTCAAACCCAAGTCACTAAAATAATGGATCAAAAGGATTCCATAGTGAGGATATCTCATCCATTATATGAACAGATAAGGTATGAGGAAAATCTATTGGTGGTTTTCATAATAAACAGTCTCTTAATTTTAATAATGTTTTCCAATGGGACTTTAATAATTTCCCCAAACCAATGTTTATAAACAATACCAAATCCATTTTTAATAATAAGGTGAAAAAACACCATTTTCCAAATCAAAGTATTGGGAAAATCATTTAAAATATTTAGATTACACATCTGTGGCACAACCATTTTTATAAAAAATTCCAAATGGGCCATTCAATGACAACACCTGAAAAAACATAAAAAACAATACACATTTGATAATAAAACCAATACCACTTTGGAAACCATATATGGTCCTAAAATTATTAGTTTTCATGCTTACAACATATTTAAAAATCTAATAAAATAATTTAATATCTCATGTAACCCATAAGATTATACAGGGCATTTAACCTCACACTAGGCATGAAATATTTTACAAAAACATTTCGATTTAACACCCAACAGGGCATAAAACACCAAATTCATACAATAAATTTATTAATGATTCTAAAACATGTTCAAAACATCATAGACCAGGTGTGAAGTGTAATAGAATATTTCATCAAACATGGAGTATGGTCATTTTTAATAAAGGAAAACATATTATAATAAAACTAGGCGTAAAATGCCAATTTTCACACTAAATAATTATTACGTAGGTTTCAAAAAAATTTCATGGATGAAGGGTGATAAAATCATGAAAAAATTAATCTCAAATTAAGAAGTAAAGTGCATGAGAAATCCTACATCAAATCCATCACATAATGGAAATGAACTCCCGAAATCACCCCACAAGGGTTCCAAAACCCTAGATTTACGGAGAACAACCCTAAAAGAAGGAACCACCATCATAAACCTTGTTAGAATGTAACCCTAGGTCAAGCATGACTAGGGGAGAGGATAAAAAAAATATTTAATGGAAGAGGAATGGAGAGTGAGGAGAAAAGAAAAGAAATTACCTTGGTGAAACTAGCCCCAACTTAATGATCTCTTAGATCTACACCAATGGAGGAAGAGTAAAGGATTAGAGTGAAAGGGAGAAAGATCCCTAACTCGGTAAAAAACTATAGATGCAATATTTTTTTCATTTGGATCCAAAAATCCCAAGAGGGAAAACTAAAAAAATCAAAAGTTTTAAATTTAGGATAGACTCAAAAGGTTAGTCGGCACAACACATTAAAATGTCTGCCAAACCTTTTAGTAGACACTAGAGAAACCACATAGTTACTCCTATGTGGTTGAACACCCATGTGCTAACCATGTAGTAGGTTTTTTACCTACTCCACAATTACAAGGGTTTGGCTGTAGGTTTTATCAAACTGTACACCAAACCATGCACATGGAACTTTCAAGCCAAAAATCCATGTGTTCTCTAAAACTATCAAATGAACCAAGGATAATCCCTGAAGGAAAGACTAGGAAAATAAAACACTAAAAACTAAACACACGTCACACCTTGAACTAGAGATAATACCAGGATATCCAATGAGCCAAAACATATCCCAACACATAAAAAACTGGCTTTGATAAATAATGATTTGAAATTATATATTAAGAGAGTTATATTTATTATACCAGTGTTCCAAATGATAATGTGATGTCAAGAGTAAATATAAGAGTTTTTTAACTCAAATTATTTTCATGATAAAAAATTATTACTTTCTTAATATTTTTTTAATATATTGTTTTCTCCTATAATATAATGATATTATATTTATTTTCCTCCCTGTATTTTGGAAACTATATTTTCACATCAAAACCATATTCTTTGTCAGATTACTATCTATGTAATATTTTACATTTTTAAGCACAATACCCATCCAACCCTAATAATTATTTTTATTAAATTTCTATATTCACTTTCAATACTGATGTTATAAATATTTATTTTGAATTTTTTTATTATTTCTATAATTTTTATTCTTCTGATTACTAATTTTCAAAATGAATCCTTATTAGTCTTTTTAATGGCTTTGTTTTCAAGGAAGTTATTTTAAAATGAAAAGGTAGTTTTCTTTTCATAGCCAAATTTATTTTCATCCACTATACATTTCAATTTGAAAAACATTATGAAAATTTTAAGGATTCATTGATGGAGATTATTTTAATGTGAAAGTTTAAAAAATTTATGTTACATTATTACAAATTAATATTCAAGGTTACTCATAACATAATTTTTTTTAAAACTCGGATAATAAATATTTTATGATATCACTTCTCATGATTTCAATTCCATTTTAATATTTACCTCCAATATATCTATCTCACTTGGAGTAATGGTTAATGAATAAAACTCAAAATTACCTTTTGAAATAATACATTTTGGTGATTCAATTTTAGGTATAAAATGATCTAACTACTAAGGATATTTCATGTGATACCATTTGGAAATGTTAAAAATCATATATTCATTACATAGGTTATTTAACATATGATATATGATAGATTTTTCATTTGATAAATGTGTATGTTTAATCATTTTGATATGTGTAGGTGGTAATAAATAAATCCATGGAATTTTTTAATGTTTTATTTCAAATGGCATAATTATAGGATATATGGACCTAAATTCTAGACCAACTACATTATAGAAGATAGGGAAATGAATTCATGAACCTCAATGTCATGGTAGATATAGATCTGAATGATTGACCCACTATGTTATATGAGATGAATCCATCAATTCCTAGTCAACTATGTTATGGTATAAAGGGATTTGAGTTTCTATCCCATTATATTATCGGAGACGTTGACGTGAATCCCTGGCCCACTATGTTAGGATTTCTAGGATTATGTTCATTCCTTAGTTCCTTTTTATGCTATTTTTATGTTACTTCCATGACCCAGATGCCACTAAATATTTCCCCATGACTTGTTAGGCACAAGGCATCAGGAACGCCTCCCCGTGCGCCAGAGGCTATCAACTAGTCATGATGATATAAGGAGGTGATAGTGGGGAGAATTAACCCTCATTTTAGAGAAGCACTAATGTATAAAAGAAATAAATAGAAGAAAATAAATAGACTAGTAACAATAAATGAAAAAGAAATCGAAGGAAGATATTTTAAAAGATAAAAAAATGGACAACACCAATTTAAAATAATTCATGTATGACAGGTGATGCTACATAAACTACAAATACATACAACATATAGTGTTACGTTACAGTATATGAATAATGTAAAGTATGGAAATCCTAAAAGTCAATATCCAGAAGAATCAAAAGCTCTAGCTTGGTCTTCTTGTTATAACTCCTGGGTACAAACAAGACCGATCATGCAATAGTCCATGGTCTTGAAAACATAAGGTCTACTCTGGTGCCCTAGTGGAATGGAATCTTGAGTTGGGTGTGTCATATAATTCTATGTAGGACAACAGAAATAGAGTTTATCCCAAAGCATTCCATGAAATATAAATTATGTAGTGTATAAGTAATATTAAACAAGAAAATTATTCAAAAGTAATAATCTTATAAATCCAGGTTTCCATTTATAACCGAATACAATTAACTAATTTTATTTTTGTTATAATATCGTAACATAACATTTAGGCATGTGTCATTAAAACTGAGTCGAATTAATGATCCAACTCATCAGATTAATAGTAATCCCACATCCACACATTTCACACAAAACAAGACCATTCTGTACAACCCAATGTGTTTGATCATCCATGCCCTTGTCCATTTATCAAAGAATTTCATATTTCTCACAACCATTCCATTTAATCAATGTTTCATACCATAAATGGATGGACCCAAGGTGTAGAGGACAAAGTAATTCTCAATGATTTGTAGGAGGATCTCAATGAAAATAGGTTATGAATTGGTTGTATTCCCAGGAGCATGTCATACCGAACATGTCCTATGTTATTCCAAGCAATCCAGATCCCACATATAACAAAGCCCATGGAATCCCACAGAATAATGACCCATGTAGAATACTCTATCAACAGAGTCCACTACCATGTTAAATATCCATGGAGAACATTCCAAGGAATATATTGAATCATTTAACATTTTATACCATAAGTGTCTACCCACACTATAACCATTACATATCAAATTCATCTCATGAGTATACCCACTCATATGTCACAATTCAATAAAAATGCAACCAATCAGACTTCACACTCATTTTTACAATTTCAGAATATACAATTTAATAAAATTATTTTCATCAAAGTGATTTAATATGTCATGTTAAAATCTATTAACAATTAATTTAAACATTACATAGTAAAAAACTATAACATCCCATTTCAAACCTCACCCAAGGGTAGTTAAAAATAAGAGTCATGTTAACTGTTCTTAAATCACAATTAATGACATGGTAAAAAAAGAAATATAATTAGAATATCATTTTTAAAAAATATTAAAAGGAATATACATCTTTTATCTCTCATGGTAAAAAAGGAAATTTTCTAAATGGGTGATTTAAACAATAATAGGCACAAACACCAAAGATGTGTCTTAGTTCATTTAACACATACACAAAAAGGGGAAACTTCATTTGGGAAATAATCGATGTCATGTACCACATTAAAATTATTAAATTCTTACATAAAGGAATAAGAAAACCCCAAACCATAAAACAAGTATGTTATAAATAACTAAAGGTTACATTTTATCATAGAAGGAATTGCACTTCATTTGAGGGGTTTTATTATGAAATCGTGAAATTGTTTACAAAAAATATTCATTTATAATATTTAACATTATTTTAAGTGGAATACTCAATTAATTCTAATGAATCATTTGATGAAATCATAAATTTAAATGGAAAAGGAATGAAATCAAACCTAAAGGGAAGAATATAGAATCTTATCCAATATGTACATATTCTAATGGAAATGATTATTTAAATGGGGATCCATTAATATATTATTATATATATATAAACCCATTTCACATACACCAATATTAATTTTCCAAATATATATATAAGCACACTCTATCCGACATTTTTATATTCACTTCCAAGAGTTAATATTCTAATAATAGGGGAACATACATTTATATAAGACAACCAATGCATATTCAGTAAGTGGCCTTTGATTCAGGTGACTCAAACCAACCCCAAGGATGGAAAAAACGAACTATAACAAATACTAAGGACCCAAAATCACTTATGATAAAAAAGGAATAAGATCTACACAGAAAAGTAGAAGAGAAACCTACCTCAATCAGTGATGGAAAACTGAAAAGTGACTGAAGCACATCACCTTCAGTGGCGAACACTAAGAAATTCTGAAGTAGGCCTGAGAGGATTTGTTACAGAATTAAAAAATAGACATTAACAATAATCCCCCCGACTCCCAAGGGTTTGGAAAATTGGATTTGGGTGATGAATGAGAGTAAAATCCTAGAAAATGAGGAGAAGAGATAGATTGAGACCTTGCATCACGTGATTGGGGAGATTCGTGATAGAAATCCTACAGACTGATGTGTGGAGAAAGATCCATGAGAGGGGAGTCATTCATTGCTAGAGATGACCAAGGGGAGGGGTGTCACATGATTCTAGATGGGGGGAGGTTATTAGGTTTTGTTTTAATTTATTTAAATTTAAAATTACATAATTTAATTTCATTAGAAAACACACCTCATGGTTTGGGTCACCCGGTTATCCAAACAGTGCAGCATTCGTGCAACACCCCTTACCTAAGAAACCACCACGCATGGTTTTCACACATGGTTAGACAAATAGTGCTAAAATCATACGGTTAATAGTTTCTAGGTACTTCATTATTGGCACTAACCCTGTGGGACAAGTGCATGGTTTGGAAAATTGTGCACATCTCATGTGCACCACCACTATACACCTATTGTATGTCGCAAAGATTTGTAATGAGGTCCCCACAGTTTCATACAAACCATGCACCATATTCAAATCACCCAAACCATGAATTTTCATTGGACTAAACTCTGAAAAATCAATGAGACCTCGGAGGCACTTTCCATGCCTCCACCTAAGTTCAAAATAACATGTTTAACTATTCCAACCCTCCAAAATCCATTCTGATGATCAGTTTGTATAACAGCCTTTTCAGTAAATGAAAAAAATTATATTCACTTAGAATTATACACATCATATGATTTTACATTTAACATCCAATTATATACCCTGGCACACCCCACCACAAAAATATCCTACGATGAATTTCGATATGAATTCTAATGATTCTATTGTCATGGTTTTGAAATGGTTAAGCAGTCTATTCCACATCAAAATCAAGTCCATGTTGAGTTAGATTACCATGATAATTCTAAGATGACAAAAACATCTATTTCCTACTGATGAAATAACCTAAAATGGTCATTCACTGAACGTGTACATTAAATAAGAATGATAATGAGTCAATCCACCTTCCACAGACTCTTCCCAAATATGACAGGCATAAATATCCGTTGTAAATACATGCTCAACCACAGTTCCTTCTACCATGGTGTCACATTTTTACCACAAGCACATTAACAGAAACCCATAATTGACATCTTGTGGCATTTCTTTGATTATACCATCTTCTGACCATTCAATTTGTTTTTCTGCAGCACAGATAAGGGTGTGAGAAAGATCTAGCCTCACTAGAGTCTTTACCCTTTAAAAACACCACTGATACTGACAAACTGTCTAGGATAACCTCATATTCATTAAACTAGATTATATGGAACTATATAAAGGTATTTCTTACCCAATTTCATTAGCAATACACTACTACAAATTGTAGAAATCCATTTAAAAACATTGACTGGGACCAGGGCAGCATTCGCCTGGAGGTCACGTGAGTAGAGAAAAGTCGGTGTCCAAGAGTACATCAAATGTATACCTACATAGAAACCCATGTATAACATATGACTAAATATTACTCAATAAGAACATTTCTTCAAGTTTGGAACATAGGAATGTTCCACTTATCAATCCTAATGGTGTCTAAAACATTATCACATCATATAACTGATTCTCTCTTAATGTATCATGGGCAATGTTCATATAGGGTACATGATCAACTCTAAGCTGGTTTAAACTAATTTCATTCCAAGAATACCTAAACATGAGTAGTAGAACCACTATTTTCTAACTACTAAAATGAATCTTGGATTCTGCTATTTACTTATCATCACAAATCGATCACCATACATTAACCACATGAGGAATGCCTTGATCGTTCAACATACCCAATGAAGACCATCCAAGACCAATAGCATTTTTAATGGTTTCTTACACATAAAAACACTTAAATATTATGAATTTGACAAATAACCAACACAATTTTTATAACCTTCAATACAAAAAGGAATTCAATAAAAATACCCCATTCCCAAACAGTCTTCCCAAGGTATTCTCTTTCTACAAATAAGCAAAGAGATACTTGAATTGAAATAAATTTCCACACCATAGTGGTGTCCTAGTCGTTGAAAAAAAGACCAAATATCCTATCATAAGAAAACACAACACAAAACCCCCTAAGAAGAACATGCGATATCCACAAACCATGATCACCACATCAATACATTTGTCATGAAAGCCAAAATCAAGCCAAACATTATGTTTAAAAACATGTGTCCCAGAAAATTTTCTCGAGAAGTGTGATGGACTTGACTCCATAAGGCTTTGGTCACTATACTCCTTAGTTTACCCATAGAACCTAATAAATAACACAAGAATCAATGATTTCACTAAACTCAAATGGTTTGTTGCAACATTTAAGAACTCGATGGATACCGTGTATACCGACACATACAACCCCAAGATCTAAAATTAATGAAGAAAACCCATGATTATTTCCAAAAGATTTACACCCTATTCTTACATGTATCTGGTGGTTCAAATAATAAAATGGCTTATGGTTCATCATCATAAAACTGTACAACAACTGGAAACCACATAAATTATTGATGTGAAGACACATGGTCATGAGACCTACTATGCAGATGACTATGCTTGAGGCATCTCTAACCCACTAAAACCCAGAATCAATAAATTATCATGCCAATAACAAGGATAAAACATAAAATTATCACCCATAAAAATAACGGTTTTATTAAATATAAAAGCTTATTACATGGACAATGAAACCTAAATGACACCCCAAAGTAGAAATATCACAAAGGTAGTAAGGAATTTAATCACTATGGGTTTTATCTTCCATGAGATTTCCCTTTATGAAGCATAAGAGTCAACCTAACCACTATGTAATGCACAAAATATCTCACTAGGCTCATGTTCCATTCATTTAATACATTTCTAAAAGGAATCATCCAATGGATAAATGTCCATGTCTTTATTCCAAGGAATACCATAGGACACATTTAAACTACCCTTACACGATGGTTAAAATAATGGACACCACTAAAAGCTCAATTTTTAATGTCTTTAAATTGATTTAAAATCAATATTCAAACATTTATATGATTATAATATATTAATCAAAACCATATTCATAAGGAATAATCACTATGTACTATATTGAATTAATACTTCAAAGAAAAATAGCAATGTTTTATCTGAATTCATTTTTAAAAATTTATAAATTTTTAAGAATCCCTTAAAAATTAGGAAATTTATATGATAAATTTCATTCAATTTTTATCATATAAATTGAAATATGAGGGTCCCATTCAACCATCCAATGTTATTCATAATGTAACCCAATAGAAGTTATTAAACATTAAAAGCGTTAAATCACCCTTAGAGGGTTGTCACAAAAAAACATTTCCCAACAATCCTACACGGTTTAGGATGGGATGTTAGGTAAGTAATAACAAATATGTATAATGAAAACCAATAAATGTGATCAAGTTTTAAAATAATTTACACTTTCACCACTACAATCATATACCACATGGCCATATATATAATCGTTCAATTAAATGGGTGGACATCTACAATTCTATAAATTTCCCATACACATAAAAATTGAAGACTACCTCCCATCTAAATATAAACCTATAGCTTCACCTAATGCTTCATTTGTATTTCTAAAAAACACTAGCATGTTATCCAAAGAAGTAACATAGAGAAACATGCTAAATAAACATGAATCTTGGCATACAACTACTTAAACATGGAAAAATATTATCATTTAAAATGAATCACCCAAGAATGTTATATTATCAGTAATGGTAAAAATTCCAAAATAATTGAATAACACTCAAGGAACATAATAAAATCAGTAGAAACCCTACTAATGTCACTACATGGATTTGAATACACATGGCATGTGGAGTCATATGTGCCTATAATATGATGCATTAAAAGTTCAATATATTCTATACCATGATAAGAGGAAAAATAAAATTAATTCCATAAACCAATAAGAAACAAAAAATAGAGAAATCACCCAATGAGAAATAATATGAATTATAACATCGAAAAATAACCTCATCCCTCACCACCTGGTCATTTTCTTATGCATGGGGAGATCATTCCGAAAAAAACTATTCACTAAATGCTGAAAAGTTACTAGTTTCTTATCTACCACCCCCATAATAGTAAAACAAAGAGAAAAGTAGCATCCAATACAACTTTTTAACAAATTGGACCTGGATTCCCCTCAACAGTTCCCTGAAACCGGTTTGAAAAAGGGCCCCAGGAACACCTCTCAAAACCCCATAGGTTGTTGAATAGCAATGAGGATATAAATTGTTTATAGTGGTGAGAATATACCATCATTTCATAGTAGAAAAATGGTATTATAGAAATAAATTGAATAAAATAATGTAAAGAGTAATAATAAATGAAATTGTAGTTGGAGAAAAATATAATAATATCTAAATAAATGGCCCACACCTTTTGAAAATATTTCATGTGTGATAGTTTATGCTACATGAACTAAAAAATACATATAGAAGGTAGTGTTGTAGTACTTTACATGAATAAAGAAAAGAAAGTATATCATTAATGGATATCCCAATGAGCATCCCGATCTCCATCTCGATCATCATCACCAAATATGCTTGTATAAGAAAGTCTAATTAAGAAATTGTCTATAGTCCTAGAAACATATGGTCTACTAGGGTACCCTGGTGTAATGGTGGCCCGAGCAGGGTGTGATTTATAAATATCAGTAGGCTGGAACCCATAGTTTTTATCCTAAACAACTATATGAAAAATAAATTAAGTAGTATGTGGGTAATATGAAACATGTAAAGGATGTACACAAAAGTAATCATCCTACAAATCCATGTTCCAATTTATAAAAAACCATATTAATGAATTTGATATAAGTAATAAGTCATTGATTTAATATTCAATATTTTAGTGTTATAACTAAGTTAAAATTATGATTAAAATAATTAAATTAATAATTCAAAAACATCAACACATTTCACGTAAAACATGGCCTTTCCATACAAAATAATGTGTCATAACATCATTGACTGATCCATTCAACCAGAAAGTTCATAGTACTAATGCGTATGCTCTGTAATCAACGTGTATGACCATGAAGTTCAATATAAAAGTTTTAGATGACACATAAATCCTAAAAAAGTCCCTTGATCATCTCCATTAGATCACATTTAGGATTTGGGTGGAATCCTAGGTTCATGTCATAAAAAACATCTCCTATGCGAGTCCAATAAAGATGGATCCAAGGGGTAGAAAATCCCATGGTTTTCCACCTATCTACACCCACATAGGATACTTTATCCAAGGTGTAAAATACCTTTTTCATGATCCATGTAACATTATTGAAGGAATATATGGAATAAATCTCAATTTCATACAACAACAGTTTTCCCACTCATATAACCATTTACATAACAAATTCATCTCATGGGTATACCAACTCATATATCAAATTTCAATTAAAAGGAAACTGGTGATCAAACCCACTAATTTTCAAAATTCCTAAATACACCATTTAGTCAAAATCATTTGATCATAATGATTTAATACACCAAGGTCAATACTATGAACAATTCCATTACTCATATCATGTAAAAAATAACATCCAATTTCAAACCTCACCCAAGTGTAGATAAAATAATGGGCTAAGATAACAAGGCTTGGAGCACAATTACACCTAAGGGAAAGAAGAAATATAAGAACCAACTCATGCATAACAAAAATTACATTGAAAATATATATTTTAACTCACATTGGAAGAAAAGTAATTTCCTACCTGGGAAATTCCTACTATATGAGTTCCAAACATATAAGAGGTGTCTTGGTACCTTAAAAACTTATATACAAAGGGGAAAATTCATTTATGAATAACAAGAGAGGCCATGTATAGAATGAGATGAATTTAATTATAATATGATGCCCTAAGATAACTAAAAGCCATAATCCAAGGATGATATAAATAACAAACAAATACTATTAATCATAGAAAAAAACGCACATAAATGAAGGGTTTTTTTATGAAATCATGACATTTCTATTCAAAAAAATCATTAAGAAAATTAAACATTATTTCAAGTGGAATACTCAATTCTTGTGAAAGAATCATCTAATGTATTCATTAATTTAAGGGGCAAAGGGAATGTGATCCTTCTTCAAGAGGAGAAGGCCAAGATGAACACTTTAGTACATAACATTTTCATTGGATGCCACTCAAGTATTCTCCTTCCTACCTATGATAATAAGATCCTTCAGATATACCTAAGGATTCCAAGCCCCTATGTACATATTTTCATGGCCCTGAATATGTACAAGGGGATACATACATAAATGATTATATATGAATAAACCAGGTTTCCACTAACACCCATATGTATTATCCATATATATACATAAGTATTATTAGACCCATATATTTATATTCACTTCCATGAGATTAAGACTATATATATATAGAAATAATGGGTAAACTTACATATATATTATCCAACCTATGAAAAGGAAATAATTATACTTTGAATCTAGTGACTCAAACCCACCCCATGGATGAACCAAACACACTAAAAAAATTCTAGGTACCATAAATCCCCAAATGATACAATAATAAAAAGCTCTAAAAAATAGTGGAAGAAAATTCTAACGAATATAGATATGAAAAACCAAAAAGGTACCAAAGCACATCACCTTCATCTGATAAAACGAAAACAAACCCAAGTTTACTTGAGTGACTCACTACATTCCGTGGAAAAAAGATAAAAATAAAAAATTTCTTACTAGACCATTTAGTTTTTTCAAATCGATTATAGTATGTTAATATATGAAAATTTACCAAAAAGATGAAAAATACAGAGTTGGAGACCTTACCAATAAGGATCAAGAAATGATCATGAGGAAAATAAGATAGATCTTTGTCAGGGGAATGACATGTGAGGGGGGAATCATGGGATATTGGGGAGGCCTAGGGGGAGGGGTTTTTTGTGTAGGAGGGGGTAGGGTTTATTAGGTTTTATTTTATTTTAAGGAAATTAGTTTTTCCCCAGTTCCAAGAGTGTAGATATTGGGACCCTCAAGTGTTGCAATTGATATTTTTTTTTTCTTTTCATTTTTATAGGATTCCACATTATCTCTTTGGAATTACTTAGTCATATTTATCGGTAATAACATTGATACATATAAAATCATAATGATTGATGTACATTTCTCTATGACTGTGCCTTTAAACGTAAAAACTTCAATTGTTGTATTTTTAGCACAAATTTTAAATGTTTTAAAATCCTTGAAAATAATTTAAATAATTTCATACCAAAGTAATATTGTCTCACTATGGATTTCATTTTATGCATAATGGGAATTAATTTAATTTTCAATATATATAGATTTTGGTCAATTCTATGAAAACCATTTCTTTTGAAAAATTCATATAGGGTTATATATTTTGAATTCCATTACACAAGGTGGTGAGTAGTTGTTAAAGTAATTATCCAATGATTTTACAAGAATGTGAATCTATGTGATTGATTCTAAATTTTCTTTGAGTTTCCATGAACGATTGAGATATTTCTATTTTAGTCATATTATTTTATTTTCAAATTAGAATTTATAAAATGTTTTTGTAAATGATTTCCAATTGTGTACAAGGAACTTTCTGTAATATTTTTTCATTTTATTATAGAACACTTATTGTGATCCCATTGTATTGTAATTTTTCTACTAATCATTGTGATGAATAATGGGGTTGTTTCCTAGGATAATGTTTTATTCTAAAGTTGGTTTAATTATAATTTATTATAACTGATTCCTGTGATGACCATATAGTTTATTTTGTGTTTATCACATCTATTGAGTTATCTCATGAGATCCTAAGGTACCTATGTGAATAATCTTTATAAATTATACACTAAAGTAGATTTCACACTTGAAAATTACAGAGGAATTGTTGTCTTTGGCTAGGGGAAAACTCCCAGTGGTATCAAGAGGGGTTATCGTGTTTAGAAAATTTAAGTTCACCTTAGGTGAACTGAATTATTTTTTGGTTTTTTGTATATGACTTCTAGTATCATTTCATGTTAGATCCAAGTTTTTTTACCATGATTCATAAATATTGACAATAATTCCATTAGATAATCTACACACAATACATTGATTATAACACCTTAATCAAGTTTGGTTTATTGAAATCATTTACATTATTGTGTTTACATTATTATTCCTTGATATAATAGAACCCACCATATATTCCATAATTATAATTGTTAGGTTTAATCATCATTTTAGAATTAAAAATTATTTTTGTGAAGAAATGGTCAAAAGAGTTAAAATGATTTGGTTTTAATCTTAAATATGGATTTATATAGTCATTATTATTTGAAAAAATTTTTTAATTTACTATTTTGAATTATTTGGTATGAAATTTTATTGAATGGTTTGATTCATATATTATAAATTGAGTGGTTTCAAATTATGGGATTAATTTAATCATTTAAAGTAAAAGTAAAATATTTTACTTCAATTTATTTTTAAAACATCAATTATAATTTATTATTTGAAATCTTTATTCATGGTGAGTGGTGAGGATAAAATGATGAAATTTTTTCATTCCTATTTTATTATAGGTTTTTAGGTTCCATGTAGGTATAACCTATGATATTTGGATTTCTAGATTAACTATGGAGATTTTCACAAGAAAGGGATATTTTATTTCTTTTCAAAAGATTTGTATTATTGGTAACCCTATCTTTTTAGTTTGAGTATACCAACTTTTTATTTCAATTTCGGTATTTCTCTTCATGATTTATTTTATAGTTTCATTTTTTATTTTATTAAATCATTTTGTAATGATTATGGGATTTATTGAACATATATTTTTACTATATTTATTTTTCATGAATTATAATTACATGTTTAATCATTATTTGGTTCAATATTTTTCGAATCTACTTATTTATATGATTTTACCTTTATATTTTTAGACTGATCTTGATAGATTTTTTCCATTGATATTATCTATTAATTCATTGTTTTATAAGAAGAACGCATTCCCATATTTGTGCATTCTAATCCTTGACACTTTCTTCCCACCCATCCTAATTTGGAATTCTCTTTAATCCTAGTGGTAGACTAGACCGAGTGATGTGTTGGGTTGACATTGGCCAATTCATTTCAAATATTATTATAGTGTGATTTTTGTTTTGCGGTACACGGTAGACAAGAAGTACAATTTTCAGTGCTGAACTAGTAATCGATGAGAAGGTTCCTGATCTACACCATTTGTAACAAAACATGAGATTATAGGGATTTTTGAAATATATATTTCTTGAAATTTATTTTTATTGGTTATTTACTAGATGTTTTAGTATTATTCTATGTTAATGAATGTGTCATTGATAATTTAGAATAAAAATTTAGAAAACATTTTTCTTTTAGTGGGATTTCAAATTAATATAAGTTGAGAACTGTACTATAAAGGATCGTGTAAACTATACAAAGACATTAAAACGTCACTTGGTATAATTATATTGAAACATTCATAGTTAGTGCATTGTTTTCTAGGATCTTTGGCCAAACATTGAGTAATATTTGATTTTCCATAATTTTGAGCTTTGGTTCATGGTGGTTCTATGTAATTTTAATTCATGTCCATTTTGTATTTAATTTTAATTTGAGTTTCTTCGTTGGATTATTAAAGTTTTTTTGTTCACCAATGTTATAATTTTAAAACTAAAAAATCAATTATATTTCAAAAAATTATTAAGATGGATTTACTATTTTAGAAAGGGTGTGATCAAACTATGTTGGTAGAGACACCTCTCCAGATGCCCTCACTCGCCCCAAACCACCAAACACCTCCTATTGAGTGGAAAAAGCCATAAAATCTCCCTCGACCATAAGCAAAGAGAACTCATGGTCATCTAGGATTTCAAGAAAGGATGAATAATGCATACTCCTTCCGGAACGAACACATATTTAGTTATTTAATGGTAGCCATGGACAATAACCCACTCACACTAATGCATCTCAGGATGCCCGATGAGATCAACCTTTCCGACCGGCTCGATTGCTACACTTTCCACAGAAGGATGATTCATAATATCTAGAATTGTTTCATTTTAAACGAAAACATTCAAGGCATGATTGATTCTAGAAAATTTTTGTGGTATTATTCTCTAGAGAAAGTGGTTTGAATATCCAAGGTCTAACCAGAAGAAGAGGATGATTGGCAGGAGGTCCAAGTAGACATGTGAAAAATTAGACAATTGGATGGTTCAATAGATACATGATCGAGACCATGCCACTCTAAGAGTTAATCTATGTAGTCTAAAAGCAACTCCACCAACCGTGAATGATGTGTCAGATGTGCATCCAAATGGTGGCCATGACCACTATCTCTAGAATGAAACAGAAGAGGAAGACTCATATTCTCCTCCAAAATAGGCATTAACCCTTGATAATTTCTTCCCTAGTACATCAGAATCACGGGCACCTCCCCACCTAAGATAACCCTCATCAGATGAGGAGCTCATCTTTGGTTCTGTCAATACAATACACTTGACATGCCCCTTCTCTAATGATGCGTATTCCCCCCAAATACAGTCTTCCAACATATAACTACGGAGAAAGATTATTCCTTCACCGAATCAAATGATATAGTAGAATCGCTGAGGTTGTCGGACTCAATATTATGATCATGTCCGAATATAGGACATATATTTAGACGAGACTCATGGGCAAGCGCTCTAGTAGGATGAGAGGAGGAAGGGTGTTTCCTCAATTCCCTCCAACTGTTGTCCACTCCCAATTGTCCTACATGATCACCAAACTGGGGTACAATCTGATCAACCCAGACAATGGGGAAGGCTAGTGAAACTAGCACCATTGGAAGTAGATACCCCTTCAACTTCAACATAACAACCATGTCTATATTCCATGAATTATCCATATCCAAAACCAAACTGCCAAGAGAATCCCCATATCACGAAGCACCATCCTTTGACACAAAAATACGATGTCTTGGAATAGCCATTTGCAGCCCCAGCAAATATCTTGATCCTTGATGCACTTTTTATGTCAAAATAACTCAGGGATGTAGTCACTGAATCCCTCTAGAGACCATTGAAATTCACACAGATCAAATTTGGCTTAATTGGGGGGGGTCTATATGTGGGTATAAAAGTGCATGAGATGTTGAATCTAGGGTTCACACTATCTTTTTTTCTACTGGTTTTGGATTTCAGGTTACCTATCAGTAAGACCATGTGGTGCTGAGAGTGGGAGAAGGAAAATAGACACTATGAACCTACAAATGGAATTTGGACTAGTTCTCCTAGTTCAAGTACCTCTATCATGTTCTATATGTTTCATTATTTTAGACTGATGAATAATTTGGTGCTTTGATTCTCATTTTAAGGGGAACTCTTTACACTTTTAATCCACATAAATTTTTTTTTCCTTTGATGTTAAATCCATTTTATTCAGTATTAAGGTAGTTAAATTTACTTCTAAGAAATCATTAAGATGGCCTAAATGGTTTTTCCTCTTTGTGATGAATTGTTTTAGTCATTATATAGTATTTGAATATTTGATTTCCTATGTAATAAAGTTATATTTTCATGGTAGGAAGAATATTTTATTGAAATTGTTGTTGCCTTTTTGAATCATTTCTAAATTGATTTGAAGTAGTAAATTCTCTTTACTCTAAAATTATATTACCTATTTCCAATTAGTGGAATCATTTCCATGGTATAAAATTTTATTTTGTGAAACCTGTTCTTGAATCATATGACACACATGTATTTTATGTAAATTTTCATTTAGTCAATTAGTAATGTTTTCTACATGGATATTTAAACAATTTTTTATGTCAATGCGGTAAAAATAGAAAGTTTGTTATAGGTATGTTTAATTTTATAAAACCATATATGAATTTGACAATTTTATATTCAAATTTATTTTAATCTATTAAAATTATATTTATAATAGTTTATTGATTGAATTAGATATTGAAATGAAATCATTTTATGTTCTTCCTTAATTTTTCATGTTACATATTAAATATTTAATTTTTTTGGGTCTTGATCCTTTTTTCTAATTCTTTTTTGAACAATTGAACTCTTATAAATATGAGAGTTATCATTAGATTTTAAAAATATTTATTTTGTGAATAATGTATTTAATGTTTGTATATATATATTTATTTATATATAATATATTTTTTAAAACAATAGTTTCCAATTGAAATATCTTTTATAAAATTAACTTAATGGTTACATAAATTTTAATTAGGCCCAAATATTTCTCATGAGGTTATCGAATTAATGTTTTTTAAAATAAGAGGATGTATTAAAATTATAAACACCCACACACACACACACACATATATATCATTTCATATGAAGGAGTTTTAGTTAAGACATGTATACATGCATTTATATGTATATACGCACATTTGTATATGTATATATATTACATTTGATGTTTATATATGCGTAAATATATTAATGAATGTGTTTATGTCATTTTATATAAAATTTTTATAGTTATTTCTTTATCGATATATATATATGCATGGGTATGAAATCATGTTTTATTCACACACCAATGTTTATGTAAATAAATGTATATACATGAATATTTAATGAAAAAATACTACATAAATTTACATGTTTGTATGATTATGTACTTTAATGAGAAACAAAATTTATTAGGATACACAAACAAACAAGTAGGTCCCTTTAGGAAATGGTTTTGAAAGATCACGGTTTTAATGAAATTTCCTGGTCCTCATAATGAAAAAATGTTAGTTATAATTTCAAAATTTTCACTTCGATGTATGAGAGTGAAATTTTTATGATGGGTGCACCCTAATATCACTCAAATTCATTTGGTAATGTGTTAATCTCATGAGATATCAAGTATGGTGCATGGGTGGTATATCAGAAGCACATCACAGGGTGTGGGATGTTTATCCAATTCTCATCACAGTGTGTGGGTGGTTTATCCCAAGCACATCAATGTGAATTGGAGGTTTATCCCATGCCATTTAAGGAATTAGAGAGTGAACCTAATCCATCATGGGAATGTGTCCCCCATGTCTCAAGAGTGAACCGAGAATTCATGCTATGATCCAAAGTGACATTGAGAATTATTTATGAATGTCTAATAGATTTTCAAGTGACATTACATTAGTTTATGAATGATCCAAGATGATTTTCGAAATGCTACCAATATAAATTAAAATCTTTTTTCACTAAAATGATTATTATAATAAAATATACATGTTTTCCTAAGCTAGCATTAACAGTATTTATAACATGTTTTACATTTTCTTTTGAATTAAAATACTATTTTTTGTTTCCATTTGTTTTAAAAAGCCCATGCTGAGCTTCTTGTCACTCACCCCATGTTATCAAAATCCGGTTTCACTGGGATTAAGGACAAGTAAAACTGATAAAGTGGTTGAGGTATTGAAAAAGTGTTTTAAACTAGTAAATAATATTTTTCATATTTGTTTTTATAGCGTATATTGAGGATTCTCCAATGTATATGGACTCTCTAAAATTATATACCTTTTAAATATTGAATATTATTATAATGAAATGAATGAATTAAAATTATTTAAAAAAATGCATCATGTTTTGTAGGTCATCCTATTGGGAATCAAAGCCAATCAATAAAAACATTAGTGGTCAAGATATGGAGAAAACCTTTAGATACCTTGAAATATTTTTGTAGGTATTTTTAATTGAGTAGTAAATCCTTAAACATCGAGTCATTTAATATCACATATTGGTCATGTCTAAAAGGTAAAATAATATTTTATATGTTTCAACAGCAGGATAGAGGATATTTTCAAGATGGAAGGGGAAGAACCTTGCACAAAACTCTTGTTCCTTCTGGAGGACTCACATACACTAATTATTATAATGCTAAGCTCACATATAATCAAAAGGTTTTCCAATTTCAAAATTTCCTACAAGATTCTCTAAGACACGTTAAGCACCTGCTCTATACCATGGAATCATTAGGGTTAATGTATCACCTATGATAAAATCCAATGTTTCCAAGTCTCCCACCTTATCACCAATGGATTTTCCTGTAGGGCATATTCAAATATTTCACCTTGTCAAGAGAGAATGAAGCACTATTAGATTTTAGAACAGCTTTTGAGGAGGGATTTAATTGAGAAACCTATATATATTTTGTAACAACCCGGATCTGGGTGCCACTCAATGGTGCCCCGAACCCAGTTGTCCACATTACCTCAAGCGCATTTCCCCAAATGCTAGAGGCTGCTGACTAGCCGCGAGGTCCTAGGTCTGATAGTGGGGAAACTATGCCCTCATTTGTCAAATTGTAGTGCAACAGAGAAAAAACAATCATGCCAAAAGCGGAAGCAGTAAACAATATCATGCTGAAATGGAAAACATTACAGAAGTAAAAGATGAAAATAGTCCTATATATATAATGATTCGATATGTCCCTAAGTCTAAGAAAGTAATCAAAATAGGATACACTTGAGTCTAAAATAATATAGTACAAGGTACAAGTACATTAAAACAAAACAACACAGTATGAACTCATCAGCATCGCAAGCCTAAGCTTGATCTCTTTCTCTACTACTCCCCTACAACAATCACATACCTATATAGGTACTCTTTCCCTTATCAACACTTGCAGCAATATAATCTTTTTGAGCCCAATACATGAACCAAAAAGGGTGTGAGAAATAAATCCCAGTAGGCAATCACCAAGGGATTGTTCCCAATTGTGAGTGAAAATATGCAACAACAATGTGCAATAATAAAATGCAGTAAACTAGATAGTACCCAAAAGTAACTATCTATAACAGTTAAATTTATATTTTATTAATTATTTGTCAATTCCATTCTTGTGATTTAGCTTTGAAGGTACAATATAATAAATCACCACATTGAATATACAATGTAAAAGTTGTCCACAAACATGAAAATCCTTACCCATGGGTAACAAAAATCGAAACCTATAGGTGACTGCCCATAGGCATAATGAATATTGCCCTTAGGCATACTAGGTGTCCCCCATAGGCACAGAAACTATTGGCCACAGGCATAAGAAAATTTCCCCCAGGCTAAACGGTACACTGCCCTCAGGCTAAGAAAACACTACCCTTAGGCTAAGAATGTAACCAGGCCGATCCCATCACATAACTGAGAAATTTATATACAATTCCTCTCAAGGAAACTCAATTCATGCTATAATCAGGGCATACCCACGGGTATCCTGGCCAAATGGTTAAACAAGGGAAACACACCCATATGGTGGACCTGGATCAAAGAAGTGATCCCAAACAACAGTTTATACATTATCATTAAATTACCTATGAAATTTTAGGCATTTTATCAGTCATGGCCTCATCCATACAACACATCAAACATGGGAACATAGCACAACAGTACACAAAAACACTCAACAGTTGGAATTTAACACTAGAACACCTACCTCAATATCCACTGATCGATATACGTGAACGACACCTCCTGAATCGTCCGTGAATGACGTAGATCTAGGATAAAAATTAACCCATTCAAACTCAAATAACATCCCTTTGGGAATGAATTTGAAAAAAACACAAGTAGAGGGAAGGACTTACATGTGCGGTCCAAACGTGATCATCAATGAAGGAATCAGAGTCCCGATGATTGGTTGGGAACTCTTCCAAGGTTCGGCCATCTCTCTCGCGACTTCCCGAAATTCTAAGATTCCTCTGTTGAAAGAGGAGGATACTTCTCGTTTATAAAAAAACACAACTACATGACATGTACAGTCAAGTACACTACATGTACTTTCCATTTTTTAACTATTCCTCTGGCGGCCACTTTTCACCGCCTCACTGTTCATCTGTCGACAAAACTACATGGCGTGGATTTATGAATAAACAGCCTGTATTGTCACTCCACTAGGGGCTACTCCCACCACCTTACTATTCACCTTCCGACTGATTACATGGCGTGTATATACTAAGTACATGACGTGAAGTCATTTTTTACACCCTTCATCAGCGAAAGGCCTACATGCCCTGTGTACTCATCCCACACGGCCAAAGTACACCGTGTGTGGAAATGTACATGGAATGTACCCAAACAAGTTGGGATTTATCCCCATTTTTCTTATTTTATCAAAAACACCTAAGGAAAATGGAAAAGAAGAAACTTATACCTCAAGAATAAGAACCACATTCTTACAAACATCCCCCTGAAAGAAATTCGTCCCGAAATTGATCTTCAAGGGAAGTGATGATAAATCTGAGAACAAATATGGCATCTGAGCACGTACATAATTCTCCCACTCCTAGGTTTCATCCTGCACTCGTCCATGCTGCCATAACACCCATACAATAGGAACCGACTGGCCTCATAGAACCTTCATGCTCCTATCAACAATACGAATCAGATGCTCCTCAAAGGATGCATAGTCCTAAAACTCTAACTCTTTGGGCTGAAAAAACATGAGACGAGTCTAAGTGATAATGGAACAACTATGATTCATGTAAGAAGTCATGCTTGGCCTAGTACCACTTTTGTAATTGAAAACGATAGGCAACCAGACCGAATTTCTCCTGAATCTCAAACGGCCCAACATACCTTAGTGAAAGTTTACCCTGTCTCCTGATCCACCTATGTACCAGCCTCGGTGAAACATGCAAGAAAACTTGGCCCCTGACCATGAACTCCAAGGGTCGTCTGTGGTGATCAGCATAAGATTTATGACCAGAATGTGAACTATCCATCAGTTTCTGTATCAACTGAACCTGCTCTGAAGTCTCCTACTTGAGATGTGGTCCCAATAAAGCTGCCTCACCTACCTCCAACTAGCACAAGG
Source organism: Viscum album (assembly GCA_963277665.1). Classification (NCBI taxonomy): domain Eukaryota; kingdom Viridiplantae; phylum Streptophyta; class Magnoliopsida; order Santalales; family Viscaceae; genus Viscum; species Viscum album. The sequence continues at coordinate 1,862,100,723 of OY728120.1, read as the reverse complement.
GTGATCGACATGGCCTACCATATATAGCCTCGTAAGGTGCCATATCAATATTTTCCTAACAACTATTATTGTAGGAAAACATGACCAATGGTATGTGTTTCTCTCAAGAGCCCCCAAAGTCTAGGATGCATACCAGCAGCACGTCCTCAAGCACCTGTATCGTACGCTCAGAGTGGCCATCGGTCTAAGGGTGGTAAGCTGAGCTCAAAAGCACCTGTGTACCCAGAGCCCTCTGAAAACTATTCCAGAAATGAGACATAAAATTGGAATCTTTATCTGAAACGATATAACGAGGGACACGATGAAGGCATACCACCTCTCAGATATACAACATCTAGAGCTCGTCAACACCGAAGGTCTCCTTGATCAGAAAAAAGTGAGCTACATTTGTAAGTCTGTCCACAACAACCAACATGGAATCACTGTCTTGAGGTGACCTCAAAAACCTAGTCATAAAGTCCATTGTGACATCATCCCATTTCCACTCCGGTATGTGTAACTGTTGCAACAGTCCGGCTATCCTCTGATGCTCTGCCATCACCTGCTGACAGGTGGAATATCTCGTAAAAAACCATCTACCACTCATTTCATACCCATCCACCAATACTGATGTCTCAAGTCACGATACATTTTGGTAACTCTGGGATGCACTTCCCAAGATGAAGCATGAAACCCCCACATCAACTCTTTATGTATATTCCCTGGAACCCACACTCATCCATAGATACACAGTACCTCATCATCCAATATCGTCCAACCAGGAGGAGGGTCCTCACTAGACACCAACTCCCGTAGAACTAGGCCTTCTGAATCTGATAGTTATATCATCGTCACTCTATCCAGGAGGGTAGATGTCATAGATAAGGAAGAAATATAGGCTCTCCCCTAACTATCATGCACCTACAAATGCATATCAGAGAACATAGCCATATGCTGCCACTCATCGTTGGCCTCTTGCACTGCCTATAACTGAGTCCTCATACTCAGTGCATCAACAACTACGTTACCCTTACCAAGTGTATAGGTAAACTCAAAGTCGAAGGACTAGAGGTGTTAAACCCACCTTCGCTGTCTCAAATTCAGGTCATGCTAGGTAAAGATGTATTTTAGACTTTTGTGACCCGTAAACACCACAAAATGTTCTCCCAGGAGATAATGTCTCCAAAAACACAATGCATGAACAACTGAAGCCAAATCGAGATCATGAATTAGGTAATTCCCCTCATCTGGCCTCAACTACCAAGACCCATACATAACTACTCGATCACCCTGCATCAACACTGCTCCCATCCCAATACCCGATGCATCACAATAATATCTATAGCTCTTCCCTTGCTCTTGAATTATCTAGACTGGTGCAGATTTCAATCTTTCCATCAGCTCCTGAAAGGATGTCTCACAAGATTCTGAAAAAAAACATCACACCTTCTTAGTCAATCCCATCAATGGAACTATTAAGTGGGAGAATACCTGTATAAAGCATTGGTAGTAACCAGACAACATCAATAAAATTTGTATTTAGAACACGTTCTTAGGCTGCTACCAAGAAACTACTACTCTCACCTTCTATGGTTCTACAACAATTCCAACCTCCTAGATGATATGACCTAGGAAGTGAATCTGGTCCATCCAAAAGTGGCACTTTGAGATAATATCATATAACTTATTCTCTCTCAGTGTACTCAATATGATCTCAAGAAGGGTATAATGGTCATGTCGAGTGTGAGAGTACACAAATATATCATCCATGAAGACTACCACAAAAGAATCCAGATATGTGTGGAACACATGATTAATCAGAGCCATAAAAACTACTAGTGTGTTTGTGGGCCCAAACGACATGACCCAGTACTCGTATAGACCATATCTTCCCCGAAAAGTTGTAAGTTGTATATATGATGGTATAACATGCAACTGATGATATCTAGATCTCATGTAAATTTTCGAGAACACTCGTTCTCCCTGAAGTTGGTCAAAAAGATCATCAATCCTTGGAAAGGGATATCGGTTCTTGACCGTTAACTGGTTCAACTTCCGATAATCAACACAATGTCTAAGGGTACCATCCTCCTTCTTCGCAAACAAGACTGGTGAACCCCAATGATATATACTGGGTCTAATGAAACCCTTTTCCTATAACTCCTCCAACCACCTCTTGAGCTCCTGAAACTATGGTGTAGCCCTTCTATATGGAGGAATGGACACTGCTGCTTCTCCTGACATTAGCTCAATAGTGAAATCCACCTATCTCTTGGGAGGTAGACCTGAAAAATCATTCAGGAAGACATACCTGAAATGATCAACTATTGGAGGGAAATCCTTCTGACCAGTTCCCTGGTCATCCAAATATAAACTCGCAATCTGTGTTGTCACTCCACCTCACCCACGATGCTCGGGCCCAACTCTGCTCGCCTTGACATCCCATTCACCTTTGTGTAGAAACTCTCCACCCTCTGGTGATGTGAAACTCATCATGCGATGATAGTAATATAAAAAGGATCGAAAGGTACCAACCAGTCCATCCTAAGATTGATTTCATAGCTTTTCATCTCTAAGATATAGAGGTCCCACATAAAGTGATACCCACCAATATCTAGGGAAACTCTTTGAACTGATGCACATCATCCATTATAATCCCCAAAGGAGTGTCTAGCATCATAAAATAAGATGTAGAAGAAGAAACACAAAGCCTAAGGCTCACCACAACGAGAATATATATAAAGATATTTGTAGCACTAGTATCGAAATGTACTGAAGACAAAACAGAAGAAAATAGAATAAGACCTCTGATAGTGGAATGTCTGGGATCCTGCTCGTGTTGGGTCTGTTGCACTACATTTTCCTGCCCAGTGTTGTGGCCCTGTTACACAGCCTGACTACCCTGAGCTGACCCTTCCTGCTGTCTCTAAGATCCTGGTGTTTGGCTTTTGCGGCCATGACCACCACCTAGGCCTGAACGTCCCGATGTATTCCAATTACCTGATTAGTAAGAAGATGCTTGATGTTCTCCCACACACAGAGTCTCCAAAGAACCCCTCTCACCAGCCACCTATGGAAACGCCCTACACAAACACTGGAAATGACTCATCCTGCCCCAAGCTCAACACTCCACTGGGTCACATGGACACTGTAGTCTCTTGTTCCCCTCATTACCACACTGGTAGCACATGGCCTGGCCTCCTAAAGAAATCGCATGGCTAGTACAACCACCATGAGAGAAATCTATCTGTCTCGTCCTCTTACTGGTAGAATTAGTACCAGAAACTGGTGTCAAACCACCCTGGCATGCACCACTTGCTTCCCGTAGGTTCCGCTAGTTAATTAGTGCCTAGTTTACAATAGCATACACTCTGGGAAACCTGAAAACGTTCACCAACGCATGAATTTCATGTCGAAGACCATCCTCAAAGTGTCTAGACATCAACATCTCGTTATCCACCCGAACATGTGCAAAACACCGTATCTCAGTGAAGCTAGTAGAATAGTCCATCACTGACATGACGCCCTGTTGCAGATTCATGAACTATCGATCTCGATCTTCCCTCAATGTCTCTAGAAAGAAAAAGTCATAGAAGACTACATGAAAACGTTCTAACTCCATGTCTCTATGATGATCAGTCTGGGTGGTAACATCCCCATCTCTTTCCGGAATCATGCAGCATGTGTGTAGAGAGCTTGACCATCCTCCCTATAGGTGTCTCCAAATGATCGAAGATTGTCTGCATAGAACCCATCCAAGACTCCAAAGCCTGTGGTCCGACATCCACTGAAAACATATAAAGATGATGCTACTAGAATATACGCATTAGCTCTGCCATAGATGTGGAAACTAGTGGTGCTCCCTGGAAGGTCTTCATAAACAACATGAAGCCTTCATGGAACTGCGCATCCACGCCGACGTCCGGTATAACAGCTAGCGCTGCATCTGGATCTGCTGGAGGATCCATTTGCAGCCCATGGCCTACAATCTCTAGAGTATAATCATTGTCGCTATCTTGGTGAATAACTCATGGTCGTCTCAGTGGTATGACTTTACAAAGTCAAACACACGCCTTAGATTAAGATCATCAAGGTCCGAAAGCAAGGAGATTAGGAAGGGAACACGAGAAAGAAAACATTCATGTTTTACAAAACTATACTACATGACGTGTAAAATAACTACACACTGTGTTCCATTAAGTGTTTCACATGGGTGTGTACTTCTGCCAGAATTGTTTGTGTAACACCCCAAACACACGTCATGTTGGTCACACACACAACATGTACTTGAATTTTCTTCCCCTGCCCAAGTCCTTCTACACATCTTAGCCATGGAGCTCTCTATTGAATGATACTACTCTGCATGTATATAGTCTACACGGTGTAAACTACATGAGCCTCACCAACCCGTGTTGTTTGAGACACGACTGGGTACACAGATCACACTACACGGCATGTTCTAGATGGACAAGTCATATGCGACTTAGATTCCAACTTCCCGTGTCGTTAGTGACACAACCGACTACAAGGCTGACACTACACGGTGTGTTACACCTGCACATGGCATGTACACCTCCTCATTTCCCCAACCAGATGGCCAAGTCCATATAGTCTCTCACCGTTCAAGACTACACGACGTGTCCCATTGGTACATGGTGTACCCTAAACAAGCTTCGTCGACCCGTGTTGTTTGACACACGACTGGTTATACATCTCGCACTACACGGTGTGTTCCAGATGGACACAACGTGTACTAGAAAAGATAACACTGATCCGTGTTGTTTGTTACATGGCCATATTCATAGATTACACTAAATGGTGTGTTAAAAAGTGACATGACATGTTTAAGAAAAGTTTTCCATGTCCGTGTTGTTAGTGACATGGTGAACACAGGGTCAACACGACATGGCATGTACAATCGGTACACAACATGTTCCCTCTCGAGTATTCCCATCCCATGTTTCTACCTATATGGCCTATGACATGGTTAGGAACTACACGACGTGTACTTAAAAATTTTCCATTTCTTCACGAACAGAAGGGTACGGGGTGTGTGTTCATAAAACCACACGCTGTGTTGTCTAGGATTCCATACAGTAGACCTCAGAATCTCATACAGATCCCATTTTCCTTAATTTTTCAAGCATCAGTATGCCAAATTCTGATTTTTTGGGGCCCATACTCCCCTTTAATCAATATTTAGCACCCAACCTTCACAACAACTTGCTGGATCATGATCCACTAAATTATGATCCAAGAGAGACCATACTTCTTAGGAACCAAAGTTTAGCTTCCATAAACCCAACCATAACTTGTAACAATACCCTATCAATAGTAGGTGTATCTATTAAGGTACCTATCAAAACAATATGCATTTTCTAACACAATATCTACCACAACTACATGAAATTTCTAATGCACCTACATGGCATGGAAACTATACATGACATGTGATTCTAACATGTGCCTAAATGATGCATGAGATGGAATAACCTCATCTCATTGGGTTGTGACTAACTAGAACCTAGTATAAAAATATAAAAAACACACCACAGGTGCATCACCCAACGGTGAAAATCAAATCAACTGTAAAATTGAAAAACTAGATAAATTGCAATTAAATGAGGTAGATTGGATTTTCCATATACACGGGTTAGCTACTCTCGGACATAGATTATTACTAAATACGAATTCCTTCTTATCCCTGACTCTATGATCCAAATGGTATGTCAATGGAAAGAAACCGCTCTGATACCACTTTATAACGTCTTGAATCTAGGAGCCACTCAACGGTGCCCCAAATCCGGTTGTTCACATGACCTCAAGCACATTTCCCCAAATTCCAGAGGCTGTCGACTAGCAGTGAGGGCCTAGGTCTGATAGTGGGGAAACTATGCCCTCATTTGTCAAAGTGTAGTGTAGCAGACAAAATAAAAACATACCAAAAGAAGAAGTAGTAAACAATATCAAGATGAAATGGAAAATAGTAAAATAATAAAAAATGACAACGGTCATATATATAAATGATGAAATATTTCCATATGTCTAATAATGCAGTCAAAATTGGATACACTACAATATAAAATAATAAGTTACAAGGTACAACTATAGCAAAACAAAATTGCACAGCAGGAACTCAGCAGCATCACAAGCCTATGCTTGGTCCCATGCTCTCTATATCCTATGCAACAATCACGTACCTGTATAGGGACTCTTTCCCTTATCAATAACTACAACAATACAATCTTTTTGGGCCCAAGACATGACCCAAAAAGGGTGTGAGAAATAAACCCCAGTATGCAACCACCAAAGGCATGTGCCCAACTGTCAGTGAAAATGTGCAACAACAGTGTGCAATAATAAAAAACAGCAAACTAGAAAGTACTCAAAAGTAACTATGTATAATAGTTACATTGGAATTTTATTAATTATTTATCAATTCCATTCTTGTGATTTATCTTGGCAGGTGAAGCATAATAAATCCCCGCAGTTAATATACAACAAAAACATTGTCCACAGACACGCAAATTGTTGACCTTGGGTAATCAAAATCGAAACTCGTAGGTGACTACCCATAGAACTAACGAATATTTCCCTTTTGTGTATGAGGTGTCTCCCACAGGCACAAAACCAGTTTCCCACAAGCATGAGAAAATTTTCCTCCATGCTAAACAAAACACTGCCCTCAGGCTAAGCAAACACTACCCTCAGGATAAACAAGTAATCGGGCCGAGCCCAATGCATAAGCATTCAATTTATATACAATTCCTCTCAAGGAAACTTAAAGCATTCGATAATCATGGAATTCCCACAGGTATCCTGGAAAAACAGCTAAACAAGGGAATCACACCCACAGGGTAGCCCTGGATCAAATAAGTGATCCCAAACAATAGATTATACATAATAATTAAATTAACTATGAAATTATACAAATTTTATTAGTCAAGGACTCTGCAATACAACCCCCCAAACATGGGAATGTAGCACAACGGTACCCAAAAAACACTCAACAGTTGGAATTAAACACCAGACCACCTACCTCGATCTACACTGATCGATATACTTGAATAATGAATCCCGAATCTTCTGTGAATGATGTAGATCTGGGAAAAACGTTCACCCATTAAAATTAAAATAACTTCCCCTCGGGAAATAATTGGAAATAAACACACAAGAAGATGGAAGGTCTTGCCCGCATGGTCCAAACGTGATCATTGGTGAAGGAATCAGAGTCCCAAAGTTCGGTCGGGAACTCTTCCAAGGTTCGGCCATCTCTCGCGCAAATTCCTGGCATTCTATGCTTCCTCTGTTGAAAGAGGAGTCTATTGCAGATTTATAAAAAAACACAACTACACAACATGTACTCTAAAGTATATGGTGGTTACTTTCCATTTTTTAATTGATCCTTTAGCATCTACTTTTCACCGCCTCACTATTCATTTGTCGACATGATTACACAACATGCATTTCTGAATACACGGTGTGTACTATCACTACACTGGAGGCAACTCCAACCACCTTACTGTTCACCTGCCGACTGATTACACGACACGTATATATTAAGTACAAGGCATGTAGATAGTTTTTACACACTTCAATGCCGACAGGCCTACACGCCCTGTGTACTCATCCACCATGGCCAAAGTACACGGTGTGTGGAAAAGTACACAGCGTGTACCCACAAAATTGGGGATTTTCCCCCATTTTTCATATTTTCCCAAAAACACCTAAGGAAAAAATTAATAGAAGAAACCCACACCTCAAGAATAACAACTGGGTTCTTACATATTTCTTCTTGATTTCTAGTATGTTTGAAAACGGAGATAATATATTTGAGGAACCACATTTCTAAAATTCCAAATTTGACTCTGTTAGGAAATTTTATAAAATCCCAGCTCATTTCGATATTTTTAAGTTATATGTAACAATTAATTATTATCAATATGTGCATCAAATTTTCCATCAGTACAGTACAAGTTGTACGGATTTTATCTGGACTAAGGAAATAGAAGACTTTGAAAATGCATTGAGGTATGGTTGCACTATGTGGACCCTCACTCTTCGTGATCAACATGATATTGAGAATTCGGGGATGCTTAATAGAGGGTGGTAAGAAACCCTAAATCCATGTTTAATTTCAGTTTTCTTTTTGTATGTAAAATTTTTCTGTGGAAATAACTTATTTAAGGGGATAAAATGTAACACCCCAATAAATCTTCTATTAATTTTTCTCTTAGTAAAGTGAAATAAATGAATCATAAACAAAAGAATCTCCCTATTTACTAAAGAAAAAAATTTAAAATGGTAACAGAGATGTCGACTCAGAAAAATAAGTTGGAACTTTTAAACCTATAACTATCATCATCAGCAAACGTGGACAACTTATAACAAATATGATAACATGAACATCATAGACCATGCCTTTGGGATCATCCATGATTAGGAAAACAATGAGTAGAATAAGGGTTACAGTGTAGAGGAATGTAAAAATAGGAATCTTCTTTGTAGGGAAAGGAATCAACAATTTTGATGAGACTGGTTAAAATAAAATGTTTGTTACAGTTTTTTATTTATACACAAAACAAAAACTTCATATAGGTTTTTGAGTGCTTTTAATAGTAAAATGATTATAAAAGAAACTAAAAATAACAATTACATATATTAATATATATATTTGTTTCATATGTACATGTATTTAAGTAGTTTTTATTTAACAAAAAAATAATTTATTTATGAACATATACATATTAATAGGATTTGTAATCTCAATGAAAATTTTATTTAAAATTACTGATTTAAGTTGATACCAATTACATGAAATAATGTTATTCAAAATTATGTTTTTAAAATGAAATAGTTTTTAATAAAATGTTATTTTGAAAACCATATAAACTTTTTGGAATACATAAATGTTTATATAAAAAATAATTTATTGTTAAATTACTACTAATGTTACAAACGTATATATATATATATATTAAACAACTTATTTAAAAAAGACAGGATATGAAATATATAATTGTGAAAATTAAATTAATTGATAAAATATATTGGAATAATTCTATAACAACATAATATGTAAATGAATATTATTATTTGGAAAAAGATATAATGATAAGTAATATTCTAACATTTAAATGGAAGAATATTAGTTTATGAACTACTATACATATATATATATATGTGTATAGAAAGATATATATTAATATAATAATAAGAAAATATAAGATAAATTAATAATATGATTAAAATAATAATAATTATTACTATAGTGAACTTATTTGGGGGAAATAAAACTAGAAAAACCACCTCCCAGCTCTATCTTCCTCCCTCTATCAATAATTAGTTGACCTGCAACTCCCGGATACATCCCTCACTCAGGACATGTAACATCCTAGGTAAATGAAGAATAAGAAAATTTTATATTTATTAATATTTGTGAATTAAATATTAATTTTACATTAAAGGGGATGTTATGCTCTAAGGCGTACCTGATACGCAACAACGAGTTTCTTTGAAATCTTACATTGCACACAATGTTGAGTTATACTAAATAATACAAATATAATACTATTATTTTAAAGTGTAGTTAACACATATCCATTTTATAGATGGGAAAGAATATAACTAACTAAAATATGATTAAACATGTTTATTAAATGTTTTTACATTTATCCAATAAAATTTATAGGCTTCAAATGTGAATGAATCAAATTTTAAGCATAAATACTCTTATATTCATTAAAAAATCAATTTATCACCTTTTGATGGTGAACCCTTTTTAAATTTAGTTTTTGTCACTTTTATATATTCTATTTGACAAAACAATCTTCTTATTTAGAAACAGGGAATCAATATTTACTTTGGGTAAAATTTTGGTATTTTTCCAATAATGTTCATTTTTTAATGAATAGTAAAAGATATTTTATTTTAATTAAAAACTGCCTTTTAATATAATTTATTTATATGGATAGATTATCTTTTTAATTGGTTTTAAAGTGTAATTAAATTATATTTTTACCATTAAATCCAATTTTGGTCATTAGAGGTAATATCAATTTGAAATTGGAAATAAACAAGTGTCATTATTTTGATAGTTATTATTTCTTAAAAACACGAATTTTGTTTTGACAACAGAAATTAATTTTAAATTAATTTCTTCCTCTTTTGTGTTTTGAATATAAAAAAATGGATTTCATATTTGGAATCAGGTGGTCCAAAATTTTTAAAAAGGAAATTTTTTTTAAAAAATTATGAATATTTACTTCCATAAATATATTATTTACGAGGGTTAAAGGGTAAATATGATAAATAAGGGTAAAAAATAATATTATAATAATATTCAATTACCCTAAAATGTGTCCAATTACTACTGGTTGATAAATATCTAACCATGGTCATCCTTGGGTCGATATTGGGACCCCATCAAGTCACTTGGGAGTGATAATGACACTTTATATTAATTAATTTAAATTAAAGACAAAAATAACATAAGCATATATCTTTTAGTGAAACAATTTTTATATGGGGTTATATAGGTAATACATTTGAATAAAAATATTAATTTGAAATCTATAAGGATTTCATACATCATTGATTTTTTTTACATCAAATAATTAAATTTATTATTGACAAAATGATGATGTAATGATTACCTCATTTTTGAATGTTTTAAATAAATGAGATTATAAATGTTAAAATAAATTTATTTTTAAACCTTTTATACCATAAAATAATTTTAAGGATTCTTAAGAATTTTTATATTTGATTTATTGTATTTTTTTGGAAATAATAATGTATTTATTTATTTTATTAAAAGTCTTGATATTAGTAGTATTTAAGTTGACATAAATGAGTTTTTAAATCAATAAATATTTTATTAAATGATATAATCATCCTAAAAATAAAATAATCTACCAAATTACTTATATAAGGTTTAAAATTTCATCAATGAACCAATTTTGGTTCTATTTGCATTTTAGGGTAATTATATTAACCATATATTATTAATATATAAGAGAACATGGTAAAGTTAAATAAGTTAACATATTGTTAAATATAAAATATAAGGATAATAAATTTTCCAAAACGTGTCCAATTATAATTGGATTATTTTATTCCAACTTATATGCAACTTATCTTCTAATTAAACAAGTTTTGGACCTTTATAATCCGAAATTCATCATATAATAAAATTATATTTTCAAACTTTCCAAAAGATCCCCTCCTCCCCTTATAAAAATCCATCACCTCTAACCCTTTCTCAAACCTCTCAAGCACCTTGGATCATCCAACCACTGCTCAAATAAGCTCTCAGAATACCTTTATTCCACCTATATTCTTTACCATATGCATAAAGCAATTCAACAAAGCCTTTTGGTTCAATCCAAAGGGAGTTACCCGATTTAACAGAAACGTATTCCTTCAGGTGCTCTTATTTTATTGTACATATTCACTCCCGAAGATACTTTTATTCATTTTTTACATAATAAAAACTGTATAATTAATATAATATGTTTTTCTTATGATATGTATTAGATCTACACTTAGACACACCCCTATTCAAGGGATACGAACATACTGTTTCTATGTTCGGCGAACTGCTGCCTCACGAAAGGATGATTGTTCGATTGCTTCCTACCACCTCTCAAGGTTTCCAATATGACGAAACTGTATTTTTATGTGATATATATTATATTTATATTGTCTCTATATTTCTGTATTTTTTATTTATATCATACCATTATGGTTTCCATAATGGGTAAATATGATAAATTCATTTGAGGAAGTGCGGACTACCGCCCTCTCAAATTGATATGACTTGTTCATACCAAAAATGGAACATATAAAGGATTGAGTTAATGAACATTATTAAAAAATATAAAATATTATATTATACTATAATAATTATATACCTATGTATCATTCGGTTTTCATTCCTTTTAAAAAAATGAAATGGATGTAGTGTCCATGCATTTGTACGGCTTACCATCTCCATGAACGATGCATTTCGTTTTGATATATCTAAATGATATAGGCTATTATAACTACATATATATTGGATATATTATACATATATGATATATAAATCATGAATATCATTCTAGAGATAATGAAATTTCGACAACATGGACAATTTATAATTATAACATGTTTATTTTTGACACAAATTCCAAATATCGACCAAATGTCTGATATGAACTCAAATAATTAACTATTTGTTATAGCAAGGTCATAAGTGATATTAGAAGAATAATAAACTTAAAAAATGTTCTTAATGAAATATAAATTAAATTAGTATTATTATTTAGGAAATTAAATAATGAGCGAGTCAAGTCGGACATGAGGTAAGAAACGTCATCTAAATCTCCTCTTATTGAGGCACATTTTGATAATATACACCTCATTTTTTTTATATGGTATATTATTAATCCAATTGAATTTTAATTTCATTCAAAGGAACTATTTTTTCTACAAATCATTTTACTAAACGACAAAAGGATTGTCTTTACATGTTTGTGGCAACAATGACCTCTCTTCCGCCATAATCGTTACTTGTCTTCCTTAATAAGCCTTAATGTTTTTAAAAGGAAAAGAAGTCCCTTATTCTGATTTTGGGTGTTTTTGAATTTAAAATGGTTTTATAAATGGATTGATTATTTTAATATCTTGAAATTTTTTCTTGTGATTTCAAATGAAATGTTGTTAGTGAAATTTATATATTTGTAATATTTTATGTGTTATGATTTTATAATGGTAATTTGACAGTTGACAGGTGGTTACATGATACACCAAATGACGGGTGGCGACATGATAAACCAGTATGGGTGGTTATGTTATAACCTCCAATGTATTGGGTATGGAATTCATCTGTATGTCTATTCCATGTCGTGATATGTTTGGAAGTCGAACAAATGTTTATTCTATTTAAGTATGTTAATGTCCCATGTTACCTATATATGTTATGTGTGCTTTCAATGGATTTTAAGGTAATTTTTTGTTTACTAATGGATAAGAAATGATCAATTATTCGGTGAAGAGTATTTAATACATTATAATTGTGAAAAGTATTACATATGATAATGTATTCATGGTTTACCTATTGTTTGGAAAAACAAATAGTTTTCCTTCATTGTGTATCCCTTATTGAGATTTTTATGCTCATCCCAAGTTCTTGAAATGTTTTTTCATAGGAAATAAGATGAATATGGACAGGTATGGGTTCATAGAATATTCATGTTGTCTATAACATGGAACTAGAAATTTTTCCCTTTTTAAGAGTTTTTATTTCACGAAAAAATGGCAACTGAGTAGAAGTGTCTACTTTGTAATTTTTTAGATTTAATGTAATAATTATAGCATAATTATCTAAAAATATAAACCTCAAAAGTTACTCAATATGAATTATCACCTTAATTCAAGATTATATAACGATTAAGGTTGGGGCCTTTATAGTTGGTATCAGAGGGAGGTTTATATAACATTAGAAATTAGGGTGTTATTTAAACATAAGGGACATAAAAACAATGGATAGAATATTAGAAAGAGTCATAGTTAATTTAGATAAATTGAAAGAGTTTATGATAACATGAATATGTATATCTTAGTATTTACCCTCCTCATAAAATATTATATGACAATTTTACATATATTTTCACACTAAACTTTTTGGTTTCAATAAATGGTTGGATCTAGCAGGAACCAAAGTAACAATGGATGTAACAAAATATGTGACAGTTTTCAGAATAAAAATCTGAATAAAGTAAGAGATGCAATGATAAAACTTTTGTTTCTTATCTACCAACCATCTGAAGTAATGTTTGACCACATGAACCTCAGTGAATTTTATAAGGCATCGTATATATGAGAAACAAATCACTACAGAAGTTCAGGTAATAATCATAAAGGTATGTATATTCAAAAACCCATGTGTCAAGTATGTGGAAATAAACACATAGGAAAATTCCTCAAAGGTATGGTAAGATGTTTCAAATGTGGTAATGAAGGTTATAATGAAAAAACCTACCATGGAAATAGGAAGCATCTATTAACTCTATGAATGGGAATGATGTTCTCTCCAAAGGTCAATTTAATGTTTTAAATGTGGTGTTCATGGTAATTAAACCAATAGATTTCCTACGCAGATGGTTTGGGAATGAGATCAACAGGATCTTACAAATATATGTTTATCAATACCTAATGCCATTCCAATTGAAGATGGGGAAATTTACAATGACCAATTAAAGGTATGGATTATTTCATAGCTCATGTTTTGAAATTACTAAAATCTTAGTACATTATTCATGATTTTTTTTGTTGAAAAGAAGTATAAAAGAATATAATGAAAAAACATGGATAAAAGATCAAAAGGAATGTTTGATGATTAAGATGTCTATGTTTTATGAATTGATTAGTTATGTTGGATATATGGATGATGATACATTTAAATGTATTAATGATATGATTACTTTTGATGATGATTTTTAGAATGTGTAAACCTAATGTGGGATATGTGAAAATGTTATTCAAGGAAGAAATATCTTTTCATTTGTGGATATAGTTATAAAGAACTATTTGGGTTTATATGATCCTTTAATTTGAGGCAATTACAGGTTATTACTTTTTGGGATGAAAATGAGAGGTATGTGGTAACATTTGTGGTTAAAATATTTTATGGTTATTTTTTAGGAATATTTATCATTTTTGAAAATGTTATAAAATTTTATTGGTTTTGAAAAAGGACAACAGGAATACCATGTGACAACCCATCACATTAGACGAAGCTGGGGGAATCAAACCCACAACCAAATTTCGATTTGGATTTATCACCTACCACTAGACTATGTGAAGTCCCTGGTTAGTATGACTTATTAATTTTAGTTAAAAAAAATTGGATCAAGAATAATTTGATTTTAAAAACTTATGTTTTAACAAATGGACATTCTTTGTATAGGAAAATAGTTAGGTGATTGTGTGATAAAGGTTCTTTTGTAAGGCATTCTGTCTTTTGGGGAAACACTAATGGTTGAAATATTATTTTGGGAGACTCTATGTTTTATTATTTACATATGGATATTCAGGTTATTTGTGGAAATGATTAACCTATCCTTGAGAATATGTGACTAGGTTAATTACCTTTCAGTTTGAGACATTAAGACTAATTGATGTTATTTGGAGATAAATGTTATGATTTTTGAAGAATACTATCTTATCAAATCCTTCTGAATTTTGGGTTTCAATCATAGTTTGGAATATTTTGAATAATTATAAGCATAATTATTTATTGAATGGTCTTTTTTGAACATTGGGTATTGTTTTTAGAATTTTTTAGATTAGGAGTAGTATTACTTTTTTGTAAAGTATTATCATTTTTGGGGATTATTTGATCTTGTATTAAACATTTTGGTTTTGGATAACATAAAAAGACAAGAGAAATCTATATCTCATTATTTTGGGTTTATGTGATTCTCTAGAAGATGATTCTAGCACTTTAGGTGTGACCAAGTCATCTTGAATACTCATTATTTTGAGAAAAAATTAGTTTTTGGTAGAAACTTATTAAAAGATGAAATTATACTTGAAAAGTAAGTATATTTCCTTATGTTCTTAGTCAATCTCACAAAAACATTCTCCAACATTACTAAATGAAATTTTTTTTGTCTGTTTACTTTTCCTACTGGGAATCCAATGAACGTTTAACCTATCACATGTTTGTGGTTTTCTCATGGCTAACCTTCTCCTAATCATTTTTTATCACTCTCTATTAGAACATGACACTTAGTTTGTCCTCCATATCCATTTTTTCATACATGGAATCTTATTTTGTGTTATCTTATGTAACCTTTGTACTTTTCTTTATTTCTTTTAATGTGATAGTTTTATTGACTCATTTAATGATGTGAGACTTTTAATGATGTTTCTAAGCCCAATATTAAAATTGCGAGGACACAATTCCCAAAAGGTCGGAAGGATGTAACATCCCAGGTAAATAATTAATATGAAATATTCATATTTATTAATATTTGTGAATTAAATATTAATTATACTTTAAAAGGGATGCTATGTTCGATGGTGTACCCGATACACTACAAGGAGTTTCTTTGAAATCTTACATTGCATGCAATGTTGAGTTATACTGAAAAATAATATTATTATTTTATTATTTTATGTGTTAGTTAATACATAGCCCTTGTATTGGTGAGAATGAATATAACAAACTAAAATATTATTAAAAATGTTTATTAAATGTTTTTATATTTATTCAATAAAATTTATAGGATTAAAATTTGAATGAATCTAATTATAAGAATACGTACTTTAATATTATTTAAAAGGTCTATTTACCACCTTTTAATGGAAACCCCCTTTTAAATATGAATTTTTTCACTTTTATAAATTATATTCTAAAAAATAAAATTATTATTTAGAAGTGGGACATCAAAATTTACTTTGGGTAAAATTTTGGAATTTTTCTGATAAAGTTCAATTTTTAATGAATATTGAGAAATACTATATCTTAATTCAAAAATTCCTTTTAATATAATTTTTCATATTGTCTGAATAAATTTTTAATTGTTTTTAAATGGAAATTAGATTAAATTTTTACCATTTAATCTAATGTTGGTCATTGTAAATAATTTCACATTGAAATTGGACCTAAACAAGTGTCAATATTTTGATAGTTATTATTTCTTAAAAAAATGATTTTTGTTTTGACAAAAAAAATTAATTACAAATCAATTTCTGCTACTTTTATGGTTTGAATTTGGAAAAATTGATTCCATAGTTGGAATCATGATGTTCAAATTGTTTAAATAGGTATCTTTTTTAGATATTATGAATATTTATTTCAGTAAATATTTTATTTACCATTGTTAAAGTGTAATTCTCATAAATAAGGGTAATCAAATATTATTATAACAATATTAAATTACCCTAACACGAGTCCTATTCCTATTGGTTGTTAAAATTTTGACCATGGGCATCCTTGGGTAGATTTTGGTACCCCTTGTAGCAACTTGGGAGTGATAATGAAACTTTATGTTAATTAATTTAAAGTAAAGACAAAAGTAACATAAACATATCTCTTTTAGTAAAACATTTTTTATATGGGTTTATATAAGTAATCGCTTTGACTATAAATATCCACTTGAGTGATAAAAATATTTCAGAAATCATGGTATTTTATTTATAATTTTTAGACATCAGATAAATAAATTTATTTATGACACAATGATCATGTAATGATTACCTCGTTAATGAATGTTTTAAATAAATTAAATTATAATTGTTAAAATAAATATATTTTGATACTTTTTATGCCATCCACAAATTTTAGGGATGCGTATGAATTTATATTTTTGAATTATTGTAGGTTGTTTCAATGAATCATGTTATTATAGATTTTTTTAAAGTAATGATATGAATAGTATTCAAATTGACATAAATGAGTTTTTAAATCAATCAATATTTTATTAAATTGTATAATAATCCTAAAAATCTACGATTCAGTCAAATTACATAGATAAGGTTTATAATGTCATTAATGAACAACTTCTGGTTCAAATTTAATATTATGGTTACTATATTAACCATATTGTATTAATATATAAGAGAACATGGTAAAGTTAAATAAGATAGCATATGGTTATATAAATAAGATAAGGATAAAAAATTATCCAATACGTGTCCAATTCTTGTTGGATGATATTATTTCGACTTATATGCTCCTTATCTTCAAATTAAACATGTTTTAACCTTCATAAATCTTAAATCATTATATAATAAAATAATATTTTCAAACATTCCTAAAGAGCCCCTCCTCCCTCGTACAAAAAACCATCACCTCTAACCCTTACTCACACCTCTCATGCCCCCTTGTCTCATCCAACCTCTAATAAAATAATCTCTCAATACCACTCTATTTCTCCTATAAGACTTACCTTTTCCATAAATAACTTCAAGAATGTTTTTAGTTTCAAACCAAAGGATGCTACCTGATTTAAAGTTAACATCTTCACACAAGTTCTCTTATTTCATTTTACTTCTTCACTCCCAATGATATTTTTATTATTTGTTTATATATAAATACCAGTATGAAAAATATACTAGGTTTTATAGGATAAGTATTCAAACTACACTTACACACACCACCATCTAATGGATATGAAGATAATCTTTCTATGTACTGCGAACAACTGCCTCATGAAACGATGATTGTTCACTTATCTCTTATAGCCTCTCATGGTAGCCATTATGATCACATTGTATTTCTATATGATATATATTATATTTATATTGTCTCTATGCATCTATTTTTTCATTTATACCGTACCTTTATGGTTTCCATAATGGGTAAATATAATAATTTCATTTGAGGAAGTGCGGACTACTGCCCACTCAAAGTGATATGACTTGTTCATAGCATACATGAAAAATATAGAGAATAGTGTTAAAGAAATTAGGTAACATTTATAAAATATGATATTATAATAGAATAATAATATACCTATGTATTATTGGATTTTTATTCCTTTTAAAAATATGTAATGGAAGTAGCTTTCATGCGTACGTACGTCTTATCGTCTCCATGAACAGTGAATTTCATTTTAATATATCCCAATGATATGGACTATTATAAATAAATATATACAGGAAATATCTGATATAAATGATATATAAATCATGAATATAACTCTGGAGATAATGGATGTTCAACCACATGGAAAATTTATAATTATAACAAGTTCATTTTTGACTAAAGTCTGAATATCAACAAAATATCCGATATGAACTCAAATATTTAACTAATTGTTATAGCAAGGTAATAAGTGATATAAAATGAATAATAATAATTAAAAAGGTTCTTAATGAATTATAAATTATCTTATGTTTATTTTTCATGAAATTAAAGAGTGAATCGGTCAAGTCAGACACGAGTTAAGGGATTTCATCTCAATGTCCTTTCATTGAGGCTTGTTTTGATAATATAAACCTCATATTATTATATGGTATTTAATAAATATCATTTACATTTAATTTTATTAAAAGGGAATCCTTTTTTGAAAAATCATTTTACTAAATGACAAAATTAATTTTTTTAATGTTGGCGGCGACAATGACCTCTTCACCTCCATAATTATTAGTTGGCATCCTCTATAAGCCTTATTGTTTTTAAAAGGAAATAAATCCCTTATTCAATTCTTGGGTGTTTGGGAATTTAAAATGGTTTTTGAAATGGATTGATAATTTCAATATCTTGAAATTATTTCTTCTGATTGCAAATGAAATGTTACTAGTGAAATGCATATATTTGAAAATATTTTATGTGTTATGATTTTATAATGGTACATGGAAATTTTATGGGTGGTAACGTGATAAACCAAATGGCAGGTGTTGCGGTGATAAACCAGGATGGGTGGTTATGTTATAACCTCCAATGCATTGGGTTTAGAAGCCGGCCGTATGGCTATTCCATCTAGAAATATGTCTAGAAGTAAAACGTATAGTTATTCCATTTAAGTATGTTTATGTACCAGGTAACCTATATATGTTATGAGTGCTTTATATGGGGTTTATGGGAATATTTTAGTTTCAAAAGGGTAAGCAATAATGTTTGATTTAGTGAAGAGTGTTTAATACTTCATAATGGTGAAAAGTATTACCTATGATAATGTATTCATTATTTACTTGTTGTTTGAAAAAAATAGCTATTTTCCTTATTTGTATATCCCTTACCGATATTTTTATGCTCATCCATTGTTTTTGAAATGTTTTTCATAGGACATAAGATGAATAGGGTCAAGGATGACATCAAGGAAAAGTCATGCTGTCTAAAACATAGAACTATACATGATTCTTTTTTAGTAATTTTTATTTTATTAAAAAATGGAAACTGAGTAGAAGTGTCTACTTTATAATTTTTGAGATGTAATTTAATAGTTATGGCCTAATTCTAAAAAACTATAAACCTGAACAGATCCTTGATGTGAATTGTTAAAAAAATTCAATATTATGTAATGTTTAAGGATGGGGCCTTACAATTTGTATTAGAGGGAGGTTTAGATAACTTAAGAGGTTAGGGTGTTATTTCAGCATAAGTGACCTAACCACAATGGTTAGAATATTTTAAAGATTAATAGTTATTTTAGAAAAACTGAAAGAGTTTATGATAACATGAATATGTCTATCTAGGTATTTATCCTCATTATATGATATTATATGATTATTTTTATGATACACTCACACTGACCATTTTGGTTTTAGTAAATGGATGGATGTAGCAGGCACCAATGTAAAAATGGATGCGACAAAAACTGTGATGTTTTTTATAATAAGTGACCAAATGAAGCGGGAGATGCAATGCGAACTCTTTTGGTTATTCTTATCCAACAATGTGGAGTCAAGATTTACCATCTGAGCCTTGGTGATTTTTATAATGCATCGTATATATGTGAAGAAAATCCCTATCGAAGTTAAGGTATTAATCATAAAAGTAAGTATATTAAAAAACATATCTGTAATGGATTTGGAAAGAAAAACCTATGAAAATTCATCAAAGGGACATGAAGATGTTTTAGATGTTGCAATGAAGGTCAAAAAGTAAAAACCTTCCATGGAAACATGAAGCGTCTTGTTGACTCTAGTAAAGGGAAATATGTTTTCTATAAATGATCAATTGAATGTATTAAATGTGGTGTTCATGGTCATTACACTAATAGGTGTCCTACAAAGAAGGTTCGGTAATGGGATCTGCAGGATCCTAAAAATATATGTCTACCAATACATAATGTAATTCCAATTGAATATGAGGAAATTAAGAATGACCAATGAAATTTATGGATTGTTTCTTAGCTCATGTTTTGAAATTAATGAAATATTACGACATTTATCATGATTTTGTTTATAGGAAATAAGTATAAATGAATAATATGAAAAAACATGGATAAAGGATCAGGAAGAATGTTCGATGATTAAGATGTCAACATTTTAGGAATTGAAGATTTATGTTGGATCTAAGGATGATGATATGTTTAAATGTATTAATGATAGGATTACATTGTAAGACTACTTCTAGTATTTATAAACCCTATGTTTGATATATGGAAATCCTATTCATGGATGAAATATCTTTTCTTTTTTGGATATAGTTATAATGAACCATATGGGTTTATATGATCCTTGAATTTGGGGAAATTACTAGTTATTTTTTTGGGATGAAAATGTGATGTATGAGATAACATTTGTGGTAAAAAGTTTTTATGGTTATTTTTGAGGTATATATATCATTTTCCAAAATTTTATAAAATTATATTGTTTTTGAAAAAGGAAAACACATAGACCTTGTGACAAACCATCTCGTCGTACAAAGCTGGGGGATTCTAACCCACAACCAAAGTGTGATAGGTATTTATCACCTACCACTGGACTACGTGAAGTCTCGAGTTAGTATAACTTATTATATTTAGTTATATAATTTTATGGATCAATAATAAGTTGATTTTGGAAGCTTATGTCATATCAAATGGATATTTGTTGTATAGGAAAATGGTTTGTTGATTAAGTGACAAAGGTTTTTTTGGAAGACGTTTTCTCTTTTGGGGAAATATTAATGCTTGAAAAATTATTTTTAAAGACTCAATGTTTCATTATGAAAATTTGGCTATTCAGGTTATTTATATAAATGATTAACCTATCTTGGATAATATGTGACTGGGTTAATTACCTTTCAGTATGAGACTTTAATAATAAATGATGTTATTTGGAGATAAATGTTATGATTTTTGTGGAAGACTGTGTGATCTAATCCTTTTGAATTTTTGGTTTGAATCATAGTTTGGAATATTTTGATGAATTGTAAGGAAAGTTGTTTATTGAATTGTCTTTATTGAACATTGGGTATTTTTTGTCAAATTTTGGAGATTCGTAGTAGTATTTCTTTTTATAAAGTATTATCCTTTTTGTGGATTATCTATTCTTGTACTAACCATTTGGGTTTTTGTTAATGTCTAATGAAAGGGGAAATATATAGTTCATCTTTTGTGGATTATGTGATTCTCTAGAATTTGATTCTATCACTTCATGTGTGACATAGTCATCTTGAATACTTATTATTTTGGTGAAAATATTAGTTTTTTTCATAAAGTTATTAATGTATGAAACTCTACTTGAAAATTAAGTATATTTCCTTATGTTCTTAGTAAATATCATAAATAAACTCTCCAACTTTACTAAATTACTATTAAAAAAACATTGTTTGTTAACTTTTACTACAGGGAATCCAAAGACCTTTTAACCTATCAAAGGTTTGTGGTTTTCTGGTGGTTAAATTTTTCCTGATCGGGTTTTCTGTCACTCTCCATCAGAACATAACACTGTTTTTATCCTCCAAATCCATGTTTTCATACATGTAATTCTAGTATGTGTTATATATGGTGACCTTTTTACTTTTATTTCATTCATTTAATGTGATAATTTTATTGACTCTTTTTCTGATGTAGAATTTTTAATGATATTTCTAATCCCAATTTTAAAATTGTGAAGACGCAATTCCCAAATGGAGGGAGGGATATAATATCCCTGGTAAATGAAGAATTTAAAATTTTAATATTTATTAATATTTGTGAAATAAATATTAATTTTACTATAAAGGGGATTCTATGATCGATGGCGTACCCAATACACAACAATGAGTTTATTTGAAATCTTATGTTGCACACAATTGGGAGTTATGCTGAGAAATGATAATATAATATTATTATTTTAAATGGTAGTTAACGGATATCCATTGTATTGGCAGGAATGAACATAAGAATCTAAAATATTATAACACATGTTTATTAAATGTTTTTTCATTTATCCAATAAAATTTGTAGGCTTAAAATGTGAATGAATCCAATTTTAAGCATAAATACTCTAATATTCATTAAAAGGTGGATTTACCACCATTTGATGGCGAACCCATTTTAAATCAAGTTCTTATCACTTGTATATTTCATAATTGAAAAAATAAACATCTTCTTTAGAATCGGGAAAAAATTTACATCGGGTAAAATTTTGGTATTTATATGATAAAGTTCATTTTTAAAGAATAGCGAAAAATACTATATTTAAATTCAAGACTTCCTTTTAATATAATTTATTTATATGGATATATTATCTATTTAGTTGGTTTTAAAGTTTAATTAGATTATATTTTTACCATTAAATCAAATTTTGGTCATTGAATCTAATTTCACTTTGAAATTGGATATAAAAAAGTTTCAATCTTATGATAGTTATTATTTCTTAAAAACACGCTTTTTTTAGACAACGGAAAATAATTTTAAATTATTTTCTGCGACTTCTGTGTTTTGAATTTTGAAAAATGGGTTCCATATTTGAAATTTGGAGGTCCAAATTGTTTAAATAAATAACTTTTATTTTTAGACATTATGAATATTTACTTCAGTAAATATTTTATTCACCATGCTTAAAGGGTTGATATGTTAAATATGGGTAAAAAATATTAATATAATAATATTAAATTCCCTTAACATGTGTCCTATTACTATTGGTTGATAAATTTATGATCATGTGAATCCAAGGGTAAATTTTGGGACCCCATAAATCCACTCGGATGTGATAAGGATACTTTATATTAATTAATTTAAAGTAAAGACACAAGTAACATAAACATATATCTTTTAGTAAACTTTTTTTATATGGGTTATATAAGTAATCCCTTTGACTATAAATATTAATTTGATATCTAAAAACATTTCCTACATCATGGTATTTTATTTATAATTTTTAGACATCATATAAATGAATTTATTTATGACACAATGATGATGTAATGATTACCTCATTAATGAATTTTTAAATAAATGAATTTATAAGTGTTAAAATAAACTTATTTTGATCCTTTTTAAGCCATCCACTAACATTAGGTATTATTAAGACTTGGTATTTTTGAATTATTGTAGGTTTTTTGAATGAATCATGTTGTTATTGATTTTTTATAAGTCTGGATATGAATAGAATATAAATTGACATCAATGTGTTTTTAAGTGAATCAATATTTTATTAACTGAAATAATAATCCTAGAAATATAAGATTCAGAAAAATTACCTGGATAATGTTTATAATGTCATTAATTAACCATTTTTGGTCTGATTTTTATTTTTTGGTAACTATATAAAACACATAGTTTAAATTTATAAGACAACATGGTACAGTTAAATAAGTTAACAAAGGGTTAAACAAAAATATATGGATTAAAAATTATCCGAAACTTTACTAATTATTATTGGACGATTTTATTTCGATATATTTATACCTTATATTCGAATTAAACAAGTTTTGGACCTTTAGAAACTGAAAATCATTATATAATAAATAATATTTTCAGACATTCCTAAAGAGCCCTTCCTCCCCCTTATAAAATCCATCACCTCTAACCCTTACTCACACCTCTCAATCTCCCTAGTTTCATCAAAACTCTACTCAAATAATATCTAAATATTCCTCTATTCATCCTAGAAGCATTACCTTAGCCATAAATCACATCAAGAAATCCTTTTGGTTCAAACCAAAGGGAATTTACTGATTTAAAGGTAACGCCATCCCTCAAGTTCTCTTATTTTATTTTACTTATTCACTCCCTATGATCTTTTTATTCTATGTTTAAAGAAAAAAAACAGTATTCTCAATATACTAGGTTGTTGTTATAAGGAGTATTAGAACTACATTTACACACACCTCCATCTAATGGATACGAACATACCGTTTCTGTGTACGGAGAAATAATGCCTCACAAAATGATGATTGTTTGATTATCTCCTACTGCCTCTCATGGTGGCTATCATGATGGAACTATATTCATATGTGATATATATTATATATATATATTATATATATATTTTCTATATAATTATGTATTTTAAATTTATAGAATACCTTTATGGTTTCCATAATGGGTAAATATGATAATTTAATTTGAGGAAGTGCAGACTACCACCCTCTCAAAGTGATATGACTCGTTTATACAATACATGGAACATATAAAGGATAGTGTTAATGAAATTTCATAACGTATATAAAATATGATATTTTACTAGAATAATAATATACTTATGTATCATTTGGTTTTTGTTCCTTTTAAAATGAATAAAATGGAAGTAGCGTTCATGCGTACGTACGACTTACCGTCACATTTCATTTTTATATATCTAAATAATATGGACTATTCTAAATACATATAAACTATATATATATGATATATATGATATATAAATCATGAATAACATTATGGATACAATTTAATTTCAACAACATGGACAATTTATAATTATAACAAGTTCATTTTGGAATGTTGTTCCGAATATCGACAAAATATCCGATATGAACTCAAATAATTAACTAATTGTTATAGAAAGTTAATAAGTAATATAAAGGAATAATAAAATTTAAAAATGTTATTAAAAAATTATAATTTACCTTATTTTTATTATTCAGGAACTTCTTGAATGAACGGGTCCTTTCAGACATGAGGTAAAGGACTTCGTCACAATCTCCTTTCATCAAGGAATGTTTTGATTATATAAAACTCATTATTTTATAGGGAATATAATAAATCACTTTGGCTTTTAATTTAATTCAAATGGAATATTTTTTCTTCTAAGAATTTTACTGAACAACAAAAGGAATGTTTTTAACATTTCTAATGATAATGACCTTTCCACCGCCATAATCGTTAGTTGGAATACTCTATATGCCATAAAGTTTTTAAAAGGAAAAGAAATCCCTTGTTCTATATTTGGGTGTTTTGGTATTGAAATGGGTTTTTTAAATAGATTGATTATTTCAATATCTTAAAATTATTTCTTGTGATTGAAAATGAAATTTTATTAGTGAAATGTTTATATTTTCGATATTTTATGTGTTATGATTTTATTATGGTACTTGTACATTTTACGGGTGGTTACATGATAACCCAAATGATGAGTGGTGTCATGATAAACTAGGATGGGTGGTTAAGTTTTAACCTCCAACACATTGGGTATGGAAGTCGGCCATATGGCTATTCTATTTTGTGATATGTGTAGAAGTCTACTATATGGTAATTCCATTTATGTATGTTTATGTCCCATGTTACCAATATAAGTAATGTGTGATTTCTATGGGTTTAATGGTAATATTTTGGTCACAAAACGGTATGAAATTATCTATTATTCTGTGAAGAGTATTTAATACTTCATAATGGTGAAATTTATTACTTATGATAATGTGTTCATGGTTTACTTATTGTTTGAAAAAACTAAAAATTTTCCTTCATTATGTATTTATACTAAGCTATTTTTTCTCATCCAATGTTTTTTAAATGTTTTTCACAGGACATAACATGAATAGGGTCTAGGATGAGATCAAGGAAATGTAATGTTGTCTAATACACAGAAATAGACATGTTTCTTTTTTTAAGAGTTTTTATTTTTTCAAAAAATGGAAACTATGTAGAAGTGTTTACTTTGTAATTTTTGTGATGTAATGTAATTGTTATATCCAAATTCTCTAAAACTATAAACATTAAAAGATCCTAAATATTAATTATTAACTTAAATCAAGATTATATAATGTTTATGGATGGGGCATTACATGACACCTTAGTACCAACTACAGGTCCTCATGCATCGTCTTTCTTACAGAGAAACTCCCTTTAAGATTCCACCATCTAGGGGATGGTCACATGTGGAGGAAGCCAATCGGTGGTCGGTCAAACGAAAACCCTCACAAGTGAATTGAAATGGGTTCATATATCATTTATTTGGTGGAATGACTCTCTGGGGAATCAACTAACTCGAAGGTGTGTTGGATTTCAGGAATGCGAATGAACCAATATGGGTTTTAGGTATTTTCAACGTATAGATTGGGTTCCCCCAATAATTTTTGAATTAGTGTTATTTTATGAGAAATTAGGGAATAAATGTTGGTATGATGTTCAAACTGATCAGGGTTTTCTAATATTGGGTGGGGTCAATATATTGGCATTTAAGTGCCTGTGATTCTGAATCTGGAGTTCACACTGTCATTGTTTATGCTAGTTTTGGATGTTTGGTTACATGTCTGTAAGATGCTGTTGTGCTGAGAGAGGGAGAAGGGAAGTGGCGAAAATGAACCTACCCATGGTATTTGGACTATTTCTCATACTTCAATGACCTCTGTCCAATTCCCAATGTATCGTCGATGTTGGCCAGAGAACAGTACGGTTCATTGATTCTCATTGTAAGGAAACATCTTTAAAATTTTATCCCACTTCATGTTTCTTCTTGTAATGTTCACTCGATTTCAGTCTGCTTTCGTGTTGTTAAATTTCCTCGTATACAATCATTTGATTAGCTTAAATGTTTTTTGCATCTTTCTATCAAATTGATTTAGTCTATTATTAGCATTTGAATCTTCTATTTACATAATAATTATGTTATATTTTCATAGAAGGAGTATTATTTTATTAAAATTATTGTCGCATTTTATAGTTAGTTCTAAATCGAACAGAAGTGGTAAATTATCCTTAATATACAATGGAAATAGTCTCATGGTAAAAAATTTTATTATTTGAAACATTTTCATGTATTAAATTGAATACTTGTATTTTATGTCAATTTTATTATATTCATTTACTAAAATATAGTCCATGAATGTTTAAACAATTTTTTATGTCATTGGGGTAGAAAGATGAAATTTTTTATAGCTCCGATTAATTTTTTAAACAACATATTAATTTGAAATTTTTATATTCAAATATATTTTAATATTTTAGAATTTTATTAATAATATTTTTTGACTGTATTATAAATAATAATGATATCTTTTTATGTTCTTCTTTAATGTTTCATGTTAAATATTAATTATTTAAATTTTATTTTTTCTGAGACTTTTTTTTCTAAAAATATTTTGAACTATTCGACACTTATAAATATGAGTGATTCATTAGATTTTCAAAAGTATTATTTAGTTAATAATGTCTTTAATTTATGTATATATATATGTATATATCAAGGCATGTATAAAACCACATTATACAATGTAAATCTTTTTAATAAAATTAACATAATGGATACCTAAATTTTAATTATGCCCAATGATTAAAAGTGAGGTTATCGAATTAATGTTTTTTCAAACAAGTGGATGTTTGAAAATAATTAACATATATAAATATATATATATATATATATATATCTCATTTTATATGAAAGAGTTTTAGTTATGACATGTATACGTACATCTACACACACACACACACATATTTATACGTATATATATTAATTTTTATGTTTATATATATGTATATATATTAAAGAATGTGTCTATGTCATTTTATGTAAATGTTTTATAGTTATTTTTATCTATATATATATGCAAGAGTATGCAGTCTTGTTTTACTCAAACACTAATGCTTATGTAAATAAATATATGTACATATATCTTTTATGAAAAATTATTTCCTACAAGTACTTTAAATTATAATTAAGTAGTTTAATGTGAAACTACTTTTATAAAGATACATGTATAAACAAGTCGGTCCTTTTATGAAATGGGTTTAAAATATATTTGTTTAAATGAAATTTTATGGTCCTTGTAATGAAAAAATGTATGTTATAATTCCAAAAGTCGAACTTGGATGTATGATAATGAAATTCTTATGAAGGTTGCACCCTAATAGTGATATAATTCATTGTGTAAAATATTAATATCATGAGTTTCCAGGTATGGTTCAAGAGAGGTTTCTCCCATGGACATGATGATGTGTGGGAGGTTTATCCCAAGAACATCACACTGTGTGGTAGGTTTATCATAATCTCATCACGATGCGTGGGAGGTTTATCTGGAGGCTATTATGGGATTAGGGAGTGAACCTAATCCATCATGGGACTCTATACACCATGTCTTGGGAGTGAACTGGGAATTGATGATCTGATGTAAGGTGCCTTATGGAATTAATAATGAATGGTAAATATATTTTCTAGTGACATTAATTTTATATTATGAACGGTTAAAGCATTTTTTCCTAATAATTCATATATAAAATAAAATCATCTTTCACTACAATGTTTATTATTGTTAAGGATACATGTTTTTCTAATCTATTATTAACAAACATAATAATTTGTTTTACCTTTTTTTGAATTGAAAAACGATTCTTGGTTTCATTTTGTTATAAAACCCACTTAATGAGCATGTTGTCTTTCACCCAATATTTTTAAAATTATTTTTCATAAGGATTAAGGGCACATATAAGTGAGATCGTGGTCGAGGTCCCACTAAGGTGTTTAACCCTTATAATGAATATTTTGGGGCTTCTATTTTATAGGATGTGTATTGGGGATTCTCTAATGTTTCCAGACTCTCTAAAATTATATACCTTTGCAATATCAGGTTATGTTATAAATAAATAAAAGAATCAAAATTATTTTTAAAGAAATGGATCGTGTTTTCTAGGTCATCATACTTACTGCATGATGTTAAACTACATGGAAAATGTCTTGGTCGTAAGACATTAAAACGACATGGAAAAAATCCCCACTACTTGTTGATGCACTACGCAGACCATCTGCTATTTTTCAGCCCTCATCAAATAACCATAAGAGGGTTACCCTGGTCAACCAGAGTATAGGGTTCTTCTACCATGTTTTAAAATCACCTCAATCCATATACCACAATTCATGTCTTGTGACCCTCAAACTATCATGAACCTTCCATTGCCCTTGGAAATGATACATAGCTTCAAGGACCATTTTATTAACTTTGAATAGATGTCTATGGATCCTACAAATATGCCTATGGTTCTCAACAAAATGCTTCACTCTGAATAAGGACATTCAAATTCTTGTAAGCCCTAACATCATTACGACTACACTCAACGCCCTAGTTTATCTGAACCACTCCTTGTATTATTGTCCCACATCATTACCCATGAACTAAGAAACTCGATCCTTGATTTATGTCATTTCCCATCCATGCTAAAGAAGACGTTGGTTCTCTCTTAACCTTGGGTATCTTAATTCCCCTCTGGTGTCACATCTTACATATCAGGTCCATGAAATTCATGACACAAAATTGAATATTATTTGGCTAGTTCATAAAACCTTAAACTCTATCCCATAGTGGTCCAAATCACAAGATGCTAAACATCCAGTATAAGAGACAAAAGAATTTCCAGGATGTAAACCATCAAAGAAAAACCTGAGAAAAAGTCCAGTATCCACCCTCTAAACTCTTTATCCTCATAGTTTATGCACAAAATATGGGTGCAAACATATAAAGTGAATAACTCATAGTTTCCACAAACCTAGTAAAATATTGGCTATGGTTGGTGGAACTATTGGTCTAGGAAAATATTTGGGAAGTATTTATAACAATTCCTCACCATGAGAATATGTTCTCTAGGTGGTGGCACAACCTTTAGGGAATTTGGACACTCCTTGGATTATACATCATTATCAAATAGAACTTCATGAGTATTGGTGCCTTGAATCGTCATATCCTTCTATGTTACTTGGAAAGGATATCTGGCTTCCAGGACCCTTTTCATGACTATGAATACCTGCTCATGGCTTCGGCATATGAACCTATATCTAACAACCATATATGTCACTTCGAAAAGGAAATTACAATTCTCATGAGCCTTGAAAAAATCATGGAATTACTCAACACCCAAGAGTCTTTTAACCACTCAATATATGATTTTCCCTTACCATTCTCCATATTCAAATATTTTAGATCGTGATTTAAAATCCATGTTCCAAAGTATCCATGAAGATTCAATATCCTCAACATTACATGACTATGTTTTGTACCCATTCTCAAATATGAACTGTGAAACTTCATTTCCTAGACGTTGACATCCCATGTCTCATGATCCAAATCCACTTCGCATTGATATCGAGCTTAATTTTAATAGATAGCTTCACTAGGTTCAAGAAACCTTACTAAATAGATCTCTTCTAATGAATTTATTCATCATCTATACATTTGAGTCTTAAAAAATATTCCATAATCCTCAGATAGAAGTGGATAACACCTTTTCTTTTCCATGATAATGAAGCATAAGGTCCTTGAACTACCAACTAAATGTTTCTTATCCTTGATAGAAATAATATTCTATCATTGTGAGACATTGCAGCAGCATGGAAGAACCTGGTATTTCATAATGTCAAGGGAAAAACCCAGAATGTCTGGACCATCTTATATTCATGGACT
Organism: Viscum album; assembly: GCA_963277665.1. NCBI lineage: Eukaryota > Viridiplantae > Streptophyta > Magnoliopsida > Santalales > Viscaceae > Viscum > Viscum album. The sequence continues at coordinate 1,862,069,507 of OY728120.1, read as the reverse complement.
CCAACTCTAATGTTATTATTTTGTTCATCCATACCCCAACTACTTTGGAATATTTTGTATCCTTGGTAATCAAACCTCATCAATATTTACACCGTAAATATTCCATAGCCCTTGGAAAAGATACCCAGCTTCAAGGAATATACTCTTGACTATGATTACATGATCAAGGCTCCTAAATATGTGCCTATTGCCATCAAACAAACACGTCTCTCTAAAACAGGGGCATTATAATCCCCATTATCATCAACAACGCCATGGTAGGATACAATACCTCAAAGTGTTTTGTCTCATTCCTGGTATGTTTTCACCATATCCTGTCATCATATGCTCTGATCTAGATGACAATAACCTAAAGAAATTTATGGTATGAGCTAGAATAACATAAACTAAATAAATAAATGATCCAATATAGAAAGAAATAAACTAATTCGAAATATGGTTCAAGTTAGAAAACCATAAACTAATGTGAAATTAAATTATTGTAAGGCCAACTACATGGCCTTATTATGGTCTAGATGATTTCCAAAAATGTGTAAGGAACTCATTTTACAGGGCACACTTTCTATCCATGTGATCCCTCCATAGATCAGGAATTCATGATCACATGATGAAAACCATGTTATGGGTATCCACAAAAACTTCCAATATAATGGAATTGCAGGATATCCTACAAATTATATACTGTTTAACAAACTTGTCCATCATTACAATATAAAAGGATGGATCTCCAAATATTGGAGCCTCTACTTTGAATGTATGGTCCAATGTATGGATGAAAAGTTCAACTATCATTGTGTCACCAATTTAGACGAGAACATAATATCAATAAGTATTTTCACCAGTAAAGTCACTGTTTGGAACAATTAACCAGTGGATTCAGTATTCGCCAATATAGCACCCTGCGGCTACTCCAATTTTGAAAAAACATAAATCCTAACCTCCTCTACCACATCAATGAATAGAATATTCTCTGGAATGGTCTTTTCTATAGTTTGAAAACATTCTATTTCATACTGTAGATGACACATCTGAGCCTTCGCAACATTAATTACACCCCAGTGAGTGGAAGCTTCCATCACTCATTGGGTAGATTATTTCAGGAAATCACTCCAATCTCAATCATCTAAGGTGCAGCCTCGGAAGGTACTTGCATCAACTAAAGGTCCCTCTTCTATCCCCATATGATGATTTCCCTCATCACCCAAAAATGAATAGTGGAATAGTAAAAACCTTCATATCCATGGATGGAAAACTTGAATCGAAGATCACCCAACCAGTCCTGTAACTCATCCAACGGGGTTTCTGACACTAGGATCCAAAATCACCCTCCATGTCTATTTCCACATTTATTAATAGAGTAGTGTTATTCTAAGCCCATGATCTATGATTATGTTGGGGATTCGAAAATATTTCATAACAATATTTCTCAATGATGGGGTTGTGCCCATAGTTTTAGATGATTAGGGGAGAGAACCAGCCTCTGCATTGGTAAAATCAATTTGAGTAACACCCATAGGGGCATGCACCAAGGTTTATGATCACCGAGGTGAGGTTTTTATAATAAGGGTTGCAATAGTATGTATATTATAGGATAATTAATTCTCTACTTCCAAATATATATAGGTGTAAATATGGTTAGAAAAATAATTTTTTCAGTCACTTCACTGACATAATCCACTTCAACAGATCCATATATAGTCGAAGATGAAACTCCCTCTTGTGATGACTGATTTCAAACCACATCAGAAACCTTTTCTATAGAAAAAACTCACTCAGCCACTATCAGGACTTTGAGAGTAGAATGAAATTATAGGAGGAATAATGTGAGTAATGGAATGAGTCTGTCCTTTGTAAAATCATTTACATTATATGAATCTTCCCTCCACACCAGCTAATGCAACAGAAGAAGAACTACCTGCATCAACACCTGCCAAAATGCCTCCATCTGCACTAGATCAGATGGAATACTAGACGAAAGATCTATGATAGGAAAAAACCTGGTTGAATGGGCCCCTCAGACGTGTATAATGTTGGATGGATTTTCTCATGTATTGGTAGATCCACTGAATCTAATAAACACTTACCTTCATCCTTAGGGACATGCACATGATCTTCAAATCAAGCTCGGTGTGGACCTATGCATTCTCATCAATTCATTAATGCACCATCAAAAATAATTTTAGATAATGAGAAGACTCAAATACCCCACTTACATGTGGATTCTGGAGAAAATGTATCGAATAATGTGGACTGATTCCTTTTATTTTTATTCTTCATTCAGGAATAATGGCCTCTAGAAAGTGTGGAAGTTGGATCCATTGCCTTGGAAGTGGATATATTCATCCAAATATTACTCTGTCGGCCTGGGGATGCTTTATCATTAACTCCCACATCACCACCAAATTCCTCTTCAAAACTGTATAGCAGGGAGTATACTTGGGGGATGGCAGAGTCAACCGATCATTAGTGAACCCCTCCTATATCCATACATATAATGTATTTCAGCACGATGGAAAGGAAATCGTGGCATCATAAGCGCCACAATAGGATAGAAATCACCACTTCCTTGATAGCTAGGTAACCCTACACATCTGTATAAATTTGAAGCATTCCGGGAAGGATCATTTGGTGGACACTAGGGTAAAAAAATATCAGAGCCTAGGCACTCACCAAGACCTCATCAATACTTCCACGGAGAGCCCTCACATCCCCCTTATTCTCCTCAAAGGTAATTCCATGAGGCACATTGATATATGATAAAAAAACTAAATAATCCTCTAAGAGGACCAGTATTCCCCAAAGGGAACCCTCATAGTACTTTTCTTTCCAATTATCCCATTTATGAGGCATGATGAGAAATATCAGGTCACACACTTCTGTGGTAGCCACATAATTAGTTTCACCTTTTAGAAATGGTATGTCTTTTACATCCTTGTGTGGTTCTACGAGAGCTTCTGACCTTTTGTAAGCCAACTAATTTCATTTTTGGGGATTATATTCACCTATAGGGTAAATAAAAGATTCAATCACCAAACTAGATAAGTTCCCATTGGGATATGAGAGGATTCAAATATCCGTATAGCTATGAGACAAGCCAATGGATGTGTTATGAGGGGTAATAAGTATCTCTGCAACAATTTATTCTCTTTGGAACATTATTCAAAATTGGGGAGCAACAGTCGGGTTCTTAATTGATTTAACATGAAAATTTCTATGAAACAATCATTGGATGCACAAAAATTGGAGGCTATACCGACATTATGCATACATTCACAAATTATTCCCCCATCAATGAGGGTAGACAGAAACCCCACATTAATGGATATCATGTAAGTGTGTTCCTATAGGATAGCCTTACCATGGCCAATAAAATGTCCCATCGGCATAGGACAATATGTCCAAAAGGACAAGTGATCACTACATTTCAAAAAATTCTTGACTCCTAAATCTTTCAATACAATCTGTATTACCCCATTAAAATAATGAAGGAATGGTAGAAAGTTAGTATTAGGGATTTCCCAAATGATTAGATATTCATAACTTCCCAGATGATCTACCATCCAAACACATAACACATGGAAGGCACCTGATATTTTGTAAGTGGATTCTCCATTATAATCATGATAGAGGAGGTTCTAATTCTTTTCCAATAGAGGTAAATCTAGTCCAACATTCTCCTACCAGGTCAACTTAGTCTCCATCAAAAAATTGGAGACTCATACTCTGCCCATCACTTTTTTTGGAAGTATGTACCCACTCTAGTACATGGAAAAAATCAATCAAGTTGGACCAATCAGTCAACCAAAGGGACAACCTCCCATCCTCAATATCTGAACTTCCCACCTTCAACCATAGACCAATAAGAACCCAAAAAACTATGGGAATCCTTTTGTATGGTAGGAATTCATAATCCAAACTTCTTTCTCATAATATGTATTCTTTATAAAATATTGATCCCTTTTTTGAAAGGGATGTTCACCTTAGGAAGCACCCCTTTCGGTCGGGTCCTCACAACCAACATAATCAGATCTATGGTTAAATTGTGGGTTTTGTTCACATCATCCAAGTCATATTGGGGAGGAATGGATTCATTATACATACTACCACGAATAAGAATTCTGAAAATCTATTCCATATCACAATGATTAATACAAACTATTCTATGTGTAAGGTTGAAGGTCTTTGTATCTATGCCACAATTTCTAAATAGATCCAATATAAAATTCTTATTGCATTATGCTACTGTCTATAGTATCCATACATATTCATACATCTAGATTTCCTTCAAATCCTAGGGGAATTGAGAAAAACATTATTTAACCTAGAAGGGATATTCGCAGTCAAACCCAAAGCTTCCCCCCGAGTGGAAGACATAACGAGAGATCCACCCATATGTTTTATCAGTGGCTGACTACCGCATTACCGAGTGATACATATGGGTGTCCCAATCCAATAAATGGTCAGTACCATCCAATTATATCTTTAGGATTATCAACGGATGACCATTCCCATGGTCCCCTTTAGAAATTAAGATACCCCCTAAGAAATGTTAGCTTGTAGAGTATTTTGACCGCTCCCGATCTTGAAGTAGGGTATAAACATTGAATTTGGTGATGGGATGGAAGAATATTTCATAATACCAAACCCATAAAGGGGAAATTAGTATGAAAGTGGATAGTTTAAGAATTATGATCCCCTAAATAATAGTAGACTATGTTAATGTGACCCAATTAATTAATGAAAAGTAGGGTTCACACTTGCTATCATAGCCTCATAGTGGGAAATCACTGTTATATCCTTCACCTTCTATATCTTTTTCAGTGGGTTGATAAGAACTATAATCCTTTCAAAATATATATGTATCATAGGAAAGAAAATTAAAATACATAGTCTTGAAAAAATAAAGCAAGACATGAGACAATGACATCATGAACATCATTGACTCCACAATGGATCCACAAACCACACCAATGGTTCGTTGATTTCCAGATATCAAAAGGACTTATGGGGTACGTAAACCCTACATGGAATCAAATGAATTGTATGACCCCCTGAAGACTTGTGATCACGTGACCTATACATGGTCATGTGATTCTCAAATGCTAAAATGATTGGGTCAGCAAGTCTTGAGAAACAAGTCGAGGAAATCATAACCCTCATATCCAAATTTTGAGGAATTACTAAAAATAAAAATCATTATTGAGCAACATATTTTCCTGAGAAAAAGAGAATCCTTGGGAAACAACATTGGTGAGATGGGTTCACAGTGAGGTCTTAAAGATAGGGTTCACGATCAGTGCTTGAGATAGGGTCACTTGATAATAGAAATTATAGGAGTTGTCTAAGGATCAGCAGCTGGTGGAATGAATTATCCTCCACCCCATATATATAGGCAGTTCACGGAATACCAAAAGTCCCCCAATAGACCAAACACATCCCAAAGCACTGTTTCATAACATTGTCCAAGGTTTTGGTGAGAATTAGTTTTCCTCATAACTGAGTCCTTATTCCCTCTCACATCACCTCTGAGGAGGGGGGAACTAGTTGAAGACCTCCAAATAAGAACTATAAAATTCACAAAATGAGGAATTTCGTTAATATAATTCTTATTATTTTTTCCTAAAACTGTAAGGATTAAGGGGATGGTTGATGATTCGGGAAGGCTCTAAGATACTCACGTCTATGTGACCATTTAAATGTCACAAAAGGCCCCATGTATGGTGCGTCACTTACCGATAGTCCCACATATCCCTTTTAACAATCCTGGATGCTATTATGAAGGCTCCCCAGGCAACCAAATGAGCACCCCCATGCTGCATGGTTTTTCATTAGCAAGATCCTGACAAACCATAGAAAATCCTCCAAGAACAATGATTGATGACATCCTAAAGGAGGATACGCCAAGTGTTTATGAAGTTCATGCGCCAGGTCACCATTAGGGCGATTAATATCCCTCGATAATATTTAGGAAATATTACATGACCTCTTAGAATTCACTGAATAAAATTAAGGATATAATGGGGATGAGGTGTGATGGGTTTTCTATCACTTAATGGAATGCGACGCGTACCCCAAGTGACACGCGAGATGTTGTGAGTCTATGGTAACACATCCCCCTTGCCTCACAAAATCCCCCGAGCTTGTCAGCCTAAATGCATGGGATTCCTAAGACATGTCCAAGCATCCCTGAGGTTCACTAAGGTTTGAAGAATATACCTTTCCACTAAATTATTTCACACTATCTATATGACCCATATTGGTCAAGCAATTCATAATTAAAAAATCAAGTAATAATCCTAGATATCACTCATGACAACTCACATGGCATCTGAAAATTGTAAAAGAAAACAAATAAGGTTAAAAGAGAGTAGGAGAGATGGGGTTCATGGTCATTGAAAGACATGTGGCACACCCCTGATGACAAGAATTACATCATATTCCCTAACGACATGTTCCCATCAATTCATGAAAGATCTGTGGATTTTCAGTCTCGGCGCATGTAATTCCTCAGGCATATCCAGGAAACTCCACAGTACTCAAAAAATGAATAGAAATATTTTCCCAATAAATGGTCGTGCACCCCCATGTGACCCATATTGGTCACGTGACACATCTCTAAAAAATTGAAGAAATCCCCTCAAGGATACAAATGCAATCTCACATGACTCCAAACCATTGTTGCATAAAAAATTATATTAAAAAGGATGAGTTGGGAGGTACTTGTGGTCACTGAAAGGAATACAATTCACCCATGGAACCTATAGTACTATCCCATGAGAGCACAGGACAAGTCACCTAAGGTCTCACTAGTGTCTTCCCATTGGTAGATAAATCATGTGAAGGCCCTTAGAAAAGTCATCATAAAAACATGGAGTTCCTTTGACACAACCATTTGATCAAACAAGAATTTGATAGTCAGAATTAATCCACTAAAGGGTTTGTTGATAAAGGAGAATCACGATTGCTAAAAATGAAGCAACATGCATGAAGAAGTCCATGGATGAGACTTGAAAAACCACATGGGGCCAGGTCCCTTCACTAGATCATGCCAATATTTGTTCTAGATACACTGTACAATCTGGAATGTATCAGGGGTGGAGATGCCAATAAATTTCCCTCCCCATCATGAATAATGGGTTGGATATTCAATTGACTGAATTCCTAAAATCGATTGGATTCAAATATCTGCTTCTGTGGAAATCTCTGGCCAACCAATACCATGGTCATGAAACGTTCCATAAGGTAATATACAGGTTGGAAACCAGAGAGTCATGAACTAGAAATAAAGAACTCACATGATCACTCATAGATCAAGAGAAATAATTTCATCAAGAACTATGATGAGCATACAACATGTCCTCTAAATAACATGAGACTCAAAGAAACTTCTAAAAGAAAAAAATGAATTCATGACGTAATGGTTAGAACATTGATAAATGTCAGAAGGGTTAACTGAAATACATTCCCACAACCCTTCATGTGCTTCGCGTGAGTCAACCAAGGACAAGTGACAACGCCAATATGCATCATCTAGATATTGCAACACTCCTTCAGCATCACATATGGGACACGTGGAATACTCCATCCATGTCATAAAATGCCATAATGTTCCCCTATCGACACAACTCAGATCTCATGAACCCCCTCGATCTATCACCCAGGTCTTTCTACATCCTTTGAACACATAGCCTGAATCATATAATAGAACAAGTTCATGTCAGTAGAGCCTTGTGAGAGAATTTATAAATGATAAAAAAGTCCCCATGACACCCCATGGGGATGTTAGATGAGACTCGCCATTCCATCCAAACCGATCAGCCTAGTCTCGCAGTGTCTCCTCAAGGATTAATCAAAGACACGCAAGACACCATGGTTTATGCTAAAATGGCTTTTTGACACCCTCCATATGTGTCATGTCAGGAAATTTGATAACCCCTAGAGTGTTCCAATAGGGTCTTGTGACATCTTCCAAATAATATGGAATGATCATGTAAAGAACCGTAAAATTCAAGGGAAATTTTTTCTTAATTTTCTTTGGAATTTTATAAGAACGCGGTTTCTTGACGGCACTTGATTCCGAGGCCCGGAGTGCCCGGAATCAATTTCCGAAGTTTGGCTTGGGTACGTTCAGTGAACGAATGAGCGGAAATTTCTAACTTTTGATCCAGTGCTCGGAATTGAAATCCGAGGGCACCGATGAACTCGCAGCGCCGATATTCGCTTAAGGAGACCTTTTCCGAAGTTGCGTTTATTGCGGGACGAAAGTTAGATTTGGGAGAAATTATAAGAAGTTAAATTTAAAAAAAATGTGAAACATTTTTTTTATCTTGTTGGTTAACTTCTCTCAAAGGAAGTTAGGGGTGGGACCCACACCCACTTAACCTCCCTTGAGAGGATTAAGTGTGGTGGGGCCCACATGAACCCTAACTTTTCATCTTCTCTCAAAACTCCCTTTAACCCCTCTTTAAATGACATGACAACTTGTTATTTATTTTGGAGTTATTTTATTTGAATTTCAAACCTTTGAAATTTAATTTTATTAAGTGTGTGAATAAAATAAGACTCTAACTTATTTTATTTGGTTAGATTTCTCTATCCTTCTTGAGAGGATTTTGGGTTCTCCTTCTTCTTCTTCAACCTTGACAAAGAACGCGAAGAATCTTCGAGCTCCGACGAAGAATGCCGCTCCTCTCTTCTTCGTAGCCGGTTGTCTCCGAAGATCAACGATGTCTTCCGTGTCAACGAAAGGGAACGCCGCTTCCTCCTCGGACTTCCTTCGTCGGCTTACGAAGATTCGCCAACGACGTACCTCTTCAGACGTACCTCTTCGTCAACGGTTTGACGAACGATTACCGCGACGCCTGACCTCCGTGACGTTGTCTTCCGCGGGTCGTTGACGATCATCGATCTTGAAACCAAGGTAGGGGTTGTTGTTGGTTATTTTCGTTCTCGATCTTGGTTCTAGCATGATAGTCTTGTGGATAATTATTTAAGAGTTATCATCTAATGAGAGGGGGGTCGGACCGCACAAACACGGACGAATTTCCCCTCATTTGTTCGTGATGATTATTATTTTCTTGTGGATGACGAGATGGCGTGGTGCCGTCGCACCACGCGGGAATTCGCACGGTTGTATTACGTGGCGCCGTCGCGCCGCGCCGTGGAAAGATCATCATGAACGTGACGCCGTCGCGCCGCGTCGAAGAAAACCGAAGGCGCCGCGGCCGGAGCGGGGCCGCGGCGGAGGGGTGCGGTGCCGTCGCACCGCGCCGGACGACGAACACCGCGGCCGGTTCCGGGCCGCGGTGGGACGAGAAGACCGGCGGCTCGCCGGGCCACCGGTGTCGGAAGCCGGAAGGGGACCGGCCTCGCCGGTCCCATTGAGGAAGGACCGGTCGGCCATGTCGGGCTGGCCTGAAGAGAGGTGCTGGGGGAATTAATTCCCCCGGCTGGCCACAAGAAAGCCCCCCACGTGAGGGGGGGGGGGTTCACAAAGGGGGGGCAGCCCCCCCCCCCCCCGTTTTTCCAAACGGCAGGCCCCCACGAGGGGGGCCGGTTTCTTCAAAAGGCGCAGCTTAAGCCGCGCCGCCAGCCAACAAAAGCGGGGGCCTTGCCCCCCGCGCGCTGCACCCATGCGGTGCCAGGCCGCACCGCTACCGGCCGGGCCGCGCCGCTGCGCCGGACCGCGCCGGACCGCGCCGCCGTGCCGGGACGCGCCGCCGCGCCGGCTGGGCCAGGTCGGACCCGGGTCGGGTCGACCTGGTTCGGGTCAACCCAGGGGGGTCGGGCCGGGTCGGCCCGGACCCGGACCCCCCGTTTTCGAGACGATTTCGGTCTTTTGGCGATAACTTGTGCCACGGACCTCCGATTGACGAACCTTCAGTGGAAATGCGATCCTTGGATCGAGACGGTCGATTCGGTATATCGCACTCAAAGTTTCGGAATACTTTGAGTTCGGCCGGGTTGGTTCGTACACGAAACCAACCGGGCCCTCGGAGAGGAAACACTCATATCTTGAGCTACGGACGTCCGATTGACGTGCCGTCAGCTTTGTTGTGTTCCTCTTAGTGAGACGGATCTTTTGGAATACTCCGCCCGAGGTTTGGACGCAGGTGGAGTACGGTCGGGATGGTTTTTCTTTAAAAACCAACCGGGCCCCTAGGACGAAAAGGCCAATAACTCTCAGACCGGGCGTCCGATCGACGCGCCGTCTATTGCGTTGAGTTCCTGTTGACGATATGGAACTTTTGGATACATCAACTCTGGACTTTGTGACAGTTGATGTACCAGCCTCTCGGCTCGTGGAGCGGACCCTCCTGAACGAGCTTGCTGTGTGCGGGAACCCTAGTGCTGGCTGCTACTGCTACTGTGACTGCGACGACGACAGTACAGAGATCCTGTGTGGATTTGACGACGACTACAACATTCAGCGATCCTACGTGGATCAGTGCTATAGGTCCTGTGTGGGCCCGATCCTGTGTGGGTCTTTCGCGGGGGTTAGTTACCTATCGATCCTTCGTGGGTCCGATGAATTAGATGGATCAGAGATCATCTTTATCGTCTTTCGAAGAAGTATACCTGTGTGAGCTGAATCCAGTTGCTTTCCTGTGTGGATTGTGTTGTGCTATCTTGTGTGGATTTCGTTTTTCTTTCCTGTGTGGAATACGTTTACTTTCCTGTGTGGACTGAGTTGTACTTGGGCACGGAGGTTAGAGCGTATTGGAATTGATGACTTAGGTATATGTATGGGCATATACCTAAGCAGTGTCGGTTGTTACGTTGTGTTTGTATCTTCTTATGTGGTTTATCCTTTGTGGATTTTGGGAGACCTTCAGGGGTCTCGGGGTCCCTACTGAGTAGCTTATACTCACCCCTGCACGGGTTATGCCCGCACTACATTGTGTTGGTTGCAGACGACGGACAGCGTTGATCTTGGCTGAGGCTTGCAGAGCAGGACATTACCTGGAGGTGGACCACTGGGCGGGATGTACTCGGAGCGGACGATGGGACCCGTGGAACAGTGGAGCTATCTGTACCCATCCTTCAGGTGGGATCTCCAGTGGACAGCTCGGTGTAGCGGCTTTTTCTAACAGTTGTTGTTTTCCCTTTCGAGTTGTACTTTACGTTCAGTTTGGGTTTGTATACTGGCCCATTTCGTTTTCCGCACTTTCAGTTGTACTTTGTTTTTACTTAGTGTTTACTTTCTGCTTGCTTACTCTGTGGTGTTTGTTTACTTTACAAGGGCAATGCCTTCCCTTTTTACCAGGAATTACTCCTTGGTGCTAGTCTCCAGCCCCTGGCCTATGGAAGGCGGGCTTGGGGTAGTCACAGCACGGACCCCGAGGGCGGGTCGTGACAAATTGGTATCAGAGGAGTTCGGTTCTACCGCGAACTCTGGTCTTTTCTATGTGAAGCAATAATGTTTAGCGTATTGAGTGTGGTTCTCAGTCCAGGGAGTCCAGTGTTGGTATGGTGGCCGATGTATCCGTACACCAGGACCCTGACTTCTGATTTCCGACTTAATGCACGAAAACATTGATTGCATGTGTGTTTCAAAGTTTTCTTTGTGATTACTTATATCATCTCACCAGGTATACTGTTCTGACCGTGGCGCACCTGTTTCCTTTTCAGGATGGCCCCACGATGGCAGCCAGCTAGGGTTCTGAGAGTCGAGTGTGACGACATCCCAACGAGTGACGAGGCTTCGGTGCAGGGCCCTTTTTCAGTAGTGGCACCGGTGATAGCTCTACCCGTCGAGCCACCGATGCTTCCAGCACCAGCCGCTGACGATGCACGTCGCCTCAGCGCACTGCATGAGTTTCAGCGCCAGCGACCACCGAGGTTTCGCGGGGAGACGGATCCCCAGGCAGCTAAGGACTGGCTGGAGGCAGTAGTACGTGTGTGTAGGCTAGTGAGGACACCAGCAGACCTCATGGTGATCCTCGCTGCGAGCCTACTACACGCAGCAGCAGGACGATGGTGGAGCTTGATGCTCCAGGTGCACGATGAGGCATCTCTTCTATAGACGGACTTTGAGAGCCTCTTCCACTCGGAGTTCGTCCCAGCCACCCTTCGTGTGATGCGTATCCAGGAGCTTCTTCAGCTGCGGCAGGGTAGCATGACGGTCGCTCAGTACTCGGCGAGATTTACCGATCTCTCGCGCTTCTCGACCGACATGGTACGGGACCCATTCTTCCGGGCCCGGACCTTCGAGCAAGGTTTGAGACATGAGATCAGGGAATCACTGATCTCCCTCAACATACCGACTCAGACAGGAGTACTGGAGCGGGCCCTTTTGATCGAGAGCTTCCTTACTGAGTCTACACCAGCATCGAGACCCACCGCAGGGCGGCACATGGCATAGTCATCTGCAGCAGGCAGTCGACGGATGACTCAGGGGTTCAGGAAGACCAGACCTTCAGGCAGACGACCTCAGGACACTGGCTCAGCAGTGCGGGGCACACAGCGAGGATCCAGTCTTTCGAGAGGCAGGCATTGCTACTCGTGCGGCGGGCAGGGCCACATGGCTCGTGACTGCCCGACCCGCCGTGCTGAGGAGCAGCAGACAGTTGAGGGACCACCGAGGCAGAGGCAGAGGGTCGACCATGGCGGTCCGCAGGGAGGAGGCGGACGAGGCAGAGGATATGGCCGAGCAGCAGGTGGTGGGCGACGCTTTGAGGCTCTGCCACCACCACCACCAGGAGGTCCACCCCGACCACAGGGAGCTGGCGGGCAGAGACAGGCACAGCTCCAGGCAGCAGAGGCCTATGACCACGGTGCACCCGAGTTGATTCGAGGTACTATCTGTGTCTATTCCACCCTTGCTGCAGTTCTTATAGACACAAGAGCGTGTCACTCTTTCATAGCCGCTGCCCTTGTTCGGAGCTCGGAGATTGCGACAGAGCCGTTGGCTCGATCGTTACGGCTAGAGACTCCTACGAGAGCAGACTCAACGATTACGCACTGGTGCCGGTAGTGTGAGCTCACTCTAGGAGGCGAGAACTTCGGCTGGGATCTTCTTGTAACAGCATCGAGGCCTTACGACATCATCTTGGGCATGGATTGGCTATCTACGGTCCATGAGCATATTGACTGTTTTAGGCGCAAGGTGTGATGTGTACGCACTGACGAGAGCAGGTTCACCTTCACCAGCGAGAAGGGAGCCTTTTCAGCACAGGGTGGACTTCCGCAGAGGAGAGGATAGCCCATTACTCATCAGTTGGCTAGCCTCATCCTAGGAGCAGTTGACGTGCGGAGTCCTGGTTTTCCTGCAGTGGTGGTTCAGTTTGCGGACGTTTTTCCCGACGACGTTCCTGGGCTACCTCCTCGCAGAGAGGTAGACTTTTATATTGACTTGTACCCCGGGACAACCCCGATATCCACTCCAGTATATTGGATGGCCCCCGCCGATCTTCGAGAGCTACGGGTACAGTTGGAGGACTTGCAGGGCAAGGGGTTCATACGACCCATTGTTTCACCCTAGGCTTCCCCGATATTGTTCGCCAAGATGGTGGACGGGAGCCTGTGGCTTTGTGTTGACTATCTTCGCCTGAACCAGGTGACAGTGAGGAACAAGTATCCGCTACCGAGGATTAATGACCTCTTTGATCAGCTCAAGGGAGCACGGTGGTTCTCGAAGATAGACCTCAGGTCAGGCTATCATCAGCTCAGAGTCAGAGACGAGGATGTGCAGAAGACGACCTTCAGATGTCGGTATGGACACTATGAGTTCTTGGTTATTCCTTTCGGCGTAACCAATTCTCCAGCAGTGTTCATGGCCCTCATGAACAGGATCTTTCAGCCATACCTTGATCGGTTTGTCGTAGTCTTCATCGACGACATTCTGATTTACTCTACGACCGGGGAGGAGCACGCCTATCACTTGTGAGTTGTACTAGACACACTCCGAGAGCACCAGCTTTATGGTAAGCTCTCGAAGTTCCAGTTCTGGATACATGAGGTCCACTTCTTGGGACACGTTATCTCTGAGGTAGGAGTTGTAGTGGATCCTGCGAAGATCGAGGTTGTGTTAGCATGGGAGCCACCCAGGAGCGTGACTGAGGTTCGGAGTTTCTTGGGACTAGATGGATACTATCGGAGATTCGTGCCGAACTTCTCTAGAGTTTTGGAACCACTCACAGCTTTGATGAAGAAGGGGAAACCCTTCGTGTGGTCAGACAGATGTCAGAAGAGCTTCCAGGAGCTGAGACAGAGATTGACCAGCGCACCTGTCTTGAGGTTGCCTGAGGAGGGAGTAGGGTACGTAGTCTACTGCGATGCATCAAGGACTGGACTCAGATGTGTTCTGATTCAGGAGCAGGCAGTGATCGCCTATGGATCACGTCAGTTGAGACCGCATGAGCAGAACTACGCTACCCATGACCTGGAGTTAGCAGCAGTGGTCTTCGCTCTGAAGACATGGTGACACTATCTGATGGGCGAGCGCTTTACAGTCTTTTACGATCATCATAGTCTCAGGTATATCTTCTCGCATAAGGACCTGAACCTGAGACATCAGCGATGGCTCGAGTTCCTCCAGGACTATGACTTTGAGATAGTCTATACTCTTGGGAAGGGGAACGTAGTAGCCGATGCCCTCAACAGGAGGACGGGCATTCAGCTACTTGAGGAGGCGACAGAGCAGCTAGCCTCATTGCAGATATCCTTCGTGGATAGAGATGGAGCAGCCTTCCTCCAGTCTCTCACAGTCACCCCTCCACTACTGCAGAGGGTCAAAGAGGCACAACGTGAGGACGCTGATGGTGAGACACGGTGTGTACTGATATCCTTGGGACAGGCACCTGATTGTTTCTCCCTTGGAGCAGAGCACGACATCCTTTTCAGAGGACGTACCATGGAACCAGTTGCTTTGAGAGAGGAAGTGTTGAGAGATTTTCACACTTCTCCTTTGGCGGTACATCCTGGAGTGGCGAAGATGTACCAGTACCTCAGACGATAGCACTGGTGGCCGGGCATGAAGAAGGAAGTAGCAGAGTTCGTTTCTCGATGCCTCACCTGCCAGCAGGTGAAGGCAGAGCATCAGGTACCAGCAGGCTTGTTACAGCCCTTGGAGGTTCCGGAGTGGAAGTGGGAAAAAATATCTATGGACTTCGTGACTGGACTTCCACGCACTTCCAGAGGTCACGACTCCATCTGGGTGATTGTTGACTGACTCACCAAGTCGGCGCACTTCTTACCCATCAGAGAGCAGGGCTCAGTGGAGAGCTTGGGACGTCTCTACGTTCAGGAGATTGTGCGGCTCCACGGTGTGCCATCATCTATCGTCTCTGATCGAGATGCTCTCTTTACTTCCCGGCTTTGGAAGGGGTTACAGGAGGCGTTCGGGACGCAGCTACGTCTGAGCACAGCCTTTCACCCTCAGACAGATGGTCAGACGGAGAGGACCATTCAGACTCTCGAGAACATGCTCCGAGCATGTGTCCTCAACTTTGGTCGAAGCTGGGAGGACCACCTACCCTTGGTGGAGTTTGCGTACAACAACAGCTACCACTCCACCATCGGGATGGCACCGTACGAGGCGTTGTACGGCCGACCTTGTAGATCTCCTTTGTGCTGGACAGACCCTGGGGAGTCAGCACTTGTGGGACCGGAGATGGTCCAGGCCACGACAGAGAAGGTCCAAGTCATCCAGGAGCGGATGAGGACAGCTCAGAGCCGGCAGAAGTCATACGCTGACAGGAGGTGGAGGCCACTGGAGTTCGAGGATGGCGACCACGTCTTCTTGCGGGTCTCACCTCGACATGGTATACGGAGATTTGGCCGTGGCGGCAAGTTATCTCCGCGCTTCATCGGACCCTTCCAGGTCCTCAGCAGGATTGGCAAGGTGGATTATCGCTTGGCTCTACCACCTCAGTTGCACCGGGTGCACGACGTCTTCCACGTATCTCAGCTGAGGAGATACGTGCATGACCCGACGCACATCATTGACCGTGGGGAGCTTGACATCGACGATGGGGTGACTTTTACGGAGGTCCCAGTGGAGCTAGAGGATCGACAGGAGTGGGTCCTACATGGGCGATCGATTCCTCTTGTGCGCATCAGATGGCAGCACGGGAACCTCCAGGAGAGCACATGGGATAGGGAGGCTCAGATGCGTGCTCAGTACCCTCATTTGTTCTCCTAGTTTTTGTTGTATCTTTACGGGGACGTAAAGCCCTGAGGAGGGAGTAATGTAAAGACCCGTAAAATTCAAGGGAAATTTTTTCTTAATTTTCTTTGGAATTTATAAGAACGTGGTTTCTGAAGGCACTTGATTCCGAGGCCCGGAGTGCCCGGAATCAATTTCCAAAGTTTGGCTCAGGTACGTTCAGTGAACGAACGAGCGGGAATTTCTAACTTTTGATCCGGTGCTCGGAATTGAAATCCGAGGGCACCAATGAACTCGTAGCACCGATATTCGCTTAAGGAGACCTTTTCCGAAGTTGCGTTTATTGCGGGATGAAAGATAGATTTGGGAGAAATTATAAGAAGTTAAATTAAAATAAATGTGGAAACACTTTTTTTTATCTTGTTGGTTAACTTCTCTCAAAGGAAGTTAGGGGTGGGACCCACACCCACTTAACCTCCCTTGAGAGGATTAAGTGTGGTGGGGCCCACACGAACCCTAACTTTTCATCTTCTCTCAAAACTCCCTTTATCCCCTCTTTAAATGACATGACAACTTGTTATTTATTTTGGAGTTATTTTATTTGAATTTCAAAACTTTGAAATTCAATTTGATTAAGTGTGTGAATAAAATAAGAATCTAACTTATTTTATTTGGTTAGATTTCTCTAGCCTTCTTGAGAGGATTTTGGGTTCTCCTTCTTCTTCTTCAACCTTGACGAAGAATGTGAAGAATCTTCGAGCTCCGACGAAGAACGCCGCTCCTCTCTTCTTCGTAGCCAGTTGTCTCCGAAGATCAACGACGTCTTCCGTGTCAACGAAAGGGAATGCCGCTTCCTCCTCAGACTTCCTTCGTCGGCTTACGAAGATTCACCAACGACGTACCTCTTCGGACGTACCTCTTCATCAATGGTTTGACGAACGATTACCGCGACGCCCGACCTCCGCGACGTTGTCTTCCGCGGGTCGTTGACGATCATCGATCTTGAAACCAAGGTAGGGGTTGTTGTTGGTTATTTTCTTTCTCAATCTTGGTTCTAGCATGATAGTCTTGTGGATAATTATTTAAGAGTTATCATCTAACGAGAGGGGGGTCGGACCGCAAAAACACGGCCGAATTTCCCCTCCTTTGTTCGTGATGATTATTATTTTCTTGTGGATGACGAGATGGCATGGTGCCGTCGCACCACGCTGGAATTCACACGGTTGTATTACGCGGCGCCGTCGCGCCACGCCGTGGAAGGATCATCAAGAACGCGACGTCGTCGCGCCGCGTCGAAGAAAACTGAAGGCGCCGCGGCCGGAGCGGGGCCGCGGCGGAGGGGTGCAGTGTCGTCGCACCGCGCCGGACGACAAACACCGCAGCCGGTTCCGGGCCGCGGCGGGACGAGAAGACCGGCGGCTCGCCGGGCCGCCGGTGTCGGAAGCTGGAAGGGGACCGGCCTTGCCGGTCCCATTGAGGAAGGACCGGCCGGCCATGTCGGGCCGGCCGTAAGAGAGGTGCCAGGGGAATTAATTCCCCCGGCTGGCCACAAGAAAGCCCCCCACGTGAGGGGGGGGGGGGCAGCGCCCCCCCCCCCCCCATTTTTCCAAATGGCAGGCCCCCACGAGGGGGGCCAGTTTCTTAAAAAGGTGCGGCTTAAGCCGCGCTGCCAGCCAACAAAAGCGGGGGCCTTGCCCCCCGCGCGCTGCACCCGTGCGGCGCCAGGCCGCACCGCCGCCGGCCGGGCCGCGTCGGACCGCGCCGCCGTGCCGGGCCGCGCCGCCGCGCCGGACCGCCGCCGGCCGGGCCGGGTCGGACCCGGTTCGGGTCGACCCGGTTCAGGCCAACCCAGGGGGGTCGGGCCGGGTCGGCCCGGACCCGGACCCCCCGTTTTTGAGACGATTTCGGTATTTTGGCCATAACTTGAGCCACGAACCTCCGATTGAAGAACCGTCAGATGAAATGTGATCCTTGGATCGAGAAGGTTGATTCGGTATATCACACTCAAAGTTTCGGAATACTTTGAGTTCGGCCGGTTTGGTTCGTACACGAAACCAACCGGGCCCTCGGAGCTGAAACGCTCATATCTTGTGCTACGGACGTCCGATTGACGTGCCGTCAGCTTTGTTGTGTTCATCTTAGTGAGACGAATCTTTTGGCAAACTCCGCCCGAGGTTTGGATGCAGGTGGAGTACGGCCGGGTTGGTTTTGCCTTAAAAACCAACCGGGCCCCTGGGACGAAAAAACCAATAACTCTCAGACCGGGCGTCCGATCGACGCACCGTCTGTTGCGTTGAGTTCCTGTTGACGATACGGAACTTTTGGATACATCAACTCTGGACTTTGTGACAGTTGATGTATCAGCCTCTCGGCTCGTGGAGCGGACCCTCCTGAACGAGCTTGCTGTGTGCAGGAACCCTAGTGATGGCTGCTACTGCTACTGTGACTGCGACGACGACAGTACAGAGATCCTGTGTGGATTTGACGACGACTACAACACTCAGCGATCCTATGTGGATCAGTGCTACAGGTCCTGTGTGGGCCCGATCCTGTGTGGGTCTTTGCGCTCAGCGGTCCTATGTGAACCAGCGCCTACAGGTCCTGTGTGGGCCCGATCCTGTGTGGGTCTTTTGCGGGGGTTAGTTATCTATCGATCCTTCGTGGGTCCGACGACTTAGATGGATCAGAGATCATCTTTATCGTCTTTCGAAGAAGTATACCTATGTGAGCTGAATCCAGTTGCTTTCCTGTGTGGATTGTGTTGTGCTATCCTGTGTGGATTTCATTTTGCTTTCCTGTGTGGAATACGTTTACTTTCCTGTGTGGACTGAGTTGTACTTGGGCTCGGAGGTTGGAGCATATTGGAATTG
The DNA here is from genome assembly GCA_963277665.1 of Viscum album. NCBI lineage: Eukaryota > Viridiplantae > Streptophyta > Magnoliopsida > Santalales > Viscaceae > Viscum > Viscum album. The sequence goes on along the minus strand of OY728120.1, from coordinate 1,862,050,529 downwards.
ATGACTTAGGTATATGTATGGGCATATACCTAAGCAGTGTCGGTTGTTACTTTGTGTTTGTATCTTCTTATGTGGTTTATCCTTTGTGGATTTTGGGAGACCTTCAGGGGTCTCGGGGTCCCGACTGAGTAGCTTATACTCACCCCTGCACGGGCTATACCTGCACTACGTTGTGTTGGTTGCAGACGACGGACAACGTTGATCTTGGCTGAGGCTTGCAGAGCAGGACGGTACCTGGAGGTGGACCACTGGGCGGGACGTACTCGGAGCGGACGGTGGGACCCATGGAACAGTGGAGCTATCTATACCCATCCTTCAGGTGGGATCTCCAGTGGACAGCTCGGTGTAGCAGCTTTTTCTTACAGTTGATGTTTTCCCTTTCGAGTTGTACTTTACTTTCAGTTTGGGTTTGTATACTGGCCCATTTACTTTTCCGCACTTTCAGTTGTACTCTGTTTTTACTTAGTGTTTACTTTCCGCTTGCTTACTCTATGGTGTTTGTTTACTTTACAAAGGCAATGCCTTCCCTTTTTACCAGGAATTACACCTTGGTACTAGTCGCCAGCCCCTGGCCTATGGAAGGCGGGCTTGGGGTAGTCACGTCACGGACCCCGAGGGCGGGTCGTGACAGATCACTAGGCCATCACAGGACTATACTACATTTTCCATCATCAACATTTAACCCCTGATCAATAGGGAAACCTCCATGTGTAATCCCCGAAGAAAGGGAACTACAATGACTCTAATTCCATCAAACATCAAGATACATTATACATATACCTCTGGTGTATGTGAATCATATTGATCATCCATGGAAGAACCAACATATGATCCCCATTCAAGGTAATGACATTGATAATGTTATATCCCTTGTTTCTAAAAAATGAGCACGGCTCAAGTGGGTAAATGGTGTATAAATGGTTGTATCATCTACCATATAAACCCCTAAAATGGTACAAGGCATCATACAACTAGACAATATTGACCATCCTCAATGTGTAACCCCCTTTTAGTTGGGAAACCTTAGTCTATAAGCCTCAACATAAAGGGAACTATGAAGAATTTAATTCCTACCATATTTAGGGACTTTAGCCACCTCCCTCTGGGGTCCTACCCTCTAATTGATCATCCATGTATGGACCATCATATGAGTCCCTTGTCCAATGAAATTACATTGATTTATTTTTGTCCCTTGTTTCTCACAAATGAGCATGGATCATATAGAATAGAGAGTTAACATGGTCATATCATCTAACATATAAACCCTTGAAACGATATCAGTCATTCTAGGAATAGAAAATATTTTACATCCTTGAGGTGTAAGTGCCGATCAAAAGGGAAACCTCATTGTGTAAGCCCTGACATAATTGGAACTATGATGACTCTGATTCCTAACATACTCAAGATATGTGGGATACCTATCTCTAAGGCTCAATCCCTATATTGATCATCCTAGTTGATCCAAGTATCTATGTCTCATACTCCAAGAAATATCATTTATTATTTTCTATGCCTTGTTTCTCACGCCGATCATGTATCACATGAGCTTAGGGAGTTGTGGTAATAATTTCTTATGAAACACATGTCTCTATAATGACACAAGAAACTCCAATATATCAATTCTGAAAGAATGAACTATGAAAACTATAATTCTCACTCTATCTAGGATATGTAGGATGTCCCTTTGGGACCAATTCCTAACGGTGTCATAGATAACCCATATAAATCCTTCAGCATGCCGTAAGACTACATGGGTTGAACAAACTACATAGGTTTTTATTCATACAATAGCTAGGATATGAAGGAATTCTCATGATGGTTAAATCCCATATTTATAATATTATTCACCTCCTCATATGAGATCAAGTTCTGAAGCACTTTGTTATATGGTTTCACCATATAAGTAACTTCCTATTAACAATGAATGGTGATTAACCACAAACACATATAGATTGATTCACTAAAAGGGAATAAAACCAATGTCATTTCATTAGGGTAACTGATCCCATATTAGGAATAGTAAAAGAGTCACAAACATATCATAAATCTATATGAGAGTCTGAGAGTAGTAAATAATCCCCCTCCCCAAAGGGTGAAATGAGCCTGACACCCCATCCTCTCGAATAATGCAAGTCCCTAAGAATCACTAGGCCTAAATTCCTAGACACCTACCGACCTCTTGAAAGTGGGTCTATTCCTAACTACGGATGGGGGAACCATTGAGAGTTTTAGAGAAAAGTTCTAAAGGTATCAAGATGTGGGAAACCCATTCCAAACCACATTTTCCCAAAGAAACACAATTAACAAGAAATCAATATATATATATATATAATCTATGAAATTATCTTATTTTTAATATTTCCAAGAATCATTCAATTCATAAAATATCCAAGCCTTTTCAAGTTGTTTTTATTTTTCAGAAATGTAATATTACATACAAGAATGTTTTCAAAGTGTAAGAGTTGAATGTTTCTAATATATATATATATATGGAATATATAAATCATTAACATGATTACTATACATATATCACTAATTGGACTATCATACTGGGCTAATACATAATTAGGTCCTTATTTAGATTTAATTGAATATTTTCAATCATACATTCCCTTCATTTTTATCTTGTAATAAAAACTTATTTTTTTTATGAAAACAATATCTTCTATAACTCATTAATGATATTTTATAACCAATGATTGAATGTTGATATTATTCTATGATATGGTATATGTATCTATAACGAGATCTCATTTGAAATGTTTTATTTTAATTAAGAGCTTATAATAACAATATAACCCATGAGATCATACCCTATTTTATTTGTCATATTTATTAAAACTATTAACCAGATATTTGAATCTCCATCATTAAATCGATGCTCTTAAATTAAAAATTATAATTTAGTAGGGGTATTATTGATATGGTGACAATTATCTAACAAATACAACTAATTTGTGGTGAGTTGGGGATATATCTTTGAGAAAAATAATAATATTTTAAAAATAGAAACTCACAAACATATTTAAAAATATTATTTTTGGTTTTTACTATTTAACATCATATATTTATAGATAATAATAATGTTTTTTTCTATAAAATCTTTACATCTATTAACATACCATTTTATATAAACATATATTTTTGAAAATCAATTAATAGTTTTTTCATATTGATTCATTTAAAGTATTTTTATTATTCTTCCATATTTGTTCCATTTGATTCATATTTTCTTTATTTAATAACATTCTCTCTTTTATCTCACAATTTATTCTTAAATAATTTAATTAGTTGATTGAGCGATGATAATTTTTATCTCTAATAAAAAATGTTTTACATTAAAAATCAATCATGAGTAACTCAACTGTCATACACTAACAATCAACAAATTAATAAATGGATTGCTTCCTTAGCTGAATTCCAAATGGGACCTTATACATGTAATTACCAATTTTTAATGAAACATTTACATGAATTTTCCTTTTAATTGCGGGAGATCATTATATTAATAATGATAATGACAATATTGGTAATTCAATGATAGTAGTGACACCTTATTTAAAAAACTTCTGATTTTTGTATGATGTATATCCAAATATCAATGAAAAAATCACATATCTTTTATTTGAACTAAAACCATGTGTGGAATATATTCCCCGACTATACCTTATCACTATAAATAAAAAATGAAATCAAAAAACACATTATGATAACCAGGTCATTATTATTTTTTAAAATTTAAAATAATATTTTCTAATGAACAATATTTTTTCATAGATGAATTTTTTGTAAATCTATCATCTACTATATTAATTTTAATAGAAATATAATCATCCTTATAGTTTTTGAAAAAAAAATAAATGAAAATACATAATATAATGTAAGAAATAGAAAATGATTATAATCATTTATATTGAATTTATAAATAATGTCTTATAATTAAATGTTTCAAATTTAACTATTCATCCCACTAATATTTTGATTAAATATTTTATATTTTTAAAATTAATTATTAATTAAATGGATGAAAGTAATAAATGTAATTATTATGATTTTTTTATTGATAATAGACTCATTCTAAATATATAATATTATGTAAACATCCATAATCTATTATTAAATTTTATGGAATATGAATTTAAATATTTTTTATGATTAATGCACACTCCCATAACCTTTTATAAGATCCTTAAAGATTTAAAATGTATGAAATTATTAGGAACAACCATTCATGATCATAATCTTTGAATAGTATTTGGAAACACATCGCTAATAATCTAAAATAAAGGAATAAATGATCATGACATCTATTGTGTGTTCACTAAAATTTTCGATGGGTATAAAACTAGAGATTGAGAAAAACACATATATTTTTTCTATCTTCGGTTGATTATACCATATTTCCAAATACATGATTAATTTAGTTATGTTAATAAATATATGTAATGTATTTATTTGATACATAAAAATGATTATGTTCTAATTTTTTATGGACAAATATTTACTAAATTTTAGTCAATTTAGGATAATAATATCATAAATCATCATGTCAATGGAAAAACATCATCATGATTAGTAAAAATAATTATAATAATTTTTAACCCACACGATCAAACAATGATTTATGAAATATTTAATTTAGTGAGAATGTATTATAATACTAAATGTTCTTATAAATTGTAACTTATTAATCACATTTAAAAGCCCAATTTTCATATTGGAGATAATAATGAAAAAATAATAATAACTTTTCTTGAGTTTCAAAATTTGAGTAGTGTAGTTTAAATGTTCACATAACTTTTAACTCTTGAATTCATATTTTTTATAACTCTATGCACTCATATTTTTGATATTATAAAAATATCTCCAAAATATTTACATTCCATTAATGTTACAGGATTAGATATACATGGAATAGAGTAGTCCAATGGGTTATTTATAATTTATATAACTTGTCAATCTCAACCAAACATCAATTAATGATATGGATGAAATATTAATTTTTAATAAATGTTTCAGGACATGTTCAAAACCATCATCACATGATAATGTGTAAGATGCATATATGCATATACAAAGACATTATAAACAAAAATCTAACCTATATATTTATTTATTTTATTTCATTTACCATAGTGAACATATATATAAGATTTTCTAACTATAAAATAAAGATAAAATGGTTAGACTAGTACATAACCCTAGTACAATTCCTATGGACACTAATAATATTAAAAACATTGTAAGATACTTTTGACCAAGTAATATATGATAAATAAACCATAAATGATCATAATATAATTTCTATTACATGATAAATATTTTATATTTGTAACAAAAATTTAAAATCATAATTTGATACTTACATATTTACACATTCACTAAAAAATTAAAATATACCATATATTATTATCAACATAGTTGAATGTAGATTTAATTTAAATTATAGTAAGGTCATGTTTTTGTAGAAATAAGATTCATAATCCATGTATTTGTGTTTATTAATGATTGATATTTTACAAACCACTCATCATTGATTACACATGGAATCCTCTATTGGATAAACTCTTGATATTGATGTAAAATATAATCATATAATGTAATATTTTTTTATATAAAAATTCATGTATTATCTATAATTACTAAGCATACTGAATTGTAGAAAAATTATTTACAGTTTTCAATTTCATCGAAAAATAAATAAATATAATCCCACAATATTCCATGAATGAATATATGAATGAAATTAAAATTATCTAACAGATATATTGAAAACACAAAACCATATTAATTCAAAATTCATTTCATTGATGAAAATAAAAACAATTGTTAAATGTAACACAATTCAACCAACCAATTTTACCATTTTTAACATAATTCTAGAGTAACAATCCTGTATTGGGTTGTTTCACATTACTAATTAATAGAATAAACTTTCTTAATTCTTAATTTTTAATTTTATAATAAAAATCAATGAATTTTGGTTTTATGTATTCAGGGATACCCTCTATTTTTGATATCTATGATCCCTTAATTATAATAACAGAATTTTTAGATCTAATGTACAAATATTTTTTCTCTTTTAATCACAGTTTAACTAAATCTATTTTTTTCTTATTAAATTAATATATATATATAATCACCTAAGAAAAGGATTGGGTAAGATGATCCATTAATATAATAATTTGTAGTATTTCAATGAAATAATGATTTTTTTATGAATAGTTAGACTAAGAGGTGTTAGGACTACACATTTGGTGGGGTAATATACTCATTTATAAGTATCACAATGAACTGTATATATTTTTACATGATATATCCTTGAAAGGGTTTGTTTTATGGAACAAAAAATGTTTCCTCTAATGTTACAATGAGAATATCATTCACGATTCAATTTTATGGAAGATACATATTAAAATATTATGTACATATTACCCTTTAATTATTTGTAGTAATGTGTATTACAAATTCCTCAATGATTGGTGATGGAATTGTATCACCATATAATTAAATCAAATTATCCAATAAGACAAAACCTATAAATATCTCTTAGAATTAAATTTAAAAACAAAACACTATATCTCACATACTTTATAATTGTCTTTGTTTCTCCCATAGAATGTATTATTTGATAGTTATGATGTTACATTATTGTCAACACAAATATTAATATAATATTACTATATAAAGAGTGGCTCGTTGATGGGGAAAACAAATCATTTGAAACATTATGTGTTTGCGTATGATTTCAGATTCAGTAAGTAAATTAAATTGAACCTACTTAGGGAATGTTTAGGTTGAGGTATTTAAATTTTGTTTCAAATCATTGAAAAAGGTTATATAACTCTGTTTGATGGGTGGAACAAAAGTTATTTCCTTATTACCCCTTAATTAATTTAGGATAAAATCTATATGAAGACAACTTATGCTTCAGAATTTTTTATTAAGAAGTGATTTGAAATGGATTTTTATAGTGATAAATCTATGTCATATATTTAGCAAGAGGAATATAAATTCAATGTACATGGAAGAAACATGGAAAATTTCAATGTCCTGTATCCCAAAAATTGATTTAGGGAATATAAAGATTAATATGGTGTATAAATATAGAAAATTAAATTTTTTTATAAAGGGATAAAAAAATTCCTACCACAGTATTATAGATCAATTATTAACATGTAGAATTTATTATCATTTTTAACTAATAATAAAAGTTAATTCAAATTTTATTCCCAATATATTAAAAATTAGTTTAGTATCTTAACTGAATATGAACATATACATTATAAGAATATTTTAGACCTAAAAATTTTATTAAATCATTCATTATATTCTTCCCATAAAGTAATAAAAATATTCTTAATATGATTTGTCCCATTGGAACATGAATTGAAATGAAGGGTGATTTAATATGCCAATATGGGAATAATAATGATAAGTCAAGAAAAAATGAATCATTATGTGGTATATTGGTAGCGAATATTTTTTCATGAGAAGAGTAACAAAAATGAAATGTAAATAATATATTAAAAATTTGGGATATAAATTAATCTCAATCCTAAAATAGGTCAACTTTATCATAATTCAATACACTCTTGTAATATATTTTATAAAATTATGTTGGGATCATATTTTAATTGTATTTAGTATCTCATGAGGTATATGTATTAGATAATTCTTTGGGGGTATATGGGGGTGAATCATTCATAAATTACTGATTACATCATAATATATCCATACATATGTGTTTTACAAAGAAAAATGGTAGTCAAATTACCATACATAACATATTATATCCTAACATGGTTGCCCATAAATTAACATTATTTCATGGAAATATCATAGATGAAGAATTATTTAAAATGAAATTATTAAAAAAAATACATATTATTATCCAGTAATTCTTCCATTGGGATATATATCAATTTAGACTTGAGTTTAGTTCATTTTTAATATTAAAAAGGATACAGGAATAAAAGATATGTTATGTCCAAACTATGATGAATAAGTATATAGTGATGAGTAGAGACCGAAGAATATTCATACACCAAGGAGATAACCTATAAAAGAGTGGGTTTCATAATTATCGTAAATAATATTCATCTAACCCACCCAAACCAACATTTGGTTTAGGCACATTTTATTAGAAAACCACCAATATATTCACAAGATTTACCTTTCATTATAATCCAAATACTTAATAATAAATCCATAGACAATTTAAGTTTTTTCAAACATAATTCAAAATATTTAATGAAACTCTAAATCTCAGTGATGTTTTGTGTAATTCCACTATTGAAATAGTTAATCTGATTATGTAAGTTTTTATGATATATTATTACCCCACCTGTTTTGGATCCCTAGATCATTGTAAAAATAACTATATTCCCCATTACGCATTTACTATTAACATTATGTCATCATGAAAAAGTATATTTGAGTGAATTATTTATTTTAGTAAACTATCTCAACTAACACATTTGATTCCCATAGATTAAAAAGGAAATTAAATACAAAAAATTCTCAATGTTATTAATATTTAGAATAGCCCATATCTATACGAGCAATAATATATTAATTAAAAATATAAAAAAGATGGATTGTAAGATCTTCATAATAGTCTTATTCTAACTCATCTAGATAATGTGTTTGTTCCCCTAAATGTTTCATCATCCTGCTAATCTTATCGTCAACTTATCGAAGTTAAAAACATCATTATATGTGATCATTCCATAATTTGAAAATCTCTAAATGGGAACTTATGCTTCATTCATCACATATTAAATAAATATTTTCAGCTAAAATAATTACATTGGGAAATTATTATCATTATTTCATTGAAAATGGTTTTCATGTTCTCACTCTATGCGTATAGATAAATAATCATATTTCATTTCTTCAAGAAAATTAATTTTATTAATGTCAATATCTTCAGTCTCTTATCTCTAGAATCAAATCAAATTTTTATTTTCTAGTATATCCTTACTAATCATTTTACCTATTTTGTGTAAATAATCAATTTTTTATTTTGTGTATGCTTCTCTGACACATGTAATCCCATATTTGTCAATGACCTTGAGTTTTCTTTATACCATTTCTTTTTCCACTAAAATATTCATAATTAAAAATGATTAATTAGAGTGGAATAAAACATATTTTTTGAACAATTTATAATATGTTTGATGAATTTTGGATTCATCTTATTTAATTTATTATATATAAATGTTGAAATCCTGATATAGTATGTTTACTGTGAAAGTATGTTATCATTCGTACAGATAAAAGGGATCTCATAAATAAAGGGTGAATGTTCATTTATATAACAGGAGTTGACATGTAATAGTAATAACAAGTGAGTAGATGTTCTTTATGGATAATTACTATTTTAGAAAACTATACACATATTTACGATGAATTTTACAAAAAATAAGTATTTTGACACTATGGTAAAAGAATATGAGGTAATATTCATATCAACACCATTCATCGAGTTCCATATGGATACACCATATGGTGATAGGTATACATGGAAGTTATTTAAAAAAACACACTTAATAGTGTATTAGAGACACAAGGTGATCATTATATCATAGGGAATGATGATGACATAGGGTAGATGACCCCTTTAAATTTTTTAAATAAAAACTAAAAATTAACCATGGAAAATCATAACAAATGATATATGTCAGACTCGTCAAGTTCAGGATGTCATATTGGATGATCTAGTTATATATAGTGACATGAAATTATTATTATCCCATATAAACTTTATCATTTAATTTATGGTATCCTTGTCAATGGTATCTTCTAGTCATTGGTTATGGGATGAAATATTCTTCAATATTCCGTATAGTTACATTCTACTCAGGTCTCACATTGACATCGAAATATTTTTAAAAAATTAAAACATAGTTACAAATTATGATCATGTCTATATATTATATACGGATAATAATATAATTAAATTAACAATTTATGCGGATTTTCATAATTAAACTTATTAATATTTTTATTCACATAATGTAAATATTTACCATATTTTATGATAATCATGTGTGTTTTTTAAATGATTGAACTATGAAATTTTAGTTATTTTTTTATCAATTACTTTCCCAACACATAATCCATTCCTCTCTAGGGGAATAAATAATAAATTTTGAATAATTATTACCCTTCCAGGATTAAATCAATTGTATAATTAAGATAGAATAAAATTATCTCTATCATAAATGAAATTAAAAAATCTCTTATAAATCATGTCCATTATATATAATTCCCTTTACTAGTGTCTATTGACCATATATTACTGATCATTCACACTCAGGACCCATCTTTTAGGATATTTTCTCTTATTATTCATTGAAAATATAATATAGATACTTTCAGAATACTTTAGTACATGTATTATAACATTTGAAAACCACTTTTCCAATTCCCCTACAATTAATGTCAACTTATACTCATTATGAGGTCTTGTTAAAGGGGCATATATGTGGATAATGATGGTAAGGAAATTAAATTGAAATTAAAAGTCAAATTTGGTGGTTCATATCCAAAGAAAATTATATGATATATATATTTAAAATTATAAAATAATTTTATCAAGTTATATACACATGAATCATCCAATAACACCATTATCATGTTCATTTGATGATTAACACTTCATAAAATTGATATCATTGAATGAGTTTCATGTTATCTCATTATATCATTCACAATTTTTAATTTTTTTACATAAATTTTTATCACATATATTTTTTGTTTATACATTCAATGTGTTGAAATAAATAAAATAAAATGTTGGTATGTAATACTTATTCCTATAACCAATTATAGTTTCCCTTAGACTCATCCAATTCATAGTCTCTTCCAATTATGATGTATACTGTAAAAACCCACTACCTATATACATAGATGGATAGACATCATGAATTAATCTAAGAAATGTGTTGGTAAGAGTACATTAATTTTAAGGTGGGTAATACTGACAGGTAGGCTATAATGGATTCTACAGGTGATTAATACAATAATAAACTGAATCATATTTAATTCATTTTTGTTATATAATTTTAAATTTTAAGCTTGGAATGAAATATTTTCTTATATATATAATAACTATCCTGAAATATGGTACTAGAAGAATATATGAAATTTGTTTTAGAATATCTTTAGTGAATTTGATATGATTTATATAAGATATCATAGAAGGTCAATATTTCATAATTATTAATTATTTATTAATTATAAATGTATCGAGACTTAGTTGGGTAGATTTTAGATCAACATTTATTATGAAAACACTACAAAAACAAAATAAGAACTAAATTTAAATAGGGTCAAAATAAATATAACAATAAGTTCCTCCCCTCCTATAGACATATTAGTTACAATCTTCCAAAAAATTAACATATGATTTATGATATTATAAGAAAAAAAGTAACAATATAATAAAAAATAATCTTAAATTTGGTTTCCAATTGAAGTCTTTAATTTTATTTGGAAAAATTTAAAAACTATAACAACCAATATTACATAAAGAAAAACAACTACCAATGTGATGAAAAATTAAAACATGATTTTATCATGAAATTATATTGGGAAGAAAAATTCATTTCCTCTAATGAGGGAATAATTTTTAGTCATTTATTAATAAGTTCAAAAAATTTAATTCAATAATCTATTGTCAGATATGGATTCCTATATATGAACTAAATTGTGTGATTGTCACCTTTTCTCGACAAAAGGGAAACTAACACTTCAAAAACCGGTGGATATAGGAAATAATCCTCAATTTTACATGCTAAAAATGTCTATTGAGCGACCTATTATTTATGATATAATAACATTATATCTTCTTCATAATAGATTCATGAAATTCAAGTTACTATAGGGTGGATAGAACAATTTTATCTAGGTATATCATTGTTTTCCAAGACATTTAATGTAGTGAGACACTTAAAATATATATTTTTAATACTTCTTTAATTAGACCATTTCATATGGTATAGATAAAATTTATTTCCAAAGATAAATATTTATATAGTTGTAACCTATTTTCCCCCAAGGGATCAGTTAATAGAAAACAAAATTTTCAATTTATTTTGTTATATTAAAGAGAAGGATTTATGATTTGTATTATGGATTTGAAAATAAAAAATGTAATGAAAATATAATAATTAAAATAGTTTATGAGAATTTTATCATTTAATTGTTTTCTAAACTTGTTACAATGTTATCATGGTTCAAATATTATCAAATCATATTCTTATTAGTTAATAAAAAGATCGATTCCAGTTTCTTTTCATCTACCTTCCTAAACAAGATGTTAATTATGAGAAAATTCATAACTGAGTCCATAGGATTGTTTAACCTTTTTCCATTATGTGAAATGTTGTTAGTGGTTCCACCTAGTTGATATAGTAAATTACTAACTGGGTATTTTAATTCTTAAACAACCAAAATTTTCATCTATAACCTCAACACGTGTGGATGACCATTAGTCAGATCCCCAATTATCTTCATCTTTTTCAATAATATAAAAAAACCATTTCATGGGAGGTCATGGATCATTGAATAAAGAAATAGATATTAATATAATTTAAACCAAATTTTGTTAGATTTGATAATAAAGATAGAAATTTGTGTATTGAAACAAACATAAAAAAAGTTACAAAGTGTTTTTCTTCCATGATGTGTATGAACTAAAAAATTTAAATGTTTTCCCCATTTCATTACACAAATAAATATATTTTTTCTCTATATATTAAGGGATCATTATAAAAAATGAAAAAGAAAATTATTACAAACATGAACATTGAAATTTTGAATGAAAAATTAAATATTCGAGTGTGAGTATGGGGATAAATGTGAGGGTCTCATCCTTATTCTCATCATCCTTTATCCATTGTGTGATCATGTACTCATAAAGGTGTAGTGTTTCCCTATTTTATGATTTTGGTAAAACCACTATAATCTCCTTATTTTAAATTCCCATGACTTTTTATAACAAAGGTTTCCCTCCATAGAATCTATAGCCCCTTCCTTATTTCATTATAGAAATTGTTTTCATATTTAGTTCCACATAGAAAATAATGGATGGTTACTTGAGTTTTTTCATCTAATCTTGATTTTTTTTGATTTCCAGGTGAATCCCCCATTGTCTACACCGGATCAACCATAGACTGAATATTGACATACACATGAAGCCTTAAAACGGTGGAAAGACATATGTTCCTTCATTTGAGTCCTGAAATGATGTATAATTATTGCTAAAAAATTCATGTGATATTGGAAGTAGGGTATTATGAGGATGCATGAATATCCTTATTCTCAAGATCAAATCCTTATTTTATGGAACTTGAGCCTTATGATCAGCTAGCCAAGTCTTACGATCAACTCTATTTCCAATTTAAAGACCAAAAAGGACTTCTACATTAAAATCAGGACCCTCATTTAAATTTTAAAACAATCATTCATGTACACAAAAATATCATTAAAATACCCAAAATTAAATTTATAATTTATTTTAATAATTCCAATGGTTAATTAAAACAATTAAAACTCATGATTTATTTCATTTTTAAAAATAAATTTGAAATGACCATTTTTTCATTATATGTGATAATTTCCCAAACATTCCATCATATTGTTATCAAAATCCATAAAATACAAAATAAAATTTATAAAACAATTGGATTTCCAATTACCCCAGACATAACCCTTGGAATCGAGACAACTTTACTTCAAAAGTTTAGTAGATGATTTTTTTGTATGTATACCATTTGAGTTCCTTTTTTTCTTCCCACGTTTCAAAAAATTACATGCCTCCTCAATGTTATTTTTCTCATTTAATTTGTTAATTATATTCAATTTATTACCACATATTTTATCTCCTCATGTTAACATATTCTTATATTCTCATAATTATTTTACTTCATCCACCTAGATGATTTTAAAGAATGTTTTTTTTTCAATTCCACGTTCAAGGAAATTTGACTATATGCTTCCTGATTTCATTGGAGTGTGACTCACATCCACATAATCAACTCTAATATTTTAAGAATTTCGGAATTTGGTCTTATAAAATATTTTTTTCCTCTTCCCATTGCCAAAAACCATGGGCAAAAACCATGGGATGGTTTGTGGTTTGGTTAATTTAATGTAAGGGGACCCAAACATAAATAATAAAGAATTCACTCACCTTTCCTATATAAACCCACCCAATCTCCCACTTCCTCCTCACTCAAAGCCCTTGGAGTTCGTCCAACCTCTGCCCTACTCTCTCTAGAATCCTCCCAAGGTTCCCCAAGCTCCCAATAAGCCTCTCACAATCCTCTCTCTAGCCTTTGGAAGCACATTTCCAAGTAAGGGTTTTTTCTTCCTTTCCTATTTTTTGTCCAACTTTATTTAAGTTATTTTTCCCTTTTAATTTCAATTATGAATGTTGAGGTATGGTTTCGAACCTACCTCATACTACCATCTTTATGATTGAATAATGGGAGACCCCTTTCTCTCTCATTAAATGCCTCCCATGTACACCCGTTACTATGCTGAAATTCCGAAAGGAACTTCTCTCTCCTCTTTTACATTCAAGCAATAATTTTGTATCATGAATCTAAATTCCATTACAATTTTTGGGACATGTATCTATATGACATCCTTATTATCCATTACATGTAAATATGATGATGAATCCCTTTCTCTCTCATCAACATTTTTTATGAATTCTTATGTCATGCTGTTACGCTGCCGAAATCACACCAATTTTCTAAGACAATGTCATTGTGTAGTGAATACCATTCCCATTTCTCCATAAAGGGTATTCACCATTATGAAAATTTACTTATTGATTATAATGTTTCATGTATGAATTCCACATTTCTTTATCGTCGAATAAATGATTATGTTTTATGAATCCATGTTTTCTGATCCATGTTGTAACTCCCCAAGATTTTATGAAAAATATTCTTTTTAATGTCTTGTGTAGTACGCTACACAAAATTTATCTTGTGATATATGCGACACCATATTATCTTATAGTATACGCCACACTATTCTTGGCTCACGTTACACCCAATTTCAAGTTCGTTTTGTAGAAACTATTCTACACAACTTTATGTATAGATTTTTTTAATATATAAATGAAATAAGTTTCGATTATATGAAACACCAAACAGAGCTTTCACTACACGCAGCCCTGACTTGGCTTGCATTACACACAATAAAGACCTTACTTGATAGCATGTGTAGTATGAAATACCGAGTTTCACTAAACGAGATATTATTATAATATTATTATGAACTAGCTATTATAAATAGTAATAACCACTTTTTGAAATTTTATAAATTTTAACCTTCAAAATGGACTTCATTTTTGGATTCGAAATATTGAAATTAGCTTAGGGTGAAATTTTGGTACTTTTTGGATAACTTTCATATTCTGATGAATAGTGAAAATTACTAAATTTTAATTAAATTTTTTTTTAATCAAAATAATTAATAGTGATAAATAATTAATTTGAGTGGTTTTAAAGTATATTTAGAATATATTTTTACCATTTAATACAATGTTGGTCATTGGATGTAATTTCACATTTAAACCAGACATAAACAAGTGTCAATCTTTTGATAGTTATTATCTCTTAAAAACATGTTATTTGTTTTGACGACGGGAATTAAATTTTAAATTAATTAATGTAACTGATATGCTTTGAATTTTGTAAAATAGACATCATTTTCGAATTCATAATATCAAATATATCTTAGGCCTAATTTTTGGTATTTTTTTGGAAACTTTCATTTTTTTGATGAATAGTGAATCCACTAAGTGATAGTTAAAAAACTGAATTTTTCATAAAACATAATTTTATCGCTTCTGTGAGTGGAATTTAGAAAATCCGAGAGACACAGTTAATATCAAGGACTAAAATGTGGTTCAATGAGATTAAAATATTTTTTGGTGAATAATAACTTTTTACTTTTATTTACCACGGTTAAAAGTAAATAGGATAATTAAGGGTAAAAATGATAATATTATTACCCTAACACATGTCTTAATTCTATTTGATAAGAGTAATTCGACCAAAAAAATCCTTAGGAATAAAATATGACCATTTAGGCCCACTTGGATTAGATTAGGACATTTAATATTAATTTATTTAAAGAAGGGTTAAAATAGTTAAAATCAAAGTTTAATAAGTAAATAATTTTTAATATAGGGTAATAAAAAAGATAAATTAGACTATTAATATTGAATAGAAAGATAAAAATATTTCCTACTTAATGTTATTTTATTTATAATTTTTAGACATTAAAGAATTTAATTTATTTATGACACAAAGATGATGCAGTAATTATCTTATTAATGAAATATTGACATAATTGATGTTATAAATACCCAAATAAATGTAATTTGATACTTTTTATAAATTACACTAATTATATAGGTTAATATGACATGTTAGTATTGATTTATTTAACTTTTTTTGAACTAATAATTATGTTATGATTTTCACAAAAATCAATTACCAAATAGTGTCAAAATTGACATAAAATTATTTTCAAAACAAATATTATATTATTAATTGTTATTTTATTCCTAAAAATCTAAGGATTGGCCAAATGACTTAGATAAGGTTATATATATTAATAATAAACAACTTGGGGTTCGTTTGTCTTGTTATATTAAGTTTATTAACCATATAGTGTAAGAAAAAAAGAAGACACGGTAAAAGTTAAATTATCTAACTTAAAGTTAAATCTAAATGATAAGGTTAAAATAGAAACCTAAACTTGTCTAAATTCTGTTGTATTAGAGGATTTCGACCCATACCCACCTTATCTTCGGAATAACTTGATTTGGAGCTATTAAAAACCGAATATGACTTTATAATAAAATAATATTTTCAGTTATTCCAAAGGTGCCCCTCTCCTCCCTTATAAAAGGGCACCTCCTCCCTCCCTTCCTCACATCACTTTGAGCCTTCATGCTCGGAAAAAACCTTCCAAATTATCTTCTCCACTTCCCTATAAACATCATATAGGTCCTGGTCTTCTTCAAAGACCAATTTTAGTGCCCTAAGAGGAGGTCTCAAAGAGGGGTTTCAAAGAAGAGGTAATGTCCGTTAACGATTCTTTCAACATTATTTATTCTTCCACTTCTTCTTCCTTAGTTGTTTCATTATGAAGTAATAACATCAGTATGAATAATATACTGATATGTTATTATAAGTATGAAACAACCATATTTCACCATCTATCCATCCTACGGAAAAAGAAATCACCGCGCGTGCGTATGTACGGAATACCGTCTCCATGCCGTGGTGTAATCTATTTTCCACCACCACCTTACTTGGATGGGTATAATGGTGAAAGTAATGAATATATATGATTATTTTAAATTGATATTGATTCTGTAATATTATACATACACTTTAATACAATTCGATGATCATGGGAATGATATCATCGCTCGTGCGTACATACGGAATACGGTCTCCACGACGCGATGAGATTCACTCTCCATGATAACCATTCAAGAATGATTATAAAGTATATATAATAATTAATCATGAAATATATGACATAATAATGCTACTGGATTTATGTATATATATATTTATGTCATGTACTTAATTCCATTCAATTCAATAAGGAAATGAAAACTGCGTTCATGCGTACGTACGACATACCGTCTCCATGAATGGTGTATTTCTTTCTATTTATCGATCCATTATATATATGTATATTCTGAATATATATTATATATAAATCATGTTTTACATTCTGGATGTAAGTAATCAGGATCTAAGTAATCATATAAATAATTACAAGTTAAAACACGAACGACAAATGAGATGATTTTACCCAAAACGCTACTTTAACATGAATTTACAAAAGAATGGGTAATATAAAGTCAAAAGTGAACCATATATGATATAATAACAATGAATATGATTCTGTAATAAGTCAATGACATTATTTAAATCATTATACATGAGGTTTGGATACGTATGAATCATATCATACCAAAGGTAAGGGATAATGTTGCAATCTCAATTGTTTTCTATCCGAGATTGCTTATACGTAAGTATTTACTGGGGTTATATTTATCATCCATGTAAAAGTTTTATAAAAATGTTTTCATGTATGTTTAAAGTCCTTTTACCCATTTTTTACTTTTACTACATGGTATTTATGGAATCTTTCTTTTACGAGGTACTTTTTGACTTTTTCGAAAAAAGTACGTGAATAATGTTTTTTTAACTTATACGGCATGAATGGATTTTTACGGTTTTATAAAGCCTTACTTTCATGAAGCTTCCTCCAAAAGATTTCATGAATATTTTCAAAAAATATCTTTCTTTTAAAATTTCATGGAATTTTGTGAATAGAAAATTATTTTCAAGAAGAAAGTATATTTTTCCTCAAGAATTCATTTCAAATATTTTATCAAAACCATTTTCCATCTAAGATGAAATTATCACATATGTGTATTTTTCAAGTTTAATGTCTCTATGATTTACATGGTCTCACTTTTCTTATTATGAAATGATATCCATTTATTTTATATGGATTATGTGATGATGGGATTATGTTTATGAAACCCATTTTATTCGTTGGGTTATTATGAATGATGTATGTTTATTTGGTGGGACAAGTAAGAATGATTTCATAATGAGATGGGTGGGACCTATATCTCCCTTCAATGCATTGGGTAAAGATTTATATCTCATGATATAGACATTTCTAGAACGTTAAGTTAATCCAATTCAGTATTACAGGACTGGAATGAGGAGTGAACTCGATTCAGAAAGGGACTTTATCCACTAAGATGGTCTTGGCATCAATGCCTTGGCTACTATGGAAATCATTACATGTGCTTAATGGATGCCACAATTACATGTTTTATTACCATGATATTTTATCATGATTTATGTTCCATTATGATCTATGCCTTATGTACTTCCATGTTTTATGTCGTTGCTCAAGATTTTGATGTTTAAACATTATGCTCATGTTTTTAAGTTCAAATGTATATGGTATGTTTTCTTTTATCCATGCTTAACATTAATGAGAATTTGAGCTCACCCTTTTTATGTTTTATTTTCCCCCAGGATTAAAAGAAAGGTTTAGGGTAAGGAAACAAAAAGTGGAAGATCTTTATGGGAAATTTTGAAGATCTTTCCCCACGATTAGAAGACTACGTTCCAAGTTTCCAAAGACACTATACTATTACGGTCCTAATGTGTCTGTTTTTGTTATGTATTAACTATTTCACAAAAGTAATGTAATGTCCATGTACGTAAAGCGTCAGGTCTCTACAGTTGGTATCAGAGGAAAGGTATAGTCAACCGTTGGAAACAGGGATGAGATAACTTTAGTGAGATCCCTAGAGATATTTCTAAGGTATGTCTAGGGATGTCCCTAAGGTTAAGTGTAAGTGTAGGATATAGTCCTAGAATTACGGTAACAATATTAGAATTAAACCTAAGATGTTAGATATTGAAGTTACTCCCCCTTTATTATGTTGTTTTCCCTAGAATGATTTTGGCCTCTCACACTATTCTTTTTGGGTTTTAGAAGAAGGCTGGATCCCGAAGGAACCGTGTTAATCAATGTAATGGAAAATGCAATGATTGTCCTCCTGAACAAACAAATGTTATGGGAGATGGAGTGAAAAATCTTATTTCTATACTTACACAAGCTATGAATCATTCTGGAATTCCAAATGAGCAGATAAGGGAACAATATTCTATTGAGTCCTTCATGAGGCAACGTCCACCTTCTTTCAGTGGGTCTTCTGATCCACTTGTTGTTGAACGATGGATCAGTACCACTGAAAAGATATTTTCAGTTCTTCAAAGTTCTGAACATGATAAAGTCATCTTAGCAGTATATCGTTTGGAAGGTGAAGCTGATCAATGGTGGAATCTTATCAAGAATACGAGGCCAAGAGATGAAAATGAGTCCATGTAATGGGACGAGTTCAGGAACTTATTTTTCAATAATTACTTCCCTCGTATTCTTCGAACAATGATGGAGAAGGAGTTTCTTGAACTAAAGAAAAAGGATGATGAAATCTGTTGGTATATAAGAAGCGAATTTTACAAGGCTTGCATGTAATGCATCTGGCTTTATCATCCAACCTGAAAGTAAAGTTGATCGATTCCTCAGTGGCTTAAAACCAAATCTTCGAAGGGAATTAGCTATAAGAGACTTCAGTAGCTATGAAGAAATTGTGCATTCTGCTATCAAGGTTGAAATGGAAGTTGGTGTTACATATCCATCTCATGATTTTGACAAGAAACGAAAGATGGAGTTCATGGAGAAATCTCAGAATAATGGTGAAAAGAAGATGAATGTTTCCTTATGCTCAAAGTGTGGAAAGAAGCATGGTGGAGATTGTCTTAAAGGGACTAGAAAATGTTTTATTTGTGGAAAAGAAGGTCATCGAGCAGCTGAGTGTTGAAGTAATGGAAAAAGGGTTGCTAATGATGTGAATAAATAAAAGACTACAAAGAACACACCACCAACACTTCAATGCTTCAAGTGCAAGGAAATGGGGCATTATGATAATAAATTCCCTAATCCAAGGGTTCGTGATGATTGACATGAGAAACCACTTAAGGAAAAGGACAAAGGGAAGTCACATGTGATCACTATTGGTGATGTTGAATATGAAAATGATGTGGTGGAATGATTAAGTGTTTATTTAATGGGATTCCAATTTAATGTTGTATATAGTATCGTGGAATATTGGAATATTTATGTATTGGTCTATTGTGGTTTTCAATAATTTTATGGTGGAGATGACCATAGAAAGTGATTGATATATTTTTGGAAAAAATATGATATGCACATAATGAAGGGATAAAGAGAAAATGAAATATCTGACAGTATTCATGAGATCATGACTGATATAAGGAAATAGTTATATCATGGTTTGAGTATATATAATTTTGGGGTTTTGGTATGTAGATAGAGTTAACTTTTTACAACACTCATGTTTTCCGTAAGATTCAATGGGTATTCATTTTTCAAGAGAATACATGATTAAGGCCTTTGAATGTTTGGAATGTGTCCAACAAGACATATCTTATGATATATAGGGATCAACGATGGTATTAACATGCTTGTTATATGAAATCTCCGGTAATCGTTTTCACTATAATATTAGAGTGGACTGCAATATTATGGATAAGCCTAAAGATTAGAATGCATTATATTGGACATAAGTTAGTATTGTTTAAGGATAGAAGTTTTTTTCGATATAATTTATGGGATGTTATAGTAATGTAGTTTTAGAAAAAGGACAACCTACAGGATGGGCGACAGCCCATCGCGTCGGACAAGGCTATGTGAATCGAACCCACAACCAAAGAGCGACTGGCCTTTATCGCCTACCACTGGCCTAAAAGAAGTCCATGTTTAGTAGAAAATTGTTTAATTATATTAAGCAGTATGTTATATGAAGTATAAGTCCATTTTAGGAACCATATATGATTAATCTCACTATAGATGGACTTATGTATTTTTGAAAACTTTTATAACCTTTTTGTTTGAGACAGATGGAATGACCCATCATTCTATCGCATGATCTGATTACACTTCATGAATGACAAATTCAACTTCATTTCATTAAGAGATGAAGTGGAAATTGTCCAAATAATGACCAACGGTGAGACTGTACCAAAATCACGAAAGTATTTCTTCTAATTCCAATTTCATCAACATTAGGGAAATGATCTTGAAAACCAAAAATGTTGTCCTAGTTCCCTTATATCTGATGAATTAGATGGTACCTTAGATCATCAGAAATATATAGCTTTTTGATTGATGGATTTTTCATAGTTATGTTCTCTACCACTCTCCATCAGAACATGATGGTCAGATTTCTCCTCCATATCCATATTTTCACCTATGTTCTCCTATGTGGAAACCCAGTGATGAGTTATTTGGGTATCCATTATGTTTCTAACATTCCTTTTTTAAATGAAGTTTTAGTATTCCTTTTTACGATGTTGGTTTCTATAAAAGAAACTCTCGTGTAATAAACTATTTATAACCCTGACGAATTTCAAAGGCGAAATTCATTTTAAGGGGGGTAGAATGTAACACCCCGATATTATATGGAAAATATTCTTTTTAATGTCTTATGTTGTATGCTACACAAAAATTATCTTGTGATATACGCAACACCGTATTTTCTTGTAGTATATGCAACACTATTCTTGGCTTGCGTTACACACAATTTCATGTTTGTTTTGTAGAAACTATTCTACACAACATTATGTAGAAATTTTATTTAATGTAAAATGAAATATGTTTTGATTATACGAAACACCAAACAGATCTTTCACTACATGCAGCCCTGACTTGGCTTTCATTACACACAATAAATTCCTTCCTCGATAGCGTGTGTAGTATGCAAAACCGAGTTTCACTAAACGAGATATTATTATAATATTATTATGAACTAGCCGTTATGAATAGTAATACCCACTTTTTGAAATTTTATAAATTTAATCTATCAAAATGAACTTCATTTTTGGATTCATAATATCGAAATTAGCTTAGGGTGAAATTTTGGTACTTTTCAGATAACTTTCATATTCGGATGAATAGTGAAAATTACTAAATTTTAAATAAAAAAAACATTTTAATCGAAATAATTAATAGTGATAAATAATTAATTTGAGTGGTTTTAAAGTATATTTAGAATATATTTTTACCATTTAATACAATGTTGGTCATTGGATGTAATTTCACATTTAAACCGGACATAAACAATTGTCAATCTTTTGATAGTTATTATCTGTTAAAAACACGCTATTTGTTTTGATGACGAGAATTAATTTTTAAATTAATTAATTCAACTGATATGTTTTGAATTTGGTAAAATAGACATCATTTTTGAATTCATAATATCAAATATAGCTTAGGCCAAATTTTTCGTATTTTTCTGGAAACTTTCATTTTTTTGATGAATAGTGAATCACAGAATTTTTCATGAAACATAATTTTACCACTTTTGTGAGTGGAATTTCGAAAATCCGAGAGACATGGTTAATATCAAGAACTAAAATGTGGTTCAATGAGATGAAAATATGTTTTGGTTAATAGTAACTTTTTAAATTTATTTACCACGATTAAAAGTAAATAGGATAATTAAGGGTAAAAATGATATTATTATTACCCTAACACATGTACTAATTCTATTGGATAAGAGTAATTCGACTAAAAACCACCTTAGAAATAAAATATGTCTATTTAGGCCCACCTGGATTATATTAGGACATTTAATATTAATTTATTTAAACAAGGGTTAAAATAGTTAAAATCAAAGTTTAATAAGTAAATAATTTTTCATATGGGGTTATACATAAGATAAATTCAACTATAAATATTTATTAGAAGGATAACAATATTTCCTACATAATGGTATTTTATTTATAATTTTTAGACATTATATAATGTAATTTATTTATGACACAATGGTGATGCTGTAATTATCTTATTAATGAAATATTGACATAATTGATGATATAAATACCCAAATAATTGTAATTTTAGAATTTTTATGAATTACAATAATTTTCTAGGTTACTATGATGTGTCATTATTGATTTAGTTAACTTTTTTCTAACTAATAATTCTGTTATGATTTTTACAAAAATCAATTACCAAATAGTGTCAAAATTGACATAAAATAGTTTTTTAAAACATATTATATTATTAATTGTTATTTTATTCCTAAAAATCTAAGGATCAGCCAAATGACTTAGATAAGGTTATATATATTAATAATAAACAACTTGGGGTTCGTTTGTCTTGTTATAGTATGTTTATTAACCTTATAGTGTAAGAAAACAAGAAGACACAGTAAAAGTTAAATTATCTAACTTAAAGTTAAATCTAAATGATAAGGTTAAAATAGAAATCTAAACTTGTCAAAATTATATTGGATTAGATTATTTCGACCCATACCCACCTTATATTCTAAATAACTCAATTTGGAGCTATTAAAAACCGAATATGACATTATAATAAAATAATATTTTTTGTTATTCCAATGGTGCCCCTCTCCTCCCTTTTAAAAGGGAACCTCCTCCCTCTATTCCTCACACCACATTGAGCCTCCAATCTCATCAAAACCCTACCAAAATATCTGCTCCACTTCCCTAGAAACATCTTTGAAGTCCTGGGCTTCTTCAAAGACCAATTTTAGTGCCCTAAGAGGAGGTCTCTGTAAAGACCCGCAAATTTCAAGGGAATTTTTTTCTTAATTTTCTTTGGAATTTTACAAGAGCGCAGCTTCAGACGGCACCTGATTCCGAGGCCCGGTGTGCCCGGAATCAATTTCCGAAGTTTGGCTCGGGTACGTTCAGTGAACGGACGAGCGGGTTTTTCTATCTTTTGAACCGGTGCCCAGAATCAAATTCTGAGGGCACTGATGAAATCGCAGCGCCGGTATTTGCTTAGAAACGCCTCTTCCGGAGTTGCGTTTGCTCAGACGTGGTTTTTAAATTTTGCGGCTTTAAGTCAGAAATAAAATAAATTTGTGCGACAACTTTATTTTATTTCACTTAAGCTGCTTCGAAGCCACTTGAAGCCACTTAAAGGCGGCTTGAACTATGTTGAACTGGATAGGATGCTATCCAGAAATATCCTACCCCCTTGATAGGATATTTGTGAGGTGGGGCCCGCACGAGCCCCGCCGTTTCTTTCGCTAAGTAACGCACCCGCGAAAACCCGTCAAAGAAACTGAAAAGTCAACCGACGTGTTTCTTTAATTCTTAACAGACCATTTAATTGGGCGGTTTTTTTCGTGAATTAAATGGGCTGTTTCTTTCGTGAATTAAATGGGCTGTTTCGCTCGTTGAATTAATTCAACGAATTAAATGGGTCGTTACTTACGCGTTTTACGTTTGTTGGCAAAATAATAAAATAGACAAACTTGTCTATTTTGGAGGATTGCTATCGTTGTGCAATTCCTCTGAGCCTCCACCCTCTCCGCGAAGAACACGAAGAACGCGAAGAACGCGAAGAACGCGAAAAACGCCGAACCCGGAAGTCGACGACGCCTTCGCCCGAGACGTTCTTCCGATCTCCGATCTCCGATCACCGACCATTCGAGGTGAGTGCTTTCGGATTTCCTCTCAAGTTCTTTTCTTTGGTTTTAAACGAAACACAGATTTAAATATTAATAATTTAAATCTGTTGTTCTTGATTCGTTGAGCTCGCCGGCTCAACGCCGGTTTCCGCGACGACGCGACACCTTCCCGCGACGACACGACGATCGATCTCTTCCGCGACGATCTCTTCCGCGAAGAACGCCCGCGCTCGAAGATCATCAAGGTAGGGATTTATTTTGGAAAAGTTACCCCTTTTTAAATTTTCTCGTGAAAGTTCTTGAAAATTTAAAAAGCCGGTTTCAAACGAACAATTTTATCTTTAAATAAAATTGTTGGATCATGTGTTGATCATCTTTTTCTTTTCTCCCGTTGATTATGGCTAACGCGGAGGGTGCGGGTCTAACGAACAAGACCCGGAAACCCTCCGCCGATCTCTTTTGTTGTGCGGATATGGCGGACGACGACAAACCACACGGCAGGGGCGATCCGTTGATTCCGCAGTGAAGGTCGGCATCCGGGAGGGGCATCGGCGCAGACGGGAGGCAAATCGGGCCACCGGAGCATCTCCGGCGGCCCGCGGAAGGAGGCGGCGGCGCCCGGCGCGCCGCCGGAGGAATCCGCCGTGGCTCGGCCGCGGCGGCGGCGAACCAGCGGACCCGCGGTCCGCGGGTCCGGTCCACCCGGTCGGGACGCGGCAATGCGCCGCGTCCGCTGACCACCCGCGCGGCCCGCACGCGGGCCGCGGCTCCCTCGACCGCGGGCTGCGCCCGCGGCCTTCCACCCGCGCGGCTGGCCAAGCCGCGCCGGCCGAGCCAGCCGGTCCGGGCCGGGTCGGGCCGACCCGGGTCGGGCTGACCCGGTTCGGCCGACCCAGGGGGGGGGGGGGTTCGGGCCGGGTCGCCCCGGGCCCAGAACCCCCGTTTCGGGCCCTCTTCGGTCTTTCGCCCATATCTTGGGCCTGGGACCTCCGATTGAAGAACCGTCAGCGGCTACGCGATCCTTGGATCGAGACGGTCGTTTCGGTATATTATACTCAAGGTTTCGGAAGACTTTGGGTTCGGCCGGGTTGGTTCGTACACGAAACCAACCGGGCCCTCGGAGCGGAAACGCTCATAACTTGAGCTACGGACGTCCGATCGACGTACCGTCAGCTGTGGTAGTTTCCTCTAAGTGAGACGGAACTTTTGGCATGCTCCGCCCGAGGATCGGATACAGGCGGAGTACGGTCGGGTTGGTTTTGCCCTAAAAAAAACCAACCGGGCCCCTGGGACGAAAATGCCAATAACTCTCAGACCGGGCGTCCGATTGACGCGTCGTCTGTCGCGTTGAGATCCTGTTGTCGATACGGAACTTTTGGATACATCAACTCCGGACTACGAGTTAGTTGATGTATCAGCCCCTCGGCTCGTGGAGCGGACCCTCCTAAACGAGCTCGCTATGTACGGGAACCCTAGCGCTGGCTGTGACTTCGACGGCAGAGTAGAGATCCTCCGTGGACTGCGACGACGGCAGAGCAGAGATCCTCCGTGGACTGCGACGATGGCAGAGCAGAGATCCTCCGTGGACTGCGACGACGACTGTTCAGAGATCCTCAGTGGACTGCGTCGACTACTGCGCTCAGCGATCCTACGTGGATCAGTGCTACTGGTTCTGTGTGAGCCACTGCCTTCAGGTTCTATGTGAGCCACGGCCTTCAGGTTCTGTGTGAGCCCGATCCTTTGTGGGTCCTTACTACCGGTTCTGTGTGAGCCACTGCCTACAGGTTCTGTGTGAGCCCGATCCTGTGTGGGTCTTTTGCGGGGGTTAGTACCTATCGATCCTTCGTAGGTCCGACGACTTAGATGGATCAGTGATCATCTTTGACGTCATCTGAAAAAGTATACCTGGTTGAGCAGAATCTTATGTTACTCTCCTTTGTGGATTGTGTTGAACTATCCTATGTGGATTTACCGTTTACTCTCCTTGTGGATTTGAGTCTTGCTTTCCTTTGTGGATTGAGTTGTTCTTGAGCTCGTGAGCAGAGCTAGAATTGGGGACTTAGGTATATGTATGGGCATATACCTAAGTCGAGTCAGATGTTACTTCGTGATTGCATCTTTCTTTTTTGCTATATCCTTTGTGGATTTCGGGAGACCTTCGGGGGTCTCGGGGTCCTTACTGAGTAGCTTGTACTCACCCCTGCACGGGCTATGCCCGCACCTTGTTGTGTTGGTTGCAGACGACGGACAGCGCTGATTCCGGTTGGGGCGTGGAGCAGGACGGTACCTGGAGGTGGACCACTGGGCGGGACGTGCTCGGAGCGGACGTGGGACCCGAGGAGCCTGGAGGATATCTGTACCCACCCTTCAGGTGGGATTGCCGGTGGACGACACGAGGCCGCCGTCTTTTCTTCAGTTGTTGTACTTTACTTTTCAGTTGTACTTTACAGTTGGGCTTGTATTTCCGGCCCCCTTTACTTTTCTGCACTTTACTTTCCGCTTGCTGACTCTGTGTGGTTGTTTCTTATAAAGGCAATGCCTTCCCTGTTTACTGGGATTTTACGCCTTGGTGCTAGTCGCCAGCCCCTGGCCTATGGAAGGCGGGCTTGGGGTAGTCACGGCACGGGCCCCGAGGACGGGTCGTGACAAATTGGTATCAGAGGTGGTCGGTTCTACCGCAAACTCTGATCGTCTTTTCTTTCTATATGAAGCAATAGTGTTTAGTGTATTGAGTGTGGTTATCAGTTCAGGGAGCCCAGTGTTGGTGCGGCGGCCGACGTATCCATACACCAGGACCCTGACTCCTGATTTCCGACTTAATGCATGAAAACATTGATTGCGTGTGTGTTTCAAGTTTTCTTTGTGATTACTTGTGTCAGCTCACCGGGTATACTGATCTGCTTTATGAAAGTCTCAGGTTTTCCTTGTGATTACTTGTGCCAGCTCACCAGGTATACTGTTCTGACTGTGGTGCTCTTGTTCTCCTTTTCAAGATGGCCCCGCGACGACTGCCAGCTAGGGTTCTGAGTGTAGGGCGCGACGGCAGCCCACCGAGCAACGAGGCCTCGGTGCAGGGCCCTTGCCAGCAGTGGCACCGGCGGTAGCCTTACCCGCCGAGCCACCGATGCTTCCAGTACCAGACGCTGACGATGCACGTCGCCTCAGGGCACTGCATGAGTTTCAGAGCCAGCGACCGCCCAGGTTTCGCGGTGAGGAGGACCCCCAGGCCGCCGAGGACTGGCTAGAGGCGGTGGTACGGATCTTCAGGCTAGTGAGGACACCAGCGGATCTCATGGTGATTCTCGCAGCGAGCCTCCTACAGGCGGCGGCAGGACGATGGTGGAGCCTGATGCTCCAGGTTCACGATGAGGCATCCTTGCTCTGGGCGGACTTCAAGAGCCTCTTCCGCTCTGAGTTCGTCCCGGCCACCCTCCGAGCGGTGCGCATCCAGGAGCTTCTCCAGCTGCGCCAGGGCAGCATGACGGTCGCTCAGTACGCGGCGAGGTTCACGGACCTATCTCACTACTCGACCGACATGGTACGGGACCCCTTCTTCCGGGCCCGGACCTTCGAGCAGGGCTTGCGACAGGAGATTCGGGCGTCACTGATCTCCCTCAGCATTCCGACCCAAGCGGGAGTGCTGGAGCGAGCCCTCCTGATCGAGAGCTTCCTGGCAGAGCCTTCTTCAGCGGCGAGACCTAGCGCAGGGCGACAGGTAGCTGAGTCTTCGGCAGCAGGTAGCCGACGGATGACTCTCGGGTCCAGGCAGACCAGACCCCCACGCAGACGGCCTCAGGACACCGGCTCAGCAGTGCGGGGCACACAGCGGAGTGCCAGCCTTCCGAGAGGCAGGCTGTGCTACACCTGCGGCGGGCAGGGTCACATGGCTCGTGACTGCCCGACTCGCCGACCAGAGGAGCAGCAGACGGTGGAGGGGCCACCCAGGCAGAGGCAGAGGGTCGACCGTGGCGGTCCGCAGGGAGGAGGCGGACGAGGCAGAGGAGCTGGCCGAGCAGCGGGTGGTGGGCGACGCTTCCAGGCTCTACCCCCACCACCACCAGGAGGGCCACCTCGACCACAGGGAGCTGGCGGGCAGGGACAGGCCCAGCTCCAGGCAGTGGAGGCCTACGACCCCGACATGCCAGAGATGATTCGAGGTACGATCTGTGTCTATTCCACCCTTGCTGCAGTACTTATAGACACAGGAGCGAGTCACTCTTTCATAGCCTCTGCCCTTGTTCGGAGCTCGGAGATTCCGACTGAGCCGTTGGCTCGATCCTTACGGCTAGAGACTCCTACGGGAGCAGACTCGACGATTACGCACTGGTGCCGGCAGTGTGAGCTTACTCTAGGAGGCGAGAGCTTCGGCTAGGATCTCCTTGTAGCGGCGTCGAGGCCTTACGACGTCATCTTGGGCATGGATTGGCTATCCACGGTTCATGCCCAGATCGACTGTTTTAGGCGCAAGGTGCGATGTGTTCGCACCGACGGGAGCAGGTTTACCTTCACCGGCGAGAAGGGAACCTTTGCAGCACAGGATGGACTTCCGCAGAGGAGAGTGCAGCCCATCTCTCATCGGTTGGCTAGCCTCATCCTAGGAGCAGTGGACGTGCGGAGTCCGGCTTTTCCTGCAGTGGTGGACCAGTACGTGGACGTCTTTCCTGACGACGTTCCAGGGCTACCTCCTCGTAGAGAGGTAGACTTTTACATCGAATTGTACCCCGGGACAGCCCCGATATCTACTCCAGCATATCGGATGGCCCCCGCCGAGCTTCGGGAGCTGCGGGTACAGTTGGAGGACTTGCAGAGCAAGGGGTTTATCCGACCCAGTGTTTCACCCTGGGCTTCCCCGATTTTGTTCGCCAAGAAGGCGGACGGGAGCTTGCGACTATGTGTCGACTATCGTCGCCTGAATCAGGTGACGGTGAGGAACAAGTATCCGCTGCCACGGATTGATGACCTCTTCGATCAGCTCAAGGGAGCGCGGTGGTTCTCGAAGATAGACCTCCGGTCAGGCTATCATCAGCTCAGAGTTCGAGACGAGGACGTGCAGAAGACGGCCTTCAGGTGTCGGTATGGCCATTATGAGTTCTTGGTTATGCCGTTCGGCGTAACCAATGCTCCAGCAGTGTTCATGAGCCTCATGAACAGGATCTTCCAGCCATACCTCGACCGATTTGTCGTGGTATTCATTGACGACATTTTGGTATACTCGACGACTGAGGAGGAGCATGCCTACCACCTGCGAGTTGTGCTAGACACGCTCCGAGAGCACCAGCTTTATGGCAAGCTCTCAAAATGCCTGTTCTGGTTACGTGAGGTCCATTTCTTGGGACATGTCATCTCTGAGGCGGGAGTTGCAGTGGATCCCGCGAAGATCGAGGCAGTGCTAGCTTGGGAGCCACCCAGGAGCGTGACAGAGGTGCGGAGCTTCTTGGGCCTAGCCGGATACTATCGGAGATTCGTGCCAGACTTCTCCAGAGTTGCGGCACCACTCTCAGCGTTGACGAAGAAGGGGAAACCCTTCGTGTGGTCAGACAGATGTCAGCAGAGCTTCCAGGAGCTGAGACAGAGATTGACCAGCGCACCTATCTTGAGGTTTCCTGAGGAGGGAGTTGGTTACGTAGTTTACTGCGATGCATCAGGGACTGGACTCGGGTGCGTCCTGATGCAGGAGCGGGCCGCGATCGCCTACGGATCACGTCAGTTGAGGCCGCATGAGCAGAACTACGCCACTCATGACCTGGAGTTAGCAGCAGTGGTCTTCGCTCTGAAGACTTGGCGGCACTATCTGATGGGAGAGCGCTTCACAGTCTTTTCTGACCACCAGAGTCTCAGGTATATCTTCTCTCAGAAGGACCTGAACCTGAGACAACGGAGATGGATTGAGTTCCTCCAGGACTATGACTTTGAGATAGTCTATACTCCTGGGAAGGGGAACGTGGTAGCCGATGCCCTCAGCAGGAGGATGGGCATTCAGCTACTTGAGGAGGCGACGGAGCAGCTAGCCTCCTTGCAGATATCCTTTGTGGATAGAGACGGAGCAGCCTTTCTTCAGTCTCTCACAGTCTCTCCTCCACTTCTACAGCGGGTCAGAGAGGCTCAGTGTGAGGACGCTGACTGTGAGACCCGGCGTGCACTGATATCCTCAGGTCAGGCGCCTGATGGTTTCTCCCTTGGAGCAGAGCACGACATCCTTTTCAGAGGACGTACCTTCGTACCAGTCGCTTTACGAGAGGAGGTGCTGAGAGAGTTTCACACTTCTCCCTTGGCGGTGCATCCCGGAGTGGCGAAGATGTACCAGGATCTCAGACGACAGCACTGGTGGCCGGGCATGAAGAAAGCTGTGGCAGAGTTCGTTTCACGATGCCTCACCTGCCAGCAGGTGAAGGCAGAGCATCAGGTACCAGCAGGCTTGGTACAGCCCTTGGAGGTCCCGGAGTGGAAGTGGGATGGCATATCTATGGACTTCGTGACTGGACTTCCACGCACTTCCAGAGGTCACGACTCCATTTGGGTGATTGTCGACCGACTCACCAAGTCGGCACACTTCTTACCCATCAGAGAGCAGGGCTCAGTGGAGAGCTTGGGACGTCTTTACGTCCAGGAGATCGTACGGCTTCACGGTGTGCCATCGACTATCGTCTCCGATCGAGATGCTCGTTTCACTTCCCGGCTTTGGAAGGGGTTGCAGGAGGCGTTCGGGACGCGGCTCCATCTGAGCACAGCCTTCCACCCTCAGACGGATGGTCAGACGGAGAGGACCATACAGACGCTCGAGGACATGCTTCGTGCATGTGTTCTCGACTTTGGTCGCAGCTGGGAGGACCACCTACCCTTGGTGGAGTTCGCGTACAACAACAGCTACCACTCCACCATCGGGATGGCACCATACGAGGCGTTGTACGGCAGACCCTGCAGATCACTGTTGTGCTGGACAGACCCTGGGGAGTCAGCACTCGTGGGACCAGAGATGGTCCGAGCCACGACAGAGAAGGTCCAGATCATCCAGGAGAGGATGAGGACAGCTCAGAGCCGGCAGAAGTCATATGCTGACAGGAGGCGGAGGCCACTAGAGTTCGAGGATGGCGACCACGTCTTTTTGCGTGTCTCACCTCGACGTGGTTTACGGAGATTTGGCCGAGGCGGCAAGTTGTCTCCACGCTTCATCGGGCCTTTCCAGGTCCTCAGCAGGATAGGAGAGGTGGCTTATCGCCTGGCTCTACCACCTCAGTTGCACCGGGTGCACGACGTCTTCCACGTGTCTCAGCTGAGGAGATACGTGCACGACCCGACGCACATCATCGACTTTGGGGAGCTGGACGTGGACGATGGGGCGACTTTTGCGGAGGTCCCAGTGGAGATCGAGGATCGACAGGAGCGGATCCTACGTGGGCGGTCGATTCCTCTTGTGCGCATCAGATGGCAGCACGGGAACCTCCAGGAGAGCACTTGGGAGCGGGAGGCTCAGATGCGTGCTCAGTACCCCCATTTGTTCCCCTAGTTTTTGATGTATCTTTACGGGGACGTAAAGCCCTGAGGTGGGAGTAATGTAAAGACCCGCAAATTTCAAGGAAATTTTTTTCTTAATTTTCTTTGGAATTTTACAAGAGCGCAGCTTCAGACGGCACCTGATTCCGAGGCCCGGTGTGCCCGGAATCAATTTCCGAAGTTTGGCTCGGGTACGTTCAGTGAACGGACGAGCGGGTTTTTCTATCTTTTGAACCGGTGCCCGGAATCAAATTCTGAGGGCACCGATGAAATCGCAGCGCCGGTATTTGCTTAGAAACGCCTCTTCCGGAGTTGCGTTTGCCCAGACGTGGTTTTTAAATTTTGCGGCTTTAAGTCAGAAATAAAATAAATTTGTGCGACAACTTTATTTTATTTCACTTAAGCTGCTTGGAAGCCACTTGAAGCCACTTAAAGGCGGCTTGAACTGTGTTGAACTGGATAGGATGCTATCCAGAAATATCCTACCCCCTTGATAGGATATTTGTGAGGTGGGGCCCGCACGAGCCCCGCCGTTTCTTTCAATAAGTAACGCACCCGCGAAAACCCGTCAAAGAAACTGAAAAGTCAACCGACGTGTTTCTTTAATTCTTAACAGACCATTTAATTGGGCGGTTTCTTTCGTGAATTAAATGGGCTGTTTCTTTCGTGAATTAAATGGGCTGTTTCGCTCGTTGAATTAATTCAACGAATTAAATGGGTCGTTACTTACGCGTTTTACGTTTGTTGGCAAAATAATAAAATAGACAAACTTGTCTATTTTGGAGGATTGCTATCGTTGTGCAATTCCTCTGAGCCTCCACCCTCTCCGCGAAGAACGCGAAGAACGCCAAGAACGCGAAGAACGCGAAGAACGCCGAACCCGGAAGTCGACGACGCCTTCGCCCGAGACGTTCTTCCGATCTCCGATCTCCGATCACCGACCTTCGAGGTGAGTGCTTTCGGATTTCCTCTCAAGTTCTTTTCTTTGGTTTTAAACGAAACACAGATTTAAATATTAATAATTTAAATCTGTTGTTCTTGATTCGTTGAGCTCGCCGGCTCAACGCCGGTTTCCGCGACGACGCGACACCTTCCCGCGACGACGCGACGATCGATCTCTTCCGCGACGATCTCTTCCGCGAAGAACGCCCGCGCTCGACGATCATCAAGGTAGGGATTTATTTTGGAAAAGTTACCCCTTTTTAAATTTTCTCGTGAACGTTCTTGAAAATTTAAAAAGCCGGTTTCAAACGAACAATTTTATCTTTAAATAAAATTGTTGGATCATGTGTTGATCATCTTTTTCTTTTCTCCTGTTGATTATGGCTAACGCGGAGGGTGCGGGTCTAACGAACAAGACCCGGCAACCCTCCGCCGATCTCTTTTGTTGTGCGGATATGGCGGACGACGACAAACCGCGCGGCAGGGGCGATCCGTTGATTCCGCAGTGAAGGTCGGCATCCGGGAGGGGCATCGGCGCAGACGGGAGGCAAATCGGGCCACCGGAGCATCTCCGGCGGCCCGCGGAAGGAGGCGGCGGCGCGGGTCGCCGGCACGGCGGCGCCGGCGACCGGGGGCGGCGGCGCCCGGCGCGCCGCCGGAGGAATCCGCCGCGGCTCGGCCGCGGCGGCGGCGAACCAGCGGACCCGCGGTCCGCGGGTCCGGTCCACCCGGTCGGGACGCGGCAATGCGCCGCGTCCGCTGACCACCCGCGCGGCCCGCACGCGGGCCGCGGCTCCCTCGACCGCGGGCTGCGCCCGCGGCCTTCCACCCGCGCGGCTGGCCAAGCCGCGCCGGCCGCGCCGGCCGGTCCGGTCGGCCGGGCCGGGTCGGGCCGACCCAGGGGGGGGGGGGGTCGGGCCGGGTCGCCCCGGGCCCAGAACCCCCGTTTCGGGCCCTCTTCGGTCTTTCGCCCATATCTTGGGCCTGGGACCTCCGATTGACGAACCGTCAGCGGCTACGCAATCCTTGGATTGAGACGGTCGTTTCGGTATATTATACTCAAGGTTTCGGAAGACTTTGGGTTCGGCCGGGTTGGTTCGTACACGAAACCAACCGGGCCCTCGGAGCGGAAACGCTCATAACTTGAGCTACGGACGTCCGATCGACGTACCGTCAGCTGTGGTAGTTTCCTCTAAGTGAGACGGAACTTTTGGCATGCTCCGCCCGAGGATCGGATACAGGCGGAGTACGGTCGGGTTGGTTTTTCCCTTAAAAAAAACCAACCGGGCCCCTGGGACGAAAATGTCAATAACTCTCAGACCGGGCGTCCGATTGACGCGCCGTCAGTCGCGTTGAGATCCTGTTGTCGATACGGAACTTTTGGATACATCAACTTCGGACTACATGTCAGTTGATGTATCAGCCCCTCGGCTCGTGGAGCGGACCCTCCTAAACGAGCTCGCTATGTGCGGGAACCCTAGCGCTGGCTGTGACTTCGACGGCAGAGCAGAGATCCTCCGTGGACTGCGACGACGGCAGAGCAGAGATCCTCCGTGGACTGCGACGACGGCAGAGCAGAGATCCTCCGTGGACTGCGACGACGACTGTGCAGAGATCCTCAGTGGACTGCGTCGACTACTGCGCTCAGCGATCCTACGTGGATCAGTGCTACTGGTTCTGTGTGAGCCACTGCCTTCAGGTTCTGTGTGAGCCACGGCCTTCAGGTTCTGTGTGAGCCCGATCCTTTGTGGGTCCTTACTACCGGTTCTGTGTGAGCCACTGCCTACAGGTTCTGTGTGAGCCCGATCCTGTGTGGGTCTTTTGCGGGGGTTAGTACCTATCGATCCTTCGTAGGTCCGACGACTTAGATGGATCAGTGATCATCTTTTACGTCATCTGAAAAAGTATACCTGGTTGAGCTGAATCTTATGTTACTCTCCTTTGTGGATTGTGTTGAACTATCCTATGTGGATTTACCGTTTACTCTCCTTGTGGATTTGAGTCTTGCTTTCCTTTGTGGATTGAGTTGTTCTTGAGCTCGTGAGCAGAGCTAGAATTGGGGACTTAGGTATATGTATGGGCATATACCTAAGTCGAGTCAGATGTTACTTCGTGATTGCATCTTTCTTTTGTGCTATATCCTTTGTGGATTTCGGGAGACCTTCGGGGGTCTCGGGGTCCTTACTGAGTAGCTTGTACTCACCCCTACACGGGCTATGCCCGCACCTTGTTGTGTTGGTTGCAGACGACGGACAGCGCTGATTCCGGTTGGGGCGTGGAGCAGGACGGTACCTGGAGGTGGACCACTGGGCGGGACGTGCTCGGAGCGGACGTGGGACCCGAGGAGCCTGGAGGCTATCTGTACCCACCCTTCAGGTGGGATTGCCAGTGGACGACACGAGGCCGCCGTCTTTTCTTCAGTTGCTGTACTTTACTTTTCAGTTGTACTTTACAGTTGGGCTTGTATTTCCGGCCCCCTTTACTTTTCTGCACTTTACTTTCCGCTTGCTGACTCTGTGTGGTTGTTTCTTATAAAGGCAATGCCTTCCCTGTTTACTGGGATTTTACGCCTTGGTGCTAGTCGCCAGCCCCTGGCCTATGGAAGGCGGGCTTGGGGTAGTCACGGCACGGGCCCCGAGGACGGGTCGTGACAGTCTCAAAGAGGCGCTTCAAAGAAGAGGTAATGTCCTTTACCGATTCTTTCAACTTTATTTCTTCTTCCACTTATTCTTATTTAGTTGTTTAATTATGAAGTAATAACATCAGTATAAATAATATACTTATATGTAATTATAAGTATGAAAAAACCTTATTTCACCATCTATCCATCCTATGGAAAATGAAATCACCGCGCGTGCGTACGTACGGAATACCGTCTCCACGCCGTGGTGTAATCTATTTTCCACCACCACCTTACTTGGATGGGTATAATGGTTAAGGTAATGAATATATATGATTAATGTAAATTGATATTGATTCTATAATATTATACATACACTTTAATACAATTCGACGATTGTAGGAATGATATCATTGCTCGTGCGTACGTACGGAATACCGTCTCCACGACCCGATGAGATTCACTCTCTATGATAACCATTAAAGAATGATTATAAAGTATATATAATAAGTAATCATGAAATATATGACATAATAATGCTACTTTATTTATGTATATATATATTTATGTCATCTACTTAATTCCATTCAATTCAATAAGGAAACGAAAACAACATTCATGCGTACGTACGACCTACCGTCTCCATGAACAGTGTATTTCTTTCCATTTAGCGATCCATTATATATATGTATATTCTGAATATATATTATA
This sequence comes from Viscum album, assembly GCA_963277665.1. Lineage (NCBI taxonomy): Eukaryota > Viridiplantae > Streptophyta > Magnoliopsida > Santalales > Viscaceae > Viscum > Viscum album. Next base: position 1,862,013,648 of record OY728120.1, on the reverse strand, counting down.
TATAAATCATGTTTTAAATTCTAGATTTAAGTAATCATGATCTAAGTAATCATATGAATAATTACAAGTTAAAACACGAATGAAAAATGAGACGATTTTACCCAAAACGATACTTTATCATGAATTTACAAAAGAACAGGTAATATAAAGTCATAAGTAAACCATATATGATATAATAACAATGAATATGATTCTTTAATAAGTCAATGACATTATTTAAATCATTATACAGGAGGTTTGGATACGTACGAAGCATATCGGAACTAAGGTAAGGGAAAATGTTGCCATCTCAATTGTTTTCTATCCGAGATTGCTTATACATAAGTATTTACTGGGGTTATATTTATCATCCATGTACAAGTTTTATAATAAGGTTTCCATGTATTTTTAAAGTCCTTTTTACCCATTTTTGACTTTTACTACATGGTATGTATGGAATCTCTCTTTTACGAGGTAATTTTTGACTTTTCCGGAAAAAGTATGAGAAGAATGTTTTTTTAACATATACGGCATGAAAGGATTTTTAAGGTTTTATAAAGCCTTATTTTCATGAAGATTCATCCAAGAGATTTCATGACTATTTTCAAAAAAATCTCTTTCTTTTAAAAGTTCATGGCATTTTGTGAAAAGAAAATGATTTTCAAGAAGAAATGATATTTTTCCTCAAGAACTCATTTCAAAAATTTTATCAAAACCATTTCCCATCTAAGATGACATCTCATATGTGTATGTTTCATGTTTAATTTCTCTATGATTTACATGGTTTCACTTTTCTTATTATTAAATGATATCCATTTCTATTATATGGATTATGTGATGATGGTATTATGTTTATGAAACCCATTTTATTCATTGGGTTATTATGAATGATGTATGTTTATTTTGTGGAATAAGTAATAATGATTTCATTATGATATGGGTGGGACCTATATCTCCCTCCAATTCATTGGGTAAAGATTTATATCTCATGAGATAGACATGGCTGGAATGGTAAGTTAATCCGGTTCAGTATTATAAGACTAGAACGAGGAGTGAACTCAATTCAGAAAGGTACTCTATCCACTAAGATGGTATTGGCAGCAATGCCTTGGCTACTATGGAAATCATTACATGTGATTAATGGATGCCACAATTACATATTTTATTCCCATTCTATTTTATCATGATTTATGTTCCATTATGATCTATGCCTTATGTACTTCCATGTTTTATGTTGTCGCTCAAGATATTGATGTTTAAACATTATGTTCATGTTTTTTAGTTCAAATGTATATGATATGTTTTATTTTATCACTGATTACCCTTACTGAGAATTTGAGCTCACCCTTTTTATGTTTTATTTTCCCCCAGGATTAAAAGAAAGGTTTAGGGTAAGGAAACAAAAAGTGGAAGATCTTTATGGGAGATGTTGAAGATCTTTCACCACGATTAGAAGATTACATTCCAAGTTTCCAAAGACACTAAACTATTACAGTCCTTGTGTGTCTATTTTTGTTATGTATTAAGTATTCCGCAAAAGTAATTTAATGTCCATGTATGTGAAGCTTCGGGTCTCTACACATGTGGCACACTTATGCATGAAATGAAATGTTTAAGAAGGGTGTGCCCTTATAGATCTCCAATGCATTGGGTAAAGTATAGTATCATGATACGCCATGTGAAATGAGTTTTGACTCATGCTAATTCAATTGGAATGAGGGTTTACTCTTAATTCATGTGAAATGAGGATTTACTCATACTCTATGTGCAATGAGCCTTGGCTCATGCTAATTCCATGTTAAGTGTTGTTTCCACATTTACATGTTATGATTATCTTGCTTTATCATGCCTTTATGTTCATGTTTCTTTTATGATCTATTGATATGCCTATTGTATAATATGTATTGTACTCCTCATGTTATTCCATGTGTACTCCCTTACTGGGCTTTATAGATCACCCTTTTCTTATGCATGTCCTCAGGTTATCCCATGAAATGCTAAGTACGAGGGAATGTAGTGGTCATGTAAAGGAAGTTTTCAATAATGTTGTTGTATTTCATGTTTTATGTTTTTATGTAATGATCCTAAGCCCCAAAGACACTAAACCTCTCGATCTTCTTTGTTGTATTAAGTGAAGTTTTATGTAAAAAATCATGTTTAAGTTTGTAATAAAATCAGGGTTGTCATAGTTGGTATCAGAGGATAGGTTTAGTTATTTTAGGGATTAGGAAACCCTAGTAAAGCCTTAGATACAAGAATAGGTATAATAAAAAAATCCCTATGTTTTGGTGAGTACTGAGTAAGTGGTTTATCAAACAAATACATCTCTGTCTGTATATGAGCAGGTAGAGGCGGCTTTGGCCCAAATATATCCTAGGGGTAAAACCCGAAAACACCGCTTTGAGCTAGACTCGAATGGGAACTGGTGCATGAAAACGGGCCTTGCTTCACTCTTGGTTACGACACTCTCGGGGGATATGTTTTGATAAATTCAAAAGCATAGTATGAACCCTTATTAAAGGAATAAAAAAAATGCCCCTACGAATATATGTTAGAAGGTAGATCATGAAAAGCCTAGATTAAAGCCAATAGACTCATGAGTTAAGGAAATAAAAGTTTATTTATAAGTAATCAACTTTGGTCTTTGGATTACCCTTTATGTGTTACCCCTAACTTTCATTTTTATTCCATCCAATGGCAGGTAATAGGAGGACTTGGGCTAACAACCGTTGTGAAAATCAGTGTGATGACTTTACTAATGAGATGCCCAATCCAATGGGAGCGGGAATCACGAACTTTGTCCTACTTCTCTCTCAGCTAACTCAAGTTTTGAATAGAAACACTGGTCAAGAGGAACGTTCAACCCCCCTAGGAAAGAACAAGTCGCTATCTAGAGCTTCATGAGACAAAGGCCTCATACATTTAGTGGATCATCCGATCCCACGATTTTTGAACAATGGATCAACTCTGTTAAAAAGATATTCTTCATCCTCCAATGTTTAGAACAATAGAAGGTTCTCCTAGCGGATTATCGTATGGAGGGTGAAGCTGATCAATGGTGGACGTTGATCAAAAATACATAGCCTGAGGAGGAGATCGAGGCGTTGGAATGGAAGGATTTCCGGAAGATTTTTTTCGATAAATATTTTCCGCGCACCCTCTGGCTTAAGATGGAATGGTACTTCCTTTCCCTCAAGGAAAAAGATGAATAATCTTTTGGAGTGTACGAGGAAAAAATCACAAGTCTTGCACGATACACTTATGGGTTTTTTGTTACCCCCGAATGCAAGGTTGACCGCTTCTTTGGTGGGCTGAAGCCTAACTTGCGGAAAGCATTAGCGATCCGTGACTTCGACAGCTATGAGGAAATAGTACGATGTGCCCTTAAGGTTTAAATAGAGATCTGGGAATCACAGGGGTATCATGGGGACAAGAAGTGTAAGGTGTACTTAAATGTTGGTGGTCCGATGGATAAATCCGACGGTGCTAAGAAGATCCATCACCCCACTTTCCAAAAGTGCAGAAAGAAGCACCCTGTTAATTGCCTTAAGGGGACGAGAAAATGCTTCAGGTGTGAAAAAGAAGGGCACCTAGCTATTAACTGTCAGTAAGAAAGACCCACAGATGCGACAGGGGAGAGGAACACTCCGTTCAAACCTCAACGCATTGATCGATGCTACAAATGCAGAGAACCGAGTCATTTTGAAAATCAGTGCCCTAATCCAGGGGTTTTCGGAGACAACCAACAACCTCCAAGGTAGCAAGGAAGCGATTTTTCCATCACTTCTTCCAAAGTGAACCCCGACAACAAAGTGGTGACAGGTATGCTAGTTATTCATTCAAGAATAGCGAACGTACATTTTGATTCAGGTTCTACGCATTATTTTATATCTTGAAAGTTTAGTAGAACAATCCCAGCACCACAAAAAATAATGGAAGTAAAGATGTTGGTGAGTACGGAAAATGGGGCAATCATTGCATCCCGTGAATATAAGTCCTCCCCTGTTATAGTCTGTGGATTGAATTTCCCGGCGAACCTCATCATACTCCCTCTGGTGGAATTTGGTGGAATTCTTGGCATGGATTGGATTTCCTTATATAAAGCCAACATAAATTGTCGGGAGAGGGAAATCACACTCCATATGAATAATCGACCACCGATTCTTTACAAGTGTAAAGAGAAGATGAATCTCCTTTAGCTCCATCATCTCATGCATGGATATTACTGCCTTATGATCACGTGTATCTGGCTCAAATGATTGAGTCCATGGAAGAAACCATCCTTGAAGAAATTCCTATTGTGAGGGAATTTGCTGAAGTGTTTCCCGAGGACCTGCCTGGTCTTCCTCCTAGAAGAGATGTTGAGATCTCAATTGAACTTATACCTGTGGCGTTACCGATATCCAAGACTCCATATAGAATGGCTGTTTTTGAGCTTTAAGAGCTTAAGAAACAACTATAGGAGAATCTGGATAAAGGGTTTATACGCCCAAGTGTTGCACCATGGGGTGCACCTGTCCTCTTCGTCAAGAAGAAGGATGGGTCAATACAGATTTGCATCGATTATAATGAACTTAACAAAATCACGATAAAGAACAAGTATCCTCTCCCATGAATCGATGACTTGTTTGATCAGCCGTGTGGAGCACAATACTTCTCCAAGGTGGATTTGCGGTCAGGATATTATCATGTAAGGGTGAATAAGGAAGATGTCTCCAAGACTGCTTTGAGTACAAGATACGAGCACTATGAATTCATAGTAACTCCTTTCGGACTCACCAAAGCTCCAGAAATATTCATGGACATGATGAATAGAGTCTTTAGAGATTACCTTGAAAAATTTGTGGTAGTCTTTATAGATGATATTCTAATATACTCCAAAACCAAGGAGGATCATGAGGAGCATTTAAAAACTGTACTAGAGACTTTGCGCAAGAAGAAGCTCTATGAAAAGTACAGAAAGTGTGAGGTCTTGTTGAAGAAAGTATCATTATTGGGCCATATCATCACAAGCAATGGGATATCTGTGGACCCCTCCAAAACAGATGCAATTGAGGGATGGCCGAGGCCAACATTGGTAACAGATATCCGTATCTTCTTGGGGTTAGTTAGATATTATCGAAAATTTGTGAGAAATTTCTTATGATTTTCCAACCCTCTAACCAAGACAACTTGAAAGGGAGTAAAGTTTTCTTGGAGTGATGAATGCGAAGAAAGCTTCAAGGAGTTGAAAAGGAGGCTTATCACTGCACCCGTTCTCACTTTCCCACAAGTGGGGAACTTATTGTTGTTTTTTGTGATGCTTCAAAGAAGGTATTATGTTGTGTACTGATGCAGAATGATAAAGTTATATCCAATCCCTCAAGGCAGTTGAAAATCCATGAGCGAAAATATCCAACGCATGATCTGGAGTTGGCTGTGGTGATCTTTACCTTGAAAATCTGGTGGCATTGTCTCTATGGAGAGAAATGTGAGATATATACTGACTATAAGAGTCTTAAATATATATTCAAACAAAAAGAGATTAATATGCACTAGAGAATATGGATAGATCTCATCCAGGATTATAACTGTTCAATACATTACCACCCTGGGAAAGCGAACAAGGTGGATGATGCCCTAAGTAGAAAGGACCCAAAAATTCTATCAATGATGAGAATTGAGAAGGATCCAATCTTCTTAGAGTTGATGAAGATGGACGTGGGAAATATAAATAAGGGAACATCATAAATCCTTTCACAAATGATTGCTCAACCATCTCTTTTGGATGGATTAATGGATGCTCCAAAGGATGATGTGGGAATTCAGGAAAAAGTGGAAGCTATCAAAAAAGGGAAATCCTCAGAGTTTAATGTTAATGAAGAAGGAATTGTGCGGTTTGGGAAAAGACTATGTGTTCCATCAAGTCTGGAGCTGAAGAAGGAACTTTTGGATGATGCACATAGTTCAAATTTCTCTATTCACCCAGGGAGCACAAAGAGGTATCGAGATCTCCGAGAAAACTTTTGGTGGGATAATATGAAGAAGGATATCGCTGAATATACGTCAAAGTGCCTGGTGTGTCAGTAAGTGAAGGCAGAGAGGCAGCAGTCTAAGGGTATGATGCAACCATTGACCATACTAGAATGGAAATGGGAGAACATCACCATAGACTTTGTCACCGGACTTCCAAGGACATCCAATGGCAACAATGCAATCTGGGTTGTTGTGGATCGTCTTACAAAGACTGCATACTTCATTGATATTCGGGAGGATTTTCTCTTTGGATCAACTGGCACAGATATATATCAGGGAAGTGGTAAGGTTTCATGGAGTACTACTATCTATTGTGTCTGAACGAGATCCAAGATTCACCTTTAGGTTTTGTAAGAGTCTTCAACATGCTCTGAATACTGAACTGAACATCAGTACGGCCTATCATCCTCAAACTGATGGCCAACCTGAGCGGACTATCCAAACACTTGAGGATATGTTTAGAGTATTCTCAATGGACTTTAAAGGTGGATGGGATCAACATCATCCTCTGGTTGAGTTCTCTTATAATAACAGTTTCCACTCGAGCATCCAAATGGCACCATATGAAGCCCTGTATGGGAAAAGGTGCAGAACACCAAAATGTTGGGATGAGGTCAGTGAACGTAAGCTATTTGGACCAGAAAAGGTTGATGAAATGGTGGAGAAAGTGAAAACCATTCAGCAGCATATCAAGGCAGCCTAGAGTCGACAGAAGATTTATGCAGATAATTGTCTATGAGATCTTGAGTTTAAAGTTGGAGACATGGTGTTTCTACGCATATCTTCGTGGAAGAAGGTCATGGGGTTTGGAAGGAAAGGGAAGTTAAGTCCAAGGTACATCGACCCCTTCGAGATTCTTGATCGTGTCGGGGATGTGGCCTATCGACTATCACTTCCACCTGCCATGGCCAAAGTACATGATGTCTTTCATCTATCCCTCTTAAGGAATTACATATCAGACCCTTCACATGTACTCTCTTCTGAGGTGGTACAATTGTAAGATGATCTTTCTTATGAGGAGAAACCAGTGAAGATCTTAGATCATAGAGAAAAAGTTCTATGAAATAAGGTAATGACCCTCGTCAAGGTGTTTTGGAGAAAACACAAGTTTGAAGAAGCGACTACGGAATCAGGGGATATGATGAAGCTGAGTTACCCACATTTCTTTTAGTGTGGGAAAAGGAAAATTTGGAGGGCAAAATTTCTGAAGGGGGGAATATTGTAACGACCCAAAGTTTTATTAATGAAAATCCCTCTTGATCTAATTAAATGTCTCTTTATGTTTATATAAAATATCAACTTGTTTGGTTTTAGGTTAAGAATTTTGACCGTTGCTAATATAGTTGTTGAACAGTGATCACATGATTAGTATAAATATAGCACTTAAAAAATCCAATTTACTCAGACAAAGGAAGCACTGGCCTCATCCAGTACAATTTCCCCATAAGAAGCCCATTTGTCGGAGCTCAGAAATGAGGTGGCATCATTGGGCTTCACCGTTGACCAAGCCCAAGCTTAGCTTCATCATGTCATGTTCGAATGTGACCGTCTATGGGAAAAGTGGAAGATGATTGAAATTACCACTCGAGCGATGTTATCCGAGCCACCCCAAGAGTCCGCCACCATCACACATCTTACCCTTAGGTCTTATGCGGCTATTTTAAGGGGTTATGTAACAAATAAGTAGTACTATGTTCATGTACATTATTTTTGTATATAATACTGAATATAATTTCTAGTCATTTTTGATATATTGTAAAAAGTTTTTAAAGTACAAATGGGGTTTTTAGTTATTATTTAATTAAAAAATCTATTTTATTAAATTAAGGGATTTTTTATTTAAATAATATTTTAATAATAATAATATTAAATTAATTTTTATTAAATATAAATGATCTTATAATTTTATGAATGCAATTAAAACTTTTATTAAGGTTTGAAATCCATTTCTGTCAAAACCCGTGAATTTTCGATAAATGTCAGTTTTTATTTTAAAAGTGAAAATTAACATATTTAGAAAATTATTTAGATAAAATAAATTTTATTTCTAGAATCAGGACGTCAAAATTATCCAACGGTGAATTTTTCATAATTTTCTGAGATAGTCAAATTTTTGGGTAAAAATTAAATACTGTTTAAATATATAATGTGTTTTATGACATCATAATGATCCAATGGTGATGTAATAAAACACTATAATCTTTATGTTCGGCCAATATATGTTTTACCATTAAAATAATGTGATTTTGGGTTTGTTTGGATTACTTTTCAAAGCATTAATGGACCACTCAAGACTTATTCAACACCTTGCATTTTTAAATTAATTTCCATTGGAGTGTGACTCACCTCCACATAACTGTTGGAGTTGGTGGACTAGAACCAACTACTTTGTACTTTATTCATTAATAAATTACTTATCACATCTTGATTGTTCTTCTTCATGACCATTCATGTGATAATGTACTAAGAACAGCTGTTGCATTATTGGGTAATAGCGGATCCCTGCTATGATGAGAACCCGGAAGTGCCATAACACTATTCTTGAATATATGTTATATGGTCGGATGATATTATTTGAGGGACACAAATAATACAGGTCATTAGGGGTTAGGATTCATAAAACTTTGAGGCACCTTCTCATGGTGTGCACCCTTGGTAATATCCAGGAGGATATTATGAGAACGAGACCCGCCAGTAAGAAATTCACATTTCATACAGTCATTGGATGTTCTTATCTGCGGATGTGTGTATTGGTCCTTAGACTTTAAGATTATTATTAATGGGTATTACAACTCGTGCACTTAGATGTATTGACAAAAACTGTGACGACACACTATTCGCAGCGAGGTAGGATACATTGGGTGCGTCACGAGTAATACTGCATTAATAGATAATGTGGGAAAGGATTTGTCCCTTCTGTTCCATAACAGAAGTAGATATCTCAGGCCCTTTGATGGAATTGATATAGACTAAATAAATCCATGGCCATGGTAAGGTATGGGTGAGTTCAATTTCAGGAAGTCAAATAAAGAATAATCGAGCACATGGGTTGATGGCACTAGCACGCAACCCGCTTGATTGGAGATATCGAGACAAAGGGATTATATTACACGGTAAGCGTTCGTAGGAGGTGACACGTCATTGCAACACTAACTTCTTTCTCTATGGGTGCCTTGGTGTGCAGTAAGATGCTAACCTTGGAATTTAGGCAGGCTCCACCTAATGCCACTGAGAAAGAGGCCTAGAGGGTCAAACACTAAGTGTGTCCTTGTATCTTAGTTAAATATTAATTTAAAAAGTTAAATAAATATTATTCCCGACTGTGGTTTAATAATTATTTAAGGACGCCTGATCGCATTTATTTCGACACTAGTTATTTGAGAGAATATATTGTGGGCAAAATAATATATATATATATATATATATATATATATATTAGAAAGTAATGCAGTTACATTTATTTAACAAATAAATAGCCATTACTCAAGGTCTAATAAATATGGTGGAGGAAATAAATAAAATAGAAAAATAAAAGTACACGCCATGTATATTTATGTACACTTCATGTAGTTTTTTTTTTCGGGATTCGTAAGAAAAATATTGTTTATTTAATTAAATGATATTAAATGTAATATGTTTGGTGCATGTCAAGTAATAATGATGTTCAACTGTCATTATTAAGACATGGGGTATTACTAAGAATTAAATGAAATGATTAAATTCTTTCGAGAAATTAATTCATTTTATTATTCTATGTATTATAATCCCAAATTAAATTATTCTCGTATAGGAGATCCATTTTGTTGCACACAACGGATCTAGAAATACTCTCAAGCCAAGAGAGAATTCCCTTTCCACCAAGAACACTTTCAAGTTACGAAAGCAAGATCCTCCAACGGATCAATGCAGTTGAAGGCGGACATCGCAAGCGAAGGCTCTTCCTCGCTAGCACCCAGATATCCCTTCGGCGATATCCAAAGATATGTGGAGCACGTGTGGATCACTGCTAGAGGAATCATGTACTTGGATTCCTCAACTCAACGACGGACCACAAGATCGTAACCGGAGACTCCAACGAAGAAATAATTCCATCGAGGTAATTCTTATGAATTAATTAAATTAATTATAATCAACATATGATGATCCTATATCAAGGGTTCTGGGACTCTTTATTTATTTTTCGTTCTTCGTTCTATTTCGAAGATTCGACGTTTTATATCATGACGGATCTCGGATTGAACATTGTTTAACGTTAAAATTAAAGTTGGGCTAACCCACCAACGCGCTTCCGCTGCGCCCGGAACCTACAAGTGGTATCATAGGGGTTATATTGTTGATTATAATTATTTAGTTTCTCATTGGTAATTTACGCATTTAATAATTTAGTTATTTCAATTCATGTTTAATCGTTATAGAAATATGAATATCGAGATCTGTTTCTCCTCCCTCATTTCTCGTTCACCTCAGAGAAACAAATTTTTCTTTTAATTTTGATTAAAATAAAATATAGGAACTCATCCGGAGGAGCCAAACGTTTCTGGCCGTATACACACCAGAATACATGGCGTGTAATCAGAAGTACACATCGTGTAGTCTAGGTTCAATGCATTGACTGATCCGCCAAATCAGGCTGTGTATTGGATTATTTCTAAGAATTTAAGACACCGTGTGTTGACCAGAAACATGTGGTACACGGTTTCCAGAATACACGCTGTGTGGTCCAATGAACACGGCGTGTAGTCCCATTGGGTTAGGGTTGGGACATGTACTCCGTACACGGCCTGCCCGGCTAGAAACCGTGTAACGTGGAAACTACAGGACGTGTGTCCCACTGTACACGCCTTGTAATCTGAAAATTTCCGAAGTACATTAACACGCCCTGTCCCCGGGCATGTACTTCGGATGGATGGTGAAGAAAAGTACACGCCGTGTAGTCGGAACTACACACCGTGTACTCACCCATATTACGCAGATTTATTAAAATTTATTATTATATTATACAAACCCTTGAGATGTGTACCATGGTGAAGGCATAAATCTGAGGCACAACACATGATAGGTGTTTTATATATATGTGTTTAATTTAACATCTGAGTAATAAATGGGAATTCACCGGGCTGCCTACAAGGTACAAGTTACGTACATGGATAATTTTAAATGAATTTATTTGTTTAAAATTATAATGGATGAGAATATCAAGGAAATTGAGAAAAAGGATTTAAGATTAAAGGATTGATTAATTACAGATTATTAATTGATTCGAGCGTGATATATCTTAAACAAGAATGATTAAATAATTTAATGCTATTTTTATTTATGTGTAAATATAGTTTCATGTATGGATGTATCATGATCTAGACTGATACCTTTGTATGTGGATGGTTTTCTTTTAATTTATTTATTTATTTTAAATTTGTTGGCCTGTGAGCCATATCCTCATTAATATGTAGGGCATGTGCACCCAAGGATTATTTTTTGTAAAAACCCCTTTTACCCCACACCTGAATGTGAGATAAATGCATATGTAATGGATTGAACTCCCAAGCTAGTGAAGGCAGCTCAAGTCAGGAGCCAAGGTGAAACCAATCCAAGGAGATAAAAAGGTGGACCGGTGGAAAGATGTAAACTCGAACCCAAAAGGTTCATGGTGTTTCTCCCCTAGGTCTTGGGTTAGTTTATCAACTGCTAGATAAACTAACCAATAGAAAATCTAATGATCATACCATTTATTTTATTTCTATCAGTTTCATGGCTTATTTATTGTGGGAGTGTTGTCACGATCACACAATTAATGAATTAAACAAGCATGCAAGATGGAACTAAAATAAAACTGGCTTATACATAAATATTATCTTAGAAATGGTTAATAACTTAAGTATATCCCAATTAATATTAAGAAGAATATAATCAAAGATAATAAAATGGAAATTTACATATAAGGATAAAATCCCTCAAAATTAATATTAAGTCGGCATAGCCTTCCATAATCTTGGTTAGAATCGAACCATAGTTCAAAGTGCTTGACCAACCCTAGTTGGGGTGCTTTCAGTTATCAGGGAATTCTAATTCAAGGTTTTGGGTTGACTTGACTTGGTTCGCATCAAGGGTTGACTGCCACAGCAGGACTTTGTGTGACCAAGAGGAAAAGGTTAAGGAAATCCAAAAAGGATTTCAGGATTGGGGAGTCCACTCAGCGGATCAAGGAGATGCGAGTTAATGCAGTTGGAATTTGGAATGCATGCCTAAAACCCTTCAAGTTTCTTGACCAACCCTAGTCGGGGTAATGAGAAGGGAAATATGGATCCTTGCCACTAGAATATTCACGCAACAGAATATTCCTATGTCAATGGTGAGGGATATTGGATTTCGATAAACAAGTGGGAGACTAATAAGTATTAATTTATTTATTTGTATCATTTTTTTTGTAATAAAGTAGTAAACCTTTTCTCATATTATATTGTAGAAATGGAAAGAAAATGAATTCAAACATATCATTACTCACCATACTCGAAAAAGAAAACCTTCTCACCGGCACCAATTTCCAAGAGTGGCAGAGGCATTTACGCATCGTCCATTTCCACGAAAGGAAATTGTATGTGCTGGAAGAGCCTATTCCAATTGCGCCTGGGAAAGAGGATAATGATGAGGAATTATCTCTCTACAAGAAACACATGGATGATGCTACAGATGTCCAGTGTTTCATGCTATCGGCCATGTATAATGAGCTCTTGAAGCAACATGAAAACATGGATGCGTATAGCATGATGTCTCACCTTAAAGATCACTACCAAGAGAAGGCGAGACAAGAGAGGTATGAGATCTCCAATTCTTTGTTTTCCACAAATCTTGGAGAGTCTGTGCCAGCTGGGACTCATGTAGTCAAGCTTATTGGCTATATTGAATGCCTGGACATCTTAGGGATTAAATTCCCAGATGAGTTGCATACAGATCTCATCATATCATCACTGCCCAAGACCTTTCTCTAGCTTCATTTTCAACTATAATATGAGTGGCAATGAGAAGAGTCTATCGGAGCTTCTGACCATGATTCTCCAGGTAGATAAGGACATGGGGATTGACAAACCCGTGATATTTATGGTGAACAAGAAAAAGAATGACAAGGAAAAAGGGCCAAAGACTTATAAACGGTCTGAAGCCCTCGAGCATCGTCCCTCCAAGAAGGTGAATGTAACGACCCAAAGTTTCATTAATGGAAAATCCCTCTTGATCCAGTTAAATGTCTCTTTATAAAAAATGTTTTTATAAGATGTCAACTTCTTTGGTTTTATGATAAGAGTTGTTACCGTTACTTTTATAGTTGTTGAACAGTGATCACATGATTAGTATAAATATAAGGCTTTAACGAACCCAATTTTACACAGACAAAGGAAGCGATGGCCTCATCCAGTATAATTTCCCCATACGAAGCCCATTTTTCAGAGCCTGGAAAAGAGGTGGCGTCTTTGGGCTTCGCCCTTGACCAAGCCCAAGCTGAGTTTCATTATGTCAAGCTCGAACGTGACTGTCTACGGGAAAAGTGGATGTTGATAGAGATTACCACTCGAGCGATGTTATCCGAGCCGCCCCGAGAGTCTGTCACCATCGCACACCTTACCCTTAGATCGTATGCGGCTATTTTAAGGGGTTATGTAAAAAGTAAGTAGTACTATGTTCTTGTACATTATTTGTTTTGTATATAATAATGAATATAATTTCTAGTCATTTTTATACATTGTAAATAGTTTTTAAAGTACAAATGGTGTTTTTAGTTATTATTTAATTAATAATTCAATTTTATTAAATTAAGGGATTTTTGAATTAAATAATATTTTAATAAAATATTATTATTAATATTAAATTAATTTTTATTAAATATAAATGATCTTATAAATTTATGAATGCAATTAAAATTTTTATTAAGTTTTGAAATCCATTTCTGTCAAAACCCGTAAATTTTTGATAAATGTTGGTTTTTATTTTAAAACAGAAAATTAACATATTTAGAAATTTTTTAGATAAAATAAATGTCATTTCTGGAATCAGGACGTCAAAATTATCCAATGGTGAATTTTTCATAATTTTCTGAGACAGTCAAATTTTTGGGTAAAAAATAAATACCGTTTAAATATATAATGTGTTTTATGAAATCATAATGACCCAATGGTGATGTAATAAAATACCATAATCCTTATTTTCGGACAATATATGTTTTATCATTAAAATAATGTGATTTTGTGTTTTTTTGACTTACTTTTCAAAGCATTAATGAACCCCTCAAGACTTATTCAACACTTTTCCTTTTTAAATTAATTTCCATGGGAGTGTGACTCACCTCCACATAAGCAACCTTATTATTTTAAAAAGTTCGGACTTGGGCCTTATAAAATATTTTTTCCTCTTCCCTTTTCCAAAAACCATGGGCAAAAACCAAGGGATGGTTTGTGGTTTGGATTAATTTAATGTAAGGGGACCCAAACCTAAATAATAATGAATTCTCTCACCTTTCCTATATAAACCCACCCAAGCTCCCACTTCCTCCTCACTAAATTCCCTTGGAGTTCGTCCAACCTCTTCCCTACTATCTCTAGAATCCTCCCAAGGTTCCCCAAGCTCCCAAGAAGTCTCTCACAAGCCTCTATCTAGCCTTTGGAAGCACACTTCCAAGTAAAGCGTTTTTCTTCCTTTCTCATTTTTTTAAATTTTCTTTAAGTGGTATTGCCCTTTTAATTTCAATTATGAATGTTGAGGTATGGTTTCTCACCTCCCCCATACTTCCATATTATTGTTTTAATGATGGGAGACTCCTTTATCTCTCATTAAATGCCTCCCATGTACACCTGTTACTATGCTGAAATTCCGAAAAGAACTTCTCTCTCTTCTTTTACATTCAAGCAATACTCTTGTATCATGAACCTAAATTCCATAAAAATTGTTGGTAAATGTATCTATAAGGCCACCTTACTGTACATTACATGTAAATATGATGAGGAACCCCTTTCTCTCTCATCAACCATTTTTTTATGAATTCTTATGTCACGCCGTTACGCTGCCGAAATCGCACCGATTTTCTAAGCCAATGTCATTGTGTAGTGAATACCATGCCCATTTCTCCATCAAGGGTATTCACCTTTATGCACATTTACTTATTGATTATAAAGTTTCATGTATTAATTCCACATTCCTTTATCGTGGAATAAATGATTATGTTTTATGAATCCATGTTTTATGATCCATGTGGCACACTTATACATGAAATGAAATGTTTAAGAAGGGTGCGCCCTTATAGCGCTCCAATGCATTGGGTAAAGTATAGTATCATGATACGTCATGTGAAAAGAGTGTCGAATCATGATAATTCAAGTGCAAAGAGGGTTTACTCGTGATTCATGTGCAATGAGGGTTTACTCATGCTCCATGTGCAATGAGCCTTGGCTCATGCTAATTCGATGTTAAGTGTTGTTGCCACATTTACATGTTATGATTATCATACTTTATCATGCCTTTATGATCATGTTTATTTTATTATCTACTGATATTCCTATTGTTTAACATGTATTGTACTCCTCATGTTATTCCATGTGTACTCCCTTACTGGGCTTTATAGCTCACCCTTTTCTTATGCATGTCCTAAGGTTATCCCATGCAATGCTAAGTACAAGGGAATGTAGTGGTCATGTAAAGGAAGTTTTCAATAAAGATGTTATATTTCATGTTTTAAGTTTTTATGTAATGATACTAATCCCCAAATACACTAAAACTCTCGATCTTATTTTTTGTATCAAGAAATGTGTTATGTAATGAATCATGTTTAAGTTGTAATAAAAAGAAGGGTTGTCATAGTTGGTATCAGAGGATAGGTTTAGTTATTTTGGGGATTAGGAAACCCTAGTAAAGCCTTAAATACAAGGCTAAGTATAATAAAAACATCCCTATGTTTTGGTAAATACTAAGTAAGTGGTTTATAAAACAAATACATCCCTGTATGGATAAGAGCAGGTAGAGGCGGCTCTGGCACAGATGTATCCTAGGGGTAACACCCGAAAACAGCGCTTTGAGATAAAGTCGAACATGAACTGGTGCACGACAACGGGCCTTGCTGCACTCTTGGTTACGACACTCCTGGGGGGATATGTTTTGATAAATTCACAATCTTAGTATGATCCCTTTTTACGGGAAACATTCCCCTAAGAATATATGTTAGAAAGTAGATCATGAAAAGACTAGATTCAAGCCTATAGACTCATGAGTTAAGGAAATAAAATTTTATTTTTGAGTCATCAACTTTTTTCTTTGGATTACCCTTTATGTGTTAACCCTAACTTTCCATTTATTCCAGCCAATGGCAGGTAATATGAGGACTCGGGCTAACAACCGTTGTGAAGACCAGTGTGATGATTGTACTAATGAGATGCACAATCCAATGGGAGCGGGAATCGCGAACATTGTCACGCTTCTCTCTCAGCTAACTCAAGTTTTGAATAGAAACACGGGTCAAGAGGAACGTTCAACCCCCCCTAAGAAAGAACAAGTCTCTATCGAGAGCTTCATGAGACAAAGGCCTCCTACTTTTAGTGGATCATCCGATCCCATGATCGCTGAACAATGGATCAACTCCATTGAAAAGATATTCTCCATCCACTAATGTTCTAAACAAGAGAAGGTTCTCCTGGCTGGTTATCGTATGGAGGGTGAAGCTGATCAATGGTGGACGTTGATCAAAAATAAGAAGCCTGAGGAGGAGATCGAGGCTTTGGAATGGAAGGAATTACGGAAGATGTTTTTCGATAAATATTTTTCACGCACCCTCCAGATTAAGATGGAAAGAGACTTACTTTCCCTCAAGATAATATATGAGGAATATGTTGGAGAATACGAGGAAAACTTCACAAGGCTTGCACGATATGCTTCCGGCTTTGTCGTTACCCACGAATGCAAGGTTTACCACTTCTTTAGTGGGCTGAATCCTAGCTTGCGGAAAGCATTAGCGATCTGTGACTTCGACAGCTATGTGGAAATTTACTGATGTTCCCTCAAGGTCGAAATAGAGATCGGGGAATCAAAGGGGTATCATGGGAACAAGAAGCATAAGTTTGACTTCAATGCTGGTGGTCCGATAGATAAATCCAATGGCGCTAAGAAGTTCCAGCACCCCACTGGCCAAAAGTGCGGAAAGAAGCACCCTGGAAATTGCCTTAAGGGGATGAGAAAATGCTTCAGGTGTGGAAGAGAAGGGAACCTAGTTGTTAACTATCGGCAAGAAGGACCCGCAGCTACGACAGAGGAGAGGAACGCTCCGTTCGAACCTCAACGCGTTTTTCAATGCTATAAATGCAAATAACTGGGTCATTTTGCAAATCAGTACCCTAATCCAAGGGTTATCGGAGGCAACCAACAACATCCAAGACAACAAGGAATAGATTTTTCCATCACTTCTGTCGAATTGAACCCCGACAACGAAGTGGTGACAGGTACTCTAGTTATTCATTCAAGAATAGAGAACACACTTTTTGATTCAGGTTCTACGAATTCTTTTATATCTCGAATGTTTAGTAGAAAAATCCCAACACCACCACAAATCATGGAAGTAAAGATGTCGGAGAGTACGTAAAATGGGGTAATCGTTGCATCCCATGAATATAAGTCCTCCCATGTCATAATCTTTGGATTGAATTTCCCGGCGAATCTAGTCATACTCCCTCTTGAGGAATTTGATGCAATTCTTGGCATGGATTGGCTTTCCTTATATAGAGCCAACATAAATTGTCAGGAGAGGGAAATCACACTCTATATGGAGAATCGACCCCCAATTCTTTACAAGTGTCAGTAGGAAGATGAATCTCCTTTAGCTCCTTCATCTCAAGAATGGATATTATTGCCCTATGAGCATGCGTATCTGGCTAAAATTATTGAGTCCAAAGAAGAAACCATCCTTGAAGAAATGCCTATTGTGAGGGAATTTGCAGAAGTGTTTCCCGAGGAACTGCTTGGTCTTCCTCCTAGAAGAGATGTTGAGTTCTCAATTGAACTTATACATGGGGCATTACCAATATCCAAGACTCCATATAGAATGGTTGTTGTTGAGCTTGAAGAAGTGAAGAAACAACTACAGGAGAATCTAGATAACGGGTTTATACGCCCAAGTGCTTCACCATGGGGTGCACCAGTCCTCTTCGTCAAGAAGAAGGATGGGTCAATGCGGATCTTCATAGATTATCGTGAACTTAACAAAATCACGATAAAGAACAATTATCATCTCCCAAGAATCGATTACTTGTTTGATTAGTTGCGTGGAGAACAATACTTCTCCATGGTGGACTTGCGGTCGTGATATTATCAAGTAAGGGTGAAGAAGGAAGATATCCCCAAGACTGCTTTTCGTACAAGGTACCGGCACTATGAATTCATAGTAATGCCTTTCAGACTCACCAATGCTCCAGCAATATTCATGTATTTGATGAATAGAGTCTTTAGAGAATACCTTGACAAATTTTTGGTAGTCTTTATAGATGATATTCTAATATACTCCAAAACCAAGGAGGACCATGAGAAGCATTTAAGAATTGTACTGGAGACTTTTTGCAAGGAGAAGCTCTATGAAAAGTACAGCAAGTGTGAGTTGTGGTTGAAGGAGGTCTCATTCTTGGGCAATATCATCACAAGCAGTGGGATATCTGTGGATCCCTCCAAAACAGATGCAATTGAGGGATGGTCGAGGCCAACATCGGTAACCGATATCCATAGCTTCTTGGGGTTAGCTAGATATTATCGACGATTTGTGAGAAATTTATCACGATTGTCCAACCCTCTTACCAAGATAACTCGAAAGGGAGTAATGTTTTCTTGGAGTTATGAATGCGAAGAAAGCTTCAAGGAGTTGAAAAGGAGGCTTATCACTGCACCCCTGATCACTTTACCCAAAAGTGGGGAGCTTTTTGTGGTATTCAGTGATGCTTCGAAGAAGGGATTAGGATGTGTGCTGATGCAGAATGATAAAGTGATATCCTATGCCTCAAGGCAGTTGAAAATCCATGAGAGAAACTATCAAACACATGATCTAGAGTTGGAGGCTGTGATCTTTTCCTTGAAAATCTTGCGGCATTATCTTTATGGAGAGAAATGTGAGATATATACTGACCACAAGAGTCTTAAATATATATTCACACAGAAAGAGCATAATCTGAGCCAGAGAAGATGGATAGATCTCATAAAGTATTATGACTGTTCAATACATTACCACCCTGGGAAAGCGAACAAGGTGGCAGATGCCCTAAGTAGAAAGGATCCATCGATTCAATCAATGATGAGAATTGAGAAGGATCCAATATTCTTAGACTTGATGAAGATGGACGTGGGAATCATAAAGAATGGAAAATCATCAATCCTTTCACAAATGATTTCTCAACCATCTCTTTTGGAAAGGTTAAAGGATGCTTAAAAGGATGGTGTGGGAATTCAAGAAAAAGTGGAAACTATCAAAAAGGGAAAATCCTCGGAGATTAATGTTAATGAAGAAGGAATTGTGCTGTTTGGGAAAAGACTATGTGTTCCATCGTGTTCGGAGCTGGAGAAGGAACTTTTGGATGATGCACATAGTTCAAATTCCCTTATTCACCCAGGGAGCACAAAGATGAATTGGGATCTCCGAGAAAACTTTTGGTGGGATAATATGAAGAAGGAGATCGCTGAATATACATCAAAGTGCCTGGTGTGTCAGCATGTGAAGGCAAAGAGCCAGAAGTCTAAGGGGATGATGAAACCATTGCCCATACCATAATTTAAATGGGAGAACATCACCATGGACTTTGTCACCGAACTTCCAAGGACATTCAAAGGAAACAATGCAATCTGGGTTGTTGTGGATCGTCTTACAAAGACTGCACACTTCATTTCTATTCGAGAGTATTTATCTTTGGATCAACTGGCGCGAATATATATCAGAGAAGTGGTAAGGTTTCATGGAGTACCACTATCTGTTGTGTCTGACCGAGTTACAAGATTCACCTCTATGTTTTGGAAGAGTCTTCAACATGCTCTGAATACTGAACTGAACTTCAGTACAGCCTATCATCCTCAAACTGATGGCCAATCCGAGCGGACTATCCAAACACTTGAGGATATGTTGAGAGCGTGCTCAATGGACATTAAAGGAGGATGGGATCATCATCTTCTTCTGGTTGAGTTCTCTTATAATAATAGTTTCCACTCGAGGATCCAAATGACACCATATGAAGCCCTGTATGGGAAAAGGTGCAGAACACCGGCATGTTGGGATGCGGTCGGTGAACGTAAGCTTCTTGGACCAGAAATGGTCGATGAAATGGTAGATAAGGTGAAAACCATTCAGCAGCATATCAAGGCAGCCCAGAGTCGACAGAAGAGTTATGAAGATAATTGTCGACGAGACCCTGAATTTAAAGTTGGATACATGGTGTTTTTACGCATATCTCCGTGGAATAAGGTCATGAGGTTTGGAAATAAAGGGAAGTTAAGTCCAAGGTACATCAGTCCCTTAGAGATTTTTGATCGTGTTGGGGTTGTGGCCTATCGACTAGCACTTCCACCTACTATGGCCAAGGTGCATGATGTCTTTCATGTATCCCTCTTAAGGAAGTACATACCGGACCCTTCACATGTACTCTCTTCTGAGGTGGTACAATTGGAATATGATCTTTCTTATGAGGAGAAACCAGGGAAGATCTTAGATCATAGAGAAAAAGTTCTACTAAATAAGACAATGCCCCTCGTCAAGGTGTTGTGGAGAAACCACAAGTTTGAATAAGCGACTTGGAAGTCGGAGGATATGATGAAGCTGAGTTACCCACATTTTTTTTAGTGTGGGAAAAGGAAAATTTTGAGGGGGAAATTTCTTAAGGGGGGAATATTGTAACGACCCAAAGTTTCATTAATGGAAAATCCCTGTTGATCCAGTTAAATGTCTCTTTATAAAAAATGTTTTTATAAGATGTCAACTTCTTTGGTTTCATGATATGAGTTGTGAACGTTACTTTTATAGCCATTGAATAGTGATCACATGATTAGTATAAATATAAGTCTTTAACGAACCCAATTTTACTCAGACAAAGGAAGCAATGGCCTCATCCGGTAGAATTTCCCCATACGAAGCCCATTTGTCAGAGATCAGAAAAGAGGTGGCGTCTTTGGGCTTCTCCCTTGACCAAACCCAAGCTGAGCTTCATTATGTCAAGCTCTAACGTGACCGTCTACGAGAAAAGTGGAAGTTGATAGAGATTACCACTCGAGCGATGCTATCTGAGCCACCCTAAGAGTCTGTCACCATCGCACACCTTACCCTTAGGTCTTATGCGGATATTTTAAGGGGTTATGTAACAAATAAGTAGTAATATGTTCTTGTACATTATTATTTTTTGTATATAATAATTAATATAATTTATAGTCATTTTTGATTCATTGTAAATAGTTTTTAAAGTACAAATGGTGTTTTTAGTTATTATTTAATTAAGAATTCAATTTTATTAAATTAAGGGATTTTTGAATTAAATAATGTTTTAATAAAATATTATTATTAATATTAAATTAATTTTTATTAAATATAAATGATCTTATAAATTTATGAATGCAATTAAAATTTTTATTAAGGTTTGAAAGCCATTTCTGTCAAAACCCGTGAATTTTGGATAAATGTTGGTTTTTATTTTAAAAGTGAAAATTAACAAATTTAGAAATTTTTTTAGATAAAATAAATTTCATTTCTGGAATCAGGACATCGAAATTATCCAATGATGAATTTTTCATAATTTTCTGAGACAGTCAAATTTTTTGGTAAAAATTAAATACCGTTTAAATATATAATGTGGTTTATGACATCATAATGACCCAATGGTGAGGTAATAAAATACCATAATCCTTATGTTCGGACAATATATGTTTTATCATTAAAATAATGTGATTTTGGGTTTGTTTGACTTACTTTTCAATGCAATAATGAACCCCTCAAGACTTATTCAACACTTTTCCTTTTAAATTAATTTCCATGGGAGTGTGACTCACCTCCACATAAGAAACCTTATTATTTTAAGAAGTTCCGAATTGGGCCTTATAAAATATTTTTTTACTCTTCCCTTATCCAAAAACCATGGGCAAAAACCATGGTATGGTTCGTCGTTTGGATTAATTTAATGTAAGGGGACCCAAACCTAAATAATAAAGAATTCCCTCACCTTTCCTATATAAACCCACGCAAGCTCCGACTTCCTCCTCAATAAAATCCCTTGGAGTTCGTCCACCCTCTTCCCTACCCTCTCTATAATCGTCCAAAGGTTCCCCATGCTCCCAATAAGCCTCTCACAAGCCTCTCTCTATCCTTTGGAAGCACACTTCCAAGTAAGGGTTTTTTCTTCCTTTCTCATTTTTGTCAATTTTCTTTAAGTTGTATTGACCTTTTAATTTCAATTATGAATGTTGGGGTATGGTTTCACACCTCCACCATACTGCCCTCTTATTTTTTTTAATTATGGGAGACTCCTTTGTCTCTCATTAAATGCCTCCCATGTACACCTGTTACTATGCCGAAATTCTGAAAGGAACTTCTCTCTCTTCTTTTACATTCAAGCAATACTCTTGTATCATGAACCTAAATTCCATTACAATTGTTGGGACATGTATCTATATGGACTCCTTACTGTTCATTACATGTAAATATGATGAGGAACCCCTTTCTCTCTCATCAACCATTTTTTACGAATTCTTATGTCACGCTGTTACGCTGCCGAAATCGCACTGATTTTCTAAGCCAATGTCATTGTGTAGTGAATACCATGCCCATTTCTCCATCAAGGGTATTCACCTTTATGCATATTTACTTATTGATCATAAAGTTTCATGTATTAATTCCATATTCCTTTATCATGGAATAAATTATTATGTTTTATGAATCCATGTTTTATGATCCATGTGGCACACTTATGCATGAAATGAAATGTTTATGAAGGGTGCGCCCTTATAGCGCTCCAATGCATTGGGTAAAGTATAGTATCATGATATGTCATGTGCAATGAGTGTTGACTCATTCTAATTCAAGTTCAACGAGGGTTTACTCGTGCTTCATGTGCAATGAGGATTTACTCATGCTCCATGTGAAATGAGCCTTGGCTCATGCTAATTCAATGTTAAGTGTTGTTGCCAAATTTCCATGTTATGATTATCATGCTTTATCATGCCTTTATGTTCATGTTTCTTTTATTCTCTATTGATATTCAATTGTCTAACATGTATTGTACTCCTCATGTTATTCCATTTGTACTCCCTTACTTGGATTTATAGCTCACCCTTTTCTTATGCATGTACTTAGGTTATCCCATGCAATGCTAAGTACGAGGGAATGTAGTGGTCATGTAAAGGAATTTTTCAATAAAGATGTTGTATTTCATGTTTTAAGTTTTTATGTAATGATCCTAAGCCCCAAAGACACTAAACCTCTTGATATTCTTTGTTGTATCAAGTGAAGTTTTATGTAATGAATCATGTTTAAGTTGTAATAAAAAGTAGGGTTGTCATAGGGAAGATCCAGAGGCAGGGAAAGGAATGGGAGGCAGTGCGTTTTTCATATGGAAAGCAGGGCCACTGGAAGAGGAACAGCACCCAAACGCATGGGGATGCTAAAGGTGCGTTCGTTATCAAGTGCAATCGTTCTATTTCTGCACATTGGGTATTAGATACAGCTTGTGGGGCTCACATCTGTATTCAAATGTAGGAACCAAGTAGATTTAGAAATATCGCCAGAGGAGAGGTGGATCTTCGAGCTGCCAATGGCACAAGGCTAGCTGCGTTGGCTATTGGCGACTATCACCTCTCATTGCAAACTGGCATGATTTTGGTTTTACAAAATTTTTAATTTGTGCCTAGTGTTACCAAGAACATAATTTATGTAACTTGTTTGGAGATGGATGGATTTATTTTCAGGTTTGGAAATAAGGGTTCTCTCTTTTATAAGAACAACATATGTTATGGTTTGTCACATTTGAATAATGGTTTGTATGTATTAAATTATGAAAACCAAGTGTTGGCAATCGATAACGAAACAAACTCACATGACTCGTGCATCGCCCAGTTATGGCATCACCGCCTTGGCCATGTGAACGAGAAGCGCTTGAAAAAGCTCTACCAATATGGCTATTTAGACTCTATTGAGATAAAACCACTTGATTGATTCCACGCTTGTTTACAAGGAAAAATGACCAAGCCGCCTTTTGGTGGACAAGGTGAAAGGGCCACAGAGCTTCTAGGATTGGTACACACGGATGTATGTAGACCATTTCAAGTAGAAGCTAGAGGTGGATATTCTTATATCATTACTTTTACTGATGATTTGAGTAGATATGGCTATGTGTACTTAATGAGGTATAAGTCAGAAGCCTTAGTTAAATTTAAGGAATTCAAGAATGAAGTAGAGAATCAGCTTGGTAAGAAGATAAAGAACCTTTGATCGGATCGAGGTGGAGAATATATGAACCAAGAGTTCATCGATCTTCTACGGGAGTCTGGGATTCTATCTCAGCTCACTCCTCCTCATACACCACAGTGGAATGGTGTTATTGAAAGGAGGAACCAAACCTTTTTGGACATGGTGAGGTTGATGATGAGTCATGCGAATCTTCCTTTATCCTTTTGGGGATATGCATTACAAAATAGAACATACACATTAAACTGAGTACCAACTAAGGCGACAAATGGAATTACATCCAAGTTATGGAATGGAAGGAAACCCACTTTGTCACACACACATGTATGGGGATGCGAGGCATTTTTAAGGCCTTCTTATGAAACAAACTAGAACCCCGGGGCACGAAGTGTATCTTTATAGGATATCCCAAGTAAACGAAAGGATATTACCTATATAACCCTCAAGACAAGAATGTGAATGTCGCCAGACAATCCGTCTTTCATGAGAGGGATCACATCCTCAAGAAGGATAGTGGGAGAAAGATTGACTTCGATGAAGATGATGCTCAAGATACACAGGAGTTGGTACAGGAACAAGTTCCACAGGTCCCCATGGAAGAGGTTCCAGAAACACAAGTACTGCATAGGAGCTCAAGAGAGGTAAGGGAACCAGAGAGATTTGGCTTCCTAGTCATCGAGGATGGTGAATCATTAATGTTGGACAATGATAAACCTCTCTCCTACAAGGAAGTAGTAGAAAGCTCAGAAGCTACAAGATGGCTTGAAGCTATGAATTCTAAGATGGATTCCA
The DNA here is from genome assembly GCA_963277665.1 of Viscum album. NCBI lineage: Eukaryota > Viridiplantae > Streptophyta > Magnoliopsida > Santalales > Viscaceae > Viscum > Viscum album. Next base: position 1,861,988,423 of record OY728120.1, on the reverse strand, counting down.
TGTATCAGAACCAAGTTTGGGTTTTGGTCGATGATCCAGTTGATGTAAATCCTGTTAGATGCAAATGGGTATTCAAAAGAAAGCTGGACATGGAAGGTCAAGTTAGCACCTATAAAGAAAGGTTAGTGTCTAAAGGATTCAGACAGCGTCAAGGAATTGACTATGATGAAACCTTCTTGCTAATTTCCATGTTTAAATCCATAAGAATCATACTTTCCATAGCAGCTTACCATAATTATGAGATTTGTAAGATGGATGTCAAAACATCATTCCTTAACGGGAACCTTCATGAAGATGTCTATATGACACAACCAGAAGGGTTTGTCACACCAAGTGAATCCAAACAGGTTTGAAAGTTTCTTAAATCCATTTATGGATTGAAGCAAGCATCCAGGTCATGGAACATTCGATTTAATGAAGCCATAAAGGAATTTGGTTTCATTAAGAATGAATGTGATCCATGTGTTTATAAGTGGTTGAATGGGAATGTGGTCGTCATCCTAGTGGTATATGTTGATGACATATTGCTTATGGGAAATGACGTACCAGCCTTACAATAAGTTAAGGACTGGTTGAAAAAGTGTTTCTCCATGAAGGACTTAGGAGAAGCAGCCTACATTCTAGGGATCAAGATCATTCGTGATAGATCCAAGAGGCTGCTTGTACTAAGTCAGGGTACATACATTGACCTGATACTAAAGAGACTTAGTATGGAAAAATCCAAGAGGGGATTAGTTCCAGTGTCACATGGCTTACATCTTTCTAAGAAAATGTGTCCCTAGACACAACAGAAGAAAGATAGGATAAGTAAAATCCCATACGGTTCGGCTATAGGATCAATCATGTATGCCATGTTATGTACCAGGCTTGATGTTGCCTATGCACTGAGTATGGTAGGAAGATATTAAGAAGATCCAAGAGAACAACATTGGACTGCTGTTAAGACCATCCTTATGTATCTGAGAAGAACTAAGGATATGTTCTTGGTGTATGGAGGATACAAGGAGCTTGTCATCAGAGGGCATGCTGATGCTGGTTTTTAGACCGATCATAATGATCTAAAGTTGCAATCTGGATATGTTTTCTATCTCAATGGAGTAGCTGTGAGCTGGAAGAGTTCAAAGAAGCCAGTTGTCACCGATTATACAGCGGAGTCTGAGTATATAGAGGCTTCTAATGCATCCCAGGAAGCCATATGGATTTGTAACTTTGTCCGGGAGCTTGATGTGGTGCCTAGAAGTAATGATCCCATTACATTGTATTGTGATAATACTGCAGCGGTGGCTCTTTCAAAAGAATCAAGGTCACATCAACGGACAAAGCACATACTCCAGAAGTATCACCTCTTGAGGTATTTATATCAAAGGGGTGAATTTGAAGTGAGCAGAGTGTCCATGGAAGAGAACGTGGCGGACCCCATGACTAAAGTCCTATCTCAGCAGAAGCATGAATATCATGTGAGAGCCAGCGGGTTAAATGTTATTAGGAGTTTCCTCTAGTCCAAGTGGGGTTCTGTTGGAGTTGGTGGCCTAGAACCAACTACTTTTTACTTTATTCATAAATAAATTTCTTATCACATCTTGATTGTTCTTCTGTTTGACAATGCATGTGATAATGTCCTATGAACAGTTGTTGCATTAATGGATCATAGCGGATCCCTGCTATGATGATAACCCGGAAGTTCCATAACACTATTCTTGAATATATGTTCTATGGCCAGATGATATTATTTGAGGGACACAAATAATATAGATCATTAGGGGTGAGGACTCATAAAACTTTGAGGCACCTTCTCATGGTGTGTGCCCTTGGTAATATCTAGGAGGATATTATGAGAACGAGACCTCCCAGTAGGAAATACACATTTCATAGTGTCATTGGATGTTCCTATATTCACACATCTGTATTGGTCATTAGACTTTAAGATTATTATTAATTGGTATTACAACTCGCGCACATAGATGTATTGATGAAAACTGTGATGACACACTGTTCGTAGTGAGGTAGGATACGTTGGGTGGGTCATGAGTAATACTGCATTAATAGATGATGCGAGAAAGGATTTGGCCCTTTGGTTCCATAGCATAAGTAGATATCTCAGGCCCTTTGATGGAATTGATATAGCCTAAATAAATCCATGGCCATGGTAAGGTTTGGGAGAGTTCAATTCTGGGAAGTAAAAGAAAGAATAATTGACCACATGGGTTGATGGCACTAGCATGCAACCCGCTTGATTAGTGATATCGATACAAAGGGATTATATTACATTGTAAGCGTTCTTAGGAGGTGACACGTCCTTGCGGCATTAACTTATTTCTCTATGGGTGACTTGGCGTGTTTCTAGACGCTAACATTGGACTTTAGGTAGGCTCCACCTAATGCCACAAAGAAAGAGGCCTAGAGGGTCACACACTAATTGTTTCCATGTATCTCAATTAAATATTAATTTAACAAGTTAAATAAATATTATTCCCAACTGTGATGTAATAATTATTTAAGGATGCATGATCGCATTAATTTCAAAACTAGTTATTCGAGAGAATATATTGTGGGTGAAATAATATATACATATTTATTAGCGAGTAATGCAGTTACATTTATTTAAGAAATAAATAGCCATTACTAAAGGTCTAATAAATATGGGAGAGTAAATAAATAAAATGGAAAAATAAAAGTACACGCCATGTATATTTATATACACGCCGTGTAGTTTTTTTTTTCAGGATTCTTGAGAAAAATATTGTTTATTTAATTAAATGATATTAAATGTAATATGTTGGGTGCACGTCAAGTAATAATGATGGTCAACTGTCATTATTAAGACATGGGGTATTACTAAGAATTAAATGAAATGATTAAATGATTTCGAGAAATTAATTCATTTTATTATTCTAAGTATTATAATTACAAATTACATTATTCTCATAGAGGAGATACATTTTTTTGTGCACAATGAATCTGGAAATACTCTCAGCCAAGTGAGAATTCCCTTTCCACCAAGAATGCTTTCATGTTACGAAAGCAAGATCCTCCACCGGATCAAGGCAGTTGAAGGTAGACATCGCAAGCGAAGGATCTTCAGTGCTAGCACCCGAATATCCCTTTATCAACATCTAGAGATACGTGGAGCACGTGTGAATCACCGCTAGAGGAATCCTGTACTTGGATTCTACAACACAACGACAGATCACAGGATTGTGACCGGAGACTCCAACGAAGAAATAATTCCATCAAGGTAATTCTTATGAATTAAGTAAATTAATTATAATCAACATATGATGATCCTATATCAAGGGTTCCAGGACTCTTCTTTTCTTTTTTGTTCTTTGTTCTATTCCGAAGATTCAGCGTTTCATATCGTGATGGATCTCAGATTGTACATTGTTTAATGTTAAAATTAAAGTTGGGTTAACCCACCAACGCGCTTCCACTGCGCCCGAAACCTATAATAAGAAACACTAATATTTTAATAAGTTCGGACTTTGGCCTTATAAAATATTGTTTTCCTCTTCCCTTTTACAAAAACCATGGTCAAAATACATGGGATGGTTTGTGGTTTTGATTAATTTAATGTAATGGGACCCAAACCTAAATAATAAATAATTCCCTCACCTTTCTTATATAAAACTACCCAAGCTCCCACTTCCTCCTCACTCAAAGCCCTTGGAGTTCATCCAACGTCTGCCCTAATCTCTCTAGAATCCTCCCAAGGTTCCCCAAGCTCCCATGAAGCCTCTCACAAGCCTCTCTCTAGCCTTTGGAAGCACACTTCCAAGTAATGGTTTTTTCTTCCTTTCTCATTTTTTGTCCAATTTTCTTTAAGTTGTTTTTCCCTTTTAATTTCAATTATGAATGTTGGGGTATGGTTTTGAACCTCCCTCATACTTCCCTATTTATGATTGAATAATGGGATACCCTTTTCTCTCTCATTAAATTCCTCCCATATACACCCGTTACTATGCCGAAATTCCGAAAGGAACTTCTCTCTCCTATTTTACATTCAAGCAATACTTTTGTATCATGAATCTAAATTCCCTTAAAATTGTTGGGGCATGTATCTATATGATCTCATTACTATCCATTACTTTTAAATATGATGAGGAACCCCTTTCTCTCATATCATCCTTTTTTATGAATTCTTATGTCATGCCGTTACGCTGCCGAAATCGCACCGATTTTCTAAGCCAGTGTCATTGTGTAGTGAATACCATGCCCATTTCTCCATCAAGGGTATTCACCTTTATGAACTTTTACTTATTGATTATAAAGATTCATGTATTAATTCCACATTCCTTTATCGTGGAATACATGATTATGTTTTATGAATCCATGTTTTATAATCCATGTGGCACACTTATGCATGAAATGAAATGTTTAAGAAAGGTGCACCCATATAGAGCTCCAATGCATTCGGTAAAGTATAGTATCATGATACATCATGTGCAATGAGTGTTGACTCATTCTAATTCATGTGCAATGAGGGTTTACTCATGATTCATGTGCAATGTGGATTTACTCATGCTCTATGTGCAATGAGCCTTGGCTCGTGCTAATTCCATGTTAAGTGTTGTTGCCACATTTTCATGTTATGATTATCATGCTTTATCAAACCTTTATGTTCATGTTTATTTCACGCTCTATTGATATGCCTATTTTCTAATATGTATTTTACTCCTCATGTTATTCCATGTGTTCTCCCTTACTCGGCTTTATATCTCACCCTTTTCTTATGCATGTCCTCATTTTATCCCATGCAATGCTAAGTACGAGGGAATGTAGTGGTCATGTAAAGGAAGTTTTCAATAATGTTGTTGTATTTCATGTTTTAAGTTTTTATTTAATGATCCTAAGCCCCAAAGACACTAAACCTTTGGATCTTCTTTTTTGTATCAAGTGATATTTTATGTAATAAATCTTGTTTATGTTTGTAATAAAATCAGGGTTGTCATACCCCTAATGGCCCATACCCCATAGGGATTGGGGGAATATTCATTTTTATCATCACCACAGAGATAATAGGGATTCAGTAGGATGGGAGGGAAAATTTCTGTATCCATTCAATCCCTCCCATTGCAAGACTAACCTCTACTAGTCAGTGCCTATTTGACAATCATGAATAGAAACTCCCTAACTGAAACTTAATTTTTTATTTTCAAACACTTTTTGGGAAAGTGAGAAACCATGGGACACAAACCGCACAAGAATAAAACTGAAACAAACCAACATCAAAGATCACCCAAACAAAAAACAAGAACATACCAGTGAAACCACTAATAATCATAATAACCATACTCGTCACCACACAAGACACATGAGTCCTCCTCCACAATGGACGATTCCCATTCAGATGCTAGTTTATATTGCCTCATTTGATCCATAGAGCACTGCCCATAACTCGATTGCATGGTAGAATCTCCGTCAAGTTCAACACTCACCAGACAAGATAAGAAGAAAATATAGAAAATTTGATCAGAACCCCCATGTTCAGAAACCAAAATGGCACAATATTGAAAAGGGATAAAATAATGACCCTAATGAAGGTAGTATAGAATCATCATGTTGCTTTAAATTTAATCAAAGAACTAACATCATCCAATATACATCTGTAAGTGTCTTCACTATCAATAAGTTATAAATTTATCAAGACATAAATAAAGAAGGTCAGAACATGTAGAATATACACCTAGAGGAGGTTGTTTTGGATCAACTGACAGAGGTTTCATGCACCCATAACAAGAGAATGATAAAAAAATAGAACCACTAAATATAAATATAGAACCTATCCATAGGAACCCTTACAAAGAAAAATGGAAAGTGGCAGAAACATCTTGATTACTGCCTAATAGAATTGATGTTCCCTCCGTAGACTAACTGTTCTCAAAATATGATATTGAAATATGAGATCTTCCAAAACTCAATGATCTCATACTAAGGGGGGATACTACTACAGGGTATAATCATTATGTAGAGATGAATATTCTCCATCCAATAGTTGATCAGATAGAAAAATAATTTTTTGGGCATCAAATGGGTTCAGGATTCATATAGCCAGTCATTGTAAATGAGGATGCTAAAATTAATCACGATTTCCATAAATTGCAATGAAAGATTCTACCTCACTAAGGAAATCATTCAGTCATAGTGAAAAATTTTAATCACCAACAGATGAAGGTGGGGTTACCTCCTCAGCCTCTTCCTCCACCTTGTGGATTAGGGGTGGATCAAGAATTAGTACCCCCAGAGTCACTTAAGTACATCGAGTCTTTGGATACACAAATAGAAGACATAGAGAAATTATGAACACCAATAAAACCTAATATCGAGCTATATCCAAAATGGTTGGATGATAATCCACCTCTACCCAACTTTGGAAATTCTAACTTCTCTACCATTTATGGTGTAGGTGACTATAAAAAACATCTCACACACATCAGATCCCTATGTGGGCCGATGATGGTTCCTCAATATCAATATGAGGAAACAATGGTAAGGTGTATTTTATATACTCTAATTTGGATAGCCTTTGTTTTATATAGTAGAATCACAGAAAGACCCATTTTAGTTTGGGAATACCTTAATCATTAAATCCTTTATTAGTTCATCTTAATTTTATGGAATACATAAATTTTCAGCCTAATTAATTGTAATAAACATGAGAACATGAGTGTGTCTGATTTCATAGAATGGGGAAATATTTAACCAATTATCTTATCATCAATATCTCAGAATAGAAACTGCAAGAACTCTATGTAAAAAATATTAGGGATGAGTTGTGTACACCTCTAATCCCCATGAAATATCCAGCTGGGTTCTAAGTGTTCAATTAAATGACACAATGTATTGAAGAATCAATCAAGTGGACCTGATCCATGTCTCAAATCATGCCCATAGAATAGGGTAAAAGGCTAGGCATAGAAGAAGATACAGTTTTCAGGGTCAAGCTAGTAACAGTTCCCATCTAGCCACCTAGGCATTCTATAAACTATCCATCACAACTTTTTGATTAGTTAAATAATATATAATATCCCTCTTCTAGAAAAAAAAATAGGGTATCCCAATATTTTATTAATGGATGGAAAAATTATACTCTTTCTGAAATGAAAAATCCCTCGGTTACATATTGGCTTCCAAGGATAATAACCTGCTCAAGATTCCATCACCTAGGGAGCCTGATAAGGTGATCCTAAATAACATCCCTGACTACTTCCCCTTCCATAGGAGGCCACACCATAGAATCCAAGACATATTCATCTTCAATGAAGTCCTTCAAGGCAAGTTCAATTATGTAAAGGTGGAATTAGAAAACTCTCCAGATCATGTGCCTTGCATAAAAATTATACAGTCAGTAGAATAGGATGGTTGGAAGACGTTCCATCCAGGTGAGCACAAATATTTTACCATTGTATGAGTCAAAAAATAGTTCATCAAGCTCATACCAACCTAAAATAACTATTTTGAAGACCTGAAATATCTCCACTGCCAAAGAAGGAAACATCATAATTACATCCTAAATGTGTGTGTGACTGGAAAAAGTTAGGTGAAATAGATGTGGAGGAATCATATTATTCCCCATCAAAAGCCCTTACTCTTATAGATTTCATCCATACACCATTCACAACACATGAACTACCTCACAAAACATAATCCTTATCAAATTATGAGCTCATATTTGTTTTTTCAATGTGATACACTTGGAATACCACTTCTCTAATGATGATTATGACCTTGAATATGAATACCTCAACATAACTGGGGAGTGGGAGGCTACATTCATCGAAACCAAGGTTACACAGGACATCAAAATCAGGGTCAGACCTAATATTCATATCATATCCCCACAGAGGATATATATGAAGTTGAAAATCATGGTAAAACACTCTTCTGGGGGGGAAGTTATAGGGAGGTATCCAAGCACCCTTTAGTAGTCATTCACACTGAATTTTATTACATGATCCCTTATGGGAGGTTCGATCATCCAATCAACCTTAAAAGTGAAAGGCTCACAGGGCCCGCACTGCCAGTAGTAGATGTCACCTCAACCTCTGTAAAAAATCCATTCCCATCCACCTCATATTCCTCAACTCTTTAACCACATTCCTAGGATAATCTTAGTATCATGAATTCTTTATCTTTGGAACAAAAGTCCAATGTTATGAAATACATGTCTATTTTCCCAGGAAACTCTTGATCCTCGATGCACTTCATCATTCAAATGAAAATAATAATGATATTTTTGTAATCCCTCCAGAGCCCATCGGAATTCTAGATATAATTCAATATAGTGAGGTCTACCGAGTGAAAACTATTTCCCTAGAATGTCCTATCACCATCTCATTCACTGATCAAGTTTAGGAAGAGGTCATACAAGGATATATCAGACCCATATATGTTTCAGTTAGACTGAATAATTTCAAAGTCTAAATGGATTAATTAATAATGGATATTGGATCAATATCTTCCTAGTTAAAACCCTAAGATTTTTGGGATGTGGGAATGGGGACTTATCTCCCAAAAATTTGACCATCCAAGGTTATGATAAACATGAGAAAAGGACCCTTGGAATTATCAAGCTCAAAGAACAGTTTTGGTAAATAGCATTTGATATTATTTTCTAGGTTTTCTATCAAGACACCACATAGAATATGTTACTCGAAAGGCCATGGATCCATAAAAACATGGTGGTACCTTTAACATTCCACCAATCTCTAATGTATCACATTGATGGAGAAGTCACCATACTACCTATTGAAAATGACCCCAATGGAGACCTGAGGATCCACATATGTTGAAAAATATTTCTATAGGAACTGAGACAAGATAAAATGGTGGATGATAATCTATAGGTCATAGATCCCATTGGCTAGGGTACCACCCTTTTTAATCCTAGGAGTATACTCGATTGTGTCTATATGATCCCAATATATTTGGTTGAGGTGGAAGATCTAATACCATAGGTTAAATCCTCAAATTTCTTCAGTGATAGTGTGAAATTAAATTATCTTAGGAATGTATCTCTCTAATGAATTTGACAGTAAGGGATGGTAATATCCCTTTTAATTTCTTCCATCACCCTAAATGTGACATATAAGACCTTATACTTTCATATTTTTCAAAAAATTCCCCCAAAAAATAATAGCTAGAGGAGTATGAGGATTGAAATATAAATTCCTCACCCACATTTGAAGGAGGTGTCTCCACTACCATTGATGAGCTTAGGAAAATAAACATGGAAATAGAAGAAGACTCTCGACCTACTTTGATTAGTGTTTCCATTCCCCTAGAAGAGTATATATTTACATTGAATTTATAAAGAAGCACCAATATATGTTCTCTTGGAACTATATATAAATTATTAAATTAAATAAATATGGGGTTATACACCATCTGGGACTTCTCAAGAGCATGGAGGATCCAAACATTCAACCACGAGGATTCACCCCTCTCATTCCACCAATCTAGAGGTGAATGTTTACAAGTTTATCAAAGGAGAATTTTTCTTGGGAGTGAAATACCAAAGAAGGAATTCTAACAACATCCATATAATGAAAAAAATGAGTTGACATGGGTCTGCATTGACTTTAGAGACCTCAAACAGTATTTATAGAAGGATGATTTCCAATTCCTGATCACATAACTCTGGATCGATGCGACTGCTAGCATCTATGCCATTTATTTATTTGATGATTACCCATGGTAAAATTAGATAAAAATTTCCCTTGAAGAGATTGAATCAAATTAATTTAGTGTCCCTCAAGGGATCATATAATATAAATTCATTCTATTTTGATTACTGAATTTTTGAACTACATATCAGCACACCATACATCAAATATTCAATCCACTCATATGATGGATATCCGAGTGTTATATTGATAAATTGGCTGCTAAATCCTGATAGTGATGTGATCACTTCATGGATCTTCAAAAAAATTGATAATATGCGACAACATATTATAGAGAGGAATTTGCTAAAATTTTCTTTTAGGATAACATCAAGAAGGTTCTTTGTCTTTTTGGTATGCCAGCACAACATTGAGGATTACCTATATAATAAAAGTGTTATTTTAGAATTATCACACCTAGAAATCTCAAATAACTGAGGGGACTCCCAGGAAAACTCACCTACACTCAATGATTCATAGCCAACATAGCTGTAATAGTTATCCACTTACCACTCTAATGAGGAAGGGAATATCTTATCACTGGGATGATGTCTATTGAAAATAAAATGAAATTAACAAGTAGTACTTGTTTCATCCACTAATTTTGAATCCTCTGGTCGAAGGTAGGACACTCATCTTGTTGATGGTTTCCATGAAATTCTCCCGTGGATCCCTCATCTAATAAAAAACATTATGTGGGAAGTGAAATAGTATCTATTACATCATCCAAAAGATGTTATGTACTGAGACTATATATTATGATGTTGATAAGAACTACCTCTCACTCTTATTTGTGGTTACAAGTACTAGGCATTACTTTCAATACTAAGAAGTCCACTTGGTCTCTCATATTATTCCACTCAAGTACATCCATGGCCGTCCATTATTGATTGGGTTCTTGGAATGATGGTCGGTCATTATACAATAATATGCCACTCAACTAATATCAAAGTGGTCAGTGGAAAAGAAATCCCTAGACAATTTCCTCCAATAACATCATACCCTTGGAAATACACCATAGGATACTATGATTTTAGATGAGGCATACTTATAATTCAATGAAACTCCCCAATTATGGGAGATGTACTTTGATGGAACCTCATAAAGACCTATTCGTACAAGGATGGAAAACCGGATGAATAATTGTGTTACTCTAGGAATTTTATTTTTCTACCAAGAAAAAGTAGTTTTTACCAACACTTTATCACTATTCAAAGGCTACACAAATAATGGGCCAGAATGTCATGTTCTCATAATTGGAATTGAACTGGCCATAAACTTTCATAGATCCCACCTAAAAATCAAAGTGGACTTGGAATTTTTGATAAAGAAGATAAATGGTGAATATTACATTAAAAATAATAACATGCCCTACTCATTGGATAAATTAGGTGTTTTATGGATGAGTTCGTTTCTGAGTTAGAAATGCATCATGTTCCATGATCACAGAATAATCACACTGATGCATCGACTATTTATGCAACTATCCAAGATAACCATGATTAGGAGTACGAAATATTCCTTATCCAACATCAAATAAAGGCATCATCAATCATTATCTGTTATATGGAAGAAATAACTCAAGTCATCACCACCTTATAGTGTGATAAGTCAATGACCACTCCTAGATGGATGTATACAATAATTGGATATCCCAAAAATAGTATTCTCCCAATAGATCATGTCAAAATGGAATAGATTAAACATCAAGAATTAAATTTCATAGTACATGATTGTCAAAATGAGAATAAATCCCTCCAAAATATTAGGATTTTATAGAATACTCCTCATATGTATAGAATAATTATATATTCTTTGTATTGTGGAAGAAGCCCATGTAGGTTCTTGTGGCACTCATCAATCTGGAAGAATGCTCTCCCATAAAATCATGAGGATGGTATATTACTAGAAAACCACAGTTGGTGGACTGTGTGGAATTGAACAATAAATTTCAACAATTCAAGATCAATGAAAAATTCATCCATCAACCCTCAAAATTTTGACCTACAAATTTTTTTTCCCAGTCACCTTCAATTTTGGTATTGGATATTGTGGGGCCATACCCCCCATCCCGAAATAAGAAGTGAAATAATGTCTTAATTGATACTAAATTCATTTTTAAATGGGATGAGGGAATACCCTTCAAGGAGTTTAGGAAAAATAATATTATCGAGTTTATAAATATCCTATATCATCACAAGGTTTGGAGTGCTCGCACAATATTGACAAAAAATGACACCAACCACCATTATACATAATTAAAGAGACTGTACCAGGGGTATAATATCAAGTAAAATCTATAAAATATCTACAATTCAGTGGAAAAAGGATAGATATAATCCATCAATAAGACTATCAAATATAATCCATAAGATGGTGAACAATGATTAAAATTCATGGCCAGAGAAGTTCTTCCACACATTATGGTCCTACCATATCGCCACATGTACTGCCACATATGCATCACCATACAAATATGTGTATGGGATGGAGGTAGTGTTACCAGTAGAGGCATAAATTCCTTCTCTATGAATATCTATTTTTGGATATCACATAGAGGATAAACAATCAAAAATGCGGATAAATGAATTGTAATGACTATATGAGAATAGATTGTGCACAGTGCACAACTTGGAGGTCCATCAGAATTAGATTTCATGAGCCATTTATAAAATGGTTTTCCATTTTTCATTCATCTAAGGAGAATTTGTGGTATCTCCCATAAATACAATGATATCAGGATCCAATCCCTTGAAAATGAAACCCAAGTGGGAAGGGCCTTATGTCATACATAAGGATTCTCATAATGGATCCAACCCATTGGATGCCATGGATGGGTAGCATGCAGAACCTTCCAAGAATAACATATTTCTCAATAAATACATTGAATATATATCATGAGATGGGTATCCACTTCAGAGTAAACCATGTCATTTATCTCATGTACATGAAGTTATACTATACAAATTTGTCCAGACCCCATTAAACTTAACTATTTGGATTTCATCCAAGCCGCATGTTGCCAAACTAAAATGATTCTTAATAAATATGCATGGCTTGATCCCTACAATGATAGGATATGTTACAACACGAAATCATTTATTCTCGTGCTAGCTATAGGAATAATTTTTCTTCACATGGGTAGATGAAATTTCTTAAACGCATGACATTAAACTGAAAGGAAAATTTCCAAACTACATGACATAAAACATCATGGATGTAAAAAATCTGCTTTCTATTAAAATTGGGTAGTCAAATATATTTAGCACATAAAATTAATATACAAGTAAAATTTAGTTACCCCATGATGTAAAACTGCATGAATCCAAAACATCCCTTTTCCTTCATATCTGGTGATCTACATCCTTACCGTATAATGAGAAATTATAGGGATCTTTAAAATCCATATTTATTCATGTCAAGTCACCCCATGTCTTTACCACATGACATTAAACTTCAAGGGTTTCCTTGAACTATATAGGAATCGATTTCCATTTCCATAGAGATATGTGAGGACACCTCAATATTATATTTGGCTCCATCCACCACATGATACAACATGCCCCTATTCGACTCTTAAATTTCTATACATGGTTATAGGATCCCTTTTTGTTCCTTTTTCCTCACACAGAGATCAACACACATGGTCTTAGGAGTCTTAGTTAGGTATTACCTGAAAAAATAGGGATTAACAGCCTCTAATATGCCCATATTAGTCCTGAATGCAGTACAGTAAAAGGCATACCATGAGTAATCACTCCATGACATTAAACTGCATAGTTAGTGTCACCTGCACTAGATGAATCTACAAAATCCTAGGAATCATTCCATAGTGGACCACTATAGTTAGTATTTGTCTTCTACAAAATCAGTAGACACTATATCACTATTCAAGTAAGAGAGACCAGATCATTTCTACATGATGTACAATTCCACTATTCTTTAAGAACTACATGTGAAATGATTCTCATTTTCTTGAGATATGTAGAGACAACTAGACATACATACTCCGGCCCAACAGCAACATCACATAATTTCCATGATGTTCCATCATTATCCTTGTTGCGAGATGATAAACTGAACAGTTCCTTAATAACTATATGTGGCTTGAGTCCCATCATTATATAAAATGTAGAGATTCCTATGTCTTCAATCCTAGTCCCAACTACAATAAATAACCGAAATAATTCCCACCGCTACATATGTTCCAAACCAAGGTAGAGTATTTACAACAAAATAACTATGTGTGACATAATTCCATTCCTACTAGGATACATGGCATCGTCTGGATTTCCAAAATTTTTCCTAGTCAAATGAAATCAATATAAATATTCCCCTACTTCATGGATGATTCATACCAACATAGGGGAATTCGGGAATAACTATTTTTAGCTTGGTTACATGCATCATGAGATATATAGTGAAACCTATATTTCCATTCATGAGATATATAGTGAAACCCATATTTACTTGGGTGATCTACATCCTCACAACATTACATTAAACTACATATTACTTCATAACTATGTGTTGTTTGATTCTAATTTTCATGAGATACATAGTGATGCCCAGATTTCACCAAGGTACCCTAATTCAATATTTCAATCTGTTCAAGTCATTTCTATATCCATAACACATGATGATAAACATCATGGAAAAACATCATTACCACATGATGATAAACTACATGTCAAATGTCCATACCACATGACATTTGACTTCATATAAAACATTCCAACAACATTATGATAAACTAGGTAGACCATCACCCAATGTTCATTCCTTATCTAAGGACCATAAGATCGTTACCTTAGTCACTATATTATGAGGTTCTTCTACCATAGTTTAAAATCACCCTAATATATGAGTCACACCCCATGTCTTGGGTACATAAGGTTGAATAAATCCTTTCATAGCCTTTGTAAATGAAAACAGATGTCTTAGTTTAGTGAATATTTTGATGTAATAAAGTCTAATACCCACTGACTTATGATATATTGGCCCAAAATAATAGGGAATTCTAATTATTTTGAGTGTGACATCATGGAGGAAGAAATCAACACCTTATTGAAATTTAAATCTCTTCTCATATGAGATGCATGTATCCTTACTCATAACCTGAGAAATTGTTTCTTTGATTAACTAAACTTCCATCTCCATCTTAGAAGGATGTCAGAGTGATCTTAACCCTGGGTAACCTAATTAGGCTCTTTTCTAACATCTCTAATAATAGGTTAATGTGATTCATGAACATAAATTGGATGCTCTAAAGTAAAATATACATCAAATTAAACTCTATAATATAATGGTGCAAACCACAATACCTTAAACTTCTAGCTAAAGAGACCTAATTTTTATCGGGTTGAAAACCCAAGAAAGAAAAACAGATCAAAATTCATATCTTCGCTCGTTGTAATCATCATCACAGTGGTTTATGAAAAAATTAGGGCACTAATAAATAATATAAAACCTCATAGTGGATACTTTTTATCACTATTAAAATATCATCTATTCTGTCAGGATCCCCTTGTTCAAGAAAAGATCAGAGAAATTTTTACCCACATCTCCCCATGGTGAGAATATTTTTTCTAGTTAGTGACACACCCCTTATGGTGTTTGAAAACTTCATGTATATTACCCTTTACAGAAATCACACATCATTATTTGGGTTCCTCAAATCACTATTAAATATTCATTGACCTTGGGAAACATATCCATCATTGAGGGAACCTTTTATCGACTATGAATGCATGCTAATTTCTCATGCATATGCCTCTATGGTCATCCAAAAAATGTGTCACTATATAAAAAGTAAATTCCAATTCATTTGAGTCCTTACTTCATCACAAAAGAAATCAACCACACAATGAAGCTAAACTACTTCTGATATGAATTTCCCATATCATCCTCATTATCTAATCAATTTGAACCCTGATTTACAATCCTTACACCAAAATATTTGAATAGATTCAACATCCTTGATGTTACATCGCCATGTTTAATACCCGTTATCAAAACCATAATGTGAAACTTGATTATTGAACCGTTTATGGTCCACGCCTTATGATTTGAAACCATGGGTCATAGATCTTGATCTTCATAATCAGTAATTGAACTTCCCTAGGGTTCTAGAACCCTTCCTAGTTAGCTTTCCCAGCATAACCTACCTCATCATATGAACGTTTGAGTATTCATAAATCACTCATATCACTAGAAAAAACAAAGAGATACTCATTCTATATGAGATCCTACAAACACTTAAGGGCCTATTCCCACCTACTTAATTCATCTTCTACCTATTAGAAAGGAGCATTAATACTTGTGATCATTGGAAACACCACGACAGAAATCAGTACCTCATAGTGTTACAGGTCACCCTTTACATGTCATTGGCTCTGATATTCATGGAATTAAAATTTGTGGTTAAGATTTATATCATAGATATTATAAATATTTAGGTGGACCTAGTAACCATTGTATATTCCACCTAACCATATTACCACCATAAATCCTCCCTTTTCTCCTGAAAAAATACCCATATTTTTCTCGAACAGGATCACGTTTCAAATAATAACGGCACCAAATCCATCCCATGCCATTTCCAGAAGAGAAAACCCTATTACCATAGGCCAGAAAAAGTTCTTAGGTATCAATAAATTAGTTTTGGGAATGATTTACCTAAGTATGAAAACATAAAGCCGTAAAAACAGTCGATAATAAGAATATGAAATTTCAACGCCATACAAGACATAGGAAAAATCTAGAATGAAATACATGTTTTTAAACAAAATTCAAGGGGTATAAATAATAATAAAAACATAATAATGTCAGCCACAATTACTCCACATGATAAGGGGTTGTCACCCCTTAGCCGTCTCCACAACACTACACTGTAGGAGGGTCTAACAACCTGAACCGCCTTCACCCAAGGAATTGCCTTTCCCTAAGTCAAACCTAACCAAGTACAATTACACCCAAGGGGTGTAAGTAGGGTGTGAGTCTGGGCCCAATAGGATGCCACCCAAATATTCTAATGAGTATGCAATACAAGATGATAAAGCAAGCAGTTTTAATTTGTAAATAAAAGCGGTGATAAATTCCCAAAAATGAAACTATCAATTGAAAACCATTTTCAAAATAAAACATTCCGAATGTTAACACATTTAAAAAAGAAAAGTTATATAATATAATACATATCCAATTAAAACCTTATGAAGAGGGTAAATATCACAAAACCAATGAGCACCAAAACCAAGAACACCCTTAGGCAACTAGATCATCTCAAGACCTATATACTTCGCACCTCAATGAAATGTAACTGCGTCACAAATCATTTATTGTGCACAAGACACTAGTAGGGAACATATCCATTTAACTAGTGGTTCCCAAACATCATCCATATATTTTAGTTATAGTTTTCTTTAACCATTTTCTCGGTGAAATAGGGACAAAACCCATCTGGATCACTAGTCGTACTAGTACATATCCATCCACCTTGGTACCCGGGTTTTCCCATTGTGCTCAAACAATTTCAGAATACTAGAAACATATATTTTCATACAAAAACTCCTCTAATGGTCAAAAGAAAATAATATAGTCTCTATAAACACTTTATACCACTTAAACCACACAACAAAACATTTCGAATTTTAATAAAACAACTTCTCAAAATCTCACATTGTTTTGCAACCAAAACTCATTGAAATCCCCACATTAAACACCTTGTGCATGACTAAAAGATAGAAAAACTGGAATGAAATCCCAATACCATTCCGTGATACCAAAAATTCATTTTTGTGATTACCCATATGAACCATGAAGCGATGTCTTTATAAAACCTCCATTTTCACACAAACATGGCACTTAAAAATTTACGTGTTTCACAAACATCGTTAAAACAAGTTTTCGCAAAAAAACAAATGAGATAAACATTAAAAAAAGTATTTTCTTCCCTAATACACTTCAATAAAATCATCTAAGTAATTAAAGGGTAGACCCAAATGAATTAATAATAGATTTCTATGAAAAACCCCTAATTTCACATAAATGTGGAACTTAAAATTAATTTTCATTAAACACACCAATGAAACAAATTTACAGAAATAATAAAATGATATAAACATTAAAAACTATAAACACATCAATCAAAGTCACAAGGATTTCATACACAGTGGAATCAGCTACCAAAATTGTCAAAAACCCCAAATATTTGTGCGAGAGTTAAACTACACCACCTCCACACCACAAAAGACTTAAAATAGACATAAAACCATAACTTCATACCATGAAACAAAATATAAAACCCTATTTTCGAAACTCCACTTTCTAGGCATTAATAACCTCAAGAATAAGGGAAGAAATCCTAAGGAAATGGTAGTAAGAAGGAAGGAATCCCACTTAATTAAGGGATCTTGAATAAATCTAACATAATACAATAGTAGTTGAAATTCCAAATAAAAAAAATGAATGTGTGGTTATAAAAAATATGAGGATGTCATTTAGGAACTAGAATGGGGGGAAAAGAGTGAGAAATTATAGAGTTATGAAGGAAACAAATTACCTCTTCAAATCTGGAAGATTTGAGAAAGCTTGAGAATATTTTCCATAATACGTGATGACAATGAGCTCCAAATAAGGATAAGAGAAATTGTGGTCGTGCCTAGGGATTTTTTATTTAAGTGGGTGGTGGAATCACCGAAATAGAGAAAAAAATGAATAATTTATTAATTAAACAAAATTTGTTTTTAAAATTGGAAAAGGGCTTTCGGGTTGGCGAAATTCCTTAAATAAATACCCAAATTCACTATGATTATGGATTCCTAAGGGTCCAAATTAATATGGTGGTGTTAATAGGTCAGGTTAGGACATTTTAGAAGTGGAATGGGTTCAAAATATTGAAAAATGATAGAGTTATAAAAGAATCAAAATTGGATTTTAAATCTGGAAATGGGCTCACAGTTTAGACCAATTCATAAAAACTCACACATTCCTAAAAAATGCATGGGAAATCCACAAAAAAGCAATCATGGAACATAAATGAAAAATACCATTAAAATTAGTCATGCATACGACAATTCCCGCCCACCATGAATGACTTTCCTCCCAAGAAAGTCATCCTGAAGTTTTATTAGAAAACAAGAATGGGTATTATTCATCAACCCATGACTTCCATTCCCATGTATCATATGTATCACTACCATGATTCCAATGAACCTAGACTAGTGGAATAGACTACCCTCGAAGAACCTTCTCATGGGAGTCCACTATTTTCACTGGCCGCTGAAAAACTGACAAGTAAGGATCTATCTCCAGTTATTCCCAACTCAGCAAATGGGATAGATCCGGGGAATATTTTTAAACTAGGAGACATGGAAGAGATCATGGATGGATTTCAAATTTGAAGGTAAAGACAAAATGTATTCTCCCTTTCCAATACGCTTGGTGATATCAAAAGGTCCGACATACTAGGATGTCAGCTTCCCTTACATTCCCAATAAATGATGGCCCAAATAAGGGGCCACTTTCAGAAATAGCCTGTCACCCATAGATAAACCCAAGTATCGAAGCCTCCGATTAAAATACAATTTATGGAGACTCTAAGCTATCAATAAATTTTTCCTGATCTATTTGACCATCTTAGAAGTCTCATGCACCAGACTTAGCCCCATCAGTGAGGTCTCCCTTACCTCATCCCAACACAGGGGGACCAACAGTGCTGACAATATAGCACCTCAAAAAGATATATTTGAATTGTGGATTGGTAACTGTTATTATATGAAAACTCAACCAATACCAAATGTATATCTGAGGAACCTCCAAATTCTATGACACATGCACAAGCATGTCCACCAAAATTTGATTCGCCCGCTCTATCTGACCATCCATCTGAGGGAGGTATGTCGTGCTCATATTAATCTGAGACCCCAAGGCCTTTTGAAGGCCTTCCCAGAATCGAGAAGTGAAATGGGGGACTCTATCTGATAAAACTGAAGATGGGATGTAACATAGTCTCACAACCACCTAAAGATAGAAATGTCCCAACTCTTCAACTTATGTTGAATATATGATCAGAATTATGTGGTCTGATTTGGAAAGATGATCAACCACCACCCAAATGGAATTCAGACCCCAAGGTGTATGAGGAAATCCAACAATGAAGTCCATGGAAATCTCATCCCACTTCCAGGTAGGAATGGGTAATGGATGGAGGAAATTAGAGGGCCTCTGATGCTCGCCTTTCATCTACTTGCATTTGTTACATCTCAAAACAAGGTATTCTATGTCCCATTACATACCTGTCCACCAGAACTATTGTCTCTCATCATAATACATCTTGGTGGAACCTAGATGAACATCCCACTAAGACTGGTGGCTATCCTCCATCACCACCTTCCATTGAGAAAACAACACTACTGAACGGCCCTTGAATCACATCATGCCCTCGGGAGACGATGGAGAATCAGAGGAAGTCTCCGCACCATGAAGAAACTACCTCAACTACTGAAAAAGCTCATCACTAGTTTGTTCCCTCTAAATCAACTCCAAGAGAGGAGTCAACAGAGTGCTCTCCAAGAACACACCTCCATTTTGCTCCTTTTTTTCCCACAAGAATCTGATAAAGGAGTCTCATCAATGTTCACTCATCATCGGACTTCCTCAAATCCCACACTAGAACTCTTCTACTAAAGGTGTTGACCAACACATTAACCTTTCCTGAGGTATAAACAATTTCAATGATGAGCCCAAGCAAGTACTCGATCCAGTGACGCTACCTCAAGTTGAGGTCGTTCTGTGAGATGATATATTCAAAGATTTTGTGATCCGAGTAGATGAAATAATTCTCCACAAAGAGGTAGTTATGCCATGTCTTCAAAGAACAAGTCACTTATGCCAACTCCAAGACACGGGTTAGGTAATTCATTTTGTGTGGTCAGAGTTGGTGAGAGACTTATGCCACCATGTGAGCATCCTACAAAAGCACACCACAAGACCCATACATGAAGCATAATAGTAGACCACATAACCCTTCCAGGATCATGGAAAAATTATCATGGGGGCAATATTCAACCACCACTTCAACTTCTCAAAGGATTCCTGGCATTCTGGGCCCCATAAAAACATCACCCTTTTCTGAGTGAGCATAGTTATTGGTGAATCTAGCCAAGAGAATTCCTGAATGAATCGCTTGTAATAACCAGCCAGGCCAAAGAAACTCCTCATCTAGTACACATTATTCGGTTTCTCCCATGACATTACTACACTAATCTTCTCAGGGTCCACTGAGACCCCCTACTCTAAAATCACATTCCCTAGGAATATCACTTACCTGATCTATAATGTTCACTTTGACAACATTTCTTAGAAGCGGTGATCCTGCAAAGTGCCCAGAACGATCACCAATTGATATTCGTGTTCCTCCTCAGAGGAAGATTACATGAGAATATCATCCATGAGCACCACAATTATTGAATAGAGATAAGAATAGAACACACTATTCATGGGTTCCATAAATACTACTAGAGAATTGGTCAATTTGATGGGCATGAACAAGTACTCGATGTGGTCGTACTGTCTCTGGAAGGTAGTCTTTAGGATATCTGCCTCTTTCACCCTAAGTTGGTGGTATCCTGAACATTGGATTATTTTTTAGAACCACTTTACCCCCTTAAATTGAACAAAAAAATCATCTATTATGGGAAAATATAATTTTTACTTAATTGTTACATTATTCAGCTTCCAGTAGTCAATTAAAAACCAGAGGGATCTGTCAGCTTTTTTCGTGAACAACAATGGAGTGGCCCAAGGAGAGATGCTCAAGTGAATGAATCCTTTGGATTAAAAGGGATATAGAAGTATCTTTAATTCACTTAGATTGGTAGGGGATATGAAATATGAGGGAAGAGATATTGGCTATGTTCCATGTGCCAGATCAATCGAAAACTCCACATCCCACTTCAGGGAAAATCCTGAAAAATCATCTCGGAATACCTCCTGAAACTCATTCACTACATAAGGTAGTACACCTTCAGGGGAAGGACCATCATCCTCTTGCATGAGTGATGATTACAGGATGATAAGACTTCCCAACTCTAGGATTAGAGGTCATGCACAACTAGACTTAGGATCCAATTCTCCACAAAAAACCTGACCACCCCCATCAGGTGTCGTGAAACTCACTTGCCGCCTGTAGCAATAGGTGTGTTCATGGAAGTGTACTAGCCAATCCATTACAAGTATCATGCCAAAAAGATCTATATCTATGACCAATAGGTCCCACTCTATCTCAATCACTAACATAGAGAGAGAACACTACATGCACTTGAGACCCTACTCCTTCTTCCTTCCCAGTAGCATCACCAACTCCATTTCAAAATAGAAAAACTCAGTTGGTAAATTCAGCATGTCACCAAAATCAGGTGAAATGAAAGAAACAAAGGCATTGGTTTCATAAATAGTAGAAACTATAGAAGATGAATTCAAAATGGTACCTCGAACTATTGACAGCCTCGACTCTAATCCTACTGGTGGCTGATCCACCACTTGGAGATGTCTGGTCTCTGCCCGAGGACGACCGCTAATCTATGGCTATGCCCTGAACTGAATCTGTCTAGAAGATGTCCCATCCCTACAACCACAACCACCAAAATGATATCCCCCAGTACTCGATGGCTCGAACTGTGCTATCCCTCCACTTGAAGCCAGTAACCCTACACCACTCGAAAGTGGACATGCCCCCACAGAAGAGCTACAAATTCCCCAAAACCCCACACTAGTAATAAGGCCTCAGATGAAGGGGGAATGCTGGATGGATGTTCCCCAGAATCCCACACTAGTGGCACACAACTGATCTTACATTAGAAGCCATAGACAAAAACTTCATGGAGGAGTGTCCTGAACTACCACTTTCCTTCTTCACATGTTCCTCCCACATCCTTTTCGTTTATGAAGTGCTGCCACTGCCAACTACTGAAACTGATCTAGAGAAACCATATATGATTTTTTGGTCAATATCCACCACGTACACTCAGTCAAAAACCACAGTATATGTACTTAGCTTAAATAAGAACACCTGCAAAATATATCTCTGGTTGCAAGCCTTTCTCAATCCTCTGGGCCTTCTCGTGCTCATTGGAGACTATTTCCAGATCATACCGAACCAATTCATAGAAACAGTTGGTATACTCCATTAAATATACATTCCCCTAAACAATATCCATTAACTCTCAAGGCCTGTCATATGCCAATAACTCCTGGCAGTACTGCTCATTGAAGATAGCCTTGAAATATCCCCATTGCATTTTCTCATTCTTCCCAGTCTAATGTACTGAATCCCACCACTTGATGCTGGGAACCTCCAACAGAATAGTGGCACACTTCACTCTGTGCTCTTTGGGTGTATCAAGAACAAAAAAATGTGCTCGATATTCTCGATCCATTCCTCTTCTTCTTAGGGGTCAATGTTGCCTTAGAAGGCTGGGGGTTTATTTTTCATGAACTCCTGGGTCATGTCCATTCTAGGACCCATATCAACCTCTCTAACAAGAGTTGGAATAAGAGTCGGTCACTTTGGTAGATCTTGGACAGGCCGAACCCCAGCCTTTACTAGCCTCTGATCGATTGGTGTGGGGGAACTATATCCAGCTTCCTCATGTGGGCGCATGGGAGCTTTCTAGGGAGGCATGTTGCTACAAAATGGAACAGTCACAAAAACAATTGTGATTACCAAAATTCTGAAAATTTTAATTGAATACATCTAATATAAATAATATAAACACATTATGACAAAAAAATAAACAACTACCCTACCCCCTCCCAATGTCCACGTGTGGTCTGCAACCCACACGTCTCACTTGGAAGTGAAGTCAATCAAACAATTCCAACATCCCATGGTGACTCAAGGTCTACCACAAGATGTGTGGGCTAGGAACCCTACATGAGACCCAAACAATTATCCCTAATAGTCCTTACTACTGTCTATCCCGACTTATCCAAAAATAGTTATATAACAAAAAAATATTACCCCCCTCTGATACAATTTTTTCACGAACTAGATCTGTTCTCCACTAATACCAACACCAAATCAAACCCTGTCAAGGCCTAAAGGGAAATACCTATCCCCATGGGCAGGAAAAAGTTTCAAGGTATCAATAAATTATTTTGGGAATGATTTACTTGAGTATTATAGCATAAATCCTTAAAAACAATCAATAATAAGAATTTGAAATTTCAATGCCAATCAAGACTTATGAAAATCAAGAACAGAATAAAATATTTCAAAAAAGTTACAATATGTCCAAATAATAATACAAATTGTATCATGTAATCCACAATGACTCCTCATGACAAGGAGTCTTCACCCCTGTGCTGTCTCTACAACACCACACCGTTGGAGGGGTTAAACAACATGAACTGCCATCACCTGGGGATTTTCCATTCCCTGAGTCAAGAATAACAAATTCTACTTACAACCAATGGGTGAAATTAGTGTGTAAGACTATTACCAATAGGATACCACCCTAATATTTAAAATTGTATGCAATACAAGGTGAAAAGGAAATTAGTTTTAATATTTAATGAAAACCAGTGATAAATTCCAAGAAATGAAACATTCAATTGAAGACCATTTTCAAACTAAAACATTCATAATGATTAAACATTTAAATAATAAATGATAGAAACTATAATTTATAACCAAACACACCTTAATACAAGGGTAAATACCACAAATCTAATGATCACCAAAACCAAGAACACCCCTAGGCAACTAGATAGTATCGATCCCTATGTACCTCGTACCTCGGTGAAACGTAACCATATAAAAAATCATTTCCCATGCACAATCCACTATTAGGGAACATATAAATAACCTAGTGGTCCCAAAAAACATTCATATTGTTTATTTATAGTTTTTTTATCCATTTTCTCAGTGAAACATGGACAAAACCAACCCGGATCACTAGCCGTAATAGTATATATCTACCCACCTAGGAACCCGGGTATTCCCTTTGTGCTCAAATGTTTTCAGAATAATACACACATATCATATCATATAAAATCACCAATAACGGTCATAATAAATAAACTATCCATCCACCCTTTATATTACTTAAAACACACAACAAAACATTTTGATTTTCAATAAAACAACTTCTCAAAATCTCACATTGTTTTGCACCCAAAACTCCTTGAAGTCCCCAATTTTCACACCATGTGCATAGTTACAAGTTACCAAAAAATTAATGGAATCCAAATACCATTAAATTAAACCAAAAAATAAGTTTTTGTGTATCCAAATATGAACCATGAAGTGATATATTTATAAAACTTCCATTTTCGCACAAACATGGCACTTTAAAATTCATGTGTTTCTCAAACACCATTAAAACATGTTTTTGAAGAGACTACCAAAGAAGATAAACATTAAAAATACTATTTTCATACCTAATACACATCAATAAAATAAACTATGTAATTATACGGTATCCCCAAATAAACTAACAAAAGATTTATATGAAAAACCCCCAATTTCATGTAAAAGAAGAACATAAAATTCATTTTCATTAAAAAAACCAACAAAAACAATTTTATAGTAGTAATAAAATTATATAAAAATGAAAATAATATAAACATGGAAAGATATGTCACAAGTATTGCATACACAATGGAATCACCTACCAAAAGTGTCAAAAACCTCTAATCATTGTCTGAATGTTCAACCGCACCACCTACGCACAAAAAAGGAGTTAAAATAGACCTAAAACCCAAATTTCAGACCATGAGAGATAATATAAAACCCTAGTTTCAAAACCATACTTGCTGGACATTAGGAACATCAATAATAATGGAAGAAACCCTAAGCAAATGATAGAAAGAAGGAAGGAAACCCACTTACTTGAGAGATATTGAATACATCTCACACAATACACCTGTAGCATAAATTTCAAACTACAAAAAATGATAGTGATGTTTGAAAAATAATGAGGAGGTCATGTAGGAACTGGAATGGGGTGAATAGTGAGAAATTAATGAGTAATGATGGAAAATATTTACCTGTTCAAATCTGAACGATTTGAGAAAGATTGAGAAAATTTTCCCTAATACGTGATGGAAATGATCTCCAATGATAGAGAAGAGACAGTGGGGTCACGCCTAGGGATATTGGCTTCGAATGGGAGGTAGAATCACCAAAATAAGAGTAAAAAATGAATATGTTAATAAATAAGCAAAATTAGTTTTTAAAACTGTATATATGCTTCCAAGGTGGCCTAATTCCTTAAATTAAAACCCAAATCCACCAAGATTATGGATTCCTAAAGGGTCTAAATTAACATGGTGGTGTTAATTGGTTAGTGGAGGACATTTTGGAAGTGTAATCGGTGAAAAATATTGTAAAATGAAAGTGTTATAAAAAATTGTTTTTAAATCTAGAAATGGGATCACAGTTTCACCCAAATATTGAAAACTCACTCATTCCTCCAAAAAAGTATGGTAAACCCCCATAACTAAGAATGAATGGAAATTAAATTCAACATACCTTTAAAATAATTCATGCATGTGATATTATTCAAGGAAACTTTTCATGACTATGAATTCATTCTTATGGATCTTGAATATCTGCCTATGGTATTCAACCAAATGTGTCCCTCAATAAAGAAGAATTTCTAAACCTTCTAATCCTTAATATCATTGCTGCAGCAATCAACACCTCAGTGTTTCTAAACAATACCTAGAATGTCTTCTCCATTTTCCATGATCATATCATGTCCATGTTATAACACCCTAAATGAAAGCACATCTTGTTCTTAGTTAAAAAGACCATAAAAATAAAGCACATCAATGTCCGAGCTAAAAGTCCCAAAACTACAACATATCATGGTCAAAGCTAGAAGATGCTAAACTATTGAAATATCTAGTCCAACATAAAAGACCATAAACTAAAGGAATATTAGGTCAGAGCTAAAATTCCCAAAACATAAAAACATCATTGTCCAGTATAAACGAACGTATAAGTAAATTTAAATTAGGTCCAAGAAAAAAGACCCTAAATAGGATAAATATCAGGGTCGAGAAAAGAGTTATTAAACTAATCCAATATCTGGTGTGCGGTAAATGAACCTAAACCAGAGCAATATCATGTTAGAGCTAAAAGAACATGATCTAGAGGAATATTAGGTCTAATTTAAAAGTCCATAAAATAAATCAATATCATTTCTGAGATAAAATACCATAAAAAATGCATTATTAGGTAAAAGAGAAATGACCCTTTACTACAACAGGGGATCAATTTAGCCTGAAAAATCTTATAAGGACACCCATATGGCCTTAGAATAAATCATTAATCTATAAACATGCCTATCATCTTTGTATAAAGATATAGAATTCTCCCTATAAGACATAAATCCTACACAAATGATCCTTCTACAAGACCGAGTGATCTCAAGACAATTGGAACAAATTATATTGATTGAATCTCATGTTGGTGGTAATTCACAAGAATCTTTAAATGAAAATAGATTATAATTTAAACATTCAATTCTAGGAATTCATTTTCTTTCAATATAAATGCATAGGATAGGTAGAGTTTTAGATTTATAGAATATTGGTGAAACGATATATCATACCCATTGGGAAGGAAAGAAAACTAGATAGTAATTTAGATTGATTGGGGAATTCATCCATTCACAATGTGAAAAATTGGAATAATTATCCCCATTTTGGATTCTGTTAAAAGTATCATACAAAAATGGAATATATTACATCATTCAAACTATAGTAACAGTCCATTATCTATGATGTAAAGATCAACAAGAGTCTGGTGGGAAGCATTTGTGGAATGCTAGATTGTTTCTCTCCCTGCCTCCTCGACTTTAATCCCTAGACTGAGATACTTGACCAAAGTAGACAGCTCTTTGACCTTCTTCTGAGTAGTATCCAATGAGTATGATTATGAAAAACGATAATTCATCATACTGGTGATAATATCCTCACATCTCCCAATATGTGCTATTCAGGCATCCATTTGAGTATGGAATTTAGATATCAATGGAAGACCCTACTCCGTTGACATTGACATCTCCCAAATCTTTCTAATAAGGGGATCCTCATATAAAAGGTCATGAAAATATCATTCACATGTTTAAAAAATTCATCGAGTCATGATGGTTTTCATTTATGAAATCACACAATGGTTACCGATCAAAGAAAACACCCCCATGTCATAAAATAACAAATGGAGACAGTCCCCTAGGTCATGAAATGATTAAAAGGGAGTATTAGTAAAAAAAATAATGGATCTTTCTCAAAATAATCCTATGTTTCATATAATCCTCTGTGACCGATGAGACAAGAATGGTAGGGGAAGGAACAACAAGTTGAGAAGATAAGAAAGATGGAGAATAAACCATGTTTTCTCCTCTATCGATAGGAATATCATCTATATTTTGTGATAGAGGAATAACATAATAATTGGATATTGTTTAACCATCATAATAATAATTACTATAACAATTTCACTTTATTGACCAATCTACCATGTCATCAATAACCACTATTGTTTCTACAGAATGAGGGCTTGGCGAATCAAAAGTTATTTCCCTAAAACAGACTAACATGCCTAAAAAACAACTAAGGTTTGTTACTACCAAGCATATTCATAATAATGGGTAAGGAAGGTTGAAGTATCAATAAGAATAATTATGATATTAACCTTATCATCTCCATGTTCTATAATCTTCCAAAATTGGACGATGACTCCAGGATATTGATCCCCCTAAACACTAACCAATGGAAGAGAGGAGATACTTTGAATGCAACCGAACTATATTGAAAATAAATATGTTGAATAAGGTATAAAAACAACTAGATCATCCACTATGGATGTGAGAAACCCCACTCGAAGAGATATCATATATAACCTTTAATTCAGGGAACCACTACTGTTATCAATAATTGGTCCATTCAATGAATGAAAGGGAATAAAATTGTAGCTGATATATTGGAATAGTTTATATTTAAACACATAAGGGTTTAGAGATAGGGCCCCAGCTCCTGATATATTCAATAGTCTAGGGAAAGATGAAGAACATGGGATCTAGCTAGCATTGTAATATTCAAAGGAATGAAATTTCTCACCTATCTATCCTAAGAGAAACTTTATGGGAGCACTAATCCTGTATGGGGTGTTACCTTGTTGAATATGACACAAAAATTTGTTAAGGAATGAAAGTACTATTACTTCGAAATTGGGATCGACCTTCTGGTATTCTCACATCCATCACCGATGTTTTAAATCAAATCCCTAAGATTGTGTACATATTTTGGAAAATCCACCCATTCAATAACAAATCTATAAATCCTTCTAGTCTCATGCTTGGAGAGATCTCCAAGTTCAAAAAATATTCCCATGAGGTATAATCACTAGGCTTTGAAATTTCCTAGTATAAGCCATAAATATTGTGGAATTATTGATAAGGGAATTGATGAGGATGTATAATTGTTGTCCTAAATCCACCTAAACGGATGAAAATATTGATCTTGTCTATGAAAAAGATAGATGAGCACATATTCATATCCTTTTTCATCTTGTTCATAACAATAATAAGCATGTATCTTTCCAATACATCAGTTTTCCAGTGATTATCCTAGACATTTATAGATGGTGGGGAAGTCATCAAACATTTATCTAGGAGGAGGAATTCTTCCATACTCATAGAAGTAAGATAGTGTGATTCCCACATAAACATGAGGAAAATGAAGTGTGTTCATTCCCGAGCACTAATGGATAATTATATCTCGAAGGAGTTTAGTCTAAAGATAGATGATTAACTGGGAGATCCACACAGATTCAAAAAGATGAAACTCAAATAACTGATCAGTAAACACCAAGTACCATTTCATAACTCATTAAGATCATGCCCGCTCATCAAAGAAATTTTCTTCGGTATGGAGATCCCATTTTGAGTACCATTCACTACCCTTCTTGTTTAGAGTGGTGGAAATTATACTCAAATAACTCTGATAAAAATGTTGTTGATTGATGTCTAGGCCCTCAGTTCATAGAGGAGTGTTTTCCAATGGATTAGATCAACCCAAGGCTCATTACATAAGCAGCCAGTTATCCTTATAAATATTCATCTTAACATAGTTATATTAAGATAACACCCGGTTAGATGACAAATTGAAATCAAATGAAGGAATTATAGCATCACCTAGAAAACTGAAGCCCTAGAGAGGTAATCATTACAATAGGTTTTGTAATGACCTATCCTTTTATCAATGCAATTTATAACTTATTTAAGTAATGTAATATAGTATATTCACATAAAATCGCATTAGGAAACACAATTCCACTCCATGCCTAAATGAACTACAAAATTATATGCTTCCTTTAAACATAATTTTTCCCGCTTCTCAAATTTGAATTTAAAAAATCTGACATACATGGTTTCGATCAGTAAGTTGTTTGGAGTCCAATACGACAAACATAATATTTATTGAATAGTAACATACCTTTATGAATAGTAATGTTACAGTTATGAATAGAAATATGACCTTTTTGAATAGTTTATTATCCAAGTTAATTAGAATCCTACAACTGATAGTATAAATTAAATTTATCCATCCAATAAGTGATGATATGATATAATTAAATTATAGTTTTGGTAATTTTGTAAGTGCTGATTATTTAATGAATAATTTAATAATTAAAAAATTTCATTTTCATATAATGTATTCAATAAAAATTATTTTAATGTCTTATAATTATATGGTAATTTTATGATACCTTAATCAATTTTTCAACATGTTGGAAAAGTAGTTTTCATGTTAATAATTTTATTTTTCAAGTATGTTATGATTATAATTAAAAAAATAGAATACACATATTTAGGGGACCATTTTTATAAAATTTCATTAATTTTTTATTTTTAATGCTAAAAAATGGATAGGGTGAATTTTTGTGATATTTAAGAAATTGTTGAATATTTTGTGAACAGTTTAAATTGTTAAATTACAAAATATGCTAAATAAATGAGTTTATGCATCATGAATGAGTCATGGATGATGTAAATGACCATTGTTTCGAACTCACATGACATATTTAATATATTTAGTCTTTTAATCATCACTATTTCTAGTATTTAGGTAAAATAAGAAATTATGAATTAAATATTGTGAAAAATCCCCTCCCGTCCACTATAAATACCTCCCCTCACAACCTCATTTACTCTCACCACTCAAGCCATGTGACATGGCCAAATTATACTAAAATATATTACAAATATCCTCCCCCACTTCCAAAAGTTATTGGTCTTATAAAAATATCAAAACCACTCCCCAAAAGAGGCACTCAAAGAAGATATATTCAAGAGGTAATTTCTCTATCTTATCTTTAAATTTCCTTTCAAATTTCTTTTCAAATATTTTCTTACCGTC
This sequence comes from Viscum album, assembly GCA_963277665.1. Taxonomy (NCBI): domain Eukaryota; kingdom Viridiplantae; phylum Streptophyta; class Magnoliopsida; order Santalales; family Viscaceae; genus Viscum; species Viscum album. The sequence goes on along the minus strand of OY728120.1, from coordinate 1,861,957,329 downwards.
AACTTACCTTATACAAATATCATGATAACTCTTTTATTATTAATATAATTGTATTATATCATGTTATTGGAAGATTATTCATTATAATCCTCCCTCCCTCCCTCTTGGTTTATAAAAATGAAAATGTCTCACGTGATGTGTTAAATTACCTAAATCGTGCACGACTCACTTCCATTTTCCTTCAAATACATCAGTGATGTAATTAAAAAAATTAAATTTTTGAGAAAAGATTTTATTTTTTATCTTATATCCCATTTTTTGTCCCGGAATGTTGTTTTATAACTAATACTAAACAATAAAACAAAACATGTTTGTTATAATCCAAATACTGCCCAAATTAACCCAAAACGATCATTATTAAATTTTAACTAATAATTCATACTCATAACCAAATTAATTATAATATCATTTAAACTCTTGTAATATCATTAATATCATGTAATATCAATTTTTTATGTTTATCAATGTTCTACACGAACATCCATTCATGATTACATGTAAACCGTTCATGAAAACTAAGAAAAAGGACACTCTCGAACATTGAATTTAAACTATATAACTCTTATAAAGGACTATAAAAAAACATAATAAAACCATAATTAATCATACTGATGTATAAAAAGAAAATTTATTTTTTAATTAATTAATATAAAGTGATTATATTGGAAATTAAAGAGAATAAATCGTTCAGATATATGGTAAGGTGAATTTTCAAATCCAACTTTCTTTCATCGGGTTTCCCTTTTTTCAGAACCTTTTCGATTTGGTTATTCTATAAAAATAATTTATTGATCCGTATCTTACCTTGTCTAGGATATAAATGTTTACCATTAGTGTTTATGTCAAAAAAATGTTCTCCAAAAGAACTCTCCTTTCAAAAAACACACCATTTACTTCTCACTCAAGGTTGATGGTCCTTGTATCATGTATGTTATTCCCTCTCCCATTTGGGAACCCAAGGATTATGAATATAGGATTTATATAGTGGAACCCATTCCTTTTAATTGGTTTTTTTATGTTATATATTAATATATTTTATATGGGGAATTCATGATAATGTAGATGTTATGATGTGAAAGGTGTGCCTAGAATTATATATTGCAAAGAAAATGTTATGAAGTAATGGGTGAACTTAAATTTATATAGAACTACAATACATTGTGTAATTTTAATAACCCCATGAGTAATGATATTTATGAATTAAAATGATTCTATCTTTTTTAAAAACTTTTTGTTATATGACCACTTAATCATGATATTTCATTTTTAGGCATTGCCACATTCCATGCTATTATCTAATTCTTCTTCTCATTATTATGATGAAGATTGTATGATTATAATCACCCAATGTTACATTATTTCATGTTATTTTCTACCATATGAATTGGATTTTATCTCACCCCTTTTCATTTATATCCTCATGTGACTACATATACAAATGAGAATTCATGATCCAATAAAATATAGAAAATAAGGAATTAAATAAATTTTTTTTGTTGTAAATGTTATGTATAGTCCTAGTTTTCCCAAGACACCAATCCATTGGATCCTTGATGTGTAATTGTTTTATGTTTTTTATCATTGCAATTATGTAAAGGTAATTTAAGAAACTCTTGGTCACTATATTTGGTATTAGAGGCATGGTTTAGTTAATTTGGGAATTATGATTAGAGAACCTTAGTGAGAACCCTAATATGAGACAAATTATGTATAAGCACATAAGATGATTTCATACGCATAGGGATACCATAAGATATTATATTAGTATTAATTTCACAAAGAAATAACTTATTTATTCATTAATTGTTGAATTATGTTTTCTTCTAACCTTTTATATTTATGAAAATGGTGGGATACAGGAAAAACCAGGCAAACAACCCATGCGAGGGACAATATAACAATTGACCAAATGACATCCATAATGCTTTGGGTGGTGGAGTTCAAAATGTTATGGATATGTTAACCTAGTTCTATGAAGATATGAATAATAACATGAATAATTTAGAACGTCATCTATCACCTAATAGGGAGAAACTAGCAGTCAAGTGGTAATGCAGCAACGAACACTAATATTTAGTGGATCTCATAATCCAATAGTTACAGAATATTAGGTAAACTCGATGGAGTAGATTTTATCTATGCTGAAATATTATAAGGCGAGGAAGGTGACTATAACCATCTCTCATCATGATGGAGTGGTCAACCAGTGGTGGGATTCGATTAAGAACACTAAGCTGAAATTCGAAATTAATGAGATGGATTGTAAAGATGTTAATAAAATGTTTCATAATATTTATTACCCACAAAAAAATCATACGATTAAGGAGATAGTAATTATAGAGAAAAAGAAAAAGGATAGAGAATCAATCATGACCTAAAAAGAAAATTTCACAAGTCTTGAAAGGTAGGATTCAAGATATTTTATAAGCGGTGCTAGAAAAATAGATGGATTATATAGTTGATTAAAACCAAATCCTTGAAAGGCTCTTGAAATTCAAGAAGTTGGGAGTTATGAATAAGTAATTTGATGTTATCTAGATGGGGAGATAGAGTGTGTAGAATGATATTTTTGGCTATAGTGATATGAGATGAAAGATTTATTTTCATACCGATGGATCCAATGAGAAATGTTGAATGAAAAATCAACCACTCATATGTCAAAAATGTGGGAAGAAGCATCATGGGAATTTTCCAAATGGGATTGGAAAATACATCAAGTGTGGGAGAGAAGGACACCATGATCAAGAGTGTCAGAAATACAAGAAAAGGTAAGAGAATGTGGTGGAGGAAAGGATATAATCACCCTTGGTCAAATTCATCCAATGGTGTGATCAAGGTCACTTTGCAAGCCAATTAAATAAACATCAAGCCATTGAGGGTAATAATCATCATAATCTAGTAAGCCAAAGGAGTAAGAGAAGGTTTATTCCATCAATGCCATGGAAGTTGATTAATAAAATGAAGTAATACAACATAAGCTTATTATTTACTAAATAATATAATTTTTTTATTTGATTCTAGTTTTACACATTCATTCAAATCATCCATGATTTCTGGAACTATAGAATCAAATCCCAAAAATCCTGAAGTAGGGATATTTGTAAAAACACCAAGTAGTGTAATCATTACAACCCTAGTGTTGGAATATTTTCCTATTTTTATATGTGGGGAGATTCTTCCAATTAATCTATGGCTACTTCCCTTGGTGGAATTAGATGCTATATTGGGAATGGATTTGATCTCCTTATATAGAACACATACCAACTATCAGGAAAATGAAATATCATTTCAAATTCCAAACCATCCCATTCTCCTCTATAAATTCAAGTAAGTTCATGAATCTCATAAATAAAATCCTTCAATGGTGTTGGTGTTGTTTCCTTATGAATAATTATACCACCCTAAAATGGTTGAGTGAAAGGAATGTGTAGTCCTATTGGAAATTACAATCGCGAGGGAATATGGTGATGTATTTCCTAAAGAGATACTCACTCATCCCCCAGATCCTATGGTAGTGTTCTCCATAGAACTCATACCAGAAGCTAATCTTATCTCGATGTGTCCCAATAGGATAGATCCTATTGAACTGGAGGATTTAAAAAAGAAAATGTAATATCATTTAGTCAAAGGGTTCATACACCCTAGTGCATCACCATGGGGTAGGCTAGTGATATTTGTGAAGAAGAAGTATGGATAAATATAGTTGGGTATCAATTATAAGGAACACAATATGATTATAATAATGAACATATATCCTCACATAATTAATGAAGACATTTTCAATAACCTATGAGGAGAAAAATACTTCTCAAAGGTGGATCTTCATTCTGGATATCATCAAAAAAAGGTGAAGAAGGAAGATATTTAGAAGACTACCTTCATTATAATGTATCAGGACTATGAGTTTCTGGAGATGCCCTTTATACATTCAAATTCCCCTGAAATATTTAAGGATTTTAGGAATAGAGAACATAAGCATTACCTCAACAAATTTGAGGTAGTGTTTATTGATGATATTCTAATATACTCTAAGGGAAAGTAAGAACATGAAGAACATATAAGACTTATGTTGGAGACATTGAGTGAGGATAAGTTGTATGAAATGTTCATTATGTGTGAATTTTGGATGAATAATGTCACATTAGTGGGACATGTCATCACAAGTGAGGGAATTTCTATAGAGCCTTAAAAAACAAAGGCAGTTTGAGAAAGGGCCTAGACCCTATAGTGTAACATAAATCAGTAGTTATCAGGGATTAGATTGGAAGTACCAATGTTTTGTGATGAATTTCTCATGATTTTCAATCATGATAATTATGTTAACAATGAAAGGGGTAAAGTATCTCTAGAAAGAATAATGTGAAGAATGTTTCAAGGAGATAAAGAGAAGGTCAATCAATACACTTGCACTCACATTAACTAAAAGTGGATAATTTTTTAATGATATATAGAGATACTCCAATGAACGGATTAGGTCGTATAATAATGAATAATGATAATGTGATATTCTTCACCTCAAAAAAAATTGATGATATATGAGCATAACTACCTAATTCATGATCTAGAGCTAGCATCTGTAATTGTTTCCTTGAAAATCTGATGGCACTACATATATGGAGTGAAGTGGGAAATACATATTAATCAAAAGAGCCTAAAATATATATTCACAAAAAGTAGATCATCATGAATCAAAGTTGAATATTAGAGATAATAAATAACTACAATTTATCTATTCACTATCATCCTGGAAAGGACAATAATGCAGATCATGCTCTTAGAAGAAAGGAACCTTCTACTCTATCGAGGTTGCGGATTGAGAAAGAACCTATCATCATGGATATTAAAAGGATGGATATGGAAATATCAATGGAAGGGAATAAATCCTACCTTTACCAAATGATTTCCCAACCATCTATCCATGGGAGGTTTAAGGTGGCACAAATGGATGATCTGGAGTTTCAAAAGATGGTGAATGTAGTAAATGAATGGAAGCTACAAGGGTTCCATATCAAATATTATGGTGTGATTCAGTTTGGGAAAAGGAATAATGGGGCTTCATCAACTGGGATAAAGAAGGATCTATTGGTCAATGAAAATAACTCAACTTTCACTATCCATCTTGGTAGCACCATGATGTACTAAGATCTCTAAGAACACTTCTGGTGGGATAACATGAAGAAGGAAATTGCAGAATATATCTCTGGGTGATTGATATATCATAAAGCTAAACAAGAGAGAAAAAAGTACAAAGGGGTGATGCAACCATTTCCTATACAAATATTAAAATTAGAGAATGTCTCTATTGAAATTGTTATGGTTCTCTCGAGGGCATCCAAAGGAAAGCATGTGATATGGGTTATGGATGAAGAACTCACTAGGATATCCCACATTATCACTATTCAGTAAGATTTATTTCTTGAAAAACATTCAATGATATATCTGAAGGAAGGTGTGTGACTGGATGTGGTTCCACTCTCTATTTTTTATGATCATGATACAAGGATCACATCAAAATTCTGGAGGATGCTCCAATAATCATTGAGTGCATAATTAAATTTTAGAATGACCTATCACCCAAAAAATTATGGCCTATCTGAAAGGAGTATTCATATTCATGAAGATATGATAACATCCCACTATTTTGAATTCAATGGTTAATGGGACCAGTGTCTCCCATTGGTTGAGTTAACATATAAAAATAGCTTCCACTCAAGTCTTTATATGTCTTCATATGAAGCTCTATATGGAAATGGATGTAGAACTCCAACCTGTTGGGATGGAGATGGAGAAAGAAATCATCTTGGACTTATTCAGGTGCAAGACATGACAGATAAAGTTTCATTAATCCTGAAACAAATTAAAGCTTCAAACATTCTCTAAAGTAGCTATGCTAAAAACTGTCGAAGGGACTTGGAATTTAAATTTGGAGATAAAGTATTCCTTTTAATATCCCCTTGTAAGAGAGTCATGTGGTTTGGAATGAAATAGAATCTAGGCCCATGGTACAGTGGAACTTTTGATATCCTTGACCTCTTAGTATTCATGGCCCTTCCGCTAGAAATTCAACAGAATATGGATGAAGTTCATGATGTGTTTCACGTATCACTCTTGAAGAAGTACATATCATATCCCCTATATGTACTAAACACAAAGGTGGTACAACTGGAAGATCCTCTCTCTTATGAGGACCAACCTATAATGATTCTGGACTGGACAGATATGGTTCTACACAACAAGAAAACCCACCATGTCATCGTGTTATGGAGGAACCATAAGTTTGAAGAATAAACATTGAAACATGATAATAAAATGAAGTATAAGTACTCTCACCTATTTATGTAAAACGAAATTTCAAAGGATAAATTTCAAAAGGGGGGAAGAATGTAACAACCCAAAATTTTATAAACGCAATTTCTCCCTTATTTTAGTAAAAAAAATATAGTTTAATCACATAAAATAACATTAGGAAACACAATAAGACAATATTATTAAATGAACTACCAAATACTATGTTTTCTTTAAACATAATTTTTTCACATCTATGATTTGAATTTGGAAAATTTGAAAAATACAGGTCCGATCAGTAATCCATTTGGAGTATAATAGGATAATTTTTTAGTGAATAGTAACATTCCCTTTTGAATAGTAATGATACACTTATGAATTTTTATATGACCCTTATGAATATTAAATAAACTATGTGAATATAAACCTTACCAAAGATAGTATAAATAAAATTAATCCATCCAATAAGTGATAATATAATATAATTATATTATTGTGTTGGTATTTTTTTGTGATGAATATTTGATAAATAATTTAATAAGTTATAAAAAAAATTATTTTCATTAAATTTATTCAAAACTAGTATTTTTATTTCATATGATTACATGGTAATTTTAAGAGGTACTAATTAATTTTTCAATGTGTCATAGAAATAGTTTTAATTTAAAAATTTGTATTGTTTAGGTAAATTATAATATTAATTAAAAATTAAATTACACATATTTAGAATATTATTATAATAATATAGAGTTATTTTTTGAATTACACACATAAAAAATGGTTAGGGTGAATTTTTTATATTTTTCAGAAATAATTTTTTTGGTGATTAGTGAAATTCGATAATTTACAAAATATATTAAATAAATGACATTCTGCATCATGTATGAGTCATGGATGATGTAAATGGACATTTGTGAAAACTCAAAAGCCATATTTACTATATTTAGTAATGTAATCATTCCTATTTATTTTCTTGAGGGAAATTAATAATCTAATGAATTAAATATTGATAAAACACCCCCTCCACTATAAATACCACCCCTCAGAACCTCATTTTCTTAGAACTATCAAGCCTTGTTCCTACACCAAATTATACTAAAATCAATTCCCAAGATCTTCCTCCATTACCAGAAGCCCATGGCCTCAAAAATAGACCAATACATCTCCCCTAAATATAATCTCAAAGAAGATATGTTCAAGAGGTAATTTAACTCTCTTTTCATTCAATTTTCTTTCAAATTTCATTTTTTTCATTTCATACTCTCATCTTCTCTTATATTGATGTTATCATTACACTAGTATGATTCATATAGTATTATACTATCAAATTTATGGAATATTATTAATTATTCCCCTCCCTCTCTCTTTCTCTCTCCCTCTCTATCTCTTTTATTATAAAAATTAAATCTTCACCCATGATGTGTCAATTTACCTACATCATGGGCGATGAACTTCCATATTCCTTCAAATATTTCAAGCATATCAATTAAAATATTAAATGATTAAAAAAATATTGTAATATGTTTTCTAACCCATTTTATGTTCTAGAAACATGTTTTAATCATAATACTTAATAATAAAAAAAACATGTATGTTGTAATAAAAAATTCCCAAATTAACCTAAAATGATAATCATTAAATTTTAAATAATGATTCATCCTTATTACCAAATTAATTATAAGATCCTTTAAACTCTAGAAAGATAAATAATAGCATGTAATAGAAATTATGGATGTTTATCAATGTTATAAATGAACTTCCATTCGTGTGAACAAGTGAATCATTCTACAAAACTAAGAAAAAGAACACTCCCAAATAATGAATTTAAACTATATAACTCATCCAAATAAATATAAAAGAACATAATATAACCATAATGAATCACAATAATGTATAAAAGGTTCATAAATTGTTAATTAATTAATCTAATGTGATTATACAAATCATTAATGTGAAGAAAGTATTCAAATACAGGGTAAGTTGAATTTATGAACCCAACTTTCATTATTTGGGGTTCCACTTTTTCACCCCATTTTGGTTATGGTTATTCCTAAATATAATTTATATATCATTATATTACCTTTTATAGAATATACATGATTTACACTAGTGTTTATTTCAATCATAATGTTATCTGAAAGAACTTTTCCTTCCAAAAGAAACCTTTTACTTCTCACTCATGGTAGATGGTCCTTTTTTCAAGGATGTAATTCGGCTATTATATAGGTCCCCATGGTTTATGAATGTAATCTTTGTGAGCTGAAAAAAATTCCATTACATGGGTTTTTTATGTTCAATATTGATATATGATCTATGTGGCATGAATGTTAATGTAAATGTTATGATTTGACAGGTGCGTCTAGAATTATATAGCGCAATGAAAAAGTTATCATGTCAAGGATGCACCCAGAATTATATAGCTCTATAATGCATTGGGTAATGTGAAGAAACTCATGAGTAAAGTTCATTATGCATGAAAAGGACTCTATCTTTGTTCATAAATATGTGTTGTTGATGACCAGTAGGGCATGATGTTTCACTTTTATGCATTTCCTCATTCTATTATATTATATAATTATTCATCTCCTGATTGTGATGATGACGTTATGATTATTCTCACCCCATGTTACTTTGTTTCATGTTCATATAAATCCTCTTACAGTGATTTTAGATTACCCTTATTGATTTATATCCTCATCTGAATAATTTTAATAAGAATAAGTCAATAGACAATAAGAAGCAAGAGAAGAAGGAATTAAATAAATGTTTTGTGTTGTAAATGTTATATATGGTCTTGTTTTATCAAAACACTGAAAAATTGGATCCTTTAGGTGAAATGATTTTTCTTTTTTTATCATTGAAATGATGTTAAATTAATGTAAGAAAATAATGGTTTCTATAGGGATAATCCTATAGCTCAGTCGATAGGAACTTCTTCAAAATAAATTTATCTGAATCCATATGATATAGAGGACCGATGTTTCAATTCCAATTCATCATTTCCATTTGATCAGACATATATGGAGAATATTGAATAGAACATGAATTAATATAAAAAATTTAATTGGAATATGATAGAAAAATATAGTATGAGATCTTATATAGAGAAAACACATAACATTCTGGCGTGATTATGTGTATCACATGGAGGAGCATGGAATTTGAGAATCAGTAAAAAGGTTTATAGATTATCCTAACCTCCAAAGGACTCATGGGTATCATAAACCTCACAAGGAATCACATAATTCCAATATGTATTTGTTTATGCACGATATCGTGATCCAGAAATGTTCATGTTAATCATATGATGGTCTATAAATCAAATGATTAAACCAGTAGATCCTGTGAAGACCATAAAGACCATCACAGTACCTCATTGTCAAATTCCAAAAAAATATTGAAGTGTGGTTTAAATTCATACTAGACAAGCACCAAAGAAATTGAGATCATCTGGGTCAAATTTCATGGTGAAATCTGACAATGCAGCCACTTGATCAGGATTGTCAAAATGGTCTTACAACATTAGTATACGATGGAGGAAAGATGGGAGTGCACAGATAAATGGTAGTGGATGGTCAATGTCTCCCTCCATCCCTATATTTAGAGGGAATTCTATATACCACCAACCATCACTGAATAGACCAAATTCCATCCAAGAGACAAATTCTTGACATAGACAAAGACTTTGGGAGGCATTTAAGGTCTTTACAACCAAGCCCTTGTCCCAATAGACGTCGTTCCTTGGGGGGGTGTTTGATGTCCTCTTAATGGACATAGTAAAATTAAATATGGAATAAATACATGAATATGGGTACTATTTTAACCATAAAGGAAATGGAAGAAGAAGGGGGAGAAGAATTACGGATCACATGATCCATCAAAGGACTCACGATCACAAGACCATTATAAGGTTGCTTGAATACTCCACACATAATGAATATCCTATAGTGAGTCCTTTAGAAAACATTTCAACAATCATTGTTCCTTTGAGAAGGAACTAAAGAAAAATAATTGGCAAATTTCAGTGGATGCATAAGCTCCCCTTGTCCATGAGGTTTGTTGGGTGGAAGCACCTCACAATCCAAACATAAAATAATTTAAAAACAAGGAGGGAAATAAGTAAAAACGGAAGAGTCTTATTATGGAATCAAGGATCATGTGAAACATCACTAATGAGAGGGGTATTAATCCATGAAAAAACATGAACATACTTGTAAGACCCCTGAACCTTTTTTCAACACAATTAAGGGATATAAAATGAGTGGACATGGAAGCCTCTCATTGTCACTAAATGTCATTCGACAAACCCCTGGTGCTTCACAAGACACCACAAGAAACCTCCGACATATAATTCCCATCACATAAAAATCCTCAATATGTATAGGTGACCTTTCACTCCCCATATGGCTTTCCATGTACTGATAGATGGGGTTTTCTAGGAATTTTCCATTCACCCCCATAGGTCTGTTTATTTGTCACATGAAGCATCACCAAAAAATTAAAAAAATCCCATAATGACACTTATACAACATTACATAATCCTTCTAGGGTTTCAAATAATACAAATTGAATAAAAATAGAGTATGAGGGATCTATCTTGGCCATTAAACTTTTGTGACACATGAATAATATCCGTAGAATAGACCCATGAGTCTCCTAGAGGATCTAACCGGATCTCCTAGAGCAACCTAGAAAACCATCCTTTCCTAAATAAGTGTCCCATGAATAGCATAAAACATATTCGGAAGGCCTTTCAACAAAAATTCATATGTCTTGAAGGATCTTAGACATGTAAATATCAATATAGAGGTGTCATTTTTCATATTTGAATTATTCCTAAAGTCCCCATTAATAAGAAATAATCCAATAATAGAGGTGTCGACTAGAGGGGCTCACGATTTCAAAAAATAAGGTTATTCCCTCAGAGCGATCCATAACTAAGGATAAAAAATATGAAATATACTAGACCCCTATACCAACTCCATCATGGATCCATGACAAATATGCCATGAAAACTAATAGAAAATTGGGTGGAGATTCCTATAATCTACCACCCTAACATCAGAGAAATGGGTTGACTTTTATGCAGTTAGGTGCATCAAAAAACCCAAGCAGCATAGAGTATTTCTATGACCAGATAATATATATATTATAATGTATTCGATCATGTAATACACTGTGAAACATCCAAAGGGGTCATGATCGATCCATAATGGACTTTACACGATCATTCATAGATCATGTGGAGGACATCTGGACAAATATGAGAATGGCATACCACACATCTTCTGGATCACATGAGACTCAAAATAAGATTAAAGTGAATAAATCTAATTCATTTACTATAAAAGGGATATAAATAAAACTAATGGTGGATGAAATAAGTGAAAGACCTGTTCACTGACACTCGTGTGCTTAATGTGAACCATCGAAGACATATAACAATACTGGGACATCTCATCCAGATCTCATGATGATCTTTCAACATTCTATTTTGTTCATGTGAAATCCATCATGAAATTATTGGGTATGTCACATGGTTTCCCATAGGAACTCCAATTTAGTTTCGCAACACCCCCTATGATCATCGTCCAATCCTTTTAATGTCCTTAAGATGCATCTCTTCACTCATATAGTGGTTCCCACTCATGTCAGCTTAGTCTCACAGAAGCACCAACAGATGAAAACTAATCCCTCAAGACACCCTTATATAAATTCATCCAAGACTCGTGAAGTTATCCAGACATTTATTTCGGGTCTCATGATGCCCTCTATGGTTTTCATCCAAGGCATGCGACACCCTTTGAGACATGTCATATTTACTCACATGAAACCCTCCATATGTTCCATTCCCTCTCATTCGAATTAAACTAGTGAATGTTAGTTGGATCCTTCTACACCCTCTAGAAAACTTATATAGATAATGCAACGCCCTCTAGAAAAGTCACTTGGATCATGGGACACCCAGTAGACATCTTAGCTAGATCCTACATCACACTCCAATATAATAATCATTGATCACGTGACAAACATATGATATTATACCATGGTTACATGTGGGCCTTTATAAAAAAACATGATCATTTAGATGCCTTATATATATTCTAGGATGATAATCTCCTACATATTTGGATAACTAGGCAATCAACGCATATCAAAAAGAAAAAAAAATACTAAAGAGAATTCTGAGTGTAAGCCTTGACTAAATGACCAAAGAAAACTCTAGATCCATCCATAATTATGATACATAGGCCACCTATTCATGTTTTGATATCTATTGTGACCATCTAGGGAGAGCATAGTATATATGTGTCATCATTACAAGAAATGGCATTGTTCATTTACTTCCATTGTTTCTCAAAATGAGTGTAGATCACGTGGGCATAGAGAGTTTTGTTGTTAATATCATCTACACCATAAAACTCCACAAATATTAGGGAAAACTCATAGTATATTCCCCAACCAATGGAACTATGAAAACCATGATTTATTTAATATCCAGGATATGTTGGCCATATTTTCAAAATTTAATCTCTATAGGGTTGTCCCAATATGTATGTCCCACACTCTCTAAGAAATGATATTGATCATTTTACATCCTTTATTTCACACATCATGAACTGTTCAAATTAGTTTATGGAGTTTAAATAATCATATCATTCACATTGTTAGTCTCTATCAACTAGGGAAACATTTTTAGGTAATTCCCCAACAAGTGGCATGACACGTTATCCCCAACACAAGGGAATTTACCTTGGGGACCATCCAAAGTTATTGATTGAACTATGACAACAATGATTCCCATAATGATTAGGATATGTAGGAATACTTCTTATGGGTCAAGATGTAATAACCTTATATTTTGAGGCAATCCTTATTGAATTGTTGTTTTAACCATCGGGACCCAATCATTTATTTAGGAAGCCTACTCTACCTCATCTATTAGTTCGATGAGAAATAAATTGAACTATCATGACTCTGATTCCTTCCTTAAAAAGTATAAATAGAATGTCTCTCTAAGGATTTTACTCTATAAGATGTATTCTTAGGGTGATCCAAGCACATATGTCCAAGAAAATGAAAATTTAAAAAATGAATATTTTTCATCCAATGTTTATCACACAGATCATAGATCATGTTGGTTTATGGAATTGTGATTATCATTTAGTCAGCATCAGAAGTCTTTAAAACGAAAAAGGAATCATAAGAGTGTAATAACAAAATAACTGAACTATGAAAACTATGATCCTTTCACTAATTGGGATATGTAAGACATCCCTCCAAGACTCGAGCTTGAACACCCAGTTTCCTAGATCACCCATGTAATTCCTCTTTTCAAGACATTAAATTTAAAGGGTCCAGTGAACTATGTGGGTTTTGATTCAAGTAATAACTAGAATATGTAGAACACCTCATAATGGCTCAATCCCCTCCTAAAAATATTAATCACCATTGTTCAAGTTATCACATTCTGAAGCACTTGGTTACATAGATTTGTAAAACAATCAACCATACATTAAATGAGAATGACAGAGAACCTCAGATACATAAAATAGATTCACTAAAGATACCGTAGTAATTTTCATATGAAAGATAATTAACCCATGTTATTTTGGTTTGTGTAATTGGTCATGTATCAATATTAGTAATAGATTCATGAAAATATCATACATCTTCATGAGAGTCTCAGAGTCGGAAATAATTTCCCAAAAAAGGGTGTGATGATCCCGAACTCCCATCCTATCGACCAATCCGAGTCCCTGTTAGACATTGGTCATAAAACTCCAGGTGACTACCTTCCATTGGAATGAGCATTTATTCCTATTATAGGTAGGGGAACCATTGGGATTTTCTAGTCCGAGCGACAATGGTAATACATTTTTCTTGATTTGCACAACAAAAAAACCCCACAATCAAACAATTGAATGGATACCATCCACACCTTAAAAACCAAAAAAAAATTAATCCCCATGGAAAATTTCTTTTTCCTCCACAATATGATAGTTTAAAAAATACAAGAAAATATATCTTTAAATGAAATTGTTTCATCATTTTTCCAAATTTCTAAAAAAAGGATAAAATGAGTGTCCAAAAACTATGAAATCATCCATGATCACTTCCCTAAAATCGTCATTTTGATTGAAAAATATATGTTCCATGCCTCTATAAAATGTATCTAGATTATTATAAATCCAAATAGAATCCTCACAAAAATGATTTTGTTAGATGGGGCATAATGAATTGCATTATCTATCCCCTTATGAGAAATATATACTTGAAAATAACATAAAAACAATATTTGAAGCAGTAATGAGTCATATCTCCCAATATCTATAACATTTAGTCAATAAAGTGGATACAATATTGATCATTTTTAATAACCTAACATAGATTCCCATATTCTATTCTGAATCTTCAATAGTTCTAAATTATCACATGGATTAATTATTTATTTAATTATTATAGTAGTTAGGAACGTTTTATTAAGATATTATCAAATTGGGATGGCCCATTTTGAGGCCTAAATGGGATATATGATCATTGATTCTTATAGTTTCTAGATTAACATATTTACTAAGTACTTTTTGGAAGTATTTGGAATAATTTTTGGATTTCTAAGAAGATGATAATCTCAATTAAGTAAATTGTTTTTGAGTAGAATTTTATTTTTAATATTAGGAAATTACATATGATCCAATATATTTATAGGAAATTATTTCTCCAATGTTTTATTGGAATTTTTCTTATGGTTTGTATAATGATTATAGGAAATTATTAAAGATTAATATTATCATTATTTTAATTTTATATATTTCAAAGGTGTAGGAAGTGGTTTTAATTACTATTTTATTTGTTGTTATTGTGATGACATTTTACGGAGATGTTATATTAAACATATCCTTTTAAACATATTATTAAATGATTTTAATCATAATTATACTTTAAATACAAATCGAACAATATAGACTGTAGTTTATTTTGATCATTTGGTACATAATTAGAAAAAATGAAACCAAAACATAACATATTTTCCATAATGAGTTCCTAACTATATTTGATCTCTTATATCTACTAGGGCTAACTTGGGGAACATATTGTTAAAAGGGATGATCTAAAAATATGAATAATGAAATAAACATAGGAATAAAGTATAACACATGAGTTAAAAGGAATAATATGATGACATAAAGAGTAATAGAACATGAATAAAAATATCAAATAATTGAATGTAGAACATGGAATAATATGATCATGGAATCATTCGAATGTGGCCACAAAAAATATAATTACATAAACACGAGTCAGGAAAAAAATCCAACACTACTTCACATGGAGGAAAAATTCCCCTAATGGATTAGGTTTACTCTCTAATCCCATACATGACATCTCATGAGACTAAACATTATTCAATGAATTGGAGCACTATCTAGGTGCACCCATTACAACATGTTCATGCACATGTGTGAAAAAAAAGAATAAAACTTAAGGGATAAACATAAGGGTTACTAAAGGAAAAAATGGGTATATTAGTCATTTAAGAAGGCATAAAAAATGGGTGTATCATAATGGTTCCCATGAAATAATGGAATTAAATCTTACGTGGAAATTTATGAGATAAAATGGTCATAGATAATGATAAATGATATCCAACTATATTGGAAACTTGTAATAAAAACATGGTTTAACAAGCATTTGAAATGATATACTCTAGTGTAGGTTAAGATAAAGTATCAATGAGATGTTAAATTGGGGAAAGGAATAGATTTTGAAAAAAAATATAAATGAACTAAAATATTTGTTAGGTCCACAAGGTTGAATACCCTGAGAGGGGGGGTGAATCAGGGTATGACTAATTGAAAATTAACGCCCGTTCTGATCTTGTTTCGCTGTTATGCAAAACACTCTTCTCTCTCTCTCTCCTGTTTCACAAAGTAAACAGAAAGCAAACCATGCACAGGACACAGAAATTTTACTTGGTTCACCACAAAGGTCTACATCCAAGGAGCATACGCCAACAAGTTTTTGGTCGTACCAATTCCACTAAACTTCACTAGCTGTGGATTAAAATGTTCAGGCTAGATCACTTCTATGCCCAGGCTCACTTCCTTTAAAATGTTTAGGGTCATCTCACTGCTTCCCCAAGGGTCACTCCCTGTTTCTCTCTCTCTGGCTCACCGCCGGTGGAGAGGATCACCTTCTTTCTCTTTCTTTGCTCACTTCTCTTGGATGGAATCCACTCACAGTTTATAGACCTGTAGGTCTCTTCATTTGTATGAAGGAATGCATCTTCCTCTATGTGTATATGTTCTGTTGAAGCCCAATGTTCAGCCGTAGATGAATCTCTCTTTGCACCAAAGGTATCGAGAAAACTTCCTGCTTCCACGTAGCCCAAAAATCACTATTGGAATCAAACCTTACTTGGCACGCAAGTCAATCTCGGCGTGCAAGTATCGGTGCGCAAGTCACAACTAGCGCGCAAGTCCTCCTCAGACACTTGCGTGACTCAAGCTTCCTCAACTCTAAACATGTGCAACTCACTTCCTTTTATGCCCAATCCAGTATTGGCATGCAACTCCACACTAGCGCGAAGCTTCAAACACTGGCGCGCAACTATCACCCTGGCGCGTAAGTCCCACCTACGCGACCATACACACCACTTGCGCGACCACCACACCTGCGCGACGGGAGCTCTGATTTCTCAAAGTATTGAACTCCGGTGAATAATGAAGAGGGGTGGTCCATTATTTATAGGCAAATTGACCACTCTGCACGACGGCGCACAAGTCACCTGTGCGACCCAGTCTCAGCAGGCAAGTCTTCTGTCCTTTTAGACACTTGCGCGACCAACTCCCAAACTTGCGCGAACCTATTTCCTTAGCCATATTTTGACCTTCTGATCTTGAAAAACATATGTCACGCAAGTTTTCTATACTCCAAGTCCTCAGCATGCAAGTCCCTTTTCCAAAAACACATTTCTTCATTTGTCTATTTTCAGGCCCAAAAATTTGGCAAACACTGGAAAACAGCGCAACCTTGTATCTGTTCTTTTGTACTGCCTCCAGATCATCCATTCATTTTGTCGAAATTCTTGAATCAATAATGAATCGTTGACCTCATCTCTTGAACTCGTCATTCCATCATTAAATCCTCTTTGTAAAAAATTTTTTATGTCATTGTTTTGCTTTGTCAACAATCACTACTCAGATGTCCACTTTGTCAACAAACACAATCACCTCAAAAATGCTTCAATGATATCTTGAGGGATTTTGCCCAACAATATTTTTTCATGATTTAATTTGTTATTATTTTAAAAATAATGGTGGATTAAAATATATTGTGTAGTGTTCTTGGATAAGGGTATTAAATTATGATGTTCCCTTTAATCAGGTCTTCATAATTGGAGGAATTAAGAAGGGAACTTTTTAAACATGTATTTCCCCATAAAAGAAGGATTAGTTGATCTAGATAAAAATGTTCAGAAAATATACACATAATTTAGTAAATTTTTATAAGAATGATGAATCAATATAGTGGTGTAATGGGAGACAAAGCACAACCCATATGAAAAATGGTGATTCAAAGAGAATCTGTTACCTTATATTGAAATGTGTTCTTCACATTAACATAACATCATAGATAATAAAATGAGATCAATTAATTAATTAAATAATAAACTCCTTTAAATGTATTTTATTTAGTATAGTTTTATGAAATTAATTAATAGTCTTTGTGATGAGTTATAAGGTTAAATTTTATCATTCCAAAAGCATTTGTTTCATGATTTTGTGATCTATTTCCTTGTGTTTAGTTATGAGAGTAATTGTAAAAGAGGAAAAAATACTGAAGTAGAATTACATGGTATCAATAAAAATCCATAATTATAAATGGTCCCATATATCATTTTTTCAGATATGTGATTGATTCATTAGATGAAATGTTGATGAAAAAAACATTAGTTTTTTGAGTTATTTTCATCATCATGAACTAGTTTTGTTTTAATATTTAATATTATGTTTATATATTTCTACTATAACATGAAATAAAATATATTATACATTTTCCAAACTGGTTTAGTCATAATAATTTTATTATGGACATAATTAAAGGCGGTAATGGAAAACAAAACCCTTCATTCACTAAGGCGGTGAATCAACACCTCACAGACGATGCATTCATTTTTTAGATTAAAAGAAGAAGAGAAGAGATTTATGTTTTAATATTGAGTAAAAAATTCGAATAAATATATTATACTATATTTATCATGTAACTTTGTATTTTGGATCAATGTATGAGGTAGAAGGAAGAAAAAATTTAAAAGAGAAAGGTGGATGATTTTACACCTTTTATATCGTCTCTTGGAGAACATTCACAAGGATCTAGGGTTTTCTATTTTGATGAGAACAGAAGATCATTGACATGGGTAAGAGGCTTCATAATTAAATTAGGTTGGATTTATTTATTCATAAAGGATTTAGTGGTTTGAGTAAATTGGGTGTTGAGGGCTTGTGTTTATATTGGGAGGAGGGGGAATTTTTTTATTATACTGGTTATTTGCTTAGTATTTCTGGTCAAGAAAATAAATAGCATTGATTAATATGAATAAAAATAGAAAATGGTTCTAGATAGTTTGATCCAATGGGTTATAACCGCATTCATACATCATCCATTGCTCAATAATTTATTTATTTGTCGAATACCATGAATTACCGTATTTCACTATTTACCAAAAATTAAAAAAAATTGAAAAATAAAAAAATTTATACATAAACATTTATAAATATTTATATTTCCAAAATATTCTCCATTTCATGAAAAAATTATAAAAATTAGATATGTAATTTAATTTAAAAGCATCTTTTATTCAATAAACATTGATTTTAAAATTATAACTGATTTTATATCAAAAAAATCTAATTACTATCTCATCAAATTATCTTATAATTATAAGAAAAAAAATATTATTTATGATTATATTTTATGAATATAAATTTTCTTTTAAATCAGTATATAAATTACAAAATTATAAATAATCATTTATGTATCACAAAAAATACCGATACATAATTTATCATTTTGAAACATTTATACACACATCCAATATATAAATATTTATTTTAATATAAATGATCCCTAAATTTTTGTAACATCTCCTATTTTTTAGTTATTATGTTTATATATTATATGGATTATTTTTTAGTCTATTCACTAAGACAACATTTGATTCTGGGGCACAGTGTTCCAAGAACAAATGTTGGAAATTTTTATGAATATTTAAAAGAACAAAGGTTTTGTTTTCTAGATAAATTGGAATAACTCAAAAAATTTTACCTATATCAGAAATTTAAGGGAACATTTGAGTGTAGAATTATAGATTTACATTTGGCATCACCTAACATTTTTCAGCATAATTCGTATGTGGAAAGTCATATAAAGCATTTTAATGGGGTAAAATAACTGAAGAAAAAAAAATTATTTTATTTCACTGATTCAACGGCATGATTGTTTTTTAAATAAACTATTTTATGAGACAAATTTTTTTAATCATGAAACAATGATTCCCTAGAGATACTAGGAATAAATATCTAGATAATCCTCTCGATCAAGTGATTACAGTGCTTCAAATATACGATTGACAAACACCAATCTTGATAGATCTCACCAACGACGACGACACAACATTGTTCATCATTGGAGTTCAATCCAAATAGTGGTAGGGATTTCTATTTAATTTCTTTATTCTTTGACCTTTATTACTATGATGAAATTGTATGATTCAATGAATTGAATGATTCATAAATAATGCATATTGAATGTTGGGATTGATTAAATCTTTTTTTCTAACCCAAATCCTGCGATCTTGATTGTTGTCCAGGAATGCTTGGAAAATGATGATAGCCCTTCATTTTTGTGGATTCCTCCCTCCGTTCATTAGGTTGTTCTCAATTGGATCCCCATAGTTCCTTGCATGACGTTTTTGGGTTGTTTTGAATGCAATCGGACCCCCAGATTCGAGGTGAATTGAAAAATAGGATGAATCATTATAGAACAGAACTTAAGGATTTCATATATATGATTATTTAATTATATAGGTATTGGAGGAGGCATGGTGGTACATGGAAGGGACCACAATCATGAGTCAGCAGAAACTAGTGAATATAGTGGCCATAGAGGTTCAATTGGCTTGGGGTGGTAGTTGGTTCCATATGAAGTGGGCCATCATGCGGCAGGTGTGATGCTGGTGGGACACATCAACAAATGGTGGTATAATATTGACTGGCGTGGCTAAAAATGTGAGAATAGGATGGTGGATGCAAATTGGGTTGTGCCAGGTGAGCTACATCAGATTAGTGGGATGGGTTGCACTAGTGGGTTTGGTCGGGGTGAGGTGAACATGTGTGGGATCCTAGTTGGTCCTGGGTCAGATCTAGGGAAATCAAGGCAGAACCCATTTTCGGTCGACCGTGGTGCCGCAACAGTTCGAGCTTCCATGAGGTATACTGACCACATGGCCGTTCTACGATGGATTAATGTAGTGTTTATTCAGGAGAGGTAGTTGGGATGACCATTCTAGTCAGTTCCAAGGTGGATGGTCTACATGATAGGTGGAATGACCGCATCGATGGGTTTTTAGGACCCAGGATGGTCTGTGGGGTGTTTTTCTCAAATGATCATTACTCATAAATAGTGTCCAATTGAATATAAGTCTACCAAATTAAAACCCAAACATTGAGAAAACCATTTTGAGACAATGGTTGGTTTTTAGTTCAACCCAGTATCGATTGAGATCATTCTCTAGGTCATTTCATTGAGGTTTCAGTGGGGTATTACATCCACATCCTTGGATTGTATTCCCCTCTAGAGTTTATGTCTCAGATAAAGTTATGGAACCCATCTATGAGAATGGATTGAAACCCTCTATCACCAATAGTGATGTTTTTGGAATCGACATGACCTCTTTGAGCACGATGTTGACCCCCTCTAGAGTGACACATTGGTCGGGTTAGTATAATCATTGTCATATAATCCCATACATTACGAGTTTATGCAGATTTGGTTCTTGGTTTCCCCCAGTGGTTCTGTGTGTGATCCGCTCTATGTGTATAATAGTCCTCCTTGAGTAATGTGTTCTCATTGGGTGGGGCCAAAATGAAGAAGGCCACTTTGTCAAGTTTCACCGATGATATCATGGAATGAGGAGTGAATTCTCTAGGAACGAGTGCGATTCGAGTAGAATCCTATGGCTGGTAGTTGGTTATGTCCACTCAATGGTGTGGTGTTGTCTTGAGTATAAATGGGGTTTTCTCTACATATTATATTTATAATATAGTGTTAAATCATATATTGAGCTGACTATATGTGGTTCTTCATGTTTATTAATTTTGGGTGGTCCTAATAAGTATTATTATGTACACCACTACATTTTCTTTGCCTGCACAAGTCATGTCATGTGCATATGGAAGAACATTTGATAGTGTTTTCTGAGGTCTAGGTGTTGGTGGAGCATAGCTAAATATGGGTAGACCGAGGTGTTTTCCCAAATCATACCTTCGACATAGTCATGTCCCTTGAAGTAGGATGGAATCATTATAGTTTTCAGTTAGACATGTGTACAGAGTCTTTGTGGTGGGTTTGTTTTTCCCCTATTTACTTTCCAATACATTCACTATCATATCTCTTGTGGAATATTTTATATATATATATGCATCATTTTATTTTCATTACATTTCTTAATTTTTTGTCTTGTATATTTTTTATATGTATATTTACTTTAGGATATTTCTTTCCATTTATGGGACATTCTTGCTCACTGCTAGTTACCAGCCCCTGGCCTATCCGAAGTAGGCTTTGGGTAGTCACTGAACAGGCCCATTTGGGAAGTGTTATGAAAATTTTAATTATACATTCGTTGGTGAGGTTGTGATTCTATTTCATAGGTTACTATTTTTAATGGTCATATTACTATTCTAATGGTCATGATACTCTTCCATCAGTGTAGGTTCCATAATTTCTATAAAAAAATAATTATTTAATTCATAATTTATGGGAATATAGTTTTTATTTGATTCTATATGAAATGGGTGTGTTCTATACTAGATATCATAATTATAAAAATTTAAATTCCAATGAAAAATTATAGGTATTTATATTATTCCCACTGTATGAAATTTGACCTTTGAAATTACATTATTCATACTATAGAAAAAACATGTCAGTGTACTTATCCTTGTTAGATTCCTCAAGTTACCATGTTGGCTCTTCAAATTTATTGTTTTTATAGTACTTTAACCAGGGGAGTTTTCATGTTGTGTTGAAATTTATCTCCATAGTCCTTGATCTAAACCAACTACTCCTCAAAAAAGAGTTCATTTCCCAACTATACCTCCTATATATTTAGTACATGTGAGGGATCTTCAATGTACTTCCTCAAAGGTATACATGTAATAAATCATGTACATGAGACATGGTTTTGGGATGTTCTAATAAATTGATTGCATTTTTGACATGATAATGAATCTTGATGTAGCTGATATACATGGGACTTAGCTTTCCTTTCATCCAAATTTTCATAACTCTCATACATGGGGATTTATAGAGGAATAACTTATCACCAACCTCATTTTATAATTATCTACGAAGAATATATAAATTTATCTTGTATAAAATTTTGTCAACCTTGTTGTGTTGTTGAATTATTTTTTCCAATTCTACCATTTATTCGAGCATTTTCTGTCCCAACTTCTTAAATTCACAATCTTCATCCAGGAAATCTGGTGTTCTACACCATTTCCCATAAATGGATTCATATGGACCCATTTTGTCATGAACCAACTCGGGTCGACCCTGAACTGGTCACCCGAGTTGGCCCGCGACATTGCCCGAGAGGCTCCTAAGCCCTGACAGTCCTAAACTCCATCTACCGGACATCCTAAATAACAAAAGGGTGCTCTGAAAAGCGAGGTCTTCTAAGAGCAGACCTCCTCTGATACCATTTTGTCACGAACCAACCCAGGTCGACCCTGAACTGGTCACCCGAGCTGGCCCGTGACATGGCCCGAGAGGCGTTCCCGATTCTCCCGGGCTAGCAACAAGTTCCAGGGCATCAATAGAGGCTGTGGGAATGATTTCACCCAAAATAAATAAATAAATAGAGCAGCTGAAATAAAACAGAGTAGTGCAAAATAAATAAACAGAGCAGAGTAACTAAACAAGAAAAAAAGAAAATAAAACTAACCGAAAGAGACAACCACTATCTCTGTGTGACCTCGCGGGTCACTCTCCAACTCACGACCAAACGTCGCCCACGGAGAACGCACCCAAGCTGTAACCTGCACAAACACTATAAACTGAAAAGAAATATATGCATGCATGTGTAAACTCAGTAGGCTAGCCCGATATCTATTCCCAATGCACTACCTGTAAATGATGAATTTACCAATTTTAGGTTTGAACTAAATTATATAAAATATTATTTTCCACACACATTTTCATTTTTAAAACAAGTAACAGTCCATTTCCCTTTTTAATTTAGAAAAATTTAAATATTGAATGAAACATGTTCATTTCATTTTAAAACATTTTGCGAAAAATTTAGAAATCCAAACTTTAGTTGTTAGTCAAAAGGAAAATCACACACAACAAACAACACACACTAAGGGAAATGGAGGAAGTGGCACACAGGGGTCAGCAACCGAACTCGACCTCTCAATCGTCCGCCACATACAAATAAACACTAAAAGAAACATGGGTCAAACCGAGGAGATCATGAACAATCCATAACATACAATACATCTGACTCATCCTGAAGGCCTGCCCTAACTCGATGACGTCAAAACACCCATACTACTACCCGGTATAGCCCTGTATGGCCTAACCGAGGGGCCCAATCCCCATAGTAGAAATAACTCAGTATTCCCCTACTATGGGGACATTATCCAGTGCATTTTCTAAACTAGTGTAGTAATCATTCTCAGAAGATTCACTAACTATGCCAGGTTCCCATGTCAACACAAGCAACAAAAAGGGGTGCGTCCACAATGTAAATCAATCAGTCACGATGCAAAAAAATCGCATAAATCTCATGAAATCAACGCACACCAAATATCACCTCAGAATGGGTTTTCAAAAATAATTAATTTTATTAAAGTGCCAAACAGGCCTTCACTAATTTTAAAGCAAAGCCTCATTTCTCGAGAAAACCCAAAACACTTATTCAAGAGAAATCATTTATCTTTAAAACTAGAAGTACATTTCAAATTCCGTGAAATATGTTTAAAAGAAAAACATGCATTCTTTCAATACTGGGTGTCCGCTCGTCAAGAAAATGTCCCAAGGGTTCAGTATAAAATAAATGGCTCTTTTCACACTAAATAATCATTTAATGTTTTATTATCTAATATTATTTGTCATTCATTAAAATTAAAAAAACATCAACCAATTAGTAAATACTAAATTTAATGGTGAGTGTAGTGGGGGACCTACCTCGTCTCGCTTTCCAAACACAAAGGCATGTCACGCCTCACACAGACGCACAAACACGCGCAAGTCAATGACCACAGTATCGTGAGGTTACCTCAAAAACGCACTGCAACAAACGCACAAAAACTAAAATTACACAAACACAAACATAGAACAATGCAAACGAGAAAACAACACGGAAGAACCACCTTGACATGTTTTCAAAACACAACCCGCACCATTGACACTATTTACTAAACCACTTAAAAAAATAATAAATAGATCTAAATAGAAATCATATCTTTACACACCCAAAAACATTTTTCAAATTCATTTACCCTTAATCAATTTATGAATCCCCTTTGTAAAAACCCACCATCAATGCATTCGCATCTCAAGTATCTTTGAAAAGTCATTTCGCACACTTTTCATAATTTCTCAAATTCCCTTTTTATAATAACACTAGAAAACACAAAAAAAAAATAAAGACCAACCAAGACAACGGCCTAGCCCCCTTCATAAAATCATTCATGTTTTTAATGCATTTTCAAAACAAGCTTTTCACCATTAAAAAAAATTAAATAGACTATTACAAAATTTATAAACAACCCAAAAAAACACTACAAGACCTCACACCAAGAACATACCCGAAATCCCCTTTTTAGAAACAAACGCACACTAAAAACATTTCCAAACATCATTCGAATCACATACATAATTTAAATAAAAAATTGCACGATTTATAAATTGACATCAAATGACACAAAATGGGTTAAACATAAAAAAACACTAAATTGCATCTAAAAAGAAAATGTTAAATTTAAATGAATATGAAACCTTTTCAGAAACAAATTTTGCATCACCCATAATAACAAAATAACACATTAAATTAACTAAGCAAGAAAAATAATTAGCCCAATAATATTTACAGTGGGAACTATCTACCTTGGGTGCCGAAAGCATCAAAAATTGGTGTAAAATTCCAATCGCACCATGATCACACCATGAGGAACCCAAATAGTACCCTAAATCAAGAATTCGAACGGAAAGGAATCAAAATCGAACCATAAAATATACCCCTAACCGCTGGAAAAAAAACTGAAACCCCAAAGGAGAAAAAAAATAAAAATTAATCCAAAAAAAATTTCCCAAGTGAAGCCGCTATAGGGGGAGGGCGCCAGTGAAATCGAGGTCACCAGAAACAAGGTCGACTAGATGGGATCTCACCAAAGAACTGTCGGCCAGTAAAGGGCGGCGCGAAAAGCAGCAAGGCCGAAGAGGGGGTCTGGGCGGAGTGGGGTGGTGTCGGCAAAGGGATGTGTCGAAAAAAGTGGTGGTCGGACGCGAGGTGATCCGCTGGAGACGGCCTGGGTGAACGCGGAGGGCAGTGGCGAAGGTTGGAGCTGCTACACGAAGTTCCGAGGTGGTGTGGGAGAGGGCCGTGGAGCCGGTGAGGCTAGGGGTTGCGCAAGGAAGCCAGAAGAAGGGTGGGAGGAACAGTGATGTGTGGTGAGCTGGAGAAGAAAACAAAACTCGGGTGGTGGTCCAGTGAGCTGAGGGAGGTCCGAGAGGCGTGTGGTGAGGCCAACAGGAAAGGGGAAGCTTGGCTGGGGTCCAGTGAGGTCGTCGCCGGTGGAGCAGGATGGACGCGGGAGGAAGCCGAGGGTGAGGGGAGAAACCATATGGCGGCGTGAGTGGGGTAGATAGAATAGGCGGCTGGTGCAGATTGGGAGGAGGAGTAGGCCAGAGTGCTGGTGCGCCAGGGGAGGAGCATGGCAGAGCGCTACTATGCCGAGGGAGAAGAAGATGGGCAGAGCACTGGTGCTGTGTGGTGCGCCAGAGAGAAGAAAAAAAACAGTGGTGGGGAGGGTTCGATCGCGCCGCACTAGGGGGGTGCGCAGCGACACGAGAGAGAAAGAGGGGGGGCGCCCCTCATAGGGTTTACTCCATTAAAAAAACAATTAAATAAAAAAATATTTAGAACGAAAAGATAAAATAAAATAAAAATAGGCTATGCTCTAATAATACTATTATTAGTAGAAATAATAATAACATTATAAATATACATATATATATATATAGAATATAATTATTAGTGCTGAGGATTCTTTTAATTTATTTATTCATTCTTTTCATACTTCGCATTTTATCTTCATCGAATTTATTTATTTATTATTATTTTTTTAACTTGGGCGACCGCATGATTACCCCTTACTGTGCGGGCTGACCACACAAAACAAAGCTTCTGAAACTTTAAAACTTAACCTGTCTTCTACTGAAACTCAATATAATAATTAAATTAATTTAAAATAATTAACCAACATGGTCGGGGTGTGACACATTTGGATACATGATTTGAAAATATTATGATATGATAATTGGACAGAGGTACAAGTCGGTCCCATCTTGCCTTTATGTCCCTAGAAAATGATGTCATAATGTCTTCTTTTTTCTATATAATCTACACAGATTGGTCATAAATTTGAGGATGATAACCCATACTAATGTTCAGCTCAATATTTAGATCAAGATAGAGACTATTCCAAAACGTGGATCAGAATATAAGATCTTGATCAGGTATAGTAAATTGTTATAATTAATGAAGCCTCACAACTTCATTGATATACATCCATGAGTTTTAACCAATTTATAAGTCCTCTCAAGTTATGATAAATTTATATACCTTTGTATGATGATCCCCAATGACCCATATAGAATTATTTCAACTAGAATTATTTCAATGAAATGTGAGAAATTCCATGGTTATTTTATCCCATTTCCACGTTGGTATTGGTTATAATTTCATTATACCATTATTAATTTACCATTAATCCATTACATGCTCACATAACATGATTTCTAAGTAATATGTAGAGTGCTCCTTCTACATATTGTCTCATCAATAGTGGTTTCAGAGATCTCAGTACATATTTTTTCCCCTTGGTGGATAGATAAGGTTGAGCTATGTGAATCATTCAAAATCACCCTTTTTGTCTTAGGATTTGATGGTACACATAGTCATGACCCAAATATTAGAAATCCTTAATCATAAATTTTGAACTCAAATGATTTCTCATTTCTCGTATGTTCCATCTTTTTCTAAATTTCCACATAATTTCTTTGAGAATACTTTATTTTCTACCTAAGGGATGGTTGAGAAATCATTTGTGAATTAAATGATGATGTACCTTCATTTATGATTCCCATGTCCATTCTCTAAAAATAAAATAATATTGAATCGTTCTCAATTCTCACATATGATAATGTTGCACGATAATTTATACATAGGGCATCTTCCACTTTATTTCCTTTACCAGGATGGTAGTTGATTGAGAAGTTAAAATATTTGATGAGAAATAACCATATTATCTAGATCTTATTAATATCCATTATTGTGAATATATATTGGAGTCTCTTATAATCAATATGTATATATAACTTATCCTTATAGTGAAAATGCCTCCATAATTTCATCATGACGATCAATACCCCAAATTCTTAATCATGTGTGGGATATTTTTTATCATTCCCATTCAATTTCCTTATTTGTTAGGATAACACATTATAATTTTTCATCAATATATAGTTTTGAACTTCTTTGAAGAATCAATGTATACAAATACAGTTCTACACTTTAGGGAAGTGTGAGTATTGTAGAAGTGATCAGCCTCTTTTTCAACTATTGGATAAATTATTAACATTCACTAGTCTAGAAATAAATTTCTCCATTCTAATAATTATTTTTTTGGGTTTTAATATCATGATAAGTTCCTCATTAATATTTAGTAACACCCTACTAGGATAATGAATCTATAAGTCTCCCATATAGTTTTTGTCCAAAGACACTCTTTGATTACATTTGTCTTGGAAGGGTCCAATGAAATACAATTGATTGTGGGATCATTCTACAAGAATGATTCTTCCCCTATAAAAACATCACATTTACTATACTTATAATATATATTCTCTGTTATAAATGTTTGTAAACTATATTAAAATTCTCCTCATGTTTCCACTTTCTCTATGATTACATCAGAATATCATCAATAATGTCTACAAATAATTTATCGAGGTAATACCTAAAGACACTATTAATAATGTAAAAGAAAATTTCAGTATCATTATTGAGTCCAAAGGGAATAAATATGAATTCATAGTGTTTATAAATCATTCAAATTTTATTCTTGGTGATATCAAACTTCCTCACCTTTAATTGGTGATATTTCAACCGAAGTTCAACCTTAGCAAAATATTTTTTCCCACATAGTTGATCAAACCAATCATTTATCCGTGTAAGTGGTTACTAGTTATTTATCATGATTTTTTTAAGCTCAAGATAATAAATATGGAGGCTCATTGAACCATATTTATTCTTGATATAGAGTACCGACACACCCAATGGTGCAGAACATGGGTCTGACAAACCCTTATCCATATTTTATTGTAACTTCTTCTTATGTTATTTGAACTAAAAGGGGGATACACTATATGTTTTTGTTTATAGGGAATAGATACACGTATAAGTTCACTTGAGAAATGAGCCTCTCAATCCAAATAAAGACTAGGAACATCCACAAGGAAAACATCAACGTGGTTCCTTAAAATGGGCATGTCTGGGAGCATTCTCCTATTCTTTGTCTCAATAATTTGAGCTATATATTAATTCTTATAATTTTATAATATGAATTTTTTTATGATAACTATAAATAATATTTATCCACCTCAATACACTTGTATATAATTGGATTATTCCTCCAGATGTGAATAGTGATATCCTTTTCTCGATAATTGTTGTTTAATTTATATAAACACATCCAATCCATTCCAAAAATATCATCAAACACTACCAAAGGATGTAAGAAAAGATATTATGGGAGGTAATATCCACAAACATTAACTAATGATGTGTTATATACATTGAATGCAATAATTTCCCCATTATCTATTATCAAAGATAACACACTCTTTATATTTTAAGGTGGTGGTTGAAATGTTTTACAAAACATGCATGATATAAATGAATTTGTAGAATCAGAAGCAAATGATACATTCTTTATTCATAGATGAATAACTACTGTACATATCACCACATTGTTTTCGGGCTCCTACCCAGTAGTGGTGATGGAATATTATCATACATGTTTCATTGGAGGTTGTTGTTATTATATTGCTTCAAAAACCATTGGCCAAAGGAATTAGATCACATAATACCCATAATGCATATATTTGAAAAAATACACTACATGATGAGTGCTGATATGAATCTTCATTTATTATTTTAAATTTGTGGGATTATTCATAACCATTCAACAATAATTATCTTGATTCTCCTATATTCCACATTTGAGTCATCTCCTGGTTCCCTATAGAGAGTTTCCAAGATTCTTCTTCCCAAACTTTTGACACACTGTATGTTGGGTTTTCTATAAATCATGGAATTAAACTATTGAACCTCTTATATCAAACACCATTTTCCAATTTTTACCATTAGGTTCATGATAAAAATTGTGTGTATCCAATATCAATCTTAACCTTAAAGGGGGACTATAAAATATCTTCGTAGTATTAAAATAATCCAATCACCAATTCATTACATTGGTTGTCCATCATTCCAATAAAGAAGTGGTCTAGTTTTCATTCAATGTTCATAGAAAGCTAGAGGAATATCATGAATGTCTTGCGAATGTTTCTTCATATGCCCTAATAGAATCATCCTAATTTTTCTTTTGTATATGTAAACCCCTAAATATAGACCCTTTTTTTCATTCATGATAATTAGATCATTTTAAAGATAACCGATATATAATTATTACAATATATAATCCCAAGGATTTTTGTTTTGGGGAAATTAAGAAGATATGTAATATTTACCAAATGAAAGATAAAAATTATTTAATTTTTTTTCTCTATCCTGTTAGAGGCCCTCATGTTCTACTTAGTATAAGTAATCACCTGAGGATATATATCAATGAAACAATCAAAATAAAATCCCAGTAAGTGGATATAGGGATAGATGAATAAATATATCATTAGTGAGAACAATAAACTTCATCATAAAATAATAATGGCATCATCATAATAATCATGAGGGGAAACATATTTCTCAATTTTCATGGAATTTGGAAATTCATAAAAATTAAACATCACGTTTTAGTTGTCAAATAAAAGACATAGTTGTGAACATTGTTATAATCATGTTCAGTCATAAAATATGTGAACTATAATAACATCATTATTATGGAAAAATATTTCTCAATTTTCATGAATATTTCACAATATAAATTGATATACATAATATTACACAATTCATTAGAGTTCTATATAATTCTCGTCACATTGATTACATCATAATATTTACATACTCATGCATTCAACTTTGAATACATGTAAATTTTAGACAAAATATAGCACATGGAAATGAAAGAAATTAATTTCATACAACATATATTCATTAATAAAAATTTGGGATCCCAAATTATAATGGGAGAAACATATTTTGTATAAGATTCATCATTCCTGATCAAAGAAGATACAACTTCAGAGGAGTCAAAAAGTGTTTAGGAAATAATATTTTTTTGGAAAATCATCGTATTATCCTTAGTAACAGATTAAAAACTTGTATATCCCAGAAAAAAATGAAAGAGAAATGGAATTATTTTTTCAAAATATTAAAATAAAATCCATAGTGAGATCTGGAATGCAGGATAAGTAACCTAGAGAATGGAAATTGGGTTCCAGAGTCCCCTTAACTTATGTTTAAATTTTTTCAGTACCATAATATCCTAGATAATAAAATAATATTCATTAATAACTCATTAATGAACATATTTAACATTATTTATATTAATTATGATATTATTAATATTGTTTATGTGCATTTTTATGATTTATAGAGTCCAATTTCAACATTCCTGGCTATTTACATTCTCGGTTTTCATGAATGGTTCACTTGTAAATATGTATGGAAGATCATGTGAAATGAGAATAATTATCCAAAATTTAAATTATATGTTATTAATGAACTTCTAGAAGTTTATAAGTTCTTATATACTATTTTTTAATGATATTTTGATTATTTATGAGATAAAATGTTCATGATAATCGTTTAGTATAATTTGGCGATTTTTCGATCATCATAAACTAGTTTTGTTTTGTTATTTATTATAATCTATATATGTTATTTATAAAACATTAAAATGTTTATATAATAAATAATATAATATTTATAAACCATTATAATGTTTTTAAAACTATATTTAGTCGTGGTAATTGAAAATGAAAAATTTTCTTCCTCGAGGGAGATAAATCAACACCTTACTGATGATGTTTTCATTTTTTAGAATAAACTGGAGAGAAGAAGAGGCTTGATGGTGAATTATTGAATTAAAAAAATAAAATTATTATATATATATATAAGATAATTGATTTATCCTGATACATTGATAAGTGGAGGTTATGAAATAATAAGAAAAGAACTGAAAATGAAAATAAATTAAATGAAAATGAAAGAGTATTTAACCTCTTGAATTATATTCATTGTGAACATTTATTAGGAAATTTTATTTGGTATTTTGTTGAGACAAAAAGATTCAAGACATTAAGAGAGAATTGGGAAGATTATTGGGTAAAATTTGAACAATATTCAAATCATGGAAGGTGTGAGGAGAAGTGGTGGTGGGGTTGTTTTTATTTGGGAAGATATTGGTGTTTTTTGATTATTTTCTACATTATATTATTATTTTGGCTAGAGACTATCATCAGTTTGAGCCCTATTACTAAATATGATAAATAATTGTGGAATTTTCTAGATTATAGTTCTTATATAATCCATGAATCAAGAGATAGGGAATTTATCTTATAATTTTTTATACCATAAATTATTGAATTTAACTGTTTAAAAAAAATTAGTTGTTTTAAAAATATCCCAAAAATTAACCTGATCATTTTTTAGTTTGTTCAATGAAAAAATGTAATTGATTTTACGAAATAAATTTTCTATATATGAGAAATTTAATTTTTAATTAAAATCATAATTAATGAAAAAAATTATGATTTTACAATTATAACTTATTTTTTGACACTTTGAAAAATCAATTGAGGTGTCATAAAATTATATCATATTAATTTTATGAAAAAATAATTATTTTTTAATATATTTTAAGAAAAAACATCCTAAACCATTATACTTACTACAAACTTTTAATTAAATAATTATAACATACAAAAATACCAACACTTAATTTATTATTTTTAAAATATATATTTACTTGTACCATGATATAAATATATAATATTTTTGTTTATAAGATGGATAAATTTTATTTATTCATTAATAAGTGGAGTTACTCTTCTATTGGTTCAGTTACTTTTCTTAAAGGTAATGTTACTATTCTTAGGGTCATGTTATTTTTCCATCGGCATTGGATCCTTAATTTCATTGAATTCCACTTATTTAATTCAAAATATTTTTTTATTAGAATCTATATTCTAGTTATGAGTTTTATAAAATATAAAATAATTATAAGGAAAAAATTCATTGAGAAATTTTCTTTTTGTTAAATTATTTCCACTTTTAGAAATTTCTACCATGACTTATTTTTATATACATATATGAGAACATATGAGGGTAAATGTGTTTATTTATTCATATAGTTCCCATTTTCCCGCTTTATACATACAGTAATGCAATAGTTCATTGACCATATGAATAGTCTTTCTGTGTAGAACAATATCTATATTGTCCAATATCTACATGAACATCTCCTCATAAGAGATATATTTGTTCAATTGTACCACTGTTGGATTTTGTACATGTTATGGATCTGATATGTGCTTCTTGAAGAGGGATACATGGAATACATCCTACACTAGATACATGGTTGGTGGAAAAAACAATTCAATAAACCCAAACTCCAACACAACCTAGAATATCAATGGGGATGACGTACCTTGGATTTATCTTTCGTTTTTTACAAAATCTCATGAATTTATTTCATTGATGTATGTGGAGAAATACCATCTATCCAAACATAAAATCCATGTCACGTCGATTATTGTCTACATAAGTATTTTGTCGACATTGGTCAATATTGATGTGTTACTATGGTTTTCATCTTTCCCCCCAATTTTATTGGTCATTTTAGGTTATAGAATCATACATTCATCAAATTCATCCCATCATGATGGTGTTATACATATTTTCGCATAATGATCATCAAATGCAGCCATGTGGATTCTTGAGTAGAAACTATTGTTGTATGCGAACATAACTATAGGTAGATTTTTTTCACATCCTCTTTTGATGTCCATAGAACATGAATCAAAATTTATTCAAGAAGATAAATATTTATCACATATTGGCCTCAATTTTAGGATGATATGTTGTAATAATATTCATAGTAGTGTTTATATATTATTATAGACTTTTATATAACTATGAGGAGAATCTCGTAGGTCGGTTTGATAAATTTGATTATGGTACACAATGAAACCTTATCACTTATCACAAGTATATAGATTCATCTTGATCATGTGATAATTCAATTAAAATTTCAATAATGTGAGATGTCTTTGTTAGATTATCCTAAAAACTGATATTGCATTGTTTCCTCTTGATGTATTCTATTATCCAGTGAAATTGTCCATAGTGATTTTTTTTCTGTTTCTATATTGGTATGGGTAATGATTGAATCCTCCCATTATACATTGGTATTTCATCCTTCACTTACTAATATATCAATAAATATTATGTATATTCATTGTTCTAATTTTTCTTATTGGATATCAAATTGTTCGCTCAGAGATATCAAATCATCTTTTTTCTCTCTAGGGGAATAGTGAATGTTGAACTATGTGCGCCATTCAGAATCTCATTATTTTTTTCTCTATATTGGATGAAACATATAGTCTATACCAAAATAATATGAATCTTTCAACATAAATTTTAATCTATTTTGATTTCAGTTTTCTAATTTAATCCTCCTTTTATGAATTTTTACATAATTCATTTTAATATCCATTATTTTATCCACAATAGATGTTTGTGAAATCATTTGGGAAAGGACTGATGATACTCCCTCCTTAATGATACGTATATATATATCCTTTGAAAATTGAAGGAGATTTTACCCTACTCAATTATCATCATTGATAATGTTGTAGGATCATTTCTACTTAGAGCATCTTCCATATTATTTTCCATACCAAGATGGTCATGATTTAAGAATTCATACTCCTTGATAATATCTAACCATCATAGCTATAATGTATTAATCTCCATCTGTGTGAATATATATTTGAGGCTTTTATGATTAGTATATATCTCTCACTTCTCCCAATATAGATAATGACTCCATATTGTCATTTTTAAGAACACAACTACTATCTCTAAATCTGTTTTGGGATATTGTTTTTCATAAATTTTCAACTGCCTTATGGTGTACGCTATCAATTTATCATTTTTAATTAGTAAACAGCCAAAAAATTTATTTTAATCCTAAAAGTTTAGCACAAAGAGTTCCTCACTAGTCAGAAGTGTGAGTAATGGTGCAGTGATAATCCTCATTTTCAAATCATTGAATCAATATTCACATTCACCCGTCTAGAAAAAAATTACACCCTTTAGATTCATCATGGATAATTGTGTGAGGAAATCAAGATTTATTCTTCAAAACTCATCAATAATACCTAGTTAAACAAAGGAATCTATGTATCTCCATTTCAGATGTTTGTTGGGGCACTCTTTGATTTCCTTTTGTCTTGGAAGGCTCCACAGATATATTATTAATGTTGATAACATAACCCAATAATGATACTTCATCCATCAAGGATACACATTTACTATACATTTCATATATATTCTCCATTTTCAAGGACATTAGTACAATATGAAAATTCTCATCATGTTACTCTTTGCTCTTAATGTATATTTCAATATAACTGAAAATGACAGCCATGAATTTTCTGAGGTAATCTCTAATGACTATATTCATTATGTCCATAAATATTATTGGATAATTAGTATGTTTGAATGTCATAGTTTTGAACTTAGAGTGTTCATGCATTACTATAATGTTTGTGTTGAGAATATCATTCTTCCTTGTCTTTAATCTGTGATAGAATGACCAATGATCCACCATAAAGAAATACATGGTGCCACATATCTGATCAAACTAGTGATCAATCCAAGGTTGGGGATAATGTTTTTTATATTGTTATTTTTTCCTGACATTATTCATTTTAGTGGAGCATTGATCAAAAATTATTCTTGACCTTGTTGACTGGAACACCCATGGTAGAGCAACTTATACTATGGAACCCTACATCATATTCTCTTGTAGGTTCTTCTTCAATTCCTACAACACAATATTGGACATTCTATAGGGAGCCTTTGATCTAGACCATAATCCAATAATATGTTAAATGACAAATCAATATAGTGTCCACGAGGAAGACCATGGAATTATTAAGGGAACACATTAGACTCATTAATCATAGTGGGAATGTCTTCAAGCATGATTTTATCATAATTTTCAATCATTTGAGATTGACGTGGTTGCTCATTAGAAAATAACATACACATTTGAGATGATAAGTCTAATAGATATTGACCATCTTCCTTAAAATTGTATAAAATTAGAGGATTATTTTGGACATGAAGTGTGATACTACTTTCCAGATTGTAGATGTCATATATTTATTAATATAGCCAATCCTTTACCAAAACAACATTAAAATCCAAGAAATGATGTAAATCTAGATTTTTGAGGGGTTCAATCCCCAAACATTAACTGGGAGGAGTTATATACATTGGATGGAACAAGTTCCCCATTTTTTATTATCAAAGATAACTCAAACTCCAAATTTTTTTGTGGTGTTTGAATAGTTCAACAAAACATTCAAGATAAAAAGTAATGAATAGAACCAAAATAAAATACAATGTTCTATATTCTTGAATTAATAACTAGAATACCGCCCACCGCATTATTATCAAGCTCCACCTCAGCGGTAGTAATGTTATATGCTTTCCATTTCTATTTTTTCTTTTGGTGGCTACTAACACTAATTACCCTTAAGGAGTGTTGGTTTAGTGCATTGGGTTGAATAGTTCCCTTGATACATACAGTCGAAACATTAAACCATGGATATTTCTCTCCTTTCCTCCACCATATTTTCTAGCTTCATTTTGTCTCTTCATCATTCCTGAGCATGGGGGACTTCTCTCCCATAATTGAATAATTTCCCCAGCCCTTTGAGGGAATCCCCATGATGATTCTTCCCCATTTTTGGCATATGAGCAGTTTAGTTTTTTTCCAACATTGTCATTAGATCCTCCAACATGAAAGTCCATTAATTGTTTATCACCATAACCGTGGGACCAGTCTCAAAATGCCATCACCACTATGAGGGAACAAAAAAAATTCATCATAGATCCCAAATCCATGAATAGATAGAACCTTCTATAGTTGTGGTTTAAACCACCTAATACTATATTTTTTTTACGATTTTAGATAATAAAACAATGGAATACATTACAAGCCAGGTGAAATATTCTTAGTAAGATGTGAAAGATACAAATTTTGTTTTCTTCAATTCTACAAATTATCACATTTTGTCTTTATAAAGAGTTTGAGGGAAATACCTGTTAAGAAAAAATTTCTTATTGTCTTCCCACTCGATCTCTTCAATTTCATCCTTTGGGTAGGTGTTCTTATTTATCACGCACCACTGTTCGAACTCCATATTTAAACGATACTCAACCAGAGTCATCTTCTTCACCATGTAATAGTGATGTGTAGAAAATATCATTTGCATTCAGTTGACATGTTATTCCATGAATAGTGGAATAGAAGTTCCATTAAATGTTGGTGGTTATTTCATCAATGTAATATCCCACACATTTTGAATGAAAAATGTTTCATAAAAATGAATGTTATATTATTTACCCTTGAACAAAACTATATCCCTTTCACAATTAAGTGAGTATAACTGAAATTTGATTAATGTGTTTTAACTATTATATAAACATCGGTCAATTTTAACCATTGTAAAAAATGATAGTCAGAAACCATGCACTTAATAATAAATTTAGCATTATAATTAATATTATAAATAGATAGGAGAATGATTAATTAATAATGAAAGAAGAGTCAACGACCTAATCCAGTAGAGTCATGTAATATGATGCACATTTTTTTAAACATTGGAGGAAGGTATCCTATTTTTTATTAACTCTTTACCAATCCCATGTTGAGCTTCATCATGTTAATAATGAACAAAATCCACTATGTGATAAGTTCAATTTAGTGAAGATTACCACTCAGACTATGTTAGTTGAGGAACCCCATGAGTCTATCATTATCACATATATAACCATTAGGTCATATGTGGATTTTATAATGGGTAATGTGTCAATTTATTAGTTATTTATTATATTATCCCTTTGTAAGAATAAAATTGTTGTTCTATCAATTTCCGTTATTAGTTTAGTTTTTCTTAAAAATATGACGAATTTGATAAATTGATTTTTTGTACAGATAGTTTTTAGTTCATAATTGAAATAATAATTATAATAAAACATATATTGTTAATAATATTTATTTTAATGAAATATCATTACTAAAACACTCTTCATTAAATATAAATAATAAAATTATTTTTTATGTTTTAGAAATGATTCCATCCAATTTATTACGCATATTATGTTTTCTTTTTTATAAATAAGGATATTATAATTTAAAAGAAAAATTTATCATATGGAGATTTATTATGAAAAAATAATCAAAATTTTTAAATCCATCATTTCTAAATTATGTTAGGTTTAATTTATGATAATTTGCTAAAATAATGTTTTCACTGAGTAGTAAAAATATAGTTTTTTAATTTTTTGTATGTTTAATGTCATCATAGTTATGTATTATGTAGTATAATATTTTGGTTGACACATTTGGATTGAAATATCAAAATATTTTTCCCAATTGTGCATTACCATGGGAAAATTCTACGGGTAAGCCCATGGTTTTTCAAATACCACTACATAGTTTTCCAAAAAAATCAACAAAATATTCTTGACTTTTCTAAAAATACCCACCCATTTTCCTATTTTTATTCATTACCAAATAATCCTCCACCAAGCTACAATTGTTTTATATCCCAAGGATTCCTCATAATGTGTCCCCAATCCCCAAATGGCCCAATCATTGAGTCTATGAGGTACTCTTCAAGGTAAGGGAAATCCAAAAATATTTATTCCTTTCAAGTTACCTTTTTATGTGGTATATATTTCAAATTTCAAATCTATGTTCTTCTATAAATTTTATTATATCCCATTACTATATTAAGATTATTTTATGAATGGTATACCCTTTTCCCCTATCTTGTTATTATTTTCTAAAACCATATTTCATACCCATAATGATGCTAAATATTATTTTCTACATTTCTCCATTTTTATTAAGAAATAATCTACTTCTCATTTCTGAATACCGAAAACACTATTACCTAAAAGGTTATTAACTTATTTTTTAGAATTATATATTTTATTCCCATAGTTTTAAAAATGATATTTTTTTGTATTATCATACTTGAAACCTGTATTTACTTTTTGTGGGTATTAATTACATAATGATATTGTCTTTAAGAACATATTTTTAAAACACCATGATTTCGATATAAAACACAATTATTTTATTCCCAATGGGTTGTTTAATTATGATATATGTGTCTCACATTAATTAAGACATTGGGATGGTGTAATGACCCAAAATTTTATGAATGGAATTCCTTTATAATAATTATGCCTTATAGTATAATCACATTAGGAAGAAAAAGGACATATCATAATACTAAATACTATGTGATCATTAACCATAATTTTCCACTTCCATGTTTATAATTTCTAAAATCAATCATACCTGATTGCGTTTTGGGAGAATTTTAAAGTCTAATAGAACAAACCTAATTTTTGGTGAATAGTGACCTACATTATGAATAGTAACAAACCCATCTAAATTGTAACCTACCCTTATTGATATTAATATGAACCTTATTAATATAAAATAATCCAAAAAATATTAACCTCATCAATGAATGATTAAATAAAATTATGGAATCTTCTAAGTTACAGTGTGAACATAATAAATGTATTAGTATTTTTGTATGTCATAAATAACTAACTAGAAATAATTAATTTAAAATAAAATCTATTTTTTTTATTTTTTTTTCATAAATTTTCAATTATAAGTCTTTTGGTTTGAAAATACTTTTATAAAAACTTATGTAATTATTGAAACCATTAAGAAATCAATTTGAATTTTAAAACCTGTATTTTTCATGTAAATAATTAATTTATTTAAAAATAAAAATAAAAATATTTATAAAAATATTTTTCATAAAATGGTGATAATTTTTATATTCTATAAATCAATAAATGTTTAGGTTGAATATTTGGGATTTTTCTGAAATACTTGAATTTTTTAGGAATAGTGAAAAACTATAATTTACAAAATCAACTAAATACACTAATTATTGACTCATTTATGATGTTTTACTGATGTAAAACAAATTTTATTGAACTCACATGAACATAATACTATTCTTGGTCATGGATTCGTCACTATTACTTTTTCTGAAGATAAATAATAAATTATTGAATGTAATATTCTGAAAACCCCTCTCCCCTCCACTATAAATACAACCTTTCTCACCCTTATTTCCTCACACCTATCAAGCTTCATGAAATGTCTAAAATCTATCCAAACATCTCCCCTATCCCCTCCCCCACATCTAAAGTTCTTCTTCGCTAATAAAAAGTCCAATAAAATCTTTCTTTAAGGATGATTCTAGAGGTATTTTTTTTCTCTCTCTCTCTCTCTTTTCCATTAATTTCCTTTCAATTTCATGTTGTTTTATTAATATCTACACACCTATCCACATCCACATGGTATGGTAACTCTAGTATAACAAATATAATATAGTTTTATGATACTAATGTGATAATATATCATCGGACCTCCATATCCACTTATTTTTATTTTAGTAAGGAAAACATTATTCGTAAGGTGTTAATTTACAACTTTCAAGAACAACATGCTTTAATTTTCATTTATAAAATTTAAATATGGCCATGAAACCATTTTTATTGTTAAAAAAAATTATTTTATATGTATTATATCCTATTTAATGTTCTAGAACAAACTTATGTACATATTACTAAATGATTAGACAAAAAAAGTTTGTTGTAGTTGACAAACTGCCTGAATTAACCGAAACGATAATCATTAAATTTTTATCAAATGATTGATTATTAGGGTATATAAAAAAATATTCATATGATAATTTAATGTTATGTAACATAATTAATAACATTTTATATCAGTTCGGGATGTTTATCCTTATTCTATATGAACTTCCATTCATACCGCTCACGAAAACTAAGAAAAAGAACACTCCCAAACAATGAATTCAAACTAAATAACTCAAAAAAGTCCCATAATAGAACCTAATGAATCCATAATGACATATATTCAT
The DNA here is from genome assembly GCA_963277665.1 of Viscum album. Classification (NCBI taxonomy): domain Eukaryota; kingdom Viridiplantae; phylum Streptophyta; class Magnoliopsida; order Santalales; family Viscaceae; genus Viscum; species Viscum album. The sequence continues at coordinate 1,861,916,061 of OY728120.1, read as the reverse complement.
GTATAAAAGGTTCCATAATTTATAATTTATTAATATAATTTCATTATATAGGACATTAATGTGTATGAATCTTTCAGATACAAGGTAATGGGAAATTCATGACCCCATATTACTTTCTTCAGGTTCCCCCTATTTCACTACATTTTCAGTATGGTTACTCCTTAAAACATATTTGTTCCTCATAATCTTACCATTATGGGATAAAAATTAATTCCACTATATATTATTTCAAACAAGTCTTTTTCCAAAAATAACTTTTCTTTCAAAAAACACTACTTTTACATCTCACTAAATGTTAATGGTTTTGGAATCAAGTATGTTAATCCCTATTTATTTTGGGAACGTAGTCTTTATAGATGTATTCATTATGATTTAAAAACAATTAATTTCCATGGGGTATTTTACATGTTATACGTTCCATGCATTATAATGTAAACATTACGGTGTGACAGGTGCACCCGAAATTATACAACACATTATGAATGTTATGATGTGACGGGTGTGCCAAGAAATATACAATGCTTCTATGCATTCAGAAATGTGATTAATCTCATGATTTAAATTGATATCACATGTCAAAAGGATTCTATCACTATTTACAACTATGTGCGGTAGATGAAAACTAAGACATGATGTTTCATTTTTATGTTTTTTCACATTTCATGCCTTTATCTAATGATTCCTCTCATGATTTTGATGATGATTTAATGATTATGCTCAAACCATTATATATAGTTTATATCTATCCTCTTATTGGTATTTTATCCTAACCATTTTTTTTGTATTTCCTTATTTGATTATGTGTACTCATGAGTTTTCATGGGACAATAAAAAGATGGAGAAGAATGAATTAAATAAATGTTTATGCTTGATGTTGTAAATGTTCTATTTTTCCTAGTTTTCCCAAGAAAATAAAACTATGGATCCTTATGGTGAAATAATATTATGTTTTTTATCATCATAATTATCTAATAGTAATTTAAGAAAAGTTTGTGTGTCTATAGTTGGAATCAGATGCAAGGTTTAGTTAATTGGAAATTAGGATTAGTGAACCCGAGTGAATACCTCCTCTAATGGCCCGAAGGCCTACATTTTTTATTGATTTGTTGATAATTCACCTTTCAAGGGGTAAGATGGAACCCTTAAAAGGCCCATAAGCATAATAATTACATGTTCCATAGGCCTTAGAGGAATTCATTTCATGTAGGCTTCAGACATTACATACAACCCAGACTAGGATGAGACTAGCTAAAAATATGCACACTATAAGATTTACTTTGGGTTACCATATTTTATTCTTATAGAGTAAAATTTAAAATTTAATATGTTATTTATTCATGACTTGTTCACATAGGTTTTGTTCTAACATTTTTTATTAATGAAAATGGTGGGAAGCAGGGGAAATGAAGCTAAAACCCCATGTAAGGGCCAATGCCACGACTGGCCGAACAATATCCCCAATGATTTGGGAGGTGGAGTTAAAAACTTCATGGTGATTCTTACCAAAACATCTCTTGTTATTAGTAATAACTTGAATAATTTGGAACACCATCCTTCATGAAAGAGGGATAAAATGTCTGTCAAGTGTTTTTTACGGCAACAACCATCGACATTTAGTGGATCTTCAAATTACCAAGAGGCAGAACAGTGTGCCAACTATAGGGGAAATATATTTTTGGTGCTTTTATATTTTGAGATGGAGAAGGTGACACTAGCCATTTATTTTCTATATGGAGGGGTCGATCAATGGTGGGATTTGGCTAAGAATACCAAGTCTAGTGACGAAATTGATGAGATGGTATGGGAAGACTTTAAGATCATGTTTCATGGAAATTATTTCCCAAGAAATCTTCATACGATGAAGGAGAGGGAATTCATAGAGATCAAGTAAAATTAAGGAGAATTAGTCAAGAACTACAAAGTTAATTTCACAAGGCTTTCAAGGCACACTTTGGGTTTTTTTATAATCAGTGATAGAAAAATTTATAGATTCATTAGTGGATTAAAACAACACCATTGAAACCATATTGTAACTCAAGACTTTGGGAGTTATGAATAATATTTTGGTGTGCCCTCAAAGTGGATAAGGGGTTTGGATAATGGTCTCATGAATATGGAGATATGAAACAAAATATTGAGTTTCTAGTCGAATGATCTAATGTTAAAGGGTGGAAGAAAACTCAATAACCCAAATGCCAAAAATTTAGTATGTTTCATAATCGTAACTTCCTCAAAGTGATGGGGAAATGCTTCATGTGTGGGAAATAATTCCACCATGCTCAAGAGTATAGAAAAATACATGATAATGAAGGAGAATGTAGTTGAAGAAAGGGGAGCCCCACCCATGGTTCAATGTTACTACTATTGGAATAAAGGGAACTATGCAAGCCAATGCACTATACCTCGAGTTCTCGAGGGTAATCAGAATCAGAAGACACCAAAGGAAAAGGAACAAGGGAAGGATTATTCCATTTGTTCAACGGAATTGGAGAAAGATAATCATGTCATACAAGGTATACTTTCTATTCACTCCATAATAGAAAAGGTCTTATTTTTTTCGGGTTCAATGCATTCCTTTATATCATGAATGTTTTCTAGAACTATAGAATCAAAATCCTAAAACCATGAAGTAAAACAATCTATAAATGCACCAAGTGGATGAATAATTGCAACCGAAGTGTTTGAATCTTCCCATGATGGCGTATGTGGGATGATTCTTCCGGTGAATCTCATAATGCTTCCCTTGGTGGAATTTGACACTATAATGAGAATTTATTGGCCCTTATTATATAGAGCACATATAAAATATTAGGGAAAGGAAATATTATTTCATATTATGAACCATACCATGCCTCTCTATAAATGAAAACAAGATCGTGAATCTCCTTGGAAAAATCCTTCAATGGTGCTGGTGTTGATACCCAATGAAGAATCTTACATCGCAAAAATGGATGAGTCAAAGTATAATGTCAATCTAGAGGAAATTCCCATCATAGGGTAATATAGTGATTTATTTCTTGAAGAGTTACCCAAAATTCCCTTAGATCGTGAGGTAGATATCTCAATAGAACTCATACCCGGAGATACTCTTATCTCAAAGTGTTCCTATAGGAAGGATCCTATGAAACATGAGGACTTAAAGAAGTAGCTGCAAGAGATTTTGAAAAAAGGGTTCATATACCCTTGTGCATCACCTTGGGGTGATTTAGTGCTATTTGTGAATATAAAGGATGGATCAATGCTGTTGGGTTTCGATTATCAGGAACTCAACAAGATCACCATAAATAATAATTATCCTCTTCCAATGATAGATGATTTGTTAGATCCGTTAAAAGGATCATAATAATTCTCAATGGTGGATATTCATTCAAGATATAATTAGGTAATGTTAAAGGAGGAAGATATTCATAATACTTCCTTACATACAAGGTATGTGCACTATGAGTTTCTGGTGATTCCCATTTGACTTACTAATGCCCCTAGAATATTCATGTATTTAATGAATATAGTATTTATAAATTACCTAGAAAAATTTGTGGTAGTGTTTATTTATTATATTATCATCTACTCAAAGATAATGGAGGAACATAAAGAACATCAATGTCTTGTGTTGGCGACATTGATAAAGGAGAAATTGTATTCCATGTTCATAAAGTGTGAATTTTGGATGATGAAAGTCACGTTCTTGGAGCATGTGATCACAAGTGAAAGAATTTCTATAGACCCTTAAAAAAAGAAATTCATGAATAGCCCAGACCCTCTATTTTCACAGAAATCCATACTTTTCATGGATTAGTTGGGTATTAATGACATTTTGTGAATAATTTATCATTATTTTCTTGCCTGATAACTATGTAAACAAGGAAAGATGGGATGTATTTCTGGGTGGATGAATGTGAGGAAAGCATCATGGAGCTAAAAATATTGTTGATCATTGTAACTATACTCACATTAACAAAGAGTGGATAATGTTTTGTGATATTCAGTGATGCTTTAATTAAATTCTTAGGTTGTGTACTCATGAAATATGACAATTTTATAGCCTACACCTCATGACAGTTTAAGATCCATGGAAAATATACCCAATGCATGGTCTAGAGCTGGCATCCATGATTTTTTCCTTCAAAATCTGGCAGCACTACCTCTATGGTGAGGAGTGTGAAATATAAACTGACCAAAAAATCTGAAAGAGTATATTTACAAAAAATGATCTCAACATCCCTCCAAGGATATGTTTATAGAAAATCAATGATTACAGTTTCTTTATTCATTATCACCCCGGTAAGGAAAACAAGGTTGGTGATGATCTTAGAAGAAATGAACTTTCTACTATATCTGTGTTATAGATTGAGAAAGATCTTATCTTCATCGATACAAAAAGGATGGATTTGGAAATCATATGGGAAGGGAATATATGCTACCTTTCCAAAAATATTTCCCAAACATCTATCGTAGAGAAGATTAAGGATGCACAAAAGGGTGATTTCAAGTTACAAAATAAGGTGAATATAGTGAAGGAAGGAAAGCTCCAAGAGTTCCATATCAAAGATGAAGAAGTGATTCAATTTAGAACAAGGTTTTGTATGCCTTTATTTCCCAGGATAAATAATGATCTATTGGAAAATGAAGATATCTCAACATTCTCTCTCCATCGTAGTAGCACCATGATGTACTGAGATTTCCAAGAACACTTCTAGTGTGTTATCATGAAAAGGGTGATTGTGGAATATATCTCAAGGTGCTTGGTATGTCAGAAAATTAAAGCAGATAAAAAATCTCCAAAGGGATGATGCAACCATTTCCTATACACATTTGGAAATGGGAGAATGACACTATGGACTTTTTCATGGGTCTCCTGAGGAAATCCAAGGGAAATAACACAAAATGGGTGGTGGTTGAACGACTCACCAAGACTACCCATTTTATCACTATTTAGGAAGATGTCTCACTTGAACAACATGAAATGATAAATGTGATGGAATTTGTGAGACGACATGGTTTTCCACTCACAATTGTTTTTGATCAAGATACCAGGTTTACATCTAAATTCTATAGGAGACTTCAATATTCTTTGAGTAATGATTTAAATTCCATCATGGATTATCACCCCCAAACTAATGGCCAATCTAAAAGGAGTATTCATACACTGGAATAGATTCTTAGATCCTTCTCTTTAGAATCAAAAAGAGGACATGATCAACATCTCTCGTTGTTTTAGTTCTTATACAACAATAGATTCCACTTGAGTATTTAGATGGATCCATATGAAGATCTATATGGAATGCGATGTAGAACTCCAACCTATAGGGACAATGTTGGAGAATGAAAACTACATGGACCTGATCTTGTGAAAAAGATGACAGAGATGTTTGAAGTCATTTAGAAACATATCAAGGCTACTCAAATTCAGAAAAACATATTTTGAAGAAACTATCAATTAACTGAGATTTTGATATTGTAGATAAAATCTACTGTCTACTATCACTATGGAAGAGATTCATGCATTTGGGAAAGAAAGGGAAGTTAAGGCCAAGGTACATTGGACCCTTTTAGATCATTGAACGCATAGGATATATGGCCTATCATCTTTAACATAACCCAAATATGGATAATGTTCATGACATGTTTCATGTTTCCCTCTTGAGGATGTACATACCAAATCACCCACATGTACTAAACTCAGAGGCAATACAGCTGGAAGATGATCTCTCTTATGAGGAGATTCTAGTAAAGTATCTAGACCGGAGAGAAAAGTTTCTATGAAATAAGAAAACCAACCTTTCCAAAGTTTAGTGGAGGAACCTGAGTTTGAAGAAGCTACTTGGGAAGTGGAAGTGGTTATTAAGGATAAGTACCCGCACCTATTTGTGTAAAATGAAATTTCAAGTGTGAAATTTCATAAGGGGGGAAGAATGTGACAAACCAATGTTTTATCAATTGAATTCTCTTATTATAATTATTCCTTATAGTATAATCACATTAGGAAGCACAATGAAATATCATGATACTTAATACTATCTGATAATTAATCATAATTTTTCCCACTTCTATATTTTGAATTTTAAAAATCATATATACATTGTTGCATTCAAGGTTATTTTAGAAGTCTAATAGATCAAACATAATTTTTTGGGGAATTGTAAACTACCAATAAGAATAGTAACATATCCTTGTGAATTTCAATATGACCATTATCAATAGTAGATAATACAAAAAAATAGCAACCCCACTGATGAATGATTAAATAAAATTTAGGAAACTTATAAGTGACAATTTTACCATAGTAAAACTATTGGTATTTTTTTAAGTCATAAATAAATAATTAATTTAAAATAATATGTATTTTACTAAAATTAATTATTTAATTAACACTTCAATGTAGTCTAGTTTTATGATTATTTTATAATAACTTATTTAATTATTGAAAGCATTAATAAATCATTTTTAATTTTAATCCCTTTATTTTTCATGTAAATTATGATTTTATTTAAAAATAAAATTATTAATATTTAGAAAATTATATTCATAAAATGTATTTCATTTTTGGATTCTACACGTTGAAAAATTTATAGGTTTAATTTTTGATATTTTTCTAAAGTACTTGAATTTTTGATGAATTGTGAAATAATATCATTTACAAAATAAACTAAATACAGTAATCATAGAGTCATGTATGATGTTATTCTGATGTAATCCTAATTGGTTCGAACTCATAAAAACATATTACTATTCATGGCCACGAAATCATCATTATTACTTGTCTTGTGGAAAAATAATAAATTAATGAATATAATATTGAGAAACCTCCTCTCCCCTCCATTATAAATACCTCTCTTCACACCCTCATTTCCCCACACCTCTCAAGATTCAAACCTTGTTTAAACTCTATAGAAAATACATCCCTATCCACTCCCCCACATCCAAATATCTTATGGTGTCATCAATAGACCAATCCAAGGTACCTCATGGAGGATTGAAGATGTTATTTCTCTCTCCCTCTCTTTTTTTCCGTTAAATTCATTTCAATTTCATGTTTTTTCTTAATCCCTCCAAACCTATACTCATCCATATAGTATTGTAACTCTAATATACTAAATATATTTTAATTTTATGATAATAGTCGGATAATATATCACCCATCCTCCTTCTCCTATTCCTTTTATTTTAGATAAGAAAACATTGTTCATGAGTGGTTATATTAGCACCTTTAACAAAACAACTGTTTTCATTTTTCAGTTATGACCTTCAGATCTGTACATAAAACCATTTTTATTTTTTAACCATATCATGTTATATTTATTATATCCCATTTAATTGTTTTGAACTAACTTATGTACATTTTACTAAATTATTAAACAAAACAAGTTCATTGTGGCCGAAAAACTGCTCAAATTAACCCAAACGATCATCATTAAATTCTTATCTAATGATTTGTACTTAAGGTATATAAAAAAGTATTTATAAGATCTTTCCATGTTTTTTACCTTCTTCAATAACAATTAATATCATTTATGTATGTTTATTGTTGTTCTACACTATCTTCCATTAAAATAGTTCATGAAAACTATGGAACAAAACACTCCTAAAAAATGAATTTAAACTCTATAACTCATCCAAAGGCCCATAAAATAATGAAATGTAACCATAATTATCCCTATTAATTTATAAATGGTCTGGTAATTTATAATTAATAAATACAATGTCATTATATAGGACATTAAAGTGACTAATGCATTCAGATTCAAGGTAAGGAAAAATTTTGGAACCCAACATACTTTCACCAAGTTCTCCCTCTTTCACATTATTTTCAGTATGGTTACTCCCTAAAAATAATTTTCTCACAATAATATTACCTTTTATGGGATATAATTTTGTTTTCCCTAGGGATTATGTCATTCCAAATGTTTTCCAAAAGAACTATTCTTTTCGAAACACAACTTTTACCTCTCACTCAACATTGATTTTATTGTATTAAGTATGTTATTCCCTCTTTCTTTTGGGAACCCAATGTTTACGGATATATTCCTTATGATGTGAAACCCAATTTTTTCTATGGGTTATTTTATGTTCAAATTTGAAATATTTTCTATGTGGAATGCATGATACTATAAATATTACGGTGTGATTGGTGCGCTCAAAATTATATTGCGCAATATGAATGTTATGATGTGATTTGTGGGCTAGGAATTATAAAGAACTCCAATGCATTTGGTAATGTGATGAATCTCATGATTTAAATTGAAATTATGCATTAAAATGATTCTATCATTGTTCCCAACTATGTGTGGTAGATTATAACTATGACATGATGTTTCATTTTTATGTATTTCCACATTTCAAGCCATTATCTAATGAATCCTCTCATGATTTTGATGATAATGTTATGAATATTCTCACCCCATGCTATATTATTCATATCCATCCACTTACAGGACTTTTATCTCACCAATTTTTATATTATATCATCAGGGTATTATGTGATCTAAGGAGTTTTAAATGGAAATAAAAAGCTAATGAAGAATGAATAAAACAATTTTTTTATGTTTGATGTTATAAATGTTATGTTTGGTCCTAGTTTTCCCAAGACACTAATCCTTTTGATCCTCTTGGTCTAATAATATTTTGTTGTTTATCCTCATAATGATGTAATAGTAATGTAAGAAAAATTAGGGTAGCTATAAATGGTGCACCCTATTAGTGCTCCAATGAATTGTATGAGGAATTAAACATTTAGAGACGACTTTTTTATTATAAATTTGTGAATAAACATGTTATTTTTTTGACACCTCTGTGATAAACCTTGGGTATATTCATATGAATGACTCAATTAAATGTTTTATCCACATTTCCATGTTATTTTTCTTGATATTATTAATGTTATATGTCTTCTTTCATGAATTTATGAATTTCATCAAGTCCTTATTGATATTCCTCGTGATCACAAGTAAATAGTCTCCCCTATTTTCCCTTTATGGGATTTATACATACCCTTTCCTTTGATTTATGTCCCCAGGTTTTGAGATGAAATAAATGTACATAAGATAAACCATGAAGAATCCTTTTAAGTAGAATAGAATATTTTTTATGTTTTCATATATTATATACATTTTTATAAGAAACTAAACATTAACAGATCCCCTATTTCAAAAATTTAAATGAATTTTTTTTTGAAAAATGGTGCGATGTCATAGTTTTTATCAAAGGATGATATAGTTTTTTTTATGGAAATTAGGATTTGAAAACTATAGTAAGAACTGTAGGGATAAGTTAAAATATAAGAAAAGATAACAATATTTAGTAAAATTTTATGTATATGGATTTAGAGAAAAGAGATCTTATATTGGATACAAATAAGTGGGTATGGCTTAGAAGAAGATGTGTTTAGGGGTAAAACCCAAAAACAGAACTTTGAATTGGACTCATACACAAATTGTTGCATAACAATGGGCCATTATACACTTTTTTTGACACTCCTTAGGGATATGTTTGGTTAATCATAATATTTTTATGAAATATTATAAAGGAAATATAGAAAAAGTATTTATTTTAAAAGAATATCATATTTAATAATGATGTCTCAAGACAAGATTTTTTTAGATTTATAAGATTATTAAATGAAAAAAATGTCTCAATAAGGTTTTCTTATTTTATTAAATCATGGAAAATATGTGAATCTTCCAAAATGGTGAGCGCAATGGACTAGGCGCTGGTGACTGTTTGATGGAAAACTGAATAGAAAACTTCATGTGAATGATTAATAAATAGACTCTAGTTATGATAAATAATATCAATCAAGATGAGAGACCAAATTAACCATTAATGAAACAACATTCCATTGAGTCCTTTATGAATAAACTACAACCATATTTATGTTGATCTACCAATCCATTGATTTTTGAATAGTGGATAAGCTCAATAAAAAATACCATTTTCATGCTTCATTACTTAGAATAAGATAAAGTCACATTAGATGTGTACCACATAGAGGGGGAATCCGATCAGTGGCGGACGCTGATTAAAAACATGATGCTAATAAGGGATATTGATGTGATGGGGTTGTATAAGTTCAAGGAAACGTTTTGAAAAAATATTTCCATCGTTTGATGAAAATGAAATTGGAGAAGGAATTACTTGAACTAATTTTGATGGAAAATGAATTTATAGAAAGCTATGAGATAAACTTAAAAAAATTATTATTACACCTCCCGCTTTGTAAAGGATTTTAATTTAATTTTTGATTTATTTTTTGGAGGAATAATACCCCATATATGAAAGAATCTATTCAATTAAGATAATGAGAGCTAGGAGGATACATTAAGAAGTACTATTTATGTTTAATTGGTGTTCAGAGTGGTGTAAATTCCCCATCAATCAAATGAAAATAAGAAATCAATTTTTCTATGATTAAGAGGATATTTTATAATGAAAGTGGAGGAAATAATGTAAAGCTTTTACATGTGAAAAATAATTGAAGGAACATTCAAGTAACATCTTGTTTTAGAGAGGGAAATGTTATATGTGTGAAAGAGATTGCTATATCACGAGGTACTATTATAGTGTGGTGAAGCCTCAACTTCACAAGACTAATGAAAAATGGAAGATGGTGCAGGCCCTGCCTAACGTCCAATGCTTCAGGTGTTTAAATCTCGGTAAAGTTTTAAATCTTATTATAAATTTGAGGGTAGTGGAGGGGAATCACCATCAACCTCATTATATGCAAAGAGATAAATGACATGATTTTTCTATCGAGAAGGCTAAAGATAATGTGGGGGGAAGGTACTCTCACTGTTCTCTAAAATCATGAAAGTAATTTTTTTTATTACGGTTCTATAAATTCTTATATTTTCACTATGTTTGAAAAGAATATTGAATCAATTCCTAAATTTTTATAAGTAGAGTTATTATTCATAACTCCATGAGGGAATACACATGAATAAATAGTGTATAGAAACTATAGTATTCACTTTGGAAAGAAAAATATCATCTCAAATCTCTTAGTCATTCCCATTATGGAATTTGACATTATTCTAGGGATGAACTAGATTTCAATATATAATTATAATATCAAATACATATTTATGGAAATATACATATTCATGAATGGAAAACATATATTAGTTTTCAAAGGAGAGATATCTCCACACGAGATTTTTCTAGAAGAACCTCCAATATCTTTCTTTATGGAAATGATGAGTTATTATAAAGAAGGAAATGAAATAATATTAATAGAGAATGACCTCATCATTTAAAAATTCATTGATGTATTTCATAAGAAGTTACCTATACCTCCACTTAAAATATAGGTAGAGATATCCATTTATCTCATTCCTAGATGCAAGAGGATCTCATTGAAACCATATAAAATGATTAATGTGGATCTAGAGGAATTAAGGAAACAACTCCAAGATCTTTTAGAGAAGAGGTTTATCCAACCATATATGACTCCATAGGGAGAAAATGATCTCCTTGTAAATAAAAATGATGGATCAATGCATATATGCATTGATTATATATAAAATTAGATGATCTTAGTGAAAAGAATCAACTACATCCATGTATTTGTGATTTATTTGACCATTTTGATTGGGATCAATTATTATCCAAGATTGATCTTTGATATGGTAATCATTAATTGAGTTTTATGTGAGAAGATATTACAAAAAACTCCATTGGATAAAGGTATGTGCATTATGATTTTTTATTCTCTTCATCTTGACTAATTCCCTAGCTATTTTTTATGTATTTGATGAATAGATTCTTTAAGGACTTCCCTAATAATTTGTTTGTAGTTTTTACTGATGATATAATTCTTTAATCAAAATTATTAAAGTAGTATGAGGATCATATAAGGGTTATATTTAAAACTATGAGTAAGGAGATGATATTTTTAATTTTTAGACAATGTGATGTTTGGTTACAACAAATTTCTTTATTGGGGATCATTGATACCAATAAATGAATGTCAGTTGACACTGCAATGACAAAGGTTGTGGAGGAGTTGAAATTTCATACAATAGTTACCAAGATTCATATTTTCCATGATTTATCATGATATTATATGAGGTTTTTGAAGCAAAATTAAATACTTTCTAATCCACAAAACAAGTTAACTCTAAAAGGGGCCATGTTCATCTAGAAAAAAAGTGTGAAGAATTTTTCCAACAACTGAAAAAGATATTGGTAATTTCACCCATGTTAAAACTACCCTTTATTAGAGATAGATATGTTATTTTTAGCGATGAATCTCTTAAAGGTCTTGGATGGGTCCTCATGAAAAATGATATGGTGATTTCTTAAGCGTATAGACTATTGACGTATCAGGAGAAAAACATTCCGACTCATGTCCTTGAGAAGGTTGTGGCTGTTCTTGTTCTAAAGACACGAAGAAACATTATTTGTGGGGATCATTGTGATATATACACATAACATCAATTTTTGATGTATATTTTCATGGAAAATTAATTGAACATGAGAAATATGATACTATTTTATATTATTAAATACTATTATTGTCCAATTTATTACCACCCTAAAACAGAGAACAATGTCACAGATTCATTAAATAAGAAAGACCTTGTGGTGTTTACAGTGATGAGATTTCAGTGATATCCTTTTATCAAATACCTAGAAAAACTGGATATGTGAATACTAATGGTAGAGACATCATCAACTGTATCCGAAATTATTTCTCAATAGTCATTATGGTAGAAGATAAATAAACCTCATAGTTAATATCCATTGATATGAAAGAAGAATGAGGATATGAAGAATGTGATGTTTTTTTGAGTTAAATGTTGATCAAGAAGGTGTACGAAAATTTAATACAAGGTTATGTGTTCCATCTAATCTAAAAATAAAGAAGGAGTTTATTGATGAAGATCATGGGTCTACATACTATATAGATACTAGAAGAGACAAAATATAGAGAACTTTTGGATAATTATTGGTTGGATAACTTGGAAAGGGAGATTACCAACTGCACTATATGGTTCCTGGTGTGTCAAAAAGTGAAGGAAAAGAAAACAAAATCCAATTGGGGTATAATAACCACTACCCATACCAACATGGAAGTGGGAAAATACATATATGGGATTTTCTAGTGGTCTCCCAAATCATCCAATGAAAGTAATGAGATATGGTTTACAGTAGACCATCTCATCAACGATTCTAATTTTTTATCTATTCTAGAATATTTATCTCCTAGTCAAGTACCTAGGATATACATGAAGGGAGTTGTAAGGTTGCATGGGGTACCAAATTATACCTTTTTAGATCATGATCAATGGTTCAATTAAAAATTATTGAGAAGTATTAAACATTATTTGAGAACCTAATTGAACTTCAATACGGCTATCATCCCCAAATGGATGAAAAATCTATAAGGACGTTTAGAAACTCAAGTACATGCAGAGAAAATGTTCATTGGAATTTAATTGTGGATGGGATAAACATATCCCATTATTTGAGTTCTCATACAAAAAATATATCCATTCAAGTATTAAAATATAACAATATGAAGTTCTATATGGAATGTAATGTAGAACATCTACATTTTGAGAAGAAGATTGTTAGAGAAATAATATTAGAACTGATCTTGTTCAAGAGATGATGGAAAAGCTTCATGCTATCAAAAAACATAATAGATGGTCAGAGTCAGTAGAATATCGATGCAGAACACCATATATGGGACTTGAAGTTTGAGATGGGGGATAAAGTCATTCTATGATATTCTACTTGGAAGAGAGTCATGTAGATTTGGATGAAATACAAGATCAGCCTTAGGTATATTGGCCCCTATTAAATCCCTAATCGCATATGAGCAGTGGCCTATCTATTTCCCCCTCATCCAAAAATTTATAAAGTTCATGATGTTTTCCACATATCTCTCTTGACTAAGTACATGCCTGACCCTTCAGAATTACAGAATCTGGAGAGTACAGTTAAATCCTTCTAGAGATAGAAAGGCAACACTAATATGATAACAATTGATATTGTAATGGTATAGAACTATCCAATCCATATGATGGATCAAATATAATCATAACATTTCTATCAGAAATGGTTCCCAAAACAAATTGTATCGAAATATTTCATGAGACCACACTTTACAGAGTCTGATATTCACTAACAAAACTCCCAATGATGTTTATATTGTCATGACACAATCCAATAATTCCATAACCAAACCCAATAATCATTTATTAATAAATAATAGAAATGGAATTTTGTTCTCATGTATCAGAAAAATAGGATATTGTAGATGATTAAATAATCATACCATTTTTAGTAGAAGGACCAAAATTCACACTAGTCAAAGTAGACTACATAGCCTGCATATAACATTCCCCCTATTTCCTAAGCTCTAGTATGTCTCCCATGGTCTATTCCCTCTATCCGAAACTACTACTTCTCCATTAGGGTACCATGTCCCCTAACTGAACCACAAAAAATGGAAATCAGTATACCATTTCTATGATAGGTAGTTAAGTACTTCCCAAGATCTGGTTCTTGTTCTGATCCCCTTCCACTTCTCTTATACTGCATTCTCCCTACAAAAACACTTTTGGGGACACATACTATGACAATCATGGAACTGAAATGTATGTTATGGAAACAAGTGCCTCTAAAAAACCAACCTAGCACACTGAAAGGAATTCAAGAGAACATGGTACAGAGATGGATACCCACTACCATGACAAGTTGATCTATTATTTTCTTTTTGATAACTGAAATATAGGATATTAATACAATATGAAGAATATATCCATGTTAATCCTACAAAAAATAATTGATGTTAACTTTGAACACAATCTAATTCCCTTACATTATGAGTTCTTGAATCATCATAGATGAAAATATACTCATGTGAAATACTTCCACCTCTAACCTGATGTCAAAGTGAATCCTTTCCTAATAAACCCAAGAATTTCATTCCTCATCGCCAGGTATTAACAGCATAATGAGATACAAGTGAATGGAAAGTATAGATTATTCCATTGTTGAAATTACATACTATGTGTGATGCATGAAATCATGAACCTTCTAATCCCACAACATAACGTGTTATAAGTTGATAAGGTACATGAACTTGATGTCCCTCCAGGATCACTACTCTTATTTGCAAATATCATTATGTTGTACCACCAGTTCTTGGTAGGTCCATGATGCTTGTACATTTAAATCATCACCCTCTCTCCTATGGGTGTCTTGAGATTCTAGGAGATATTATTGACAGAATCAATCCATAAATAAATTGCACGAGGGCCTACTTCCATTATAAACAGAGGTAGATGTAATAACTGAATCTCCCTCTTCATCTCAGAAATCCAAGGCAGAGTGTGAATATTCTCCCTTTCAACGGGTCACATGACCCTTAAGAATCTATCAAAATAAATTATATTGATCTGTCCCTCTATATACATAGGAAAATCTAATTTTGATATGTTTGGGTCATTATAATATCCACATTCCCTATTCCCAACTAACTATGAAGAGGAGTCATTTTACCTATAAGACAAATACACTACTTAAAAATGATAAATTTATGTTCAACCTTAATAGGTGAAAAGAAAAATGAAAAATAAACTCATGGAACCTATAAACTTGAATTAAGAATATATGTTTCATGAAATAACATTTACATTATATCATGTACTAGATCAAACATGTATCTGAGTTCACATTTCACATAGATAAATACATCACATGAAATAAGAATGTCTCTATATGAGGAATTCATGTAAAAATATATCCATTTCCTCCCACCATGATTCATTCATACTAATCTCATTCCTCATTTATCCATGAGTGTAAATATAATGAAAAAATAACATCACACTACATGTGAATCACCAGATTTGAAGTAGAATCAAACTTCAACAAGTCATCATAAAAAACAGTAATCCAATCCATGGGAATGCGAATTGTTTCCCCTACATGGGTTATATACACCAAAAAATTCTTGTTACGACTTCCAGAAACATAGTAGTCTCCTTTATAACATTCCAAAATAGTAAATAAATAAATTTAAAAATATGTCTCCTTTGATACAACTTCATAATATCCCTCGATCCATCACTCTCTATAATGTCCAAATTAGGTCAGTTACTAGATCTCAAGTTCACCTCCATATATCCTAGATGCTTCCATCTATATGTAAGAGTGTAAATAGATTTGTATGGGGAATATACCTAATGGTATCGAGTGACAATATAGAAGATACAAAAAATAATAATAAATATACGAGTAATGGAAATAGTAGTAACAATATCTATTACAAGACCAAGTTAAAGTATGAGACAATTAAATCAAATAATAAAGCATGCATTTTCATATTGCACTATATGTAAATATAAAAATACATTTAATATTGATAAAAGATGATTCAGACACTAATAAACTCAATTCCCTAGTTTGGATCCCCATGTCAGTCCCTTATCTATGCTCCCACCCATCCAGTATGAAACAATCAACTACAAGGTCATTTTCCGCTATCCAAACAAACACCCACATAATCTTATTTGGTCCCAATCTATTACTAGGTATTGTTTAAAAATCAATAGTTTGACACCATAGTTTCTAAACAATAGTAGTTTTATAATAAGTACATCCATTAAATTGATAAACATGTTTATTAATTAAAAAATTATCACAACATAACAAACAAAATATTTCAACACCGCTTCAGAATACCTATGAGCATGTTGGATATCCATTGCTAACGATAATAATAAAAACAATGTAATAATCTCATAACTAGAAAATTAAATCTATATAATCATTTATTCATCTAGGGAAGTCCCTCGATATAATAATTTTAGCATAACTTGGACAAGACCTCAATATAATATTTCAATATCACCGATCACAACACAATATTTATGCATTTTAGAAATCGAGTTAAGACCTTGGTATATTAATTTCAGTATCACTAGGAATATACCATTATATAAAATTTTCAAAATTATGTCCTTGCCCTTTGGATAATAATTTTATCATCAATCAGAACACATGTTTCATCAATAATAATTTGACAATAAATAATCATATCGTAAGTCACAATTTCCAATTTCTATTTCTCTATCAATTACAATTTCATTTATCAGGTTGGTATTTGACTATTAACATGATAGTTTCCAAACCCTATTATCAAAATATTTCCTACCATTTAAATAATCCATGTATCCATTTTCCCTGGTGAGTCTGTCACAAAAAAATCACTTGAGGTATCATGTCATGAAAATACATTCTTTAATCCACAAGCCAATTAATTTTTATTCTAGGTTTGGATCACCCTAGGGGTAGCCACAAAAAATATCACTACATCATTTTATCTTATGGGATCTAATGAAAAATGAATCTTTAGATTTATCATTATCTATTTTTCAATTAATCAATGTGAATGTATGGTTAGTGTAAGCACATAATATTTGACATAACTAAACAACCAAAACCAACAATATGGATTGGTTTTAAACAACCTATCATAATTTGGAATCCAAAAATTGATTTCGATAGTAAATTAAAATAAGAATGAAGATGAATATGATCATTAAGAAAAAAAAGATCACACATGATCATGATCAACACCGAAACAACTAAATATATGATATTCTATCATTACAATAAAGAGAAACCAAAGTTAGGGGAAATGCAATGGAAACCAAATCATGGGGATCATATAGTTTATTTGGATTACTAGAAAAGAGGAATCACTCAAATATCACCAAAAAATATCGTAAGGATAGAGAGATGAGGTATACACATGAATGGACAATAACTCATACCAATATAATGGATTTAAATATAATGTTTCTAATATATAAATATTATGTAACACTTTCATGTTGTGTAATTCTACAATTATGAGTTATGACAAAAAACATCTAATCTCATGTTAATGAAGCCATTATAAAACATTACATGACATGAAATATTTCCATAAAGTGTATCAATTCCATTTCATGAACCATTTACAAATATTATTCATGGAAAAATATTCACATCATGTAACTTATACATGAAGTGTAAATTTCTTGGAACAAGCTTTAATCACAGCTTCTATAGAAGAACCTAAACGACCTCTGATGCATTCCAAACTCATGAAAAACACACATAAGTCCATCTAACACATATATACCAATACAATATAAATTAAAATAAATATTCATCCCAAAATATTTCGTCATTTTACACCATAAATTCTCTCTATCCAAAAAAGAAAATTCACAACCAAGGATTAATGTAATAAACACCCAAACTAATGAGGATTAAAGGAAAAATTAAATAGGTACATAGTTTTAAAAATGAAATGTATTACATATATAATAGATTAATTCATATAAAAAGATATTATGAAAATTTTCTTCGAGTAATCACTCAAATAACATTCATAGCAATAATGTTTTGACAATTTAATATATATTCTCAAGACCAATTGTTTATGTAATTATCAGTCCATGTATTTATTACTTATATTGAATGTATAAAATATTTCCATATCTAAATATTTTATTAAAAATAATTTATAATATAAATATATGATGAAGTGGAATTAGAATTTTTAAAGGTACTCTATATTGGCCTATATTATTTTTTTGTTGATCCAATACATTTTATTGATCTAAAGATCAGTTTTCCCTTCTCCTTCTCCATCATGAATAATATACCACATTTCATTCCTTTTTTTAGTTAATATTAAATTTTTTTATTTGATAAATATTATAAGGGAATAGGTGATTATATATAGGTTGATTTATAAGTTTTAATATATATTATAGGAATGTTCTAATTTCATGATCAACCGTGGTAATATCCAAATAATTATGCTGACTATGTAGCTCGAAACATAACTCATGAGGTACAGTAATCCTCACTCTCACATGATCTTTTTGGTGTTTTATGTGTGTAAAATATCCCCATGGATATTGTAAATTCTACCAATCAAAAGAAAAAGAAATGGGTGGGTGCTGATAGTTATAAATCAAAATACCTTTCTACGACAAAACTTTAACATAATAATGTAATATATGGCTGTTTGATTCATATATAGAAAAAAATATAAGGAAATATATATTAACATTGGTATGGACGGTGGTTGATGGGAATGGATAACCTTAAATCTAGTGGTGTTTGATTTTTCATGTATTGATTATTTTATTGTTTGTTCTGTTTGACCCCTTTTAAAATGTAGGTCTATCAAACAAAAAAAAATTTATTTCATTTATAGTATTTATTTATTACATAATATGTTTCATTTTATAATTTTTAACCCCTATCACTTTTCAATATCAATAATAATCATGATCCAATGCTGTAAAAATTTCACTTCTAATGTGTTTATGTTGTTTTAGCTTCATTAAAACTACTATAAGTATCCATTATTATAGTATATTTTATGATGATTATGATCTTTTAAATTTATATAAAACATACTAAAATATGCACATATTTTTATTTAATGTTTCTATAAATCCTACAAAATTACTATTATGTCTCACCTACATATGACTCTTATGTATTTTATCTGTTTTTATCTACTATTTTTACATATTTATTTGCATGATCCTCTTTTCATTGGAAATATTATCGGATTTAAGTGGATTTTTATTATGAATCATCAATGTAAATATAAACAAAACAACATCATTATGATATTTTTTTGATCCATATAAAATTATAACTATATATTTTATATAGATACTGGTTTATTTAAGTGAAATATTTCCTATACCATCTTTATGTAAGGGATACATTGTTCTAGAGGATAGATATTTATTTTTAGAAATAATATTTTCATAAATTAACAATTTTGAATTAAAGTGAATTAATAAAACAATGTAATGAAATATATTACTGATTACAATAAAACTAAAATGAATCATACTTATGATGGACAACAAAAATATTCAATCTTTTTTACCATATGTTTATACATAACTTGTGGGCTAATATTTACATTACCAATAGAATTTATATGATATATCTTCAACAAAATTTTATAACAGGATATATAATCATTTTCTTTGATAATTAATATGAATTTATTATAGAAATATTCTACACTAATCTTTATTTTTAATGGATAATTAATACTAAATCAATGTTAAATTTTATGGAGTTTCACAAACATATATAAATTAAATCATTAAATTTTCGTAATGTATTTGAAAATTATTTTACCATATATAGGAAGATATTTCACCATTAATCTATTTTATTTGAAACATTTATTCTAGTTTTTAGACTATTGTAAATAATGAATATTGACATGTTTTTTGTCCAAAATTTGGTTGTGTTGATTCCACCCAACCTATATTTTTACACCCTTTTTCCCTTGATAATTTATTATAACACAATGGTGCTACACCGCTCATGTTTTTTAAATTCAGATGTTTATGAACTCTAAAAAATTCATCTATTTCCACTCTTATTATTCTATATTTCTCATAATTGGTAACATCAGTTTGTATAAAAGACATTTTCGTTAGGATTAGTTAACCAGTTAACATATAGAATGTATATAAAATATTGATCAAATAATATTTTTGGGAAAACACTTTATATTAAAAAAATATAATTTACACGGAACCTAACTTTTCATCTTAATAAAATGAATGGATTTATCTCCCCTATCATGTATTGAAATTTTAACATTGTTTCCTGTTGGAACCACTTTGTGTATAGGATTGTATTTGTTGTCAATAGTTTTCAATGGAATATCAAAATGAAAGAGATCAAGAAGTACTCCAATAAAATGGAGGAATGGAAGCTCACAATGAAGGTGATCATGAAGTACTCCGATGAAGTAGAGGAGTAGTGATTCAGACAATTTTTGTACTGATCGGAAGTTCAAAGAACATGTGTCAAAGGTGATACATTGTTTACAACAATGCAGACTGTGAGGTATAATCCATCCAAAGATGATTATAGAAGAATGAGGTTTTTGGATGAAGTCCATGCAATTCCTCCTTATTGCATGAGAACCATGGGCTTTGATGAATATCATGCAATTCCTCATTATTGCATGAGAACCCATGGGTTTGATGAAGACCATGCAATTAATTATGATTGCATGAGAACCATGCAAGAGCCTTCTTGACGAATTGAATCGGTTTGCATGAAGTATATCATGACGGTTGATGAAGAAGACAATGTGCCAATGATTGGAATTCTATGATTGTCGTGCAAGGATTGGAATTCTACGATAGCCATGCACATCACATTGTCATAAAAGATGATGATGCTAAAGTTGTTCCTTCATAGAATACATATCACAATAGTGGAGGTTGTGATAAAAGCAGAAGAGTTGCTGAAGTATACAGATCACCAATAAGAAGCATTGTTGAGGTGATCGTGCTTGTTGACAAAGCAAACAGACGACATACAAATTTGTTGACAAAGGAGATTTCATGGTGACATGTTGAGTTCGAAGATTGTGGATAATGATCCATGTTTTATTCATGGAACATCGACAAAGGAATGGATGATCTGGAGGCGGACTAAAAGAGCAGATACAAGGTGGCGCTGTTTTCCAGTGTTTGCCAAATTTTTGGGGTCCAAAATTTGGAGGTTGGTGAGCATCGCGAAAAGTGTATTTCCAGGAAGATCATAATTTAATATGGAAAAGGCATGAGTTTCTCGAAGATTGGATGCATGGACTGGATTTCGCAAAGACCAGAAGAATGGAGGCGGTGAGTCTTCGCGATTACGTCAAGCTTCGCGATTATGTCAAGCTTCGCGAACGGCAGAGGCTGGAGAGCTTCGCGGCGATGAAGGGCTTCACAAGGGAGCTTCGCGGCACTGTCATGAAGGTATGTTGACGGTGATTCTCCGCGATTACGTCAAGCACCACGAACCGAAAATTACCGTTCTGCTTCGCGATTTTGAGAGATTTTCGGCGGGAACTTCGGAGCTTCGCGATTGGTGCTGACGTGGCGTTGACTTCGCGCGGAAAGGACGTGGGTTGGTGGAATCGCCTATAAATAGAGGCCGACCCCTTCGAGTGAAGTGGAGAGAGCTTTCAACGAAAAACCATTTCTCTCGCTTCGCAAAGGTCACTCGCGAAGGCAGTTTGCTTTGAGAAAGTTGAGCTTCGCGACTGCTATCCTAGCTCCGCGAAAAGGTTGCGCCCCGTGTTGGCTCATTGAGCTTCACAAAGAGGCAGGAGCTTCGCGGTGGCTTTCCTAGCTCCATGAAAAGTCGTGCGCCCCACGTTGGCTCGGTGAGCTTCGCGAAGAGGCCGGAGCTATGCGATATCCAAGCATTGCGAAGGCTGGAGCATCGCGAGAGTGCATCGCGGTTGAGCTTTGCGAAAAGGCAGGGGCTCTGCTAAGAATTGCTTAAGCTTTCCAAAATTGGGAGCCGTGCAAAGTAGGGTACTTTGTGAAGACCCTTTCAGAAGTTGTACGCCCAGTGGACAGGGGAAAAAGGAGTATTCATCAGTGGATGAAATCTGGACTTTGATAGAGCATCATTTATTGAGAAATCACACAAGTGATTGTGATTTAGGGAAACAAGAACAGGGGATCTAGTGCATTCAGTCATTGCACTAAAGGAGGATTGAACAGTAAAGTGCATCAACTCTGAACTCTGATGCAAGCAAAGTCTCATGCTGAACAGGAGACACATAACTTCATGTCTATCAATTGAAGATACCTTCACGTCTATAAACTGAGTGAGACTTCACCAACGGCAGTGAGCCAGGGGGAGTCAACGAGAGTGACCCGAGGGAAGCAGTGAGCTATCCCTGAAACTTTGTAAAGGCAGTGAGCCTGGGAAAGAGTGACTGTGCCCGACCAATTGTAATCCGCAGCTAGTGAAGCATAGTGGATTTAGGTACGTCCGGCAACCTGTCGGCGTATTCTCCTTGGACGTATCCCTTAGTGGTGAACCAAGTAAAAATAGCTGCGTCAACTCTCTGCATGTGAATGTTTCATTGCTGATCATATCCATCATACAGGTTTAAGTCGTTCCTACCAACGTGGGAACAAGATCCACGATTTAAGAAGAAAAAGTTGCCACCCTGATTCACCCCTCCCCTCTCAGGGTGTCCTGGGGTCCTACAAGTGGTATCAGAGGGAGGTTACGTATGTTGGATATTCTCCAGTAATTCTATTGAGAAGAGGATTTGAGTTTCTTTCCTAGAGTCAACAATGAAGAGCAGTCTTGATAATGACACAGTCATTTCTGAGAAGAAATCTATATCCACCAAGACTTTGACAAATAGGAAAAAGAAAGAGAAGAAGATGATGAAGAATTCCACCACATCCAAAGAAGATGCAGTGTCTTGTTCTCCATGCCATTCCAATAATGAAGAAACATTAGGCTTGGAAAGTATCAAGCAGGTGGCTCAGAACTCATCCAGAGGAAAGGATGATACCCCTAATTCAATATTTCAGGAAAAACTCAGAACATATCTGCATGATATTCCATAAGAAAGGGTTGCTATTATTTGTAGCCTATTCCAATCTATGCAGGTTGAGATCAATCGATTAGAAAGGGAAGCTGACAATATGGAAAAGGGGTTGGAAAGTAAAGTTATGGAAAGTATGAAGCTCGTCAAACAGGTGAAAGTATTTGAAGAAGAAGAGTAAGTCAATAAGACTTTAAAAGAAAGGATCCATGCACTTGAAGCTCAGCTGAAGAAGAACAATGAGGTCAAGAATTTTTGTCTGGAAGAAACGTCCATTAAATTCAGGGAACTTGAATCTTTGTTACAAAACAAAGTTAAGATGCATGAAGATGAGGTTGAAAGGATGAATAAGAATTGTGAAGAGAATATGATCACGATTGAAGATCAGAAGATCATCCTCAATATTGTGGGTCAAAAATTGGAAGCTCAATTGACCAATATTGAGAACACACATATTGAGACTTCACAAAAGAATGAAATGAGTGATGCTTGCACTCAATGTTCGTTGGAGGAGTCTAAAGCTGAAAGACCTCCAAAATGTGATAAGAAGATCATGACTTCGCTCATTGACCTATCACAGGCAATTGAGAAAATGAAGGTACCATCCAGACCATCATTCACTCATGTTTCTAAATACACTCCGACAATCATTGCAGGTGGGAAGAAAAGCTCTAAACAAGTATGGATGAGTATCGGTGAGAAGAAGAAACCTACCACCATGACTAGGGTGGATAGGAAGAAAAAGGAGGAAGCTTCTTCCTCAAATAGAGCACAAACGATTAAGCAGATGGCCCAACAACTTACTACTGAAGAAACAAAGAAGAAAAGATTTGTGGGCCAATGTTGGTGGTACAATAGATTTGGGCACTGTGCACTGGATTGTTTTTATAATCCATTTCATGGAAAAGCACAGGGAAAGCCTATATCAAAGGGGAGGAAGCCAGAAAAGAAGAAGAAACATCCACAGGTCCAGAAGCATCTGTTTACAGCAAACAGAATTGGAATGCTTGATAACATCTGTGATGTATGAAATGGCAGTGGTCATAAGAATGGTGCATGCCTAGGTCAACAGATATCCACAGCTGATAAGAAAAGAAGACCACACAATCCATCTAAGTATGAAGCAGCTACCTTGGGGAGAAATCAGAAGAATGTTGTGAACACACATTTCCCCAATAAGATCTCAAGTAGGGAAGCTGAGAAGACTCAGGATTTTAGATCCATGAAATTGAAGGGTCATTCATCCAAAAGAAACACTACGTGGAATGAATCTCGGATGAACCCATGTGGAAGACCTAAACCAACTTCAAAAGTTCCAAATGACATATTGGTCATCTGGCCAGAAGATTTGAAACGAATGAGGAAACTTGAAGATGAAAAGGCCAAGGTTGGTGATAAAGGAAAAGGAAAACTTTCACATGATGAAGACACGGTGCTTGAGGGATTGCAAACAAAGAGAAGCACTCGTGTCAAAGAAGTTCTGTGTGAGAGATGCAAGAAATCTGGTCACATTGCAAAAGGTTGCCTAACCTTAATACCAGATCAAGAAGCAGTCCTGAAGAGGAGTAAAAATTTATCATTCATGATGGCTGCTAAGAAGAACAATTCTCCACACAAAGCAGAAGAGAATGTGAACAGAGCCATGCCACACCAACAGATGTCGGAACATATGTTTAAGTGTGTAGGCATGAAGATTGGAGTGAACAAAGGAACATGGTTGAGAAAAGAACCTCAACCATGCAGGTCTTGCTAATGAAGCAAGGAGGAACCACCTTATTCCCGTAATCATTTGTGTATTGTATTTGTGCTAATATTGCAGGGAATTGAATGTGAAGCATGCTCTCAGGGGGAGAACCTGAGAAGTAGTGAATGCTGTCAACTCTTGAGAGCCAAGCTGAAGAAGTTTCCATCATTATTAGATTCTTCAATTGATATTCATAGATTATGATGATGAAGGATTACTCTTGATGACGATGATGAGGACTGTTTCCCTTGAGGGGGAGAAGAATGATGAAGCTCCCATAATCATTGTTTCAATCAATATCAACTCCAGCTGGACTCAAAAGCAGTAACTCTGTGAATTTCTTGAAGAACACGCTAATGGAGAAGGTATGTCATTTATCAATATCTATCCCTTGGTTACTTAGATCAAATATTATTCTACAAAGGGGGAGTAACTGAATTGATCAGTGACATAAAGAGAATGGAAGTTCCCCGAGGTCACTTATCCTGCCGATTGCACATGAATGTTTTTGATCTATTTACTGATGTGAGTGCAGGAGTTTTAGGTTGATTTTTCCTTATCACATTAATTGTTCTTCTACCTGAAATAACAGTGGTAAACCCTTTAAGACAAGATACATGAGTTATCATCTCATGTTGGTATCATAATCTGTGGATAATGGACAGCCTTGTTGACTTAATCAAATCTGCTTGTTTTCTACATCGAGCATTGATCAAGTAGACTTAGAGTGAAATGATTAATGAAACATTGCTTAAGTGAGGATTGATACCCTCCCTACCATGCACTTTGTATTTCTTGTCAATAAGGGGGAGAGAAAGTGAAATAAAGAAGATTCTCATTTTGACATTGACAAATTCATTTCAGAAGATGTATAAGGTATTGACAACAAAATACAAAGGGGGAGATTGTTGGAACCACTTTGTGTATAGGATTGTATTTGTTGTCAATAGTTTTCAATGGAATATCAAAATGAAAGAGATCAAGAAGTACTCCAATAAAATGGAGGAATGGAAGCTCACAATGAAGGCGATCATGAAGTACTCCGATGAAGTAGAGGAGTAGTGATTCAGACGATTGTTGTACTAATCGGATGTTCAAAGAACATGTGTCAAAGGTGATACATTGTTTACAACAATGCAGACTGTGAGGTATAATCCATCCAAGGATGATTATAGAAGAATGAGGTTTTTGGATGAAGTCCATGAAATTCCTCCTTATTGCATGAGAACCATGGGCTTTGATGAATATCATGCAATTCCTCATTATTGCAAGAGAACCCATGGGTTTGATGAAGACGATGCAATTACTTATGATTGCATGAGAACCATTCAAGAGCCTTATTGACAAATTGGATCGGTTTGCATGAAGTATATCATGATGGTTGATGAAGAAGACAATGGGCCAATGATTGGAATTCTATGATTGTCGTGCAAGGATTGGAATTCTGCGATAGCCATGCACATCACATTGTCATAAAAGATGATGATGCTAAAGTTGTTCCTTCAAAGAATACATATCACAATAGTGGAGGTTGTGATAAAAGCAGAAGAGTTGCTGAAGTATACAGATCACCAAGAAGAAGCATTGTTGAGGTGATCGTGCTTGTTGACAAAGCAAACAGACGACATACAAATTTGTTGACAAAGGAGATTTCATGGTGACATGTCGAGTTTGAAGATTGTGGATAATGATACATGTTTTATTCATGGAACATCGACAAAGGAATGGATGATATGGAGGCGGACTAAAAGAGCAGATACAAGGTGGCGCCATTTTCCAGTGTTTGCCAAATTTTTGGGGTCCAAAATTTGGAGGTTGGTGAGCATCGCGAAAAGTGGATTTCCAGGAAGATCATAATTTAATATAGAAAAGGCATGAGTTTCGCGAAGATGGGATGCATGGACTGGATTTCGCGAAGACCAGAAGAATGGAGGCAGTGAGTCTTCGCGATTACGTCAAGCTTCGCGATTATGTCAAGCTTCGCGAACGGCAGAGGCTGGAGAGCTTCGCGGCGATGAAGGCCTCCGCGAGGGAGCTTCGCGGTGAAGGCGCGAAGGAATGTTGGGATTTGAGAAGGGAGCTTCGCGGCGCTGTCGCGAAGGTATGTTGATGGTGATTCTCCGCGATTATGTCAAGCTCCGCGAACGGAAAATTACCATTCTGCTTCGCGATTTTGAGAGATTTTCGGCGGGAACTTCGGAGCTTCGCGATTGGTGCTGACGTGGCGTTGACTTCGCGCGGAAAGGAAGAGGGTTGGTGGAATCGCCTATAAATAGAGGTCGACCCCTTCGAGTGAAGTGGAGAGAGCTTTCAACGAAAAACCATTGCTCTCGGTTCGCAAAGGTCACTCGCGAAGGCAGTTTGCTTCGCGAAAGTTGAGCTTCGCGGCGGCTTTCCTAGCTCCGCGAAATGGTGGCGCCCCGCGTTGGCTCATTGTGCTTAGCGAAGAGGCAGGAGCTTCGCGGTGGCTTTCCTAGCTCCGCGAAAAGTTGTACGCCCCGCGTTGGCTCGGTGAGCTTCGCGATGAGGCAGGAGCTCCGCGATATCCAAGCATTGCGAAGGCTGGAGCATCGCGAGAGTGCTTCGCGATTGAGCTTCGCGAAAAGGCAGGGGCTCTGCTAAGAATTGCTTAAGCTTTCCAAAATTGGGAGCCGTG
The DNA here is from genome assembly GCA_963277665.1 of Viscum album. NCBI lineage: Eukaryota > Viridiplantae > Streptophyta > Magnoliopsida > Santalales > Viscaceae > Viscum > Viscum album. The sequence goes on along the minus strand of OY728120.1, from coordinate 1,861,888,248 downwards.
CAAAGTAGGGTACTTTGTGAAGACCCTTTCAGAGGTTGTACGCCCAGTGGATAGGGGAAAAAGGAGTATTCATCAGTGGATGAAATCTGGACTTTGATAGAGCATCATTTATTGAGCAATCACACAAATGATTGTGATTCAGGGAAACCAGAACAGGGGATCTAGTGCATTCAGTCATTGCACTAAAGGAGGATTGAACAGTAAAGTGCATCAACTCTGAACTCTGATGTAAGAAATGTCTCATGCTGAACAGGAGACACAGAACTTCATGTCTATCAATTGAAGAGAACTTCACGTCTATAAACTGAGTGAGACTTCACCAACGGTAGTGAGACAGGGGGAGTCAACAAGATTGACCCGAGGGAAGCAATGAGCTATCCCTGAAACTTTGTAAAGGCAGTGAGCCTAGGACAGAGTGACTGTGCCCGACCAATTGTAATCCACAGCTAGTAAAGCATAGTGGATTTAGGTACGTCCGGCAACCTGTCGGCGTATGCTCCTTGGACGTAGCCCTTAGTAGTGAACCAAGTAAAAATAGCTGCGTCAACTCTCTGCATGTGAATGTTTCATTGCTGATCATATCCATCATACAGGTTTAAGTCGTTCCTACCAACGTGGGAACAAGATCCATGATTTAAGATGAAAAAGTTTCCACCCTGATTCACCCCTCCCCTCTCAGGGTGTCCTGGGGTCCTACATTTCCTCCCATGACATATAAGACACTTTCAATATTGTAACAACCAAAAAATATTATGATATTGCAATGAAATCATTATCCTCAAATGAATTTTCCTCTCACAAATTATTTTTGTAGTATCTAAAAATATATATATAAATATATATATATATATATATCCAATTTATGTTTTTTGTTCTAAGCGCTAAATTTCATTCACTAAATATGATTCCATTATTATCAATTCATCTAAATACACTTCCACTATGAAATTTACCTTCATAAATCCAAATCCATCAAATGTAACTGTTCTTATTTGTCAAATACATTTACAATGGAATATTGGAAAATGATATGAGATATAATTCAAATCATATATTTCTTTTTCATGAATCTAATTTGTGACACAATATAATAAATTAGTTTTCATCACTTAGTACTAGATATATATATCTCTTCAACTACAAGAGTAACTCCGCTATTTTTCATCGTACTATGTATATGTTATTCTTAGGTATATAGTTTATAACTATTAATTACACAAACATTGTAATATAATCCAAATATGATTGATCCTAGTATTATCTATAAAATTATTTCAAAAATTCAATTCATATTTTTGGAAACCCATTATAAAATTACCTCAAAACCAGAAATGAAATTGTTTATTATATTTATATGATATCTTTCTGGTATCCCTTAACAAATTAAAATTACTATTTATAACTTTGTGGGTTTCAATTTATATGAAAATCTTTATTCTAGTTTATAAAATGTAATGTGGGTGATTTCTCTATTTCAATAATGGTAATTTTGACAATATCTCTTCTAGAATTCCCTTTGACAATAAGGAATCCATAGTGATGGGATTTTGTGGAACCAATGAAATCACCCTTTTAATGGTAATCAGCACACAAATAAACATCTAATAATGGTTTATCTTGATGTCCAATATTTTTCAAATTACCCTTTATTTTGAACTTGTATGGTTTCCCACTTTTTCAACAAAATTGATTTTGAAATATAAAATTTAATTTTCCATCACATTAATGATCCTTTGTATCTTTTTCAAAGATATATGTATTAAAGTTATCAACCCCAAGAAATTCAAACTATGGGAAATTTAAATTTATGTAATATTAAGTGAATTTAAAATTTAAATATCGCTATTATTTTTCGAATTAAATGTTCCAAATATCATTCAACTAAATAATGAGTTCCGACTATGTGCATTTAAATTATAGATAAATGTTCCATATTGAAAAATATATTATTATTTGAATGTTTAGATCAAAAATAGAACTCATCTTGAAGGATATATTGAAGAGTGAAATATATCATTCCAAATTTAACATTAGTTTGTTGAAGTCTCTTTCCAAAATGAAATATCCTTCATTTATCAGCACCCTTTTAACCTCATTAATATCAATACAAACCATTCACTAATATATTGTATTAACATAAACCACTGTGAATTAATATGGAAAAATCCTAGAATTTATCTTTTATAGTTAAGAATGAGCTCATAAAATTTCTATATTTTCCCTTCCACTATTCATGCCACACTATAATGTTCATATTCCTTATAATTAGAAAAAATAGAAATTTTATTTTCACATCAAATGTATAAAATCTTAAAACATTCTTAAATATTTTTTAATGCGTGTGGAACATTTTAATGCTGAATTAATTAAAAATATATAGTTAGTAAATATGGAATCAAAACATGATTATCTTGTAATTTTGGTTCCTTTAATATAAAATCATACACTGAAAATATATTATTTATATTTTATGAATACTACAAAAGAACCATGAAATTATTATTAATGTTGAAAAAATGATAACTCTATTTCCTAGAAAGAGTGTATGCAACTATATGAAGAAAAAACCACCGTTCACCACTAAATGGTTCCAAAAAAACATTAATCCCTTGGTCAATCATGTACAACCTAGCCTTAATTCCACAATTTTTATTTCCTAAATAATTTCATAAATTCTGAATAACTCAATAATTGTTAATTTATCCATTTAAATTACATCAAAAAAATTTAAGAAATGAAAACAATTCAAATATAGTAATTCAAAGGAAAGACTAATTTCTTTTTCCAACCTCATTTCATAAGGTATTTCAATAATATGTTATAAAAAAATATATATTATCCATTAAATTAATAAATTCTTGGTCACCTTTTAATGGATATTATCTAGTAACATTATCTATATTCACATCAAATAATGTCATCAATGAAAAATATTTATGTCCTTGGGGTAAATATTTCTGATAAATTAAATCATAACCTTATAGGAATATTTCAACATGACTAAATGTTTACTATTTTCATCTATGGGACACCCCAAAAATCTTATAATTATATATCAAGGGAAATGTCCATAAAGTGGGAATTATTCTATAATCTCATATAACATGGATGATAAAATTAACTTTTAACATTTGTGAGCATCAACAATGTAACTCCTGTATTCCACATCAATTTCAGATTTTCGATCAATGAATCCAAATAAATTAAAATATCAATATAGGATTGTTTTTGTATATATATAAAAAGAGATAAATTATTTTATTTTAACATTATATAAAACCATTATTGAAGTATTTAATTACCATCATTTTATGTCAGAAATAAAATAGAATGAGTTGGTGTGGGAGTAATGCTGAAAAAAAATTCTAAAAAGTTGCTATAATGTAAAAGGATTGGTCATGAAATAATTCCATTTATGAATATAATAATAAATTTAAACCATATTCATATAATAATTAGAAAAATTATATGTAATATAAAATAAATTACATAAATGAAAAAGGAACACAATAAAGATAGAGTTTGACAATATATCATCGAAGATCCCCAATGTTTCCTTTCCTGATTTTTTTTAAAATTGTTATATTTCTCATATGGTTTTAATGGAAACAAATAACTATAAAACAAGGAGGGGAAAATAGTTTTAATAGAAACTGTGATCCAACTAAACATATATGGGGTTAAAAGATACTATGAACCATAAAACATCATTTTAATGTTGGTCTGCAATTATAGAATAATATGAAGAAGATTTTTGTTTTTTAGAAACTCTTTTTAGTGAACTCAAAGAAGAAAAATAATAATTAGAGAGAGATATAGAGACATATATTTGGAAAAAGATGGATATATAACAATAAATTATAATTAAGGTCAAATTTGATCAAATAGAAATTGGAAAAATGATATTCGATCGACATTGTTGATGTCTGGTTTTCAATTATTTGAATTTAAAGATCTTTGAGATCTATTATAAAAGATAATTATGCATCGATCAAGGAATCTTCTGAGGAAGGATTAATCATAGAAATTAATTTTTGACAACATCCAAGACTCACTATGTGTATATTTATACCCTTCCTCCATTTTTGATATCTCATAATATGATTTAAAGATTCCCTGATTCTATTCAATGCATTTAATAATAGAATTTAACGACGTTAGAAAGATGAAATCCATATTTCCTATAATTTACGAATCATTCATATAAACTTCTTGAAACATTCCATGGTGGTAAATTCATTCTTATTTTTACTACTACATGTTGAGAACCATTCCCTTATTCTTATTATATAGTCCTTTTTTCATAGGAAGACTGTCTTTATTGTAATACCATAATGGTATTTTCAATGCCTGTGGTGGGATACACCATATTTCATTTGTATAAACCAAATCTAACTTTCCCCCTAAAAAGTAATATTTATTTTTAATAGGACATTTTTCATAGGTGACTTCTCATATCAAAACATAAACCATTGTGGGTGTGGTCACAAACTACAATTGTAGTAATATTTAACAAGGTATGGACAAATTCACCATTTTGTAGTCACAACCCTGGGGAAGACCTACTTCAACATCATAAAGAAAATACATTGGATAATGTCTTTCCATGGTTTAATTTATTCCTTAATATAAAGTATAAACACTATAACAAAGTAATACTCAAATTTTGGTTAGAAATACATTTTGGATTCTGATCCAAACAACACAATAATGGTTCAAGAATAACAATCCATTTTAGGATCACAAAAAAAATTCATTTTTGAATAAAATAAATTTTTAAATGTTTATAAGTATCTGAAGATAATAGTGGAAAAAATAGAGTTATTGGATGAAATATTTTCAAGTACTGATCATATATATCCCCATGGAAACAAGATATCTCTCTATATTTCAAATTATTATAAAAATATCCACTAAAAAATTAATCATTTCTCTCCTATAATTATTGTAATATTTTCCCCTATCACGAATAGAAATAAATACACAAAATACATTGGGTATGGTATATAATGGAATAAATGTATAATATAATTATGGTGATAATAAAAACATATTTTTTTGAAATATAAACAATATATTTTATAATATTATAAAAAATAATTATGATTTGAAAAGAGAATGTGATAATATATTCACCAATTAATAACAAGCATAAAATTACTAGATTCCCATTTAATAAAATTAAAATATTCAAAAGAAAGGGGTTGATTTATTCATTTGAAAACATTATTTTCTAATGTGTTTTGGAGGAAAAAAATATAATTATAACCTTTTGATATTAAAAGTTCATCATACACATTGTAATGAAACTCCCTACCATGATCACATCGGAAGAAAATGATTCTATTTCCTTTAGAAATTTTAACCCTCTTAATGAATTTTATGAATACTTTACATGTCCCATTTTCTTCTATGGACCAAACCATGGAAAATCATGTAAAATAACAAACAATTACAATTTGGTGTTAAATTATTCCAATATTTTAAACTTTATATTGTCAAAAAATAACAAGGTGAACAACATCAAGATATTTATAGGTTTATAAAACATGTTTAGGTTTAAAGGTGGCTTTTTTTCTAACTAGTTATAAAGGATTATATAAAATGTTATCTTTGAAATGATATTTTGGTAAATCAAATACTAAAAGATGTCAAATCATCTTGTTGAGTGCTTATTGTAATAAAGTGACTATGGAAACATTTTCAAAGCCAATACATGATATATTAAATTATCAAATATGTATCATTTTGAGAATACATTGATTTAAAATCAATAATATAAAAATTTATAAAAGTAATGAAGAAAATAATAGTTTTCCATTTAGATTAAAAACATTAAAAAAATAATTTTCAAAGGATATTTTAATATCATTTTTTTACAATAGGATAATGTTTCAGAAATTATTTTTTAATACTAAAAATGAATGGAAAAACAAGTTTGAGAATATAATTATGAAAATTGATTGAAACTATACTATTGATGTTAATTCATGAAATTTCATTGAATGTGACATATAATTCAATGGATAATTCTTGATGATTAAACTCAATGGGTTCGCCAAACATATGTCCAAAGAATCCACAATCCATTAACTGTATTCTATTTTTGGAGTTAAACTTTAGTCACAATTTTTTAAAATATATTAATAAGTTTCTTTGCTACCATGATTCCATGTTTATATATGTTTTATAATGGGTATATTTGTAACCAAATTTTATTATATTTTTTAAATTATATAATAAATAAGATATGGATACATTTTAAATGACCATATCAAGATATTTTGAAATTAAATTTATGAGTTATATCCCCAATTTTCAATAATAGCTATAGAAAGTGTTTTGAAAAATGCCTTTAAAAAACATCATCTTATTAGAAGAAATAAAATTATATGAAAAAAGAATACCATGATTTCTTATTATGGGTAATCACGAGGAAAATTTTTATTTATGGTATACTAACCACGGGTGATATCCAAGAGATATTTTTTGGATCATAAATAGTCGATTTTTATTCTTGCATATTCAATTGATCGTTATATTTCACTGATGATTCATATTTTTCAATTGAAATAAAATATGTATTATTATGATCTTGATGATTTTTTGTGCTCCTGATACAACAAAAATATTTCATAAAAACATTCTCCAGGTTGTACCTGAGAATATTTAAGATATTAATATCTATGGTGATCAAATAAAGATTAGAATATAGAGGAATTTAGGGAGGAATAAAAAAGATGAGTTTGATTATACATTTCTACTAAACTCATCCTCACCATGAGAAAATAAGAACACTGATTACATGAATTAGTTGAGGAGATAACCTCATTACATGATCTCCATGCTAAATCACTATTGTACTTATTTCTTTAATTATTCTCCTCCTGGCTCTTATTTTTCATCAAGGTGCAATATGTCATTATATGAACCTTGTTTTTTAATTAGAGGCACTCCATTTCTTATTCACCTTGATATTAATATGTTTTGGTATTTTGGTAGGATTTCATTATTTTCTATAATCTATTCATCTTCCTAGAGAGATGGTCCATTTTATAACCATTATTACAATGTTCATTAATGGATTTTAAGAGAATAATATATTTATCTTTAACTTATTTGGATGCCATAATGGATTGTTTCTTCACATTTGTCACAAACGTCATGAAATATTTGAATGTATCACCATCCAACATTATTTTTAAATCAATTATTTTTTTAATAACACCTACATTGGGTGCCAATGTGGATAGAAAAAACATCATTATTTTTTAATTAAAATTTATATAGATAATTCATCACAAATTGAAGTTTAACAGTTGTAAATTTTAGAAATAGGGTAAAAGTTTCCACAATAAATTTATTTGGATTGTAACAACCCATGTTTTTTAATTAGATGAAAATTACAATGGAATTAGAACATTACATTTAGTGGATGAAAAAAATTAAATTTAGTTTCCAAGAGAAAATAAGAGGGATATAACTAATGAGAGGTTTTTGGATGTGTATTGTGGACCAAGAGGTTTCTACGGAGTTAGGATGAGTTTTAAGAGTTTTGGGATCTAATTTTTTTTGGAAAAAAAGGCAGGGTGCATGATTTTCAAGAAACCTTTTGGTTATCTCATAGAAATCATGTGGCTTAGTAAGTTTGGTCACGTATTTTTTTAAAACTATCCACCAAAGATACAAGACAATGTATAATTTATGTAGGAAATGGTAGTAGTGTTCGCATAGGCTGAAAATAATTCTCCAAACCATTCACCTAGACCGTATAGTTAGTTCCCCTTGATAAGTATCACTACATAGTTGGTGCATAGTTAGGCTAAAACAAGAAACCATACCATTCAAGGTGCGACTCTTAAGAAGTGCATGATATATCGTGGGGGCACAATATTCCATGCCATGTGACACATCAAATGCTTAATTTTACCTTTTAGTCCGCTAAACATGAATGGTTTTCACAAATGTTTTCTACATCATTCATCTTGGAGGCTATCCACATGAAAACCCTTCTTCCTCTACTTACCATGGTTGAATATAATACTTTCTTAGTATGAATTGAACGTTATTTGAGGCATTGTAAGCCTCTTGGTAAGGGTAAAAATCCTCCAACATCCTCCCCTTTTCTATCTCACTGTATGCAATGATTTAACTATACAGTCTAATTACCCTATTTTAATGTTATTTGATGATTCTTCTTATTTATTCATTGATGATCGAATCAAAGAATAATATTAGAGGATTGGACCATATTAATCATGAGGTAGGGGGTCTATATTAATTTCAAATAATGCTATTTTTTATTAATAATATTTCCAGTATACCACACATTAGAACATATAATCATTTCATCTAAAAATGTAAAATTAATTTTATGAAATTCTTATTCGGAAATGATAATATTCTTATCACCCCTTACATTTTTATAGGATGAACAATTCATTATAATTAACCTCTTATGATGTGTATGCTCACATTATATATTCTCCAACCCTTTCTCAAGGATGAAACAACACGTGTGGTGTGTTTTTTAAATGCCTTCTCATATTTTTGATTTACATAATTAATTAAAATTATTTTGGTAAACAAAAGGTCCCTTGATCATAGGTAGTATGTTTGATATTTATGTAGGATCGATCTAATAGAATTATTTCAATTGATTTAAATATTATGACAACCATGAAATTTTTTTATAATAAAACAACATTTGAGGTGTGTTTTTTTATTAATGATGATTAAGGTTTAAATATAGATAATTGAATGTGTTTTTAAAATCATACTCCCAATGGTCTCATTTTTGTCATAATGTTTTCTACTACATTCATGGGGTTGATTTATATTATAGAATTTATGTTCTCTTGGATTATTTTTAAATAATAAATGTTATATATTTACAAAGGTACCCTATTACTTGAGTGTTGTCGGGTTTTATAATAAAAAATTCCTTGAATACGCACTTGTTGGGACCACTTTGTGTGTAAGGTTGTATTTTTTGTCAATAGATGTCAATGAAGATCAAAATGAAGGAGACTAAGAATAACTCTAATGAAACAGAGGAATGGAACAGTATCAACCATCTGAGGACGATTGAAGAAGAATACCATGAAATTATACATGATTGTATGAGAATCATGTAAGATCTTACTTGTAGAATAGAATCATATGATTGGAATGAAGTAGAAAATTATGGTTGAGGAATAAGAGAGAGTGTGGAAGGGCTTGGCATTCTAATATGGCCACACATTTCACATTTTATCAAAATCATAAGATGCTTTGCTGATTTTTATTTCACAAATATCATATATAAAGAGAACATATGATGCATGACTTATAAAAGAAATGAGATTAATGGAGCTTCCATTCATATACTGTTTTTATTGGATGGAATGATATTGGTGGACAATAGGGAAGATATATTACATTCCATAGAAATGTTGACGATGCTAGAGATAATATAACAAGGATATATATCATGATAGTGGAGTTTGTGATGAAAGAAGAATAGTGTTTGAAGAATCGAAATCATAGAGAAAAAGCTTGAAGGTTATGGTCATGCCATATATTGAAGGTGGGACTATTCTGTACTGTTTGCCATATTTTTGGGCTTGAAAATCAAAAGATTAATGAAACGTGTTTTTGGTAGATAATTCTTCATGAGAAGTTCAAGGGGTTTTCTTCACGCAATTGATGTTTCATGATTAGAACATCATTATTTGGAAAAGTCATGGAGTGCACGAAAAATATGGAAAAGTGCTCGAAAAAAGGCAGTACAAAATATTTCTTTTGAATAAAATAATGAACATTTTTTACAATTTTTCGTGCAATAGGTGTTTTGAGATCATAAAGTAAAAAAATTAAAAAGGTATGAAGTGCGTGATAAAATCAAAAAAGTGGGAGAAATATGTTATTTTTTGAAAGAGTTTTTATGTTCTTGAATAGGGTTTTATGCACTGAATAATGTATTTCACACAGGGTCCAAAATGCCTATAAATACGAGGAGACCCTATCTTATTTGAAATGGTCAAAATTTAGAGAAATCCCAAGCTCTGACGCGCTAAAATATTGAATTATAGAGTGGTGCATGAAAAGAATATGTGTTGGATGAAGAAGAATTGGTTGCGCAATAATGGAGGTTTTAGGAAAAAATGAAGAGTTGTGCGAAAAGTGATTTTCACGCAAAAAGACGTTTTTACGCACAATGTTTGAATTTTACACACAATACACCTAGAATGGTGTGTGAAAAATTAAATGGGTCCTACATGCCTTTGACAGGTTCATAGCACTGTTAAGGTGGCTTCGCGAATAAGGTAGTACAATGAACCATTCATTTTTACAAGGATACGTTGTACCACACACACACGATTTTTGTTTAACACCCTAGTTGTGCTTTCTGAAGAGAATAAGAATGATATGTGCAAATAAACTCATATATTCCCTGAAATAATGAAGTATACATATACACTTAAGTGTTGGTATTGGGAATTAGTGGAAGAAAATATTAAGAAGAACAATGTGTTCCCAAGAAAAGATAGTGAATTATTTAGAATAGTTCAATTTTGATGATTATTTTAGTATCTGGTATGTGTGCTCAGTTATTTCAAGGAAATCAATCCATGACATCATTGAAATTAGTGTCTTATGCTGGACTGATACAAATACATCATGAAAGATTTGTTGAATATACCTTTTTGTCTATAAACTAAGTGGGATGTTATCTAAGGCAGTGAGCCAGGGGGAGTCAATGGGAGTGACCCGAGGGGTGATGGGAGATATCTTTGAACCTTTATAAAGGCATTAAACCTGGTACGGTGTGATTGTTCCAGAATATTTGTAATCCAAAGATAGAGAAGATTTGTGGAATTTGGTACGACCGACAACCTTCCGACGTATGCTTCTTGGGAATATCCATTAGTGTTAAACCACATAAAAGGTGTTGTGTTGTCCCATTACATGTTTTAATTACTTCACATATCGATCATATAGGTTTAAACGAGTTCCTACCAACATGGGAACAAGATCCAAAAAAGAAGAGAAAACGATAACACCCTGATTCACCCCTGCCCCTCTCAGGGTGGTATAGGGTCCATCAATTGGTTTCAGAGGTAGGTTTACGTATGTTTGATACTCTACCATAATTCTATTCTGAAGAGGACTTGAGTTTCTTCACTAAAATCAATAATGAAGTGCATTATTGATAAATATTCACACATTCCTAAGTTGAACTCAACATCCAACCAGACCATGACAAATAGGAAAAAGAAAACGAAGAAGTAATTGAAGAAGACCCTCTTATCTAAAAAAGATTCACTTTTCAGTTCTCCATGTCCTTACAATAATGATGAATTATAAGTCTTTAAAAGTAAATAGCATGAGGCTTAAGATTCTACCATAGGAAAGGATGAAACTTCAATATAATTTTCAAGTGATCAGGAAAAATTAATAACCTTTCTATATGATATTCTTAAAGGTAGGGTTGTAGTAATTCATATAATGTTTCAATGTATGAAGGTTGGGATCACCTGGATGGGAAAAGAAGCTGAAAATATATAGGAAGGCTTAGTAACAAATTTATAAGAATACAATATGCCCTCCATACAGATTTAATTCCTTGAATAAAAAAAGGAGGAAGAATGAAATAAATACATCAAGATGGTTCAAAGAAGTTTATGAGGAAGAGAGATTCAAAATGGCTATTGAAGAATATTTCCACGTTCATGAAGGGAAACTGAAAAATTACACTCATGTCAAAGGTTTACAATAGGAAGGGACATCCAAGAATATCAAGTTACATGACTCGTTGATTCAAGAAAATAAATGACTCTGCATGAGGAATTATTTGTTAGAATAATGAATGATTGTAAAGAGAAGATGACTATGAATTAATATTATAAGGTCATCCTCAATCGAAAATGTCATGAATTGTAAGCTTAGTTGACTAATCATGAGAAGACAAATATTGAGACTTCACAAAATAATTAATTAATTATTGTTGGTACACAATGATCATGGGAGGATTCTACTGTCAAAATACCTCAAACATGTAAGAAAAAGATCATTACTTCACTTAATTAACTATCCCAAGTAGATAAGAAAGTGTAGGTACCATTCATTCCAACCTGTACAATTGTTGTTAAATATGTTTTTACAAAAAGTTCAGGTTGGAAGAAAAATTATAAACAAGTATGGATGAGGAAAGGAGAGGAGAATAAACCTACCACTATTCATAGAGTGGACTGGAAGAAAAATCTGAGAATATGGTTCCCCAGATTGAGAAAAACACATTAAGAAGATGGCCCAACTAACTTATATAGAAGATATAAAGAAGACAAGATTTTTGGGACAATTTTGGTGGTGCAATAGATTTTGAAACTAGGTATTGGATTGTTGGTACACTCCCTTAAATGAAAAATCATATAGAAAGTCTATATCAAAGGGAAGAATGACAGAGAAGAAGAAAGAACATCCAAAGGACCAGAAGCAACTATTTACCACAAAAATGATTTTAAATGCTTGGTAAATTATGATGTATGCAATGATAGTGGTCACAAGGTAGGTATATGCCCATAACAAAATGCATTCACTATTGATAAGAAAATAAGACCTTCTATGTCAGCTAATTATGAAGTAACTACCTTGGGAAGAAATTAGAAGAATTTTGTGAACACACAGTTCCCCAATAATAACTCATGTACAAAATTTGAGAAGTACCTGGATTTTAGATCCGTGAAATTGATGGGAAAATCATCAAAAATAGAAACTAAGATTGATGACACTAAGATGAACCCATGTGGAAGATCCCAACCTACTACAATAGTTCCAAATGAAATGTTGGTTATCTGGATAGATGATTTGGAAATAATGAGGAAACATGGAAATAAACAGGCCTTGGATTGTGGTAAAGGAAAAGAAAAACATTCTTGTGAAGAAGACAGAGTGCATGAGAGATTGAAATCTAAGAGAAACACATGTATCAATGAAGTTCTATGAGAGATATGCATGAAATATGGCCACATTGAAAAAAATTTGTCTAACCATAATACTAGAGCAAGAAGAAGTCCTTAAAAGGAGTAACAATGTATCATTCATGATGTCTGTTAAGAATAACCACTCTCCAAGAAATTTAGAAGATAATGAGAAGATATCCATGCCACATCAACATAGATCAAAACATATGTTCAAATTTACAGGCATAATGATTGAGTAAATAGAGGAACATGGTTGAAAAAAGCATCTCAACCATCCAGATCATATTGATGAATCATGAAAGAACCACCTTATTCCCTTAAACATTTTTTTTATTGTATTTGATCTAATAATACAGGGAATTGAAGGTGATTCATGCCCATAGTTGAAGAACCTGAGAAATAGTGAAGGCTGAAAAATCTTGATAGCTAATCTGAAGTAGTTTCTATCCTATGAATATTATTAGATCAATATTCAATGAATAAAATGATGAAGGATCACCCTTGATGAATTTGATGAAGGGTGTTTCCCATGAGGGGGAGAAAAATGAAGAAGATTCCAGAATTATTGTTTTAATTAGTGTTAACATTAGTAGGTATTAAGTGAAATTACATTGCAAATTTCTTGAAGAACATGTCATTGGAATGGGTATGACATTTCCCAATCTCTCGTCCTTGATTACTCATAATGAAGATCATTTTACAAGAGGGGGGGGGGTAACTGAATTACTCACTTATATAAGAAGAATGGATGGTCCCCACGGCCACTTATCCTGCTAATTTCACATGAATGTTTTTGATCAGCTTATTGAACTGAGTGTAGGAGTTTTATGTTGATTATTTACAATCAAATTCAATTTATTCATCCTAGAATGAAAATGTAAAACCCTTTAAGAAAAAGTACTTGATATCTCATCTCTTGTGGTTTAATTACTAGTGAATAATAGATATCCCTATTCTCAAAATCAAATCCTCTTTTTTTATAAACAGATCATTTATCAAGAATACATAAAGTGAAATGATTGATGGAACATTGCATAATTATAGATTCATACGCTCTGTACCATGAACCTTTTATTTCATGTCAATAAGTGGGAGAGAAAGTGAAATGAATGTTTCAAAAGTAAAACATATCTATAAACTATTCTCATTTTGACATTGATGTATTCATTTTAGGATATATTTAAGGTTCTATCAAAAAAATAAAAAGGGGGAGTTTGTTGAGACCACTTTGTGTATATGTTTTTATTTCTTGTAAATAGTTTTCAATGAAGATCAAAATGAAAGAGATCAAGAAGAACTCTTATGAAATGGAGTAATGGTGAGGTATCGTCCTTCTGAGGATGATTAAAGAAGAATACCATGCAATTATACACGATTTCATGAGAAAAATGAAAGAGCTTACTTGATGAAAAGAATAATTTGATTTTCAGGATGTAGATAATGATGGTTGAAGAAGAATAGAGAGTGTGGAAGGTCATGGAATTCTGATATGGCCATGCATTCCACATTGTATCTAAATCAGACGATGTTTTGGGGAATTGAATTTCACAAATATCATAAGTCAAGAGAACTTATGATGAAAACCTTATACTAGAAAGGGGAGTAAAGGTTCATCCATTCATATATAGTCTTTATTGGATGGATTAATTTATTTGGATGATAGGGAAGCTATAATACTTTCCATCGAAACTCTGACGATGCTAAAGATGATTTATCAATGTATATAAATGACGATAGTGGAATTTGTGAGGAAAGAAAAAGATTTGTTAAAGAATCCTAATCATAGAAAAGAAGCATGAATGTTATGGTCTACGCAATAAGCTCAAGGGGGGGTTTTTCCATGCAATTAATGTTTCAGGATCAGAACATCAAAATTTGGCAAAGTCTTGGAGTGTGTGAAATATTGGGAAAAGTGTGGGAAAAGAGAGGTAGCACGAAAGATTGGTTTTGCGCTCAATATGGAACGTTGTTTACAATTTTGTTGTGCAATAGGTGTTTTGATATCAGAATGTAGAAAAATAAAAATGGAATGAAACAAACAAAAAATTCAACAATGTGTGAAAAATATGTTGTAGTGTGAACGATTTTTTATGTTCTTGAAGTGGGTTTTATGCGCGGATTAGTGTTTTTTTCTCAGGGTCCAAAATGCCTATAAATACAAGGTTACCCCCTCTCATTTGCAATGCCTGACTAATAAAAAAACCAAGATATCTAATCCATAGAAAAATTGATGTATAGAGTGGTGCACGAAAAGAATATGTGTTGCACAAATAAGAAAGTGTTCAACGAAAAAGGGAAGTTCTATTGCTTAAAAGAAGAGTTGCGGGAAATTAAATTTTCCCACCCAAAGGTTTTTTTACATTAAATGTTTGAATTTTACTCCCATGTCACATAAAAGGGTGTGTGAAATATTTAAGGGGTATCTCATGACTTTAGAAGTTTCTTTGCACTCTCAAAGTGTTTTTGGAAAGAAGGAAGTAACGTGAACCATTTGGTTTTACAAAGAGAAGTAGTATTGCACGCACACGAATGCTATTTAACACCCTCGTTGTGGTTTTCAAAATGAAGAAGAATGATACATGAAACTAAACTCAGATCTACACTGAAATAAGGAAATATACAGATACAATTAGGTGTTGGTATTCGGAATTTGGGGATGAAAAGAATAAGAAGAATAAAGTGTTATTAATTGAGAATTGCAGATTATTTAGGGCAGTATAAATGTGATGATTCTTTGAGTATCCGATTTGTGTGTTCAGTGATTTCAAGTGGATCAATCCTTGAATTAGATGCAATTAGTGTCTTTTCCTAGACTGGGTCAAATACTTCAAGGAAAAACTGTTGGAGATACCTTGACATCTATAAACTGAGTGGGACTTCACCCAAGGCAGTGGGCTAAGGAGAGTCAATGAGAGTGACCCAAGGGACGCAGTGAGATATCCCTAAACCTTTGTGAAGGAAGTGAGAATGGGACACTATAAATATTCTCGAACCATTGCAATCCATTTCTAGTCAAGATTACTAGAATTTGGTATGCCTGACAACCTTTCATTGTATGGTCCTTGGATATATCCCTTAGTGTTGAACCAAGTAAAAAGTGTTGTGTTGTCCTTATAAATGTTTAAATTACTTCACATGCCCATCATTAAGGTTTAACATGTTCATACCAATGTGGGAAAAAGATCCATAAAATAAGGGAAAATGTTGACACCCTGATTCATCCCCTAGGGTTTTCTAGGGTCCTCCAATACTAATATAAAAATTGAGAATACCTTATGGTAAATTACTACCAAGGTACCATGGTTATGTTTTTTCATGGATATTTCAAACCCCAGGGTCAATCATGTTTTACAAATAGTTTCAATTCACTTCGCACTAGTAGAAAAATGGTTTTTAACGTCGGTTTTTTTATTTTCGACGTCGGTTTTTAACCGACGTCGAAGTTGCCGATGTAAAAAATATGAATTTTTACGTCGGTTTTTGTAAACCGACGTGAAAAATGAATAACATTTTTTTGGCGTCGGTTTTGTAAAAAACTGATGCCAAAAAAACTAATTCATATCATTTTTGGCATCGGTTTTCATAAAAACCGATACGAAAAATTTAAAAAAAAATATTTTTGGCGTCGGTTTTTATAAAAAACGACGCCAAAAAGAAAATTTGTTTTTCTATGTTTTTGATCATTTCCTAAGCTTTGATTCGACAGGTTGTGAACCTAAAACGGAGTTACAGTTCAAAAGTTATCGCCGTTAGAAGTTGAACCTATCAAAGTTTTGATTGATACAACTCTTTTCAAAGAAAACATGATAAACATAAACTAAAATCATATACCCCAAATGAAATAAAATAATCATAATAAATCAAACATATTTCAATGGTTTTAGGGGTTTCCATCGAAACAATATGTTTTTTATCATCATATAACTTGTATTTAGAAATGAGAATGAATCATCATTATAAGAAATCTAATCGAGTTGTTTAGAAATGAAGGATAATAATAATAAAGAAAACAAATAAATAGAATATGTACCGTGTTCAAATTAACGATTGAAGTCGCATTGAAATCTTGATTGAATCGAAGATGTTGAAAATGATGAATGAAGGAGAAGCTGGATATATATGTAGTAAATGGAAATATTTTCAATTGTGTTGTACGAAAATGTAGGCGGGATTTTAAAAAGTTAAATGCGCGTTGTGAAAAAAATTGAAATTCTGATCCCGCGTTACTCTTTGGCATCAGTTTTGTTTGAAACCGACGCAAAATAGTATTTACATTGGTCTTTTGGCGTCAGTTTTTTAGAAAACCGATGCCAAAAATGTCAATCGACATCCTTTTTGGCGTCGGTTCTTAAAAAAACCAACGAAAAAAACTAAAAAAAATATATTTTGGCGTCTGTTTTTATGAAAACCGACTCCATAAAAGTTTTTAAAAAAAATTCTTTGGCGTTGGTTTTTTAACAAACTGACGCTAAAATTTTAAAAAAAAACTACTTTTCGCGTCGGTTTTATTAAAAACCGACGCTAAAAACAAAAAATAATTTTTTTGGCGTTGGTTTTTAAAAAAAACGACGCGAAAAGTTAAAATATATTTTTGGCATCGGATTTTATGCAAACCGACGCCAAAAAATTAAAAAAAATTACAGTGTTTTAGATATTTCTCTAATCTTTGATTTAACTGGTCGTGGAGCAAAAACTGAGTTACGGATTAAAAGTTATAGATGTTGGAAGTTGACCTTCTCTAAAATAAGTCTTAACGAAGTTCAACTTTCAAAGGCCATATCTTTTAATCCGTAACTCTGTTTTATCTCCACAACCAGTCAAATCAATGATTAAGAAATTATCTAAAATACTGTATTTTTTTTATTTTTTGGAGTCGGTTTTCAAAAAAACCGACAGCAAAAATATATTTTAACTTTTTGCGTGGGTTTTTTAAAAAACCGACGCCAAAAAATTATTTTTTGTGTTTGGCGTCGTTTTTAAAAAAACCGACCCGAAAAGTAGTTTTTTTTTAATTTTTCGCATCATTTTGTCAAAAAACCGATGCCAAAATATATTTTTTTTAGTTTTTTACATCGGTTTTCAAAACAACCGACGCCAAAAATTCACCGCAAAAATTATTTACGTTGGTTTATAAGAAACCGACGTCAAACTGGCGACGTTTAAAATCATTTTTCTACTAGTGTCGGTTAATGGACATGACATTTCATTCCCCCAATTAGAATGTTGGTCATGACCCTACACTATATTAATCGAAGATCCTCCACATGGATTCTTACAATAATTGTGACATTCATAATTGAGTACTATATTACTTATGATACTTTTCATGATGTCATATACAATTCAATATTTCCAGGAATGACGTCCATTATTACTCTATGAGTCTCTTATGATTATACATTGAATCCTAGGTTATGACTCTAGTCTTGATAAGTAAAAAATATGTATATATTTCTCTATATTTTATTACATATATAGTGAATAAAAACAAACACAGAAATCATATATAATTGTATATTTAAATGGAGGCACTTCATCAGGTACATTTCAATTAGACTAAAGTAGGTATTTTTGATAGGCATCCGTTAGGAACCTGAGTTTATCTAGATGAAATTTATTTATTTCATTACACAACTTTCCCGCTATACCTTCACACAACATTATTTTATATTTACGGAATATATTATGAATTAGATATTTTTTTAGTTTTTAATCGACTATATCTCATTAATTTTTCAGGTTTCCATTTGGTACCCAAATGTTTTTCATATTATTGTTGGTCTTGGAACATGAATTGTGTTGTGTGCTATATCTCTTGTACATGGGATCACAGGGGAACATGCTTGATCCTGTACACATGATTATGATGGTATATCCTTTGGTGAATATTTTTTCATTTATTAATCTTATGATTTATATTTTACCTTCTATATGCCTGTTTCTTCTTCAATATAGCATGTTCATGAGTAGATGTACATTTTGATTCCATTTTGGATATTCTTGTATTATTAGTTATCAGTTATTATTTTATTTCATTTCCCAATAACTTGAATAAACATAGTATTCTCTTATTTCTGATCTAGAGGGTATTTTATCCACACGTACCATCTTTAGGTCCCCGATGCTATTCTGAAGCCTCTAGTGTATGGTGAGGCATGAATGAGGCCATGTAGCACACCATATCTAGAAAAAATTTCAAACGACCTTAGTAATGCCTGTGACCAGTGGATTCAATGATCTAATACTTTTGGGCATGGTGACTCGATGCTTTTGGGTAAATTAACAGATTATCCCTATAACAAGGGATTATTCTGAAGTCACTCGGTGACATGATATAATTTATATATGGGAGGAATGTGACACACACCATCGGTAGATTTTTTGTTATGATTAATTAAGGAAAATAAATACATAATTTATGTGAGGGTAGTTCAGTGGTAGATACACATATAAATTGATAAAACATTAGTGCACTCCCAGTTTGTTAAGGATCATGATGAATATTGTGAAGTCACCCTAAGTGCACTAAGAATGTTTCAGATATATATCTAACTACCAACCTATCATTTAATAGTTTTCTAAAGAACATCTTGATTGTTTTTTTTATTTATAATTTTTATGGTAAGGCAGGTGGTGCCTAGTATTACACTGGTATTTTGATGGTGGTAAACATCATTATCATTATTTTTTTCTACTCACCATAAAAAATACTATCTGTAAATGGGAATGATATATTTTTTTATGTCTACATTGGTACTTGTGTTAAGAGAATTCTTGGCCATTCCAATCACATATCAAGGAAAAACTAGGTATACATTAAGAAAAACTATTTTATTTCATTTATGATGTGATGTGGACCCTTTTAAGGTTGGGAGTGGGATGTTGGACACTAGTGGGAAACCCTCATGTGATATAGAACATGGTTTATCCATGATAGTAAATAGATAATAATTTTGGAAGTCATATGCTGGGAAATAAATGAGAAAGGGTTATGATGGAAATTCGAGTAAATTCCATGCATTGGCTTGATTATGGATTTGTATGAATATTTGGTGTGGATGTTAATCCTTGAGTGCCTAAGCAAAATCCATAGATGTTAGGTCAAGATAATGTCAGTGATTGTGTTGTGGAATGATCATAAACATTTATCCAAGGATTGTTCATTCTGGATACATAATCAAAAGTTGGGTATGGTCTTTAGTGATATTTGATAAATCAATCTCAATATACACTATGATAAATTCATTTATGTTCAGTTTGTAATGTTGTGTCAGTAGTTATATCCTATAATTATTGTATGTCGTAGAATGAGGGAGGTTCCACTTGACTTCTTCTTAATGTTGTATGTAGTTTCTAGGGATCCAAAATTAGCATGATGTGGGGATGATACATGATTTGTATAATATTAGCCATGGATTTTCTAGGATAGGTAACCATAACCATATGATGTTGCGTCAATTAGAAATTTGACCACTCTTTTTCATTGATAAAATAGATGGATAAGTGATCATTATTTCTTTTAGACAAGGTTGAGTAAGCGTAATATTTTTGTTTCATTTTTAAATATTTGTGTTGGATCTAGATTTTGCGCCTTAATTACAATGTGTTTAATTTTAATCACTCTTGCGTGTTGTGAATGGGGAACAGAACACTTCATTTTGATCTTGAATTAATGAACCACGTAGGTTAGGGGATGATTCATCTTCCTCAAGGATTCTTGAGGATGAGGATTTCATTGGTGAGGAGATTATTTTATGGTGTGTTTTGGTTCAGATATGAAATTTCAAGTAAATTTTAGCATTTCTTTTAGTGGAAATTGAAAATCATAAATTATACTTTAGAATGTAAATGTGTGTATTGGAACATTTGATATAGTTTTATATGTGCTTTAATTTCTAGGATTTGTATAGACAGTTTGGATGAGATTAAACATCATCGGTCTAAAAAACCCTTTTTTAGTAAAAGTAGTGTGGGGAACACTATTTTATAGAAACCATACAACCCTCTATGTTAAACTATATTTTCCTATAAGGAGTGTTATATTTTTTTTCAAAACCATTAACTGATGGTATCAGGACAATTATTATTTCCTAATAATAATTGTAGAGGTCGCTGTAAGGGCTACCCATTAATTTTTAATCCTGTGCCTGGAAGGCACAGTTAATGCCTCATGACTAGTAGAAAAAAATTGGATATGAATGGTTATCGCAAACCATGTGACCAAATATTACAAGGATTGACTCCTCGGTAGTGTGAGCTATATAGTGGGTTCACTGTAACCCAAAGGACATGGACAAACCAAGAACCTTATTAAAAGGGGAACATTATATTTTTCCCCTTCATCCATTAAATGCATTTCACTCCCTTTTCCATATTCATTCTTCCATGATGCCTCTATCATGTGCTCCCATCCTTATCCTCTTCCCATGGGGGGATCTCCTCTGATATTGTTTTAAATAGAACCCAATTAATATAGTTGGAATCATATAGATATGTCTCACACTCCTCCTTCCTTCCTTATATTATATAAATCATTATATGGAATGTTATATCTCCGCAACCTAATTTATACTATTTTTTTTCGTTTCATGAATCTTATTATTTATTTTGTTTAGGACCAAATAAAATTTACAAATTACATAAATGGACCATCCTATGATTGAGGTTGGGGTTCTATATTTTTTTCCCATAATAATATTTATTTTACATAACACTGTCTTTGTTCCACATGATGGATCTTCTATATGATTCTCCTTAAAATGGTAATTTTTTAATTTTTTAAATTTATAGACCAATATAATGATGTTATCGTGCCCCCAAACATACTTTGAGTTTTACCACCTCTTATTGTGTGTCTGTTCATAGGATCTATTCTTCTATCCATTTTGATGGAATAAACCATCCTTGTGGTGTGTTATTTAAATTACATGGACCATTTATGAATGCCTTAATGAATTTCAATTATTTGGGTAAACATCGTGAACCATGATCATATATTGACTGATTGATTACAATTTAGGACCGACCTAATTGAATTAATTTAGTTGACTTAAATGGTATTAAAAAGTTATTAATATTTATAATATAACCACCTTTGAAGTGTTCTATATTATTAATTAAATGTATTGTTTAAAAATATACTATTTAATGTTATATGGAATTGGTTCTTCCCATGGCCAACATGTTGTTATAATCTAATGGTAGATGTGAAAGGTTTGGTTTATATTATGAAATGTATGATCTCATGTCATGTTTTTAAATCTTCAATATGTGACTTAAATGATGGTGTAATGTGTCTTGAGTGATACCATGTTACCCTTTTTGAAACATCATGGATAAGGTCTGATAGAGTAAGTTAAAAAACCTTATACTAGATTATTTTGGAGGTATCATGGATAGGGTTGGTTAAATGATATTTTCAAACCCCTTTATTTGATGATGTCAGCCAATGAGTTTCACATCATATTGGTTTGATGATATGATGTTTCAGGCCCCCTTAATTAGGATGTTGGTAATGAACCATATCGTTATTATTGATGATCCTCAATATGGAGTCCAAAATATAATATGACACTTGGTATGGAGTCCTTGATTACTTATGAATCTTTTCATGGAATCCTACATTATTTAAGATACTCATACAATGAATCCCTTATTATTCTTTGATAGTCTTGACTATACGCAGACACTGATGTTATTCTATAGATAAATGATAATAATATGTATCTAAATATTTTGATATATAAGTTACTATATATATACTTAATATATATATACATATCCACACATAGAGGGAGAGACACACTAAAAAATACACACACACACAGATATATATACACTGCAAGACTACATCAGAGAAATCCTGGCTTAAGCCAATGCTGATAGAATCTACTAGGTGTCCTTGAGGAACCTAATATTGTATATAAGAAATAGATTTATATAATTAAAATACATATCATTATATATATGAAAATTTCATTATTTTATATAAATCGTCATTATTTTTCGATAGACAATTTTTTCGGTGGCATATGAGTATATTTCATACCCTATTTGGGTTGGAATTTAATACTTGGACATATATCATCTATTTGTAGGTTGAGGACCATTAATTAGATTGAGTACTATTTTTCATATACATGGGTGCTTATGAATATAGGGATGATCCATTAATTAGGATGGTCAGTGGATAGACATTGATTCCTCTACACCACATTACTATTCTTATTCTTTATTTTTTACATGTTGTGTGCCTATTTCTTTTATGCTATATCATATTAAAAATTTATTTTTTATTTAGTTATTATATAGTTATTATTTAAATAATGATTTTTATATACTATTATATTTCACACAACATTAATTTGTTTATGAATTCTCTATAATTCATACAGATCTAGATTGTATATTCTCCCAACTCTACAATATTTATACCATCACTAATAGTCAGAGGCTTTTAGTGTATGGGGAGGCGTTGATGGGGAAAATTTCACTCCAACATGGGGCACCATTTTAGCATCTCCTATGTCGAGAGGTTAAAAAGATGCATACTAATAATTTGAAACTTTTATCTGAACATTTCAAGCCAAGTATATTTAACATTATTCATTTCTTCATGAGTTTATTGTAGAAATTTTCAAATTTAATATGTGGTTTTATAAATATAAATTCAATTGTAGTAACTATGATCAAAAACCACAATATTAAGCATTAATAGCATTGTTGTAATGATGAAAATATATTATGTCCTCAGTAGTCAATTTTTTCTCTAATACATTATAAGGGATAAGTCTATGAATAATATTTTCCTAGATAGGATAACCAATATTAAGATGAAAATTTCACATTTGAGTACTATAATAGCTATCTTCAAAACCATTTTAAAAATGTGACTACCCATCGAATAAAATTAACTTCCAACAATGGTGTTTTAGAATGATCATTTCAAAATAATAAATCATTGAAATCAGTAAATATTGTCAACATTAATTTTTTTAAAACAATGATATTTAGAGAAAACAAAAATATCTCATATGATGTCATATATAGAATGCAGATAAAATGGAAAGATGAAGGGTTACCTACCTTTATAAACAATTTTAAAAGGATTTAATAAAATAAAATCATTTATCATCTAATAAATCATTTTAAGAACAAAAAATGAATGTAAATACTATGCATAAATGTATTTAAAATAATAAGTGTAACAGAAAAAATTTATATATTAAAAAGAAACACTATGACAAAATAGTTCAAAAATAACTCATGAATGATTTTATATTCCTCATCCATTAATAATATATCGATAGGGTTATACTTTTCACTTGGTTTAAAATTGAAATATTTATCCGAAAAAATTAATAAAACCCTTATTTTTAATAGAAAGTACAAAATAAGTCCCATGTTTTTACATAATCTAAGAACAAAGTATTGTCACATTAATGGTAGTGGGAACCTAAATAATAATATGATGAAGATGGTGGTTTTATTAGAAACCCATTATAATTTATTGAAATCTCTCTAGAGTATTTGGATAGAAATTAATGATTTAGATACAGAATGATAAGGTAGAGAGTTATGATCCTTTTTAATGTAAAAAATGGAATAATTATCATATATTGAAAATTTAAAAAAATTGAAATGATTTTATTATAGTCTGGTTTACCTTTAATGAATTATAATAACATAGAGATCTCATGAAAAAGATTATGTGTATCATTGATGGATTCATTTAGTGGAAATATTCATCGTAGATTTTCATTTAGTTGAAGATCAAGTTATCTGTATTGTATAATTATATCCTATAATATTTTTGGGGGTCTATGGGGTTGATACAATGATTTAATTAATTTAGATAATTTAATCTATACAATCAATTTATTCTTACTAAATGATGAAATTTGTATTTTTTTAAAATTGCTGACTGGGTCAACAAAAATAAGGGCACAACTTGGTGAAAAATTGATTCCATTTCTAACTTCAACATACTAAGAACTACACTCGTAGTCTTCCTTTATAGGAAATTTTTCATTGGTATACTCCCTCCAATATAGTTCCTCAAGGCACACTTCTACACCCATGGTGGGATACCCCTTGTTTCACAATTAAAATATCAATCCACCCCATCCAGAGAAACGATATAGTGCATTTCCAATAGTAGGTTTTCATATGTGAATTTATAGATCAAGACACCCATTTTAGTAAGTGTTTCATGAACACTAGTAGTAATCATATTAAAAAATCATAGACGAATGAAATGATAGTGTTCTATGCAATTGTGATTATATTTTTCACCAAATTGAGGAAAAATATAATAATAAAGTCATTAGTTAGTCTGATTGGTTCCCTAAGATAAAGTATAAACACAATAACCATGAAATAATAAAAAGGTGTTCAAAACATCCTACGTGTTTATAATCAAATAAAATAACATTATTTTTTCACTTGAAAATATATTATGGGTAATAATTTTTATAAAAAAATATTTATTCCCAATTTAGATATCGAAAGATAAAATTTTTGCATTTAATTTCTAAATTTATGATGATCTTGATCAATTGTCTTAATCTAATGAAAGTATTTTGGGTGAAACAGTTTTTGGTAATGTTTATTTATTTATTTTCCACATCAATTATTGAAAAATCTCTAGAGATACATATACTCATATAACCATTAAATGAAATAGAATGTGCAGTAATACTTTTGATATATGTGATTTATCATTCTTTTGTTGAGGAGCACAACAGTTAGGGAATTGTATAAGTGATTTCTAGTTCTTATGAAAGAATATAATTTCATTTACACTTGAATGAATTGTTTTATATATCATAACAATTTAAGATAGATTTTTTGAAGCGTCATATTTTCAAAAAGGAAGCTCATTTTCTCCTTGAAGCATATAATTAATTTAAAAGTGTCGTAAATTTAATATATTTCACCATTGGATTACATTAAAATTATATAGATTCTTAATTTCTAAGAATTCTATATATTTAGTAAAATAGGTATACTATGAGCTCTTAGAATAACTCTATAACTTTTCAAATAGATTAAGACAATAACAAATGTTATCATCAATTTTCAATTCCCTTTATTAAATTACATCTCTTGGATAATTTACACCAATATTCTTATGAGATTGTAAATAAATCAAAATATTATTCTTATAATATTTATATTCATTTCTTCCCCACATTATGTCTAATATTTATAGCTTCGATCTATTCCTTGAAAGATCAAATGATTTTACAACCTCTCTAAATTTTTTTATTGAATAAAAATAATTAAAACACAATAGAAGGATTTGGGAAGGGTTATATTCATTATCTAATGAAATATTTATGTACTCCATAACCCCATACACAAAATCCATTTTCATATAATAAGAATCAATAAAATTCTAATTCACATCCTTCCCATTTGGTTAAACAAATATCATAACATTCTAAAAACAAAACAAAAATACAAATGAAATGAAAATAATGTATCATTATATATATAGATATATATTATGTAATGTTAAATTTGAAATGTATAATTTAAAATTTTAAATCGATATATATATATATATATATTATAATGGAATAGATGAAATATATATGTTCAATAAAAAAATTATATATATATATATATATATATATAACAATACTGATTTCATGGAATGAATTATGACCACTCTTTTAATTGATATTTTTTTCAACTACATTGTTTGTTAAATTCCTAAAAAATGTTAAGATATAATGAGATCATTTTTCAAATATAAATTTATATGTTTAAATATATTATAATATAATATTAATATAATATTTTTTGTAATATATTTATATATATAAATATGAACATATATATATATATCTGTATGAATTCTATAACATGCATAAACAAAAATATATACACTTTTTTATTTATACATATAGAAAAATTGAATCAGACACACCAAAATATATATATATGTAAAAATACATAAAATAAATCATCACATCTCTAGTCATATTTACATAAAACCCCATTAATCATACTCTTTGAAGATTGAAATTTCAAATATAATTATGATTTCAACCATAACTATAACCCAAAAAATAACATTCAATCCATTAATATTTATAAGGACTATATACCAAGAAGGTCTGCCAGGGGAATAAATCCCCTGACCATTTACTTAATAAAAGAAAAAGTACAAAATGCAAGAGTGCCAGCTATTCCAACATCACAACAACAATAAAACCCAATACACCCCATTCAACGAACAATTTTAACTTTTAAAATTAAAAAAGAACACCATAAACCACCTCGAGTCACGAGCAAATCCATCGCAAATCAGCCATCCGCATCCAGGTTTCAACAACACATTACCACCATCATGGGAGAGAACCACTATACTCCATGAGAATCACACCATCACCGGTGCATAAGCTCAGAAGACATTCTAAGGGACACGCGATCACGCCATCATCACCAAGACTGGATAGTCCAACATTATACCAAAGGAAAGCCACCGATGGGAGGATCCAAGTCATCATGAACCAGAAACGCCACCCGAGCATAGATCTGTTCCAATCAGACCACGGATGAACCCTCACCGGGTTCCGATGCAGGCCGTACGTGAATTTGATAAAAACATGATGAATACAGAGGAACCAGCGACAAAAATCCTCAAAAATCCACCAGATTCAAAACCAAATGACGGGAACCTAAATCACCAGAAATAAACAAAACAACCCAAACGAAGAATCTGCAAAAGATCACCAAATCCGCAGCCCAAATCCTCCCCCTCCGGAAACGCAGAATCGACGTCGAACAACACAAGGAGCCTGCCGAAAGCGAGGCAAGGTCACGAAGGACTCACCGAACCGAATCCACCGTCAACACTGAGATTCGAGACGCTCCAAACTGAGACCATACCGATCCACGACGTCAATAGCCACGTTGGGACGGAAGCCAGAGAACCTCGCTTGGAAGAGACACATCGAGCTGAGCGACGACGCCGAGAGCAGGAGCCGGAGAACCGCCGGATGCAGACGCACACCCCCGATGCCAAGACTCACCTACGACGAGCCGAGGCCAGATGTTGCGGCGAGTAGATCCAAGCCGGAGGGGGAAGAAGACGGAGGAACGATGGGAAACCCTAGCCGCTGCAGAAGAGAAGCAAGATGCCGCTCAGAGGCTCTCAGCTTTATAAGGACTATAGTTATTTAGAAAATTACACAGATTTATTTCATATCTAAAAAAGACACATGTATTTGATACCCAACCTAATAAGTAAAAATAATTTTCATTCCACTAATCCATATTAATATTTTTAATTTATATCAAATAATTAAAAAATTTATTTATTTTATAATAAATACCATTCAGTAGGTTATATTTATATATACTAATTAGAGTTTAAACGAAAAAAGTTGGAAAAGAAGGCTAGATCAGTTAATAGAAACTGAAATCACCATAAACGGGTTGATTCATACAAAAAATGTGGAAATTTTTTTTCAAAAATCATATTCTAGATAAAAACGTTGAGAAAGAACCATTATAGATGAATAGAATAAAATAAAATCATAAAAAATGAATAAGAGATAAATGATTGACTGAGAATCCTTAAAAACAAGTTCAAAATATCATACATTGGTTACGAGGTTCAATTTTTACAAAAAAAATATGTTAAATGACTATAGAAGAAAAAGAAAAGAAAAAGTAGTAAATATTATTGAAAAATAGGAAATATTGGATTATGTCCTTAAAAATATGATTAAAATTCAATACATACTTTTTGAGGTTTGACTTGTCCAAAAAATGACTTAAACCACTCCAGTGGTTCTGTTCTGTGATAGAATTAATGTAGTGTGATAATAAGTGATCTATTATGGTTTATTTTAAAAATGATGAAGGGTTTTTCAGTGTTTACTAAAATCCATTGATAAAATAACATTTTATTTTCGCAGAAAGTATAAGAGATCAAAAATAAATATTTTTTTTGGTTCTTATCTGCACTTATAAATTTATACCATAATCCAACCTAAAAAACATTGACAAAAGTGGTTATTTTCAACAAGAATTATTTACCATAGAAAACTTACACATTTATTAGTGATTTAACCTCTAGTGAAAAAATGTAAAAAAAGAATAAAAAAGTAAAATAAACAAAAATGTTAATTAAAAAGGTGATTTCATAACATTAATTACATTAATTACAAAATAATAAAAATGATAAAAAATGATTAGATAAATTATATTAATTCAATGATTAATTTTTTTATTAAAAATGATTATATTAACTACATAAATTATAAAAATATTCAAAAATGATTTTAAATAAATTAATTATAAAAAATAAATATATTTTAAAAAAATTTCACATAATTAAAAAAATGAATAAATATTAATCATAATAATTAAAAAAATATTCAAAATTGTAACACATAGTAAGTACATAATTATAAAAAATAAAAAAAAATAAAAAACCATGAATTTTATAAAATAATTAAATTTAAAAAGGAAAATAATGATATTACAATAATGCGTATTAAAAATGAAAAAATTTAATTTTTAAAATATATATATATATATATATATATATATTAATTCTTATCATTTGTTATTGCAGTTATAAATTAATAAAGAAATTGAAAATAATAAAATAAAAAGTAATATTAATTATACATATAATAAAATAATTAAAAATTAATTATGTAAATAATTTAAATTATAATATAATTTGAAATATATACAAATAAATTATTAATATAAATTAAACACATAATAAAAATAGTAAAAGTTAATAAATAAAAATTAGAAAATTCTAATTTTATAATTTACAAATATATTGAAAATATTAAACATTTGAAAATAAATATGTATAATTATTAAAAAATTAATAAGATCTTATTTTTTATTAATTAATAATTATAAACAATGAATAATTAATAGTAAATTGATGAATATTAAAAGAAAATAAATAGAATTGTATAAAATACTAAAATTGTTTTGAATTTTTTTTAAAAAATTACATGAATTAATGAAACATGAAAAATGAATAAAAATAGATAAATCAATAATATTATTATTTTTAATTATTTATATATTTAATATATTGATTTTATATAAAAATATAATTTATTTTTAACCATTAGAATTTTTCATAGTAATTCAAAATGTTATTATTCAGTTAAACGTATTGTGAATTGAAAAAAATATAAAATAAACAATAAAAATTATTGGAATTCAAATAAATATATATGTATATGTATATATACATGTATATTTATATTCATATATTCATATGAAAGATATATTAGATTGGTATAAACCTTATGCATAATGTGAGGGGTTGTTGTTTTTTCCCCATCCCATTTATGATATGAGATGTGACCCCATAAATATTCATCATTTAATATAATATTGATTTATGAAAAATGGTTGACTAACGTATTCACATAATTGAATATATACATTAATTTTAATTTTAATTTCAAATTTTTATAAGTTTATATTTTTATTTTATTTCCATTAATAAAAAATATAATAATTTACATATAACTCTCATTTATAAATATAAAAATATGTGTATTTATATTATGTTATTCAAAATTACATTATATCTATATTTTACCATTGATGAAAGTGGCATGTTTTCATTAACAATAAATTTCAATCATTATTATTGATGTTAAATATAGAAATTTATCAGTGATTCTTGATACCGCTGATAAAATACACTACTAAATGTAACAAAATCTATAGTAGTGCATCACTGACCAGTTATACCTTTTTATTCATTTAGATAACATTTACTATATATATGGGATGTTAAATAGTTTTCCATTTTGAGTATTCATTGATTTTATAGTTATAATTGTCTATAAATTAATTATTTGAACATTATGTTATCATATAAATAAATACAATGGTGATATATACATCATATAAATTTTGATATTATAATTTTTTATGATCAATCAGTATTTTAGATATAGATCACTCACACATAAATAGTCCTAATATGTTTAACCAGATATAAAATAATATGTTTAAAAAATAATAATTTGAATGTACATTAAATAAAGGTTCATAATATTTTCAAGAATTTCATTATCATTCTGGGGTGTTCAGTAGTCCAGATTAGTTTTTCATAATTATTTTACAATATTGTTTTAAAATTGTTTTTAAATATATGAATATAATTTCAATGTCTTAAAATATTGTTTGGAAGTTAATTTACTAATTTTGACAGTGATTTAAATAATATTAATAGTGATTTTAAAATATTAGAGTTAATGATAAATCCTTAATTTATTAATTTAAAGTTATTTTAATTAAAATATAATATAAGTAATAATATTTGCACCGTTATCCCTAATTTAGAATTTGTGAAAAGTTAAAGGGGATTATTTAAAGGATATACATGGAAAAGCCTTAGTTTTTACACATTTCATATATGTAAAACCATATTTTAACTATTTTTTTAAAGTAAATCATGATATTTCATTTTGTACATATGGGAAATTGGTGTTTTCCCATAGTGATGTAATGGTATTCTGATTTTTGTTTTCCCTATGTAATGGTAACAAGAGTTTCACATAATGGTTATTATTAGATTCTTATATTTACATTAGGGTTTAGTTGAGTTAAGTCCTGTCACATATGGGTAGTCCCTCAGTCACGTATGGTAATTTTTATCCTAGGTAAGTTAAATATCAAATTTCCAATCCATGTGTATAGTTAAATCTATTTTACACTTACACATTACATGCTTATGGAATATGGGTATCGGTTATTGTGAAAATTTCTAGCTGTCATTCATAGTTCTCTTTATAAGATTTTTCTGATGTAAATAAATGAATACAATGAAAAATAGATGATACTTAATCTATTAATTTATTTGAATTTATTATTTTCACTTCCATAAATTTACTAGATTTGAACATGAATTTTATAAGAATTAATATGAAACCAAATTAAATGATAATTAAATTGGATTCATTGATATGTTTTCTAAAAAATATACAATTTTCATTTGCTATTCATATGAATTAGAGATTCAACTTATTTTGTGTTTCCAAGGATCTATTTCAGATTTGGGTGATCCAATTTTCAACATTGCAGTCTACAAAGTATTTTATAAAGGACAACATCCACTCTCCTGTTTATATCAAATATTCAAACCCTATTCCATTCATTAATTTTTTGATTTCAATGTAAGAGACCATCTTCTCCATGTTAGGGATATGTGACTTATTTTTTCTGTTTAAGTTTTAATAGATAAATATTTTCATCATTGATTAAATTGATGTGATTAACATTAAAAAAATATTAATTTTTTTCTCTTATAAAATGGTTGCTAATGAATTTGATAATTCATATAGGTGTAATTACTAGTTACAAACCTCATGTAGAAGATTGATTATATTTTCTCACAAATTAATTTTTATGAATTGAGATAGATAATAATTACATGTAGTGGATGAATACAATTACATAGAATATATAAATTATATGTTTAATTTATATTTTATTAACCACTAATTCATATATGAAAATAATATATTGTTTGATTTCATGAAACATTTTTCATACACACGAATTATTCTAAGGAGAATAAAAAATGATTTTATTTATGTTGACTATTAGTTTTATTTCTTTTGAAATATCTCATGTTAGTGATTGGTAATTAATTTTAATAGAGGAAAATTTTCAGAGAAAGAGATAGAATTATGTCACATTGAAATAGAGTTTCAAATACGTACAAATTTAATTAAATGTGTTAATTAAATACCTTATATAAATTTTATTGTATTTAACCATATGATTTTTTAGAAAATATTAAATGATTAATGTGTTATTAATATTCTATTAAATAAAATATATATTTGTTTAATGCATATTATTTTTAACATGTTATTTATATTAGTTCCCGAATTGAATTACGAATAATATTTCAGGCAAAAGATAATTATGATTGTAATATAATCTAGTAAATAAATGTTAGAATATGTATAAAATATTATTAAAAACATTTCAAAAAAATTAATATTATGATTTATAACATGTAATAGAAAATATTGTTTGATAATCTATTATATTATCATATAAAGGTGACGTAAAATAATTATGTGTTGGAAGATAATTGTAATTATTTTGGAAATATACAAGAGAGATAACATGATAATCGCATGTTGTAGTGTAAAAAATATCTTATAAACCCAAAATACTAGTATAACAAAATTTTAAATACATAAATAATTTTGATGTGTAATGGAAAGGTATTTTTAATTCTATAGTGGCATGAGGTTCAAGATATGAAAATGGTGCCATGGGGTTCTATTCGAGGTGAGGTTGGCCTAAGATGCTAATCGTGATAGTAAAAATAATTATGTAGGTCACAAAGGTGGATGATAACAGTTCATAAAAGGTTATTATCATTTATGATTACATTTAGGAATATGCCTACTTGATGGATGATGGCTGAATGTTATTTATATGACATAGTTCCAAATAGAGGATGAAGTTTGATGCTATTAGCTATCCATTAATTTTGTATGCGGTAGATTAGGATAAGTCATAGAGTAAACTACAGTTTATCAAATTATAATTGAATTAATTTTAGCATAGGATTTGATAATGATGTTTAGTTATGATGATGAGATACATTAGAATACAAGCATGGAATTAATTGTGATTCCAATAATTGGATAAAAATATTTAAATATTAAATATGTAAATGGAAATGGAAAAATATTAATTAATGGATTTTTAATTTTTAATATTAAATTTCTTTCTTGTTTAAATATTTGATATTTAAACATTAAATGAGGTAGAATGATATCATATGAGATGACAACATTAGATGAGTATTATCCCACATAGGCAGACATCATGTTGTTCTGAACAATATTTATTATATATATTTTATTTTATTTTATATGATTCCAACCATTTTTGAAGATAAAACAGAATCCCAATGTATTGGGGTTGTCTTTTGAAAAAATTGTTCTGGTGATGATACATACAGCTAACTACCCCTCTCCCCCACTCCCTATTTAGTTGTAATATTAAAAGCTAGTTTCTGTTGGGAACATATGTCATATAAGAATTTTTTTAATATGATAGATTCCATTTATATTACATACATTTTTTTATTGAATGATTTATATTCTAATGGTTTTATGTTTCTGAGATGTTAAAGAAGGTTGTATATTTCATTTACAAAGGTTGAAGTGGCTTGTAGTCATGTAATTTCTTTAGAATTGGTTATAAATGATTATGCGATATATAAGTGGACTGATTCCATCATGATATTTTTGAAAATATATGGTACTAGGGTTGGAGGGTTCGAGCCTATACTTACATTAATCATGACATGATTTATGAAAGGTATTGGTACTTAGGACATGATTTTTGGATGTGAGGGTAGAATACCGGTGATGATTTGGTCATTGTATAACAATCATATATATATATATGGTATGAATATTATGGTTATAATTTTATGTTTCATATGGAGAGTTAGTGAAGGATATTATATGAGAATAACACTATACCAATATAGGTGAAATGTTAGTTAAATTTATTTACTCACAATGATTTATTATGCAACATTCACAATTTTTCATGAGAGGTTTTAGGGAATATCATATTATGTATAAATGTTATTGTCTCACAATATTTATATATATATTTTTAGGCCTTTAATAGATTATTGGTGATATATTATAAAATTACTAATTCAAGAATTTATTTTGGAGCTATTTGAGAAACATGGTCACTTCCATGGATTTACCAATATTTAATATTCATTTTTGTCATATCTATTTATTTATAACATCAAATCATGTATTGGGATTTATTATTTATTTATTATGTTGACAAGTGGTTTGGTCTTCATTATTGTCTTATTTAATACTTTTCAATACATTATGATGGCAATTACTTCATTTTATGGGACTATATATCCTCAATGATTGTCTCCACCCCATGGCCTATTGAAGGTGATATTCATATGGAATTATCAATCATCCTATTTTATTGGATTTTTATTGGTACTATTTGAGTGAGAGGGTTATGATAGAGTGCTGTCAAGGTTCCAATTGAGAGATATGATAGAGTTTGGAGTTAGATACTAGTGATGATACCTAGGTTTACTAGGAAATAGAGTTTTTAGGGATTAATTTTTTTAATTGAGGGATACTAACTTTTAAAAATTACATTAGGAATTGCATTGGTCCAAATCAATGACATGTATGTTTACTAGGCATGATATGTGAAGTGATTAAAAATTCTAGGTATATATCTAAGAAATGATAATGCATGATATTTGCATGCACTTTTGAATGAATGGTTTAATGAAGGAGAAATATCATAAAAACTAATTAACTAATTCAATATAAAAATATTATATATCCAAGGATTGGAGTCCATAACATCATTAGATTTGTAATAATGACACCAAATTAACTTC
Organism: Viscum album; assembly: GCA_963277665.1. Classification (NCBI taxonomy): domain Eukaryota; kingdom Viridiplantae; phylum Streptophyta; class Magnoliopsida; order Santalales; family Viscaceae; genus Viscum; species Viscum album. The sequence goes on along the minus strand of OY728120.1, from coordinate 1,861,852,836 downwards.
CCAATCATATTAGTTCCAAATAAATTCGAAAATATGTGTTAGTAAATTTCCATAGAGTAGATGATGAAGATAAAAATACATGGACAAGGAAACCCAGCCTTTTTTTTGAATTATTCTATGGGATAGAACTAGGATTCATTGGATGTGATGATGTTTCATAGGAAAACTAGACAATGTTAGTTCTTATTCTTTGGGTATTGCGAGGAGTCATTATTTTACAGGGATGCTTTGATAACATTTTATAAAAAATGTTTTTTTCTTTGACTAGAAAGGAGGATTTTCATCTATTTATGTTTTCACTTCACCTGGGAATTAATATGTTATTATCTCGATAAATTGGGAGTTCACAAAATTGGGTTTCTGACCCTATAACCATTGGATTCTTCTTCTGTATATCTAAATTGTTAGGAATGTCAGCATTCATCGATTGATATAACTTTAGAATGAGTAAATTAATTCCTCATTATTATAATCATTTAAAACACCAATTAAAAAATTGATCCTCTCTTATTTGTTCAAATTCAACAATTAGTTTTGAATTAACATTTAATTACCTTTAGAGGTAGTAAGAATAACTCATTATATAGGTCTACTATTGTGATACAGATAAGTTCTAGTGAATATATTTCCTTGAATTTGTTCTTAATATTATATATCTCTTCCATTGAGCATGGTAATGAATTGTTATGGTCTAGGAGGATGTGTTTCAATAATCATATGAATCCTATAATTTTTATACATTCCCATTATGGTGGAGATTTTCTTTGAGGCAAGGGGTTCTTGTATATTTTCCTTTTTTAATCAATATAAATTTGATATATTCTAGTTGAATCGTTCCTTAGTATGGGTAATTATAATATTATATGATTATATTTAATTTATTTCCTTTATAATATTAGATTAATTTATTTTGAAAATGTTTTAAATTAAATTCCTATATGCTGTTGGATGTGAATGTGACACATTTTACGTGGTTATATCCTTGGGTGCTAAAATTCCCAGAAGGTATTTCTCAGTAACTAGTCATGTTTGTTACTCCCTTAATCATATGTTTTGAGGGGACACATTACCCATCATGATCCAATATTTTTCATAATTTATTTCAAAAAAATGTCGATCAGTCAGTCCTAAAAAATGTGGATAAAATAATGGTGGGGTGGATGAGTTCCACTAAAGTATATGCTTTCAGTGTGTCTATTTTTGTTAATTTAATATATTTTTTTATTATGGAATGATCAAGTCCGACATTAGGGTTTTTATGATGTATGTCTTATTTTAAATTGGGTTCTCTTATATTGGTGCTATGTTCATTGATATTAACTCAGTAATGATCATGGTAAAGTTGTGTTGTTGAATAAGATTAATTTTATGAAATCATGTATATTTTCTATGTGGTTGAGTTATCATAGAAAACATATTATATATGGAATGGTAGATATGATTCTTAAAGAGTTTTAAAATATTCAAAATTATCAACGAGTTTAAAATGAACCATTATTGTGTTTTTAGTTAATTTAGTGGGTGGAAAAATTATTTCATGAGATACTTATTGATTGAAATGGGTTAATTTATTGATAAATATAGTTATTTTATAAGTGATAAAATCATTTAAAAAATTGGAAATGCTTTTTAGAGGCATATTTTATAAAATAAATTATTTTATTTATTCAATGAATCTTTATTCTATTTTGAATGAATTTTTTTCAAAATGTACTGGAAGTTTTCTCACAAATATTAGTTTAATAAATACAATATCATGATTTAGGTTAAATTTTTTTAATTTTGTTATCCAACCTACAATATTTTGAATGACGAGACATAATGAAAAGTATTTATCAACATGATTATGAATTAAAAAAGTTTTCATTTGAATATTTTGGTTTATTTCCAAAATGAAATGAGTTATTTAAAAATCATATTAATTATTTAGACTCAAAAAATATCAGTACATAAATAATTAGTATAGGATTAATATCTATCATTGTTAGTAAATTTTTATATAAGAATGGTAGTCTAATTTTTTCATAAAATGTTAATAATGATATCATATAAATATTTTGAGTTTAATTTTGTAATATAAAAAATAAGGGTAAGGAATATATATATTTTCAATTTATGACTTTCCCATTGGAATTTCATATGAATTATATTTAACAATGATTCATCCTTCATGACATTCATCTCTTTCTGTTTAATATAATATGATGTCATATTCTCGAAAGGGTGTTCCCTTGTATTGTTTTTTTGTTTTATTGATTTTTTGACTAAAATGAAATTCTTTTTGGTATTTCTTTTTGTGGTTTTGGTCACATGTTTGTAATTATAGGATCTTAATTTGGAAGAACAGTAAAATATATTTTCTCACTATCCCATGATGTTTAATTCATGTTTCTTGGGGATAATATATGCAATCTCTTGGTGAAATTTGAGCCTAATTATTCTAATGGAATTATTTTTTTATTAATTTAATTATTCAAATTTTTATGGTATCCCCCATGGGGGATTATTTCGGAACGTTTTAAACATTTTTAATGGTTAAGTTTTTTGTTCCCCTAGTATGTTGATTATTTTCGAAATTTAGTGAGTTATTTGATAGTTATTTCATGGGGTGGTTAATAAATCCCCCTTAATTTTCACTCATACTGAGTAATTTTTTAATTCATAATGATTATAATTATTTGTGACTTTTCAAATGTAATGGTATATAATATTTTTTATAATAATTTTTTTAATTCCACGAGTTTTCTAGTTTAAATAATTTTTTATTTTTTATATAAAAGAGTTTAAAAATGTTTTTAAAGACTATTAATTTAATTTCATTATCTAAAATGTTCAATTTAAAAATAATTTAAGATTTTTTATAGTTATTTACATAAATTTTGATGTGTTTTATAATTTTTTTATTTATTAATAAATCCATATATTATTACTTATATTTTATTTTAATATGTAATTTAATAATTTTAGTAAAATATTTACCTATATGTTTTCTTTTTTTGTTTCTTAATTGAATGGAGGTTTTTCTAAGTGATATGTTTGGAAAAGTAATTTTTTTCATTCCCAATTTAACTATAAAATTGTATTTCAAATAATTACATAAGGGTAAACATGATCATTATTTGTGTACGTAAAGGTAAGTGGTTTTTTCTCTTTGCAGAAAAATTGTATAATAGGTTTTCTTGTACATATTCAAGGGTAATCTGAGTCACGCATAAGGGTGTTTATGAGATTTATATGCTAGTGTAAGGGTTCATCTATGTCCCCTCGTGTCATATAATGTAATTCTCATAGTCATGTAAGGTAAATCCTTTCCAAAAGTAGAGAGTAATAGTGTGTTTCCAATAACCAACTACCAATAATGCACTATGTATAGGTAAATACACATCACCCTTAAATAGTGCATTATTATTTCTTATGAGAATTATTTTTTGGAAAAACTTATTTCATTATTTACTAGTTCTACATGTAACATGTTTTTAATGTAAACTAATTAAATAAGTTATGAAAATCGATGGTTTTGAATATTTTATTCGATTTGAAAGTAATGTTTGACTTTAAAAAAATTTATAATTTATAAATGTGTATTTTTGGAATAAAAATAAAAGTAAATAAAATGATAACTAAATAAATATCATTGATGAGTTTTATGGGAAATATATGATTAAATAACATGGAATTCTTAAAAAGTTATATATTCCAGTTAATTTGATTTTATAGTGTTTTATTTTTATTCATAGTGATCCAAGATTCACATTTTAATTTTATTGATTCTCCTAAAAATTGATTCAACCAATTCTTATTCTTCAATATTAACATACAAACACACTTTCTCTCATAGAATTTGATGTTGTATTTCATGGTGATATATTCTCCATGTAGGGAATCTATGACTTCTATATCATTTTTTAAAAAATTAATCAACCTTGATTTAGAGGAATTGTTTGAATGAATGTATTTAAACATAAAATAATATTATTATTATATTCGTACGGAGAATGGTTGTTGAAGAATTTTTAAATTCATATAGGAATCATTACTAGTTGGAAATCATATGTTGTAAATTAATTATATTATTTATAATATATAATTATATAAATTGATATAGTTTATAATAGAATACATAGATTTAACAATTTATTTAGAAATCATGAAATAACATGATTAAATATTATTTCTACTATGTTATAAATTAATTATGATAAATAAATTTATTGAATTCTTGAAATAATTTTATTGTAAAACTATAAATATTATGTGTATAATAAAAAGTATTCAATTAAATTTTCACCAATTGTATTGTTTAATTTGAAATAACACATATTGTTGAATGATAATTGGTTATAATATTTCAATATTATCATATAATGAGAATAAATTATCAAAAGATGAAAAATTTATTCCATGACCATGAAATTAAAATAAATGTGGCAATTTCATGTTGTAGAAAAATATTATTATCTTTGTGAATCTATAGTTTCAAAAAGATGAATTTGATTGAATTTATTACTATTCTTTAAATAACATATATATTTATTGCATACAAATTATGGATTGAAAGTTTATTCAAATACAAGGATAAATGATATTGTTATAATATATTATATAGTTAAAAAATATATATATTATAATCCTGTAATCATGTTTTCAAATAATTATTAGGTATTTTTTATAACATAAAAAAATTAATGATTTACAGGATGAAGTATAAAAAACAATTAAATATTCATTAGGAATATAATAATAATGTGAAAAATAATTATTTCCTGTTTTTGTTTAATTTTAGTTATTTTTGAATTATCCATGTGGGAGAAAGAGAAAATGTCCTTCCACATTATAATTAATATATGATAAAACTAAATTGACAGAATGTTGTACTATTAAACTCCTTAAATAACATAGATGAGTAATTGGAAGTAATTCTAAAGGTTATGTTTTTAGGGGTGTTTTTTATGATGATAGTGGAGGGGTTTCAGATGTAAAGATAGTGGAAAGGGAAAACAGATGTGATAATATGTGAAATAGTGTCAAAATCTAATTCAGTTAAAATAAGATATGATCTGGAAATTCTCTTAAATAATTTTTTTTTCAAGATAGATTATTTATAGTCTTTTCCAATATGTTATTTAGGATACCGATTTTCAACTATGAGATTCCATTTGATGTAATTCACTTCAGAAACATCATTTATGTTGAAAATTTTGATGAGTCCTTAAGTGTTCATAAATTTATTAAAATAAAAAATATTTAATTATATGAATGATGTTGGTTCATGTTTCTCAGTTATGAAGATAATATACTTGAGAATACAAGAAAAGGATTAATAGGTATTTTGAAACATTGATTAAAAGATTAAATTTTTAACATTGGAAAATAAAATGGGATAATAGTAATTAATGTCTAATGAATTAATCAATATATAACAAGTTAATTAATAAAATATTTTACATCAAGAATATAAAAGTTGATAGAGAGTTTCTTTTGTGATGAAGGTGGTATATTATTCTAATGCTTGGTAGTTTTCCATTGTTAGATTATGAGATATATATTTGTATTTTTTTATTTCAAATGAACCCCACCCATTTCGAAAAGGAAATAGAAAACTAAATGTTATGGTGGTGTTTTTTCTAACATCCATATGGAATGGTAATAGAAGGACGAATTCCCATTTCTCTGTCTTTTTATATTGTATTATGTGCAGGTATTCACATGGATGGTTCCATAAACAACCTTCTGGAAGGATTTGTAATCTTATGGTTATAGTGCATACATATAGTTGGTCAAGTTGACTCTTGATTCCAACAATTTTATGTGCATGTGATCTGAAAAAATGAGGTATAATTAATTCAAATTGTCTATTTTGGCTTCTATACATACACATGGTTAAGAAATGGATATCGATGATGATGAGATGGATATTTTCCATAATACCAAGAAGAGATATCTATCCCTACATGATACTAAGGTATATAGGATCTTGTACTGACTCACATATGGGAGGGAATGATTTATGTATTGGATAGGAGCTTATTTCATGTGATGTTTAGGAGTGAGAGATAAAAACTAGTGGGGATGAGGTTACATGGTATCAATTATATATATATATTATCATTATTGAGATTATAATTATATGAATTATTTGATGAATGGGACATGATGGGTATTATAATATAATAGCATAAAAAATTAGGTGATGAATTAGGGTAGTTTATTAACTCTATGGGTTTTAGTAGGATTCATTCACATTTTTTACAAGTGGATTGATGGTGGATCCTACTAAGTATACACGTTATTCTCAGTCTTCAAATATATACTCTATTTTCAGTATATCAAGAGTGGATTAGTGGTTGTTCATTACATTGCATGTTTGAGGTTTGAGATTTTTTCTCACTACCGATGATTCAATTCTGTCCCATTTTTATTCTAGTTATTCCTAGTAAAATATAAAATTACATCAATTATTTAAATATATTTATTATATTTTATAATCTATAGTTATTTGGTGATTTTCTATATATTATATATTACTTATGAAATATTTATTTGTGTAATGCCTCATATGTGAAATTTTAATTATATACCCTTTGAAATTATCTTCAACTATGGATTATTGGTGGAGTGTTTAAAACATCATTATCCCTATTCCTTTTTTAGAGAATTAGGAGGAGTCTCTTTAGAGGTATTGGGTCTTTTCATGATATACAATTATAAAATAATAAATAAAAATTTAACTAAATAATTACATAGTAAATTCATGATAACAATGATTTCAGAAGAAATAGTATTGGTATTTTTGAATCCTAATTCGGCTCATTCACATTTCTCCTCTCTCATCCCATTCTCTCCTAACATCAGTTTTGGTCTGTCTAGTTTTAGTTACCTTACAGATATCTCTAGCTTTCCATCTATTTTGATTTTCTCAATGGAGTAATATTTAATCCATCAATTTATTGGTGTCCCATTAAAGGATGGTTATTCTATTCAGTGTTGAAATATTTTTTGAGCAATGATGCTTCTAGAATATGAGGTCTCTAATGGTGTCTTCCATTGGTTTTTCCTCATTATTTATGTCACTTCCCTTCTTTAATAGAGTATTAGAGATTCTGGGATCTAGTTATTCTCAAGTTTAGATTGTTTACATGTTTAAATAAATTTTCTTTCCTAGAGTTTCTAGCACTAAACCAATGTTGTCTAATAGTTTTATGGAATTTTTCCATCAGATGATGTTCACCTCTACCATATATGATCACACGATAGTTTGTATCCTCTCTAATGTTAAGTAAAGTGAAGATAAGATAAATGGTTGAGCTTAAGGTTTTTCTTCAATAAACCATGGTAGGATATGGTTATTTATCTTATTCTAATACTATTTTAATCTCTCATTATTCTCAGCCTTCATGGGTCTAGGATTATAGGGAAGAAATTTGAGACTGTCTTCAGTTTGTTTTTTTGTTCACAAAAACTGAATGTTAAGCCCAGTGAAGGAACTAATAGTAATTCTTTTCTAGTTCCTTCAGTTGGATTAACATTCGGTTTTTTCATCCTCGTGTCATATTTTATTCATGATTTCATGATTTAAAGAATTTTTTCTTTTTTTGAAAACCCTTTTAATATTTATTTTATGTTCATATCATGATTAATTATATATATCATGATTAATAATTGAATTTATAATAATATGGGTAGAATAATTTTTATCGTCTATTTTTTTTGGTTTTTATGAATTTATTTTATGTGACCAAAATGTACTAAACTCTAATAGAATAATTATAAGGTGAAATGTGAATATATCTTATCCAATCGGAAACATTTTAGAAGTGTTTTATAATGGCATGTGAAATGGTTTTTCTATAGTTAATGGGTAATTTTAACTTTTTTATTAAAAATTGAATAATATATTCTTATGATTGAGACTGAAAAAGAAATATTTTATTCATGATTATTGATAGTAATACACTCTTCTTTACAAAAACTAAAACTTTCATTCATAATTTCTAATGTCTTTGAAACAATGATTAAATTGTTTCATATTGAAGTCATTATATTTTAACATTATTCCTTTGAAAAAATGAATAAAAATTTACTTGACCTAATCTCAATATATAAAATTTTAAAATTTATTCCATTTTATGAAAATAAATACATTAATATGATAAATTTAATTACAAAATAAATAACACCTAATTAAATAAAATATGTTTCTCATGATTTTGTATAATTCATAACCATTTAAAATACTATTAATTAATAAATAATGTGTAAATAATTTTTCTAATTTAACAAAAAATATTTATATACAAGTAATTTATTATTCTAAAATGTTAGTAATAATTTTTAATTTATAAATAATGGTTATAATTTTTATATAATTGGTCTTACCCATAGATTACATATATAATAATCATTTTCCAATGGTTATATTATAAATGTTTACATGTTTAGTAGACATATTCTGACAAACCATCATATATACTATTATCTCATACATTTTCCAAAATCAATTATCTTGTTTAATTTCATCTATCTAATGGAATTACACATATTTTTTCACTTCATGTTTTCAAAGACCCAACTTCTTGATACATTAATATTTTCTCATTTTAAATATAAACAATATAATAGTGTTACAAAAAAAGGATCCAAAGGTTTAGTTTCATTGTAAAATATGGACCAAACATAAAATTTAAAAAATAAAACACAAAAATTATTCAATTCTTCATTCTCTATCTTCTTAGTGGATCATTTTTCTCCTTATAAAAAGTGATAACCCTTATAAATAAATTATAAAATAGGGTGAGCTAAAAACCTAGTAAGATGACAGATATGAACAAGAATCAATATAACATCATTTAGATTAAGCATTACACTTATAAAATAAGCCTGAAATAATCATCATTGTCCTGAGAGGAATCATTCGATAAAAAATGGGAATGTGTCTATGCCTAAAAATGAAACCCCATGTCTTAGTTTTCAAATACCACTGATAGTCTTGAATAAAACTATCATCATCTTCATACAAAACTAATGTCCATAATAACAAAATAATAATTGTGAACAAATATTAAATCATGTTCATTCCTATTTAACATTATCTTATGAGATACACCATATTAACCAATTAATCAGAGCGTGGTATAATTCTTATTACACCAATCACTTCAATAAATTTACATAATCACAAATGAGACTCAGAACAGACATCAATCTTGGAAATAAAATAAAAATGGAATATTATGGGTTTCACTAGAATACCATTAGGAATAGAATTTTGGATTCCCCAAATAAAAAGTATGTAACATACATGTTATAATAATCACCAATATTGAGAGAAGAATAAACAATCCCATGAGAAGTAAATGGCATGTTTTTTGATACAAGAGTTCTTCTCCTAAAAATGTATCATTTATTAAGAAATTTTATTGGAAACATTTATATCCCATAATAGAAAATTTATGATCAAAGAAATTATATTTGAGGAATATTATGATCATACTCACGAAAATATAGAGTGAAAGAAGAATAACGCAAACAATGGAAATTTAGTTTTAGAATCCTCTTATCTTATGTTTGAATGAGTTTTTTACTCTAATAACATTGATAATAATATTAAATTAATTAATTAGAAAATTCATAACCTATTAAACATGTACTTGATTATTTGTGATTTTTTTTTGATTTTCTTTATAGGTATTTTTTTTGTGATATATTGTTCAATTTCATCATTTTAGAGTGTTTCTTTTCTTAGTTTGTATTATCAGTTCACTTATAAACATGTAGTGAAGATCAGGTAAAATGAAGATACTTATCCATAATAGAAATTAAATTTTATAAATGAACATATTTAATATTAATTGGTCTTATATATTTTTTTCTTGATTTTAAAATGATTTATTAGATAAAATATTAATGACAGTCATTTAGATTAATTTTGGTTGTTTTTAATCACAAAAAACTAATTTTTTATTTTTACTTAATATTATGTACATATATTAGTGATAGAATAATAAAACTATTATAAAAATATTTTTACAATTTTTTTCAAGCATTATAATGGTGTTATGACCATGCTTGAAGGCTGTAAACGAAATTGAATGTTCTTTATCAATTATGATGATTAATCGACACGCCACTGATGATATTTTCATTTTTATATTAAAATAGTGATGTTAAGGGGTTTTCTGGTTGATTATTCCACTAATATAATGAAACTAAAGTATATAAATGATACTGGAGTTAAAATTCTATTTGTATTATCATAGTTGATGATATGATCAAAAAATAAAAAATGAAAATAAAATTAAATTAAAAGGAAATTTGGTTTTACCTCTTGAATTATTATCCTTGAGAACTTCTGTATAGAAATTGATTTTTATGATATTTTGAGACCAAAGGATATTGTATTTAGGGAGGGATATTGGGATGATATTTGGGAAAAAATTGTACAATCTTCAAGGGTTTATATCTTTCATGAGAATATGCGGTAAGGGGTGTTTTTTTATGATTTTATTCATTATTTTGTTATTTTGGTTTTGGATATGAATATGTTGAACCATATGACTTAATATATTATATAATAATAGATGATTCTAGATTAGGGTTCATAAATCATATGTGACTCAATAAATAGTGAATTTAATTTAAATTTCTATATACCATAATCTATCATATTTCACTATTCTCTAAAAATTCATTTATATTAGAAAAATACCAAAAAACCACCTGAAATATTTTTTGACATATAGAATTAAACAATGAACTCCAATTTTTGAAATTAATTTCTTATATGCGACAATATTAATTTTTATTTAAAATCACCTACAATTTTATGAAATATTTGAAAGTCGACTAAGGTCTCATAAAATCATATTATTTTTATATGAAAAATAAATATTAATCAATGAATCTAATTTAGGGAAATAAATTCTATATTAAATTAGTATATTAATTTAATAAACTTAAATGAACATTTATGTTTTATATAAATTATAAAACATAATTAATAATTTCTATGACATTTATTTATAGATACTATGATATAATTCTATCATATTATCATTTATATGATGCTTAAATTCTATATATACCGTCATAAATGAGGATATAGTATAATTGGATGAATTACTATTCTTAAATGTCAGGTTACTATTCCATTGAGATGGGTTCTTTAATTTCTTTAAATATGTCCTATATCATTTCCCACATTTTAGAATGTTGTTTTTATTGGGATTTACACAATGAGAATGTGTTTTAAACCAAATAACATAATTATAATAGGGAAATTTAAATTGATAAAATTCTATGTTGTTATAATTTTTACCTATTTGATTATAATTTTTTTCTTTTTATTTTGATTCTTCTATATATGATATTCCTATGAGACTATGATTTAATAAAGTTTTTACATGTTGTCATGATATTAATTTTACATGATATTATATTATTATTTATATAATATCTATTAAATTATTATATCTTGTGTATTTCAATTATGGTTTCTTGTCACTAGAGTCAACATTTTTTTATTCATAATGATTAAATTTAATGGATTAAGAAAAAATGGGTTATTAAAATATGTTTATTATGTGAGATTGATGATAATTACATATAAAAATGATTCATGTGGGACATGAGATTCAAATAGGTTCCACTTATGGTTACCTTTTTCTTCTAATGATTTACATATATTGTCATTGATTTATGAAATGAGAGAAATAAACTAAGAGATATTCTTAATAAGGTCGAAACAAATTCCTATAAGAAATATGTTTTTGAATAACCTCAAGAGAACATGAATTTACCTTCTTGATGTCCCCCAAAATTGAAAAAATTAATTATCATTTCTGTGAAAATGGCCAAATGTTTAATTTTTGTGTTTAATATGACACCAAAAATATTTTATCATTATACATGGTGGAATTGAATATTATAAATGATTTAGATAGAATTTATATTCTATTCACAAGAAAATAATTTTTTTGAGAATTTATTTTTCTATAAACCCAAAAATTGATGGAGGAAGGAACATGTAAGAAGGTTTCACATGGTTCTACAACAACATAAATGCCATGTTAATGCATAAAAAGTTACTTATAACATTCTCACTTTGTTTCATGACATTTAGGAGATTATATATGTTTTCAAAAAATATTTGGGAATAAGTGTATGCCCATATAATTTTATTAAAACATGAATTAAATAAGATTATAATTTTATTTTTGATAGTTCCTTTAGCATTTAGATAAAATATTGATTATATTATATATTTTATGTAGTTAATTATTTTAAAATTAATTATTTTAATACAATTTTATAGATGTTTATATTAATTATTGATGGTTATAATGTTCCATGATAATTCTTGTGTCCCCTTAAAAGGAATTTATTTAACATTTAATATGATTTTCACATAAAATCCTTTCTTTATTGAGATTAAAAATTACTAGGTATCCTGGATTTGAATAAGTTGTTAAAAAATACAACTATAAATGATTTTTAAAAAATTTCATACCTAAAATAAATAATAAAATATATAATTTAATATAAAATATATTTTAAAATTAAATTATAAAAAACAAATATTTTTAGGAATAGAGAATAAATTATAAATGATATAAATACTGAAAATTAAAATAAGGGGTTTTTGTGAATGATTTAGATAAATAATGAAATAATACAAGTTAAGCATTCGACTTAAGAAAGGTATTATAACATTTGAAAATTGTATGAAATGGTGATCCACAAATTTTTTCTCATAATTTTGTAAAATTAATTATTATTATTAATTTATAAGGTTTTGAATTATTCTATAGTTTTTTTTAAATATCATATTCATCCATTATCACCATAAAAACGTTTCATTAAATGATAAATTCTTACATATATTTCAGGCTTATCTTTTAGACATTTTTATCATATTAGTAAAAACTACATTGAATATAATATTTTACAAAAAACACTTAACAAATAGGAACAGTGATATATTTTACAATAAAGATAAACATTGATAAATTACTGGAATAAAATGTGAAATACGAATAAGAATATTATATATTGTGTAGAACCTAAAATACATTATCATATATATAAACTGATTTATTTTAATGACCTAAATAAAAATCAATCATTAAATAAATTTTTTGTTTTATAATAACAATCAATTGATGACAATTTTTTAGTTAGAAAATAAATAATTAATGGTTTTTCATTTAAATCAATTACTATTAAATAATAATATTTCTTCTCAAAAATTTATTTTCCAATTATTATCTAAAATAATTTATTAAATAAAATTAATGGATAGTTATTAAAAAATAATTTATTTTTAATTAAAATATCATAACAAATATTTAATAATATATTATTGTGTAATTTGTTTAGAAAATGTTATTTTTCAATAAAGAATAATTTTAATTACGTAGAATTATATTATTTTAATGTAAACTTACTAAATATTATATTTTTAATTGAAAAAAAACTAAAAAAATAGTTGAACATGTTATAATTTATTTTGGGTGAATTAATTTTTTTGAAAGGTTTTCTTTTGTGTTGAATAAGGAAAATGTAGTTTTTATAAATACAAAAACTTTTTTGAAATTATTATGATTTAATAATGTATTTAAAATAAAAAAACAAATTCTAAACTGAATATTTATTTATGGTGTAAATTAATTCATCCAAAAAAATTGAATCTATAAACCTATGGTATGATTTTTAGGACCATTGTTATATTTTGTTCTAATAAAATACATTTTTTTCTTCTTCCATTAATTAAGTATTCAAAAGATCCCTTTTGCCTTCTGATTATTTCAAAGTCATATAAACCTAAAACGTTTAATTATATAAAAAATAAATATCCTTACTAGAATTGTTAATCAAATTTTTTTTTCTAAATATTTATTTATATGCTTATAAATACATTTTTAATGGAAATTTGATCTTTCCATTATGTATACATATATTGATGTGAATTTCAATCACATTTATAAATATAATAAAATAAAATGGATTCTTATTTGTAATCAAGGGGTGATAAATAATTTATCTAGTAAATATTAATTTTTTTCCTCCAAATTATTTACAAGGGTAAAAATTAGTAACAATATTAAAGGCTACAATGAAGTTAAATTTTAATTTAAGCAGTAAAATCTCAAAATATCATATAACCATGTCTATAAATCATTGGATTCTAGATTTATTAAACATAAATGATATTTCCTCCCAAATTATCAATTTTGCATCCCCATTCCATGATTATGACATCTATTATTATATTTAGAAAAAATATATTTTCAAAAAATACACCCAACTCACCTATAAAAGAACCTCATTGTTACACTACATTATCATGAACCAAATGATTTTTAACTCATTCAAAATATACTAAAATTCTTCCCTGATTCTATTTCCCACATCCTAGAGGATCTGGTCTCACAAAAAGGCTAATATAAGAAGTCTTAATGAGTTTTCTAATCGTGGATATCGATGGATGTTGTACTTTGGTTTAACCAAGTTATTTTAGGTTCACTTTTTATTTCTATCTAAATATAACCTACCTATTTTAATGTAATGAATATAGTATAACTATTGTATCTAAATTATACTATCTATATTCAATATATATTATCTACCTCCCTCTATTCAAATAAAAAATAAATGCATTAGACATTTTATTATCGGATTACACCCTCATGAAAGATATATCTAATTTTTCAACATTATAGTAACACCTTGAGATTTTATGAAATATTATTTCAATTCAATATAATTTCATTTATATAATGAATTATATGAAAACCTATGTTTTAATGAACTATGATATTCTTTTAATATTTTAATTTGAACATAGTTTTTTTAATGTTGCGATTAAACTTTTTTGTATCAATAAAAATAAAAACATTTTGAAAATTAAATTCTATATTTTTATATAATAATTATTTGTTGATAAATAAGGGCTTAACTATTGGTAATGTCTTTATATAAATTAAAAACGTATTCTTCTTAAAAAAGTTATTTCATTATTTTTTTGGAAATAAATAATTATTTTTATTTAATCATATTTTTTAATTTTTTTTTTGAAAAATCATCAACATTTATTGATGCAATTGGTTAAAATTATATTAGTATGACATTTATTCAATTTTTAGAAAATATTAATTTATAAATATATAAAGAAATATACTATTATATTTGAAAACATTATGTTTATTTATAGAATTTACAATGTTCCATATTTTGGGAAAATGTTGTAAACTAATAAGTAAACAATATTTGTTATACATGATGTTTGAATTTGTGCGATTAATGTAGAGAAATTAGGTAATAATATATTAAAAAATATTTTAATTATATGGGACACATTCCATATTCACCACTTTTTTTTATGTGGTGTCGACATATAAATGAATGAATTTAAAGATTATTCTCATGAAATTTATTGGATATACATATCCATATATGGTTCATTCTTTCATAGGGATTATGATTCAAACATTAACTATGGGGTAATGTTTTTATGTTACAATCACTTTTTTTATCGATATTGTTCATGACGTTTCTTCTAATAATAAAATAGTATGATATATTTCATAGGTTACTAATTTATTTTCACTATGAAATATTTATTGATATATAATCAGTGTTTCCCATTCATTTTACAATGTTTCGGTATTAACTATACCATAATAATTTTCTCCAAAAAAATTGAGTTTATTTTTCTCTTGAGCCGAAAAAACTATTTTCTTGCTTGTTTATGTTTTATAAGAAGGATTTCAAGAAAAATTCTATTATTTTTCAATGATTAATTATTGAAATTTTCATACATGTTTTTTTAATTTTCATAAATGGAATCTTCTTATCATTTTATAAACAAGGCACATTTAACATTTTGCTAGAAATTTGAATCAAATATTTATTTTAACATCTATGACATTAATATTATTTTCCACCATCTAAAAATATCAATGGTTTCAATATTTATTAATAAGTTTCCAAGGTTTTTTTCCAATAGAATATTTTTTTCTCTTTTGTGAAATTTTTATATTATAAATAAGTGGATTCAAATTTCAAAGTTTATTCTCCTACTAAAATATTCCATGTGGTCATTAAAAATCATTTTACAGAATTGATTGATTCTTTTAATGTTATATAATCATTAATAAGTATATTCCCAAATGATACCATTCTTATTATTTCTTTTTATGTTTTATTACTATGATGATAATATGTTTATGAACTTCTATCTTTTTCCACTATTGAAAAAATGATTTTGAATCATGTTTATCTTTCATGGTGTATAATATGATATACTGATAAAATTATTATGAAAATCATTTCAATTATAGGGTTTATCTATGATTAAATGTTTACAAAACAGGTTTCTTTTGATAGTTTCTAATATTATTAATGATTTATGTTATCGTGGAATATGTTTTCATGATTTCCATGATTTAATTTGTGGTACCTATATGTCCCTTCAATGGATTGGGGAGATATTAATATATCATCATATAAATATGACTAGAATATGGAGGTAATCTATTTCAGTATAGGATGTTAAACACTATGATATTCTGGGGAGTGAACCTTGATGAATAATCTGGGTCAAGGAGTGAACCCATTGCACTATGATATTTCTGGAAATGATCACTTAGTACTATAGAAATTATTTCAAACGATTATTTTTATTCTAGAAATATATGTATTATGAAAATTTTAGGCTCTCATTGACTATATTAATTTATTCATTTATGATTCTTTCCTTCTTCACTTCCAATATTTATTCCATAACTCATATTTCGGTCAATGATATATAAGGTAGGTATTTTCAAATTATATTCTCATGTTATCATACCCCGATGCTGATGTAATTTTTATATGTCTCATTCCTACCCTTACTGAGCATCAAAGATCCTGCATTCTTATATTTATATTCCTCATGTTATGAAGAAATTATTTATGTATGATGTTTCGAATGAGGGTTCTATTTATAAAGAATTCAGTGGGTGATAATGTAGTTTAAAAACAAAGTAGTCATTTTTGTATCCAAATTTAAAAAGGGACTAGACCCATACCATTCTATAATTGATCATTATTTTATGAAATGAATATTCATCTACTGACATGTAATAAATATATCTGTAATGGTTGGGATTTTATTTTTTGGATGTTATGAAATTGAATGAATCTTATCCTTGGGAACTCTAATGTGTCAATGTTAGGTAATGCATGGCTCTTGGCCTAAGGGAATCATAATTATAGGGATACCAATTGGGATGGGGGTTTGTGTATTTTCTAGGAGGTGTATCCACCTGTTGTGATCTCTAAAAGGTATTAATTATAGTCTATAACTAATAATTCAAAACCACTATTGTTTCTGTTAGTTAATTTAATAGTTTACCAATTGGAACAATTCTAAGAAAACATTAATGAGATCCCAAGGGATATATAGATGGATCTGTCTATAGATATTTCTATGTATAAGCATGTGGATAATTATTTTTATAGAAAAATATCATATAAAATTTTTGAAGGATATGGATAGTGGATTCCAAAAGAATACATCCATTTTTGGACACTACAAGTGGCTATGGCTATAGAAATTTTCATCCTACATGTAATAAATGTGAAAATGGAACATTTATATACACATGATAGTCACCTAGTGGATGAAAACATGCCTTTATACTCTACTGGTTTGATATTCCTAGGATATATTCTTTGGATATTCTCAAACACTTTATAAAACATCTTGATTGATGTGAATAATAAAAATCAATAACCTGGAATAAAATGAATGTGTCATAGATTGGAAAGAATTTTCCTTTCTAAATAAATAACATAAATGATTTTTGATAATTTTTTTCTTTCTCACTTGGATCATTTATTCTTTTGAAATGATTATAGGTTTTATTCAATGGTTGGAAGTTGAAGTAATGTGTTAATGATAAAATCAATATAAAAAGAAATTATTGTCCTCATTTGAAACTAAATGTTAAGGGAGATGTAATTTAAAATGTCATTATCATCCCCACAAACATTTCTCATGCTATAATTTAAGATTAACATATGAATGATAAAATGAGATCAAATAATTCAATTGAGTCCATCATGATTCAATATCTTCATTTTCTAGTGGTTCAATTGTTCCACTGGTTTCTGAGAAATGGATTTTCACCATTGAAAATATATGTTCCATTCACTAGTGTTCATATTATTTAAAATTCATTTTTGATTCATATCTATTGTATGGTGAATAATGTAATTTGTGGGATCATATCAGTAATTCTAGTCAATATAGTAAAATTTACTCTATATAATTGTATTATTGTATGATAAAAATTCAATAAGTATTTTTCTCATATTCATAACTATAAAATGGGGAAGGAATTGCTTGAGTTAAAGAAGAATGCGGAGGTTTCTATTGTTACCTATGAGGAATTTATTAAAAAAAATGGAAGGTGCGATTAGAGTTTTCTTAACCAAAATAATTTTCAGGATTATCAATTATTTGGTGTCATAAATCCAATTGTCTAATGGGGGGTTTCCATAAACGAGTTCTGTAAATATGAATAAGTAATTTGAAATTATATTAAGGTTGATGTAGATATTGGATTTAAATATAAATGTCACTATTTTATAAGGAAATAAAGATAGAATAAAAAGAATAATATAAAACCCTTGGGGAGAAGAATATTATATTTCTTCCATTCTCTATTTCTAGAAGGAACAATGGAGAAAATTTTATTAAGTGTACTAGTAAATTTTTTATTTGTGGAATGGATGTTCATCAATAAATTGATGAATAAATTACCACTATTATGTAATAAAATGATGATGATAATGTGAATTCTCCAAAAAAGGAACAACCCAAAATAAATTGTTTCAATTGAATGGTTTTGGATATTATTCAAACTAGGGGCCAAATTTTAAGGATCATAATGAAGATTTAAATCAATAACAACTTTATCCATGAGAAGAAATGAAATCTCACTCGATCACTATTTCTAATAAGTGGTGTGGTAATGATGTCGTGATAGAAAACCATGAAACCCACTAAATATCTACTGATCTTTTGTTTGAAAATGATTTTATCCACACTTTTATATCTAATTATTTTGATAAGGGTATCCAAATTTTATACCAATGATAAGATATTAATTATAAGAAAAATCTCCTATTGATATGATGATCTCATCTTATGTATATAACCCTTCCTCTAAAAATATTTATTGATATTTCATTCCTAGAAACCTCATTATTTTAACTATGTTAGATTTTTAGGTTATTCTAGGAATGGATTGAATTGGTATATAAAAATCCTTCATCAATTTTGAGTAGGTGAGGCCACATTTGGTATTCCAATCCAACTTATGATCATTAATCAATGTGATCATGGACATAAACTTTGAATGGATATCACGTCAATTGTATGAGTATTGATTCCAATTCATGAAAGGTAGTTATCTATGTTTGTTGGGAAGAAACTAAATATCAATGAAGTGCCTATTTTTTTGAAATCTATTGATGTATTTTTGACTAGATTCACAGCTTTCTACTAAATCATGAACATTATTTTTCAATAAAACTCATACATAGTGCCAAAATAATTCCAAATACTTAATATAAAATTTCCCCAATTGAGTATCAATACAAGAAAAATAAACTATTGTAAAATATTTACATGGAAATTATGTATCCATTTGTTCTACCTTAAATTGCATATATCATTTATATTAACAATAAAAAGAGATAGGTGAAACTCTAGATATATTATTAGGAATTTAATTGGATCAAAACCAAGAAAAAGTATTTTATACCCCATATTGATAACATGCTTGATGAACTCTATGGAGATTAATAAATTTTCATGAATATCTTTCATTGTGGAGATCATCAGTTGATGATTCCGAAGGAGGATATAACTAATAAGACATTCCAAACACATAATGGACACTAGTAAAATAGTGTAATATCATTTGGTCATACTAATTACCGCTATATATTTATGGATTTAATGAATTGTGTATTCAATGATTACCTTGGTCATTTTTTGATTGAGATTAAATATGTTATTCTTATCAATAAAATGATGATGTACAAACACAAATATCATTTTTGGTTTGAGTTGAAGACCCTATGGAGGAATATTTTTTATGAAAAATTATCAAATAAGGAATTATAGATAAATTTTTTTTGTATCATTCCTCGCTAGATACCACTTAATGGTTCCATAATTCAGTGGCCACAAGACCTCCTACATGCCTCCCTAAATTACAGAGGCTAATAAATAGTATCGAGGGCCTAGGGTGGGTCTATGGGGAGACTATTACATTATATGTTAGAGTACAACACAAAGTTTTTTATACGGAATAAAAAATTTCATTATATTTAATAACAATATATAGAAACACCAAAATTATAATAATACAAGAAGGGTTAGTAAATAATACGAGGATGATGAATAAATAACCAGATACAATTTATTGATGATTCTATGTAATGTATATATAAAAATTATGTGTGAATGGGGCAGGGGAAACATGTATATAACATATGCTACTAAAATATAGAAAAATTAAAAAATATGATATATCATGCATATAAAGACTAGGTTTGGTCATCTTCTCCCAAAATCCATCCTAGAACTATCAATCAAGCATTAGAAGCTGGATACATCCCTTTATCTATACCTAAAATCCTAATTTTTTCTCAGGAATCAATGGTGGCCTAAGAAGAGTGTGAGAAACAATTTCTTTAACCCTCCACCAACAATATCTAGCCTAATCCATTCATGTAATAAAAAATGAAGAGTGTCCCTTATTTTATAAATTCTATGGATAAATAAATAAATACATTGTGGTAGGATTCACTTGGACACCAGTCTAGTTTACCTGCTTCAGCCTAATCCAATGAGTCTGAACCAAGGGAAAATTAAATGTTAATGTCAGTGGGATGATATTTTAGAAATTGGATTGTCTTTAAGCTAATTTCTATACCTGGATGAAATATACCAATGTTTCCAATACTAAGGGATCAATTATCATTTAAAATAATTCATTTACATATCAATTCAATTTAATCTTTTATAAAATACAATGTTTCACCCATTTACTATCTAAGGAAATGTAGAGAAATGTTCCAAGTATTGATCGAGGGGACCAATATTTTCCCAATATCTTTGAGATCAACCAAAGATACCCAATAATGAAGTCTCATGTTTCACTCATGTCATGATGGGATAATTTCATGAACTAGCATCCATGTCCATAATTGGCATCACATGTAGGGGAATGAGTATCACTTATAGAATGGTGAAACCATCATTCCATTGAACCCATAAATAGTGTATGACCTACGAAACCGGCGTCACTCATCATGATTTAAATGAAATAACAATCGTATAGTCCATCTCATGAATAGCTGGATTCACAACCAGTGTGTTGCCAAACCATTAACAATTCTAGCAGGAAGGAACGAGAGTCCATTCCAGAGGTCCTTATGTCAAAAAACAATGTTTCGGACATGGAACAATGGTGAAATCATTAAACTATTAATGTATATATTTAAGATGTCTAGCATGAGTGGAAATTTTAGTATTTCAAGAATCTTAATCTTAGTAGTTATATTATTCATGTAATTCTCATTTGTTGGTCCATTTATAGTATTTGGTGTAAAGTATTAATCAATTTTCAAATTCATTTAATTCAACCATTTAATTATAATGGGTGGTATAAGGATGTAACTCATGGATCAACATTGAATTTATATAAAAAAATTAGGACCAAGGCATTTATTATATGAAAAAAAACACAAGGGGTTTTAAGTAATTTTAGATAAATTTTAAATTAGGCCTCTAAATTAACGATCACACCTTAAGGTGTCATAATTCAGGGTGATAAACCCATGGTGTTGATTAAATGTTCTCATGCGTTATGAATAGCGAGGTAAGAATTCAATTAAAATTAAATTAGAAAAAATTCTCATTGCTGAAAAGTTACATTTAAAAACATTGTGGATTATATTATATACATAAATGAAATGAGGGGAAACAAACTAGACCACCTACCATATACCTATAGATCTTCCTTTTTCTTGTCCTGACCTTTGATTCTAGATAGACCATAAAAAATCAAATAAATCATAAAATTTCTTCAAAAAGTGGAAAATGTGATTGTACCACAATAGTGACCCATAGAGGATAAAAAACTAAGATACATCTGAGAGAGATGAGGAGATTATCCAGATCCATTTAATTGACATAGTATTTAACGAAATGGATGAATAATAGAGGATTCATCAAAACACCTTTGATTGCGGAGGAATGATATTGTTCACATGAGTAGGGATATCAGGCATTAGAAAAATGGGAGGATGGAATAATAAAATGATTAAAATTATTATAGAGGGGAAATTTGGTAAATTAACCAACAAAAATAAGCACCGAGGTTGGACACACTCTTATCCATGATTTGTGCCAACTATGTTCCATGTTTTTCATAATGTGGTTGCCCCCATATGGTTAGGGGAAAACATTTTCAAACCCTAAAAAAACCAATTGAAACTAATATTTACCAAATATTTATACCACTGAATGGTAATGCACCTAGGGTCACAAGTTTGGAGACAAACCATGCAGCTCCATGTATTCACTATTTGAATCTATACTTTATGGGGGAACTATGTGTGTTAGGCCACACATATTTTACTAAATGGGAAGCATCATATTTCTCTTTACTTTTCAGGGTTTTGGGCTTTGAACGATCCTTGAAAGAACTTAAAACCTTCATGACTTCATTATAGATGACTATTTTTTCCATAAAAATAAATTGAGGAAAAAATGGTTTCTACCTTTGTTAAAATTTGGGACGTTACAACCTCCCCTCCTTAAGACATCTTGTCCCTATGTTTCCCTTATAAGGGTGATTGGATGTCTTCAGAGAACTATTTTATCCACTACATATGTACATCATACTCCAACTACAAGGTCTGATCTTCCACGAATCTTTACTACTATAACAAATGAGGTAGGGGAAATGACTTTCCAGAGAGATCCTTCGTGCTTTGATCCATGATGTGTATCTGATTCTACACGAAGCATGAATCCCTCTCTATATCAATATCCTCATGATTTAACATATGATATGGGTAAGTGTGACACTATTGATTATACTATATGTGGAATATTTCATGCATGGCATGGTACCTATGAGGTTACTGTAATTGATAGGCTTCTGAACCAACTCTCTCCACTATCTCAAAAGGACCGACATATATGGGAAATAAAATGCCCCATCTACTGATTGGTCTTTTACACAATCATTGTGGTATATATTGAAACACCTGATATTATAGCTGAAAATCTAGAGGTCTTGGAAGATGAATTGTATAAGACTTCAGAATATACTATGTTGTAGCCATATGCTTTTGAATCATCATAACATTCACTAAAGTCCCCAAAACGAGCCAAGGGAATAATAGAGCTTCGGTACCTACCTCAATCTAGCATATAGGTTAACATAAAGGTCTCCTATAGTGGAACTGTACAAAGCCATCCTCATTATCACATAAAATATTTTGTTGTATGAAAAATCAACCAAAGGTATAGGATTTTCTAATGAACCACTAAAATCATGGGATGTATATCCTCTAATACCCATATCATTATCTTAGAATAACCATTGATCATAGGGTGATATGATGTAACCAGTTGAACCTATGATCCTAGACCATTTTTTTCATTTCCCAAACATTTATATTAATGTTGAACAAGTTTCTGAAATAGTATAACATGGTAAATTATGATGGAACAATATATCTCAAATGAAAAGCCTTCCTTTATCATCAGTATATGAGTTTTCCGAAAAATGTAGGATGTGAATGGCCTTGGTCAGCCAGTCAATGATCACCCATACTGCATCATTTTTAATAATGGATATCAGAAATTATTACATGAAATACACGGTGATGTTGTTCAAATTTTACATAGGAATTGAGAGAGGCTATAGAAGTCTAGTAGGTCACTAGTTGACTTCTATCACCCACTGATAGGTGGATCACTAAGTGATAAAGCCTGATATCTTCCTCTTAACACCTGGATACCAAATTTAATGGTAGTTGATTCAATACATCTTGGCGAGACCAGTGTGAACTTCCCATATAGAGGTAAGAGATTCCCTCATCATCTCATCGCATATATCAGTAGGCACTCATATTGACTATGAATCTTGCACACAATAAGTAGTTCCTACAAAACCATATATTATGAACAATGAAATATTTCTTGAGGTAATGCATATGATACATTCTCTCATGAGGCCTTACTGGAGGGACTCATATGCTATAAACAATTCACCATGCTTTAGAAATACCCCTATCAAAAACCTTGTAGCATAACAATAGACATTATATTTTTTTAACATCTCATGAGGAATCAAGTTTGATTCCAAATTCAGTATCCCCATTCACTCTAGAAAACCTATCTCACAAGCATAAATCAAATCAAATTTCACACCTTTATTGGTGAATCCTAATAGTGGTTCTTACTGGAATGATATGTTTGTGATGGATTTCATGTAATATATGGATGACCCCAATATGAATCACATTTAAAATATGTTCCTGGGTTTCTCCTCGGAAACCACTACACTCACCTTCCCTTGGTCATCTGATATGCCACAATCAGATATGATATGACCCAGGATGTGACCGTTATTGATCTGAAAGTGGAATTTACTAAACAACACATATAGTTGGTGCTCTAATAGTGCACTTATCATTATCTCAAGATGGATAACATTTTCTTTTTGGGTATTCTAGTACACTAAGATGTCATCTAAGATGACAGACATAATGGAATAAAAATTTGGGGTGGAAAACCTAATACATCAAATCCATGAAGAATACTGTCTTGATTTTCATATCAATTTTTAGAAAACGTTACTCGTATAATCTTTACCTAGTTCAAAACATTATATATGTTTTTTTTACAACCTTACTTCTACTTTATGGTAGTCTAACCAAAAATCATTCATGGAGAACATAGTAGCTCCCAGGAGCTGGTCCAAGAGGTTGTCTATATGGGGAATTGGATATTAATTTTTCACTATAAATTGATTTAGCATGTGGAAATCCATGTATAATATAAAATAACAATCCAAAATTGGAAAAAAGGATGCTGAAACTCAAGGAAATATATTTGGTTGGATAAAACTATTAGTATCTTGATCCTTGAGATTCTTCTTATATTATTGGATCTCTATCGGTGCCATCCTATATTGAGGAATGGACACATGTGTTGTTCCTTGAAAAATATCTATGGTGAACTCATCCTCTCTTTCAAGAGGTATCCCAGAGAAATCGGTAGGGAATACATTGCTATTATAATCCATGAATAGAGGGAATTCCATTAGCTACATCCCATCATCACTCATAAAGTGAGTATCCATCAGGGCTATCACTCCACCTCCCCCAGTATGCTTGGGTCAAGATATACTTTCCTTCTATCACATTCACCCTTATAGATAAATGTGTCACCCTCAGGTGATGTGAATGATATATTAAGGCTACTTAAATCCACCTAGGTTTGATAAGGCAGAAGCCAGTGCATACTAAGAAGGATGTTGATACCAGTCATCTTGAGGATAATGAAACTCCCCAAACAATAATACCCATGTATTTATAGGTTTCACTACATGCACTAGAATATACCATCTTCTAGAAATCATAAGGCATGTCATGATTAATTACACCACTCGAGTACTCAATCACTTGGTCCAGACATCCCATAGTAGTAGTATATAGAGAAGAGTGTGATGCACATGTATCAAATAATAATATTAATAAAGTGGATGAAAATAGAATAATATATATAAGTATAAATGGCCATAGAATCTACTCCTTTAGTGTTGGATGAATGAAATAGCTATAACGAGAATCCTGGCCCTAAAATTCTAAATGATTAGACTAAGAAGGTCCACTATATTGTCACTAAACCTTTGTGAATAGAGTATATTAGACATAACCACCTGCTCAGAACAGATGACACATAGAATACAGGCTTCCTACTTGACGATGTTTCATTAATGCTTCACCAAAATGACAAGTTTTCACAGATCCCCACTATCATGGAACTGATGTAAAATATAAATAAAAAATGATATATGTGACCCATGTTACCGAATGATCAATATAATACTAGTTTTCACATAAAATGGGATTTTTAAAATTATCATGAGACACTAGTGACATCCCACATAGATATTAGTGCATTCCACAAGATTGAAAATTACCATGTGTGTAGCCTCGAAATGTATCATCATACCACTAGATTAAATAATACTCTTCTTACAAGATAAATAGACATGTTTTACATCACCTGATTCCATTATGTTTTGCTCAGTGATGAGGGACTAGTTTACTATCTCCAAAATAGAGATAAGTTGAAAAGATTTCACCTTTGGATGAATGGAATATACAATACCATTATCAAATTTCATCGAATTAGTTATCTCATCACCATTAAAGGTTTTAAATATGTTCTATGATTCACAGAAGTGATATGAGTATTCAATCAATGACATGTCACCTTTATAAAGGTGAATAAACTCCCAAAAGTGATCTATTCACATGGTCTACAGAAAGAAACCATCCAAGAATGATTTATTGAATACATCCCAGACCATCCTTATATGTTGAATAGCCTGAGTTAGAATTTCCCATCAATGGTTGGAAGATTCACATAATATAT
The DNA here is from genome assembly GCA_963277665.1 of Viscum album. NCBI lineage: Eukaryota > Viridiplantae > Streptophyta > Magnoliopsida > Santalales > Viscaceae > Viscum > Viscum album. The sequence goes on along the minus strand of OY728120.1, from coordinate 1,861,826,096 downwards.
TGGTTACAATCTTGACCCACCTCTTTAGAGGTGTCTTGATATGCTGTAAGATGGACTGCATGACCTCTAGTCATGACTTTATATCCTTAGGTATGTCATCTCCTTAGAAGGTGGTATGATTCCACTGCTAGAACTCATAGGTTCTCTCTTTAATAGGATTGGTAGGTTGGGGAAAACCCAGAATGGTCTTCATAATGAAAAATAATATTTCCTAAAACTAGGCATTAGCACCAAGTGGAAGATCTATAGGTGGTTCCTTAGGTTTCACTACAGGAGGTACTATGGGTGGATCTGGGCCCACCACCTCTATATTATTCTCATTAAAAATAACCAGGCTTACAAGATATGGTTGTTGAAGTGGAATGGATCAAAAAATTCCAAGTTCATGTCATCAATAGTAGTTATAATAGATTGGGAAACCGGTATTAAATGATATTCACAAGGACATCCTAATAATTGAAAAAAACCCAAATCCAGATCCTAGAGATAGGTATACCTACAAATATGCAGTTCCAAAAGGATTTAAGGATACAATTTATACTAATCAGAACTAATGTTGGGTCAGGTTAACGTCTCATGTTTTATACATTGGGGGTTGATTTCATTATAAATATCATATTCAGTTTAATTCATTTATGTATTTAAATTTAATTTACATCGTTAAATTATATGATTCATCATATCATATTTAAATGGGAAATAACCTTATAAATTGGATGGTTGTGTCTATTTACTCCTATAAACAAAATGTTCCACCCCATGTGACCCATGTTCTATAGTGCTACATGCCACAATTTGTAGCTTAAGGCGTTTTCTTTAACATGTGAATGAAAACATTATTAGGTTAAGGAAGATACGTTAAGTGGAAATTTTGTTTTCATGGTCTTACAAGGAAATAACATCACATTTGAAAATATATATCAACCAAGAGCTACAAGTCACATAAACAAGGCACATACAACAATCACCTGAGAAATAGTCGATGTATGCTGAAATCTAATTATGGAATAATGTAATGCATTACATTTAAACCCTAATTTTCCAAGTATGGTGAATTTTTCTATGATTCCCCATATAATCAGGAAAAATAATATGTATCCCATGAATATATTATCAATTCAATGAAATTGTGTCACCCTATGGTGAAATCCCTGATATGGTAACCACATAGGTAGTAATAGAATTCATCCATCCCATGAAATTTGGGTTTCCCCTATACGAGGGTAAGCTAATTCTAGGAAAATGAACATGAAAATATTATAAAATCCTAGTCTTCTGTATAAAAACAAAAATAAAACCAAAGGAAACAAAATTTCTAGTTTCCTCATTGTAGAAACTCGTCCTGGATGGAACAAAATGGTGCCTGAGATAGTGAGAAAAAGACATTAAGTGTGCCACATAAAATTCCAGAGGCTGCTGAATAGAAGAAAGTTAATAGGTTATTTATATGGTGAGAATATTCACTCCTAGTTCATAGTATATCACACATGAATCAGAAACAAGAAATTTATTAACAATAACAGATAGCTATGAGAAAATTAGAATAAGATATGAAGGTAAAGTATACAATAATTGGAACCTAAATAAATTACCAGATAAAATTACTAATGTTTTTATGTGATGTATATATAAAAAATTATGTATTATAGTGGAAATATAAACATGTATACACCTTATGGTTTCAAAATATAATAATTGTACATAAAATGACATGTCTAGAATCTCGAGTATTGGCTCGGTCAACTGCCCCCAAACGATTTCCAAGAACTATCAATCAGAAATTGGCTGTTTTCTGCAACCGTTTATATATACATACAAAAAAAGTATGCTTCATTACTAAAGAAGTCCCAACAACACTGCAAGATACAATATTATTGGACCTCCACCAATGGTTTCTAGGATAAAATATTTGTGCAATAAAAAGTACATAGTGTTCCTTAGTGAATAACTAAAAAATAGGAATAAATAAATAAATACATTGAACTGGGTTCCACTTGTATATCCATATAATTTACTTTCATGGACATAATATGGTGTGTTTGAACTGGGAAAACCCGAAAATGTAATATGAGTGATAATATATGTCAGAATGCTGGATGTCAACAAGCCTTTGACTGTAATTGGATAATGTATCCCAATATTTCCAATATAGATATATCATTTATCATTCAAAAAAATCAATTACTTATCAATTAAAATTACCATTTTATAAAATATAATTAGTTATCCAAATCCCATCCATGGAATCAATAGATACATTCTATGTATCTCTCAAGGGGCTCAATATATGTCCACTTCAATGGAACCCATCATAAGTGACCCAATAATGAAGTGTAATTCTTTACTCTATGAATGGGGTGATAAAATCATGAACTAACCACTAATTCCATACCTAGTGTTGCATATAGGGGAACAAGTATCTCTTCTAAAATTGTTGGACCTTCAAGATATTGAGGCCATCCATAGGGTCTCTAATAGGTAAATTTTGTCACTCGTCTATATGTTAAATAAATAACACTTAGTAAACCAATCAAAGGAATAATTTGTCTCTTCCCCGATGTGATTACAAACCATTAAAATCTCTGAAATTAAGTAGCGAGAGTCATTCCTAGGTATTTATATGTTTGAAACCCTTGTTTAACACTTGGCAGTAAGGATAACGAATTAAATAATAAATGCACATATATAACATGTCCATATAGAGGAAATAGTTCAGGAGTTCTAGCCTTTATATAATATTTTTCATATAATTCAAGTAATTTTCATTTATTATTCCATTTATGTCATATGGTGTAGACCATTAAGATTTTTCCCAATTAATTTAATTCAACCGTTTTATTATGAAATGTTTTATAGGGTTATAACTCTTGAATCAAAGTAGAATTCAATAAAAACAATATTCTGACGTAATAAATTACATGAAAACACACCTCAATGGGTTTTGGACTATTTTAGATCAAAGTGAATTTTGGCCTCTAATACATGGCTCACCCTTTGGAGTGGAAAATTACAATAATATCAACCTAAGGGGTTTACTTTCTACTATTATGGGTTTCAATTGGTAATTAACAATAAAATTTTAATTAAATTAAAAAAAAATTGTGTCGCTGGAAGGGTTTGACTCACAGAATGATGACACATTTAATTAAAATCAATGATGTGATTGTAATGAAACTATAACACTTACCATAGCATCATAGAGCTTCCCTCATCCATCATCGACCATTGATTTGAGCTATATCTAGCAAAATCAGAGAAATAGTCAAATTATAAGAAAAAAGAGGAAATGATATTACACAAATACAGTTTAACAGAGAGGATGAGAAACATGAGATAAATATAGAGAGATAGGAGGATCATTCATAGAGAATTTTGATGGATCTAATTGTGAAGAAAACATATTAATAATATATTTGTTATAAAACCCCTTTGAAGGTGGTGGAAAAACTTCATTTGTGGGAGGAGGGAGATCAGCTACTAGAGAAAAGAGAGGAAGTAATAATTAAAATTTTAAAATAATTAAAGAGATTAAATTTGTTATATTCACCCAAAAAATGGTGCACCATTAGACAACACATTTGGCCAAAATGTGCTCCAACCAGGCGCTATGTGTTTCTTCGTGTGGGAACCCAACACAGTTTGGCACATAGTTTTGTTATCCACAAAAAAATCATGTATAAACTATCTATACCAAAACTATATATCAAAAATGTTTTTACACCTTAGGTACAATTATTGTAGGCAAAATATGTTGTCCCTTGGTCACTACTATCAATTACCATAGTATTTGGGGAAACCATATGGGCTGGGCAGTATAGTATCTTCAAACCCTGTGGAATAGCCAAACTCTTCACATTTTAGGGCTCCAAGTTATAATCAAGCCCCTTTTAAACAAGATATCACCATGAATTCATTATAAATCCCAATTTTATCCAAAAAAATAAACCAAAACTAATTGGTCTCCACATATGGAAACATCCAGGTTGTCACAAATATTTCCTTTTTTGGGTAATTTAATCTCAAGGGATGGCATATATGGGGATCCATGAAATAATGGTGATATTGAACATTGGGATAGCCAAACAAATTTACTGAGATATTAATTTGTTCTTATATATAATTGATATTGTTGATTATTTACAGTTAATTTCACATGGAACTATAGTAAACTCACCATGTCAACTTGAAAGGGTGAAATGTTCCCCTTTTTGAGGAATGTGAGAATCATTTCAAGGAATTGAATAATACATTAGTCAATGAAAAAGTTCCTACACTAAACTATAGTGTGGAATAGTTTTAATCGTTTTTCATTCATAAATTAAGTTATAATATTGAATCCTTGTAAATAATGATATGGTGATATCTAATTCATCAAAATAATTTATGGTTATTTTGAAAAATTACCCAATATATGTTTACAATTTCATAGAATTAATTTTTCATTAAATATATACATAAATTATCATTACAGATAATGAATTGACCTATAGAATTATTATAATAGTATTTTGTTTATATTTTTATTTAAATAATTAATCATGTCCTAAAGAAGATGGTCATAGATTATTAGATATTATTACCATTTAATATGTTACCTCATTGGGAAAGAGAACTAGAAGGTTGATTAATTGAGTTGAAGGGATCATTATATCCTATCTATGATGAGGATACAAAATCTAATATTGATTTGTTTTTAGATGATGGATCTGGAAATCCTGACGGATGGGTAAAAATATTATCATTATCAAATGAGTTTTTAACCAAATATCCATTTGATAATTAAAAATGTCTAGAAGGATAATGTATTTTTGATGAAGAAGTAGATAAATGATCCATAGTTTATCCTTTATTATGATGTAAATATTGGGTCTAAGAACCATGTATGTGTTCCATGCTTTCCATATTTATAGGAGATATTAGTGGAAGCTCAATGTTTATCATTTTTTTCCTTCATTGATGAAAATATATATTTATTTGAAAGATTATTTATGGTGGTTTACCATAAAGTGTGATATTATAGATTTTTTATTGAACTTCATATTATGTTAGTAATTTTAGGATGAGAGGAAAATTTCTAATGGGGTGTTAGAACCATTAACAATACCAAGATAAAAATTGTTAAACATGACCATGGATTTTGTAATCAGACTCCTGATATCATCTAAAGGGTAAATTACTATATGGGTTATAGAAGATCACATTAAAAATCTATAACACATCATCAATAATTGGTATGTTTTTTCTATGTATTATCTTTCTAGTATATATAATATGGAGGATGTTATATTTCATGGAGTAGAACATTCTATTTTATAAGATCGTGATATGTGGTTTACCACTATGTTCAGGTGAAGTCTTTATCATAACATGGATAATGAGTTGCGTTTCAGCATTATGTATCATCCTTATATATATATATTCAAACTGATAATAAAATTAAAATCCTATTGGATATGAAAAAATATTTTTATAAGGATTTAAAAGGTTGTTGGGATTCACACAATCATATATTTGAGTTTTCATACAATGAATGATTTCACTCTAACATTCATAATGCTGCTTATGAAGCCATATTTTTTATTAATTATAAAACTACAATGTGGTTGTATTTAGTAGGTGAATAAAATATTCTCGTACATATGCTATATATGAAATGGAAGTCAATGTTATATCCATTCAATAACACATTAGTCCATCATAGAGTTGATTGAAAAGTTATACTAACAATCATCGATGTGATCTAGAGTTTGATATTGGTTATAATGATTTCCTATAAATTTATACATGGAAGAAGGTTATGATATTTGAAAACAAAAGAAAAACTTTCCCTAGGGGTATTGGATTCATAAATATTTTTGATTTGGTTTGGATAATAGAATATTGGTTGGGGAATCCACTGAACAACTTCATTGCCTGCAATGAATTACCTATATCACACATGATGGTGGAAATATTAGATCCTTTTTATGTAATTACCATAGAGGGTGTACTTATTGATAATGATGTTTCATATGTGGAATAATTGGTTTATTTTCTAGACTATATAGGTATTGTTCTAGTAACAAGGAAACTAGACTTGATAAGGTTTTAACGTGAAACCACCAAGTGAGTGATACTACATGGGAACCTAAGGATATGGTGGGGTGGATGATTGATCAATTGTTTATATCAATGTTACTGAATTATTAGGCCCAAATTAATTATATGGGGTGTATGATTTAACAACTACATATTTTTTGAATATAATTTTTCAAATAAATATAATTTCTTTAGTATATTGAGTTATATTAGACACCACATTTTAAAGATCCACTGAATAATAATACAAATATTATTTATACATGGTTGTTATAAATTAAAAATTATGGCTTCATTAAGATTAAATAATTCTATAAATTTTAATATAACAATTTTAGATAAATAAAATTCATTCACATAGAAGGACATCATTTTTGTTAAAATCATCATATACTTCAAAAATATTTTCATCACAAAAAATTATTTTAATTATATTATTGTGAAAAAATAATAAATTTGATTTTTCCAATTTTTAAAAAATTTATTTTTCAAAATAAAATACTATTTTTCAATTAATTGTCAAAACGACGATAGGGTTTATTTTTTTTATAATTTTCCAAAAATGTGTAATTTTTCAAAGAATTGTGAAAATACTAATTTTAAATTTAAATCAACATTTTCATTTGAACAATTTACAAAGGAACTTATTTTTAAATATTTTTACAAGATTAACAATTTCATTATTTTTATTATTAATCTTGTTTTTATAATTTAAATCAAATTCTTGTTGAATTTTTATATGAAACATTATATAATTATAAATAAATTCACATTGTAAAAATTCTTTTTCATCACATATATTGGTTTAATATTTTTTTTGAATTGCATGAATTTAAATTTATTATATATTAGATAATGTGAATAAAAATTATTATTAATATATAATAAGTTGACCATAACGTTTGGCCATAATAAATATTAAAAAAAAATTAAAAATTAATTACGAAAGTTATGTTTATAACAGGTTTTCCAGGGGATAATCTATGTAGATAAGTTTTAAAAGGACATAAAAACGTGTCCTAAAACTATTTTATTGTCATATTTTAACCTTATGTTATCATAGTATTAATAATGATTAATTTTGGATCCTTGTCTCATGTTTAAAACATGGGATTATCTTATTCTTTTCATAATATTCATGTGTCTCTTCTCCCCACATATAAAAAACACCCTCTACTCTAATATTTACTCTTCAATTGACATTTTTTAGAAAATACCTAAAAAAATTCATTCCTTAGTTCCTTCCCCACACCCTATAGATATTGTTTTATTAGTAAACATATATAAAAATGATTTAATTCTATCTTAAGGTGGCTTTATAGTTAAAAGGTATGGTTCTTAAAAGAGTATTTTTATATTATTTTCCTTCCTACACATTCAAATATTACTAAACAATGATGAAATAATAATATATTTACCACCCCAAAAATTATATTTTATTAGGATAGTAGAATAACTTCTATCCATATTCTCTTATATAAAATGGGAATTGAAACCCTCGACCTTTTGTACAGAAGATTATTTCCTCATGAAACTATATAGTTTGATTTTTCACAATTCATTTCAAGGATTGTGATAATGATGGATTGAAATAATGTATAAAATATTTATGAAATAATTATACTTATTTAATTATTATTTCAAGTCTTACTTTTTATCATCCTATTCTTTTGAAAATGATAACATTACTCATGTATGTGTGTGTTGATTACTACCTCCACAGAATAACGTGACACATTTTTTAATTTTACAATGACATGGATGGTAATAATGATGTATTTAATGAATTTATATTATATAAAATAAATTTAGTTTTTTATTTAACTGTGATATATTATTATGTTCCATTCATTCCATCTGTCGAGAAATCTAAAACAATATTCATGCATATGTATGGCCTACCGTCCTAATGAATGGTGGAATTGATTTTCTATCTCTATATTTAATGGATTAATATAAATAAATATATAATTAAAATATATTAATTTTTTTTATAATGGTTAAAATTATATAGATTAAGGAAATATGGTCAATGTATAAGTATATAAAATACCAAAAGAAAACAAACAAAAAAAATGAAGCAGTTATTACCTAAAACATGATTTTTTCATGGAATTGTAAACAATATGGTAATAAAATGTTTCAAGTAAGTCATATATAGTTTGAAAAATATGATTATTATTATTTAATAGATATATAATAATAATAAATAAAATTTATAATGTTTTAAACTTGTATGAAGAAGATAGATTCCTGCAGTAAGGGGATTTTATCTCTCTGTTATTTCAGTGGGGACATATGATATCTTCACTAATTGATTCTTTTTTGTGGTGTATATATGGTCAAAGAATGAGTTTTATGATTATAATCATAGAAATTATGGGATATATATATATATATGTATATAATCATATATGTTTCTTGATTTAATGGGGATTGAGATTCAATTATTACTAATGTGGTAAAAGTGTTATCTCAAAATCCGATTCATTCATAGGATTTCTTATTATTTTACATTTTATTAGGAAATATTATGATATATATCTAAAAAACTCTTGTATTATATTTTATATATGGTATTTATCGGGAATAATAATCTCTTTTTCATTACCATCAATTTTTTTACTCAAGAGACTAAATTATTATTTTTAGAAAAATCAATTTTATTTCTCTCTTCAGTCGAGATTCATTTTTCTTCCATGTCAATGTTTATTTATTTAATTAATTAATTACAAATTACTGAATTATTGATTTAAATTTTTTTATCCATGTATAATTTTTTAAAATAAATAAATAAATGAATCATTTTTCATTTTTACAAACACTTTTCTATTAAATTATCACTAAAAAATACAAAGGAATCCTCATTTACATGTGTATCAAATGAATGTAATTTTATTAGATAATTTACAATAAAAAATTAAAATATTAATTTACAGGATCAAATATTATTTTAAAATAATTTAATTTAAATTTTTTAGAGGATTATTATAGTTTTTATAAGTGTTTTAAGAGTTGAAATGTTATTTTACTCAATAAAATTTCAATGTGATCTTCCAAAACCATTTTCATACCATTAAAACAAACTTTAATGTCACATAAGCTTTACTGGGGATTTGATCAAATGATTCCATATGCATTCTACATACAATTTATTAATAATTATGATGAAAATATTACTATAAACCATGTTCCATTTCCATATGATATTTTATGATAAATAGATGAAATAGTTGGGAAACCTATTTTTAATCCATAAGTTATGATATAATAAATTGATAAAATTATTATGAAACCAATTTTTCTTATGTGGGTTATGACATGGTTAAATGAATAAGAATGCAATTTCTTTTCAAGGGTTCTGATGTGATGGACTTTTTATAATCTTTTGGAATATATATATATGATTTTCATTATGAGTGGGTGTTTCCTATATCACACGACACTATATTGGGGAAATATTGACATCTCATTAGATAAATTAGATATTAATGGGGTCTGAAACCATTTCAACAGACAAGTTTTTCAAATATGAATGTAATGGGAGAGGAAATTTACTATGATCGAGGTTTAGTGAGTGAACTGATGCTAGTATGATTTTATTAGAAATTACCCATGACTAATAGGTAAATGACTTTCTATGCTTATTTTTATTCCAAAAAACTATGTATTATATAAATAATATACTCTCATAGGTTATTCTAATTAATTTATTTTTGAATCATGTCATATGAAATGCCATTATTTATTCCATGACTAAGGTTTATGGAATTTAACATGATGGCTATTAAATTTTTTCAAAAGTTATTCATAAGTTATCATACCCTTATACTAAAATTGTGTTACTAACTCCATTTTTACCCTTACTAAGTACCTCATCCAACCCATTCTAATGTATTCATTACTAAAGTTATGAAGAAAGTTAATTTGTATGATATGTATAAATATAGGGATAGTAATGAAGAAATTATTGCTAAATGACGTAGTTTACATTTAAACTAGTTATTTATGTATCCTTTCCTCCAAAGGAACAATATCTATACAATTTTGTTATGGATCATTATGTTATATAATGAATATTAAACTAATTAGATGTAATTAATTCTTATGGAAGGATTCATACATTTAGACCACCATACGTGGATGGTTATAATAGTGTTTTTAATAAATTTATATTATATTTATGTCATTATTAATATTCTATAAATAAAAATTAGGATATAAATTAATAAAATTACTAATGAATGGTAATAATAAACATTACCCCTAAAACAAGCATATCAAGACACATTTTTTCAGGAATACATTATTGATAATTTATTGAACTATATAAATTTAATCAAAATAAAATTTTAAAAATTAATATATCTGTATAATTTTGACCTTATGGAACAATTTTATAACAATTTTAAGAATGGTTAACATACCAAGTTAGTTTATGGAGGAATTTATAGAACATTTATGAGTGGACAAAGATAGATAAAACTATACAAGGAATAAAAGGAATATGATAATAAATATAAATTAACAAATTAAATTTACCCAAAAATATTGGTAATCATGTATTTTAAAATAAAAATTTCATTATTCATTAGGTTAGAGACACAGACAATGTTATTTAGGACTTCCGGTAAGTATGTGTTCCCTCAATTTCAATTATTTTAAAAATGGTTAGTATTATCCAAAAATATATTTTTATATGGTCCCAATACCAATATTTTTTTTTTCATATATCCAAAAAAAAATTTACCGTTTTATGTCTCCATCTCATTAAATCAATACCATTTATTTATTCTTTAAATAATTAATTTTTTAATCTCTACTAGTTGTTATTTAATTAGTTTACATTAATTGAGTACATATATTTATTATTGAATATAATTATTCAGTAATTGGTTTCAGAGAACCTAAAATTTTATAATGCTGTATTATAATTTAATATCAATATTTTACATGTCTTCCCGAAAAATAACCTCCCTTTGGTTTATAATTTAACAAAATGAGTTCTTATATGTTGACTTGACGTTATCTCTTCATTACAACCTAGAATATTTTTACTCCATTGTGTTATTATTTATATTCTATAAATAATGTTCTTATATATAATTTTACTATTTATTAAGGTCACATACTATAAAGTGTAACATTCTTCAAAAACAATTAAATGGAATATTTTTAATGTTTTCTACAAGGATCATTTTTTAACAATCATTAAAAAATCATGAAGTGATTATCATTTTTTAATGTTCAATGAAATATAACATTTTCCGAATTTTATTTAAATTTTTCAAAATAAATAATTATTTGAAATAATATATATTTATTAATATACAACATGAATCACCATTTTATATGAAATTTTGATATTTTAAAAAATAAAGGGTACTATTTTTGAAGATAAAATAATGGGATTTCATTAAACATATTAATGTATTGGTCCTACACTCCAAAATTCATATTTTTTCTTGATATAGTATTATGGAATATGGATTAGTAAAAAATCTATTATGGAGGTTTTCATTGTTAGCTTTTCATACATTAAAATTTATTTAATAATGTTACATTAATTTTTTTAGAACCATTATATAAAATATTTACGTGTTTTTAGAAATTCAGATCCATTATCCTTAAATAAACATAATTATATAACTCATTTTGAGTTTTTATAATTTTATTAACCTATATATTCTCTTATTAATTTATATTTAATACATCTACATGTTAATAAGGCTTATGTTCTTTATCACTCTTTATCTCTCTTTGGACTTTATTTTTCCCGTGTATGTTCATAATCATTATTGTCGGGTATATATCATATACCCCATACTATGTTTTTATATTTTCATATATTGTATTGAAATTATTATATACACACAAATCTATATGGTGTCATTTTTAATGATTATTAAAAATAACTATATAAAAATTATTGTTTGAGTATTTATTTACAATCTTTATACCAGTTATTTCATTACAAATGTTTACTAAATACTATGTAATGCTGGTTATGTATTGTATTTTTTATTTGTTTATTCATACGATGAATACGTCAGAATTAATAGGTTATTAGTGGGTCATGAAAATGTGTAGCCTCTCAATGAATCATTAAGCTTCATGATAGTAACTATCATGGGTATTATGTTTAAACATTATCCATTCTTGTATGATATGTTCAAAAAAAGTAAATAAGGGCATGTCTAAAATGTATAACTTCATGAATTCCATCACTACCAAAATAATTATTTTATTCCATGTTATAATCTATATTTTAATGTTAATTAATATTTCTTATATGTTCTTGTTATTTGTTATATGAATTATTTATTATTTTTTATTAATTCTTTATACTTCATGCATTGTTTCTTTTGTGACATATTTTATTATTTTCTACCCATTATTGATAGTTTTAGCTCACCCATATTATTTTCCCATTTCTAGACATTATAATTAATAATATTATATAAGAAAAATATATATGGGTTTCAATTGTGGATAATGTTTTCGGAATGATTGAATTATTTTAACTAAAAATGGAGTTCCTAGTTTGGTCGAAAATATTCCAATTTTAGGGGATTGGTATGGGTTTTTTACATAAAAGTTTTTCATAACTAAAAAAACTAAAACAAAAATGTCAAGGTTGAGTAATTGAATCAATAATTTTTATGCATATTTTAATTATGGAAGGTTATGTTTGGGAATCATTTGTTTGTATCAAAAAAATATTATAAATAATATTTTCTAAACATTGAATCCAATCATGTGACTTTGTGGAATCTCAGTCAGTATCAAATAATGGGTTTTAAAACATTATATATTATAATGTTTTTTTAGATTATAATTTAAGAGGTTCAGATAAAAAATAGATAGTGTGGTTAAATTTAATCTGATGCTTAAGATAATATTTACCCTTATTTTGTTATAATTTGATTAAAATTTAAGGTTAATAATGAAATTTTGGGTGATTTTTTTGGGTTTAAAACATTATAAAATATCTATGTAATATTACCCCTTAGGTATGTTATAAAAATTTCATTCATGAAAAATAATTTTATATTGAGAAAATAATAATATATTTTAGAGTGTATAAATGAGTAGGATATAGATTAATTATTACGTGATTCATGTAATATGGGGATTAAGGGGAATGTTTATTTACAGTTTCATAGGTTTACAAGAATGTTTATTTTTGAAGTTATTAAGAATGATATGAAAAATATTAGGTTTGACTGATGTTGGAATACATTAGTTGAAACACTTGGCATAAATAAAAATATATAAAAACAACATATAATTGTTGTAATTTAATGATTTTGGGGTTTCATAGTAATGAAAATATATTTGGGATTGTATAAAGTATTATAGGTGTAGGCTGTGATTCCCGTATGGTAAATAACATTATAAAACCATAGTTGGGTATTGAATTGATTTTCCTTCAGTGAATAAATAATAGGGCATACGTAAACCCCAATAAAAATCCTATTAAAGTATATGATTTGGATAACTCATAAAATTGTTATGATTTATTTTTAAGGAATTGAGAACATTTTTACATCATGAATTATGACTACCCCTGTATATTTTTATATATTAGATCAATAAAAATTACTATGTCATAATCAATTTAATTGTGAAAGTATGTGACACCATGAGATTTTTGTAGCTATTTTCCACTAAATAAATAATAAGTTTAGTAAAATGTGCCAATTGTAACATTGATATAAAATGAAAAATAATGTATTTTATAATTATTTATAATCATTAACACATCACAATAATAAAATGTGAAATATCATTATAAAAATTATAGGTAGTGAAAAAACACTATTAAATGAAAATATTAATAAAATTATATGTTTTAAATATTATTATATTTTTTAATAATAATTTTATGTTCTCTGTGAACAATTAACTGACAAAAATTTAATGATTAAATGAAGATAAATTAATGTTACGTGGTTAAAGCCTCTAACTATAACACAACCTCACCTATAAATGGGTGAATGAGAAATTTATCTACCATGAAAAATCATTACTCAATAATTATCATTGTATTATATAGTTTCATTGGCTATAATATTTTTTTTATATCAATAAATGTTTATTTATAAAAATTCCACCCCTCTGAATAATAAAAGGACTCCATCACCACAAAACTTATCCACACACTTATATCTTCCACGATTGAAGAAAAATATTATAATAAAACCTCCCCATAAAAATTATTATATTTATATGCTTAGATTTTGTTTAAAATGAAAATGAATAATTCTTAAGAATTTTTCTAAATAAGGATATTAGTAGATTTGTTAATTGTTTTAACCATGTTCATTAATGTTTCTTTATTCATCCCCCACCTATAAATATAATACACACACAATAAAATTATGATATTAAAATCATTAGAATGTTAAAATGTTATTTTATTAATGTAATAAATATTATCTTATTCTTTCTCATCTAATATAAAATGAAGGCATCTCTTTTTTTATGGTCGGATTACTACCCCAATGAAGGATATATATCATTTTTCATCACAAAATTACATCATTTGTTCTAAATAGATATTTAATAAATAAATTTGATATTTAGGAAATTATTTGGATTGTGGTAGATAAATTAGGAAATATATTAATAATATTAACTATAAATGGTCATTTTAAATTTAAGACACTAAATAATTTGACAGAGTCACCTAATTAACTGTAATACATATTTAAAAAACTGTTGAATGTTTAATTTTTTTTCCTTCTTGATTGATATGAAACATATTTCTCAATAACAATAGATATTTTTAAATATATTATATATCACTAGAAAATATTAAAGAAATTGATATAGTTTTCATGTAATTGACTAAATAATCTAAAGTGACTAATGAGTGTAATGCACACACATTGAGTGATTGGGGACATCAGGTAAGGGTTCGTAGTCTTAATGTATGTTATTTAATACACATCTCTTAGTATATACCAATTTACTTTTATATGGAGATTATTAACTACATATATATAATAGATTTTGTTTCTAATTTTACTTATAATTTCATTTATGCTCTCCCTATTCATAGTCCATCAATTCATACATTAAAAAATTAATAAAGGGTTTTAGTATAATTTAAATTCATTGAATAATGAAATTTATTATTTAACATTATCATTCTATTTTTGGTATCATACACAACATAATTTTATAGTAATGTATCCCTGTTTATTTTCTATGTTTTAAAATTCTTCTTGACATTATCATCTATATTGGGACTTTATGTTCTATATTTCATATGGTTATAAAAAATTATTATCCATGTCAATATTATATATATTATTTCATGAATGAAGATTATATACAAAAAATATTTATTAGTTTTGTTTTCAACGATATTAGATATTATTTAAAATAATAATAATTGGAATATTTTTAATAGGTTCAACATGGGTCACATATGATATTATTTACATTAGAGTGAAAATAATCCCATTTTTAAGGTCTTTTCAATGAAATAAATTTATGAATTTTATAAACTTTTTTATTAATAAATATTCTTAATGATTTTTTAATGATTTTCTAAAAATCACAATTTTCAAATCGTTCTTTTTCCCATTTTAAAAAAAAATAATATTTTAAGTTTTAGAAAAATAAAAATTGATATTTCATCCAACTCGTGTATATTTTTATATTTTTCTCCACATTTCATATTTGTAAAATCACTACATTTCAGGGTATCAATAATTGAAATTAAAAAAAATATTTTTTTGATATTTTATATTTACCAATTGAAATTCATTCATGAAGGTGTATTAGAAGTTTGTTTTTACAACTATGATAAAAATTATATTAAAAAATTCATATTATAAAATCAAATCACTTTTAATTATTAAATATAAATTTCTTACATCATTTAGAGTTATGATTGATTTATTATGCTCTAAATTATCATATGAATTAATTGTTCACAACTCACATTTTTTTATAAGTGTTATGTTCAAAATCACTATTTATCTATTTATTGAAATTATATTTCAACCTTGTCTAAATATTCCAAAATTTCATGAATATATCCAAGAACACTTCTACCCATGTATATTTTACAAATAATTTTGAAATTAATTCTATACCTATTACACTATAATGTATAATTTTAAAGGGTGATTAACGTGAATTATATTCCACGTATTTAAACACAAAAAAATTACACTACGTATATTTCTTATTTAAAAACATATGTTTAATTATTAATCAAGCATGTTGGTTTAATATTTTATTACTTATTTATTCCTTTCAATGATGAATGCATTGAATATAATTAATTTTGAGTGGGCCCAGAATTATATATCCCCTTGATGCATTGGTATGCATCATGAAAGTAGCTATCTTCATTATTTGGGGTATATCTCAATAAATTATATACCATGATATTTCATGGCTCCTTAATGTAATTTTTTTAATTTATGAATTTAATGAATATATAATTATTTATTACAATTTCTTTTATTATTTTGAGGGTTATCTTATCCATTTATTTATTATATACTCTTATTATCTGTCAGATGATATATTTTAATAAGAAATTATTCCATATTAATTATTAATGACATAATTATTACGTTATATATTTTACTATATTTTATCCCTTTTGGGGAATTTGAAATCACTTTTATTATATTTCCATTTCCCTCAGTTATAAAGATGACAATTATTCATTACATGACTTAAATTGTGACATGTGTGAAGAATTTTTTTGGGAATCCTGATGACTTAATATTAATTATAGAGTCAACGATTTTGTTGTAAAATGACCATTTGATGGGAAATAAATGGGGGTTTTTAAAAAAAATTATAACTCACTAAAACTTTAAGAAAAAATTGTATTGGGGGTGTAAGTGGGCTAGAATAATTTGTTGATATTCTAATTTGGAAAGGTTACATTCATGTACCTTTTTTTTGTATATTAACAGTTTTTAGATGAATTCATTTTTAGTACATAATATGAGACTGATGGTATAGGGTGTCTTAACAAAATAATCACATAGAAAATATTGAACCCTTATAAAATAGATTTGATATTAAAATTAAATAAACATATTAATAATATGAAAAATATATATTATTATATTATCTAGTTGGTATTACACAAGTCCCACACAAAAAATCCAAAACATTACAGTTAATAAAAAATATCATTTCATTTATTGTATAAAAATAAAATGACTCAATTTTAAATATAGATAAATAATAAATGAATAAAATCTGAAATATACTCTATAAATAGTAAAATATAGTATTAGTTATGCTAATCCATGTATATAAATTCCTCAAAATCATTACGAAATTATTATAATTATATAAATAGGAGATGGATACTTGAAAAAAAATTACATCTTAATCTACCCCACTACATTGAATGTAATAAGATCAAAATCCATAATTATTACAAAAAATATCTAAATATGTTATGTATTATTGAGTGTAACCCCTTAAAAATTTTTCAACCTGAGTTATACAGAACAAATATTTTAATGCCACATAAGGGCCTTATAGTGAGACAATACTCTAACTACATTATGTTATGACATTCAAAATTATTTTTTTATTATATTTACATTAAAAGTATTAATAAATCCAATGTTATATTGAATAAATAATAATTAATAAATATAATATGATAATAATTAATTTCAAAAATATATTAATATAAAATATTTTCAATGGTCATAATATGTTCTACATATTTTATATTGGATTCCTAGGCTATATAAGTTACTTGGGAATTTAATATATAATTAATACATGATTTTTACTATTCCCACATACCCAATATACTATAAACTACATATACAATTAATAATACAAGTAGATATTTTGAAATTCACATATATAGTTTCAAATCCATGCATCCAATTATCACGAATATGTTATTTTTTGTGTTTTGAACATTAATGAGAAACATGACCCCAAATTTAGTAATTAATTTTTTTCATATATATATGAATATAATATATATTTCACTTTCAGATAAATCTACATAATTGATTTATATCTTGTCTAAAATTATTTTATTAATCACGATTAGTTTTCAGTTTGGTGTTGAAGCTATAAAAAATTGTTGTTCTTATATTTTTTTATCACAACATAAGAAATAGGAATATAAATAACAATATTTCTAACTTTTTGGAAAGGTAAATAAATTTTATAAATATTTTTAAATAATAAAATATCTAAAAAATCCAATTGCATTTAATTTTTTAGTTTTGAATTTAAATTGTTAAATCAATTAATATATTTATGAAATTCTTATATGTGAATCCCTTATATAAATCATTTACATCAACATAACTTAAATGAATCACATATGTGAAAGAAATTCAT
Organism: Viscum album; assembly: GCA_963277665.1. NCBI lineage: Eukaryota > Viridiplantae > Streptophyta > Magnoliopsida > Santalales > Viscaceae > Viscum > Viscum album. Next base: position 1,861,807,655 of record OY728120.1, on the reverse strand, counting down.
GTTTTTCATATATGAATTTGGTAATGTTGACTCACCTATGTGTTAAATTCGCATAGATATAGATAAAAACCTGCACAGAAATCTCATAGATGTGTTTAGATATGTGGAATAATTGATTTTCTACATGTTATTCAATAATTTTGAAATACTCTTTAATTTAAATATGCATAGAAATTTTTTCATCATGTTTATTTCACATATTTACATTTTTATGATGAATTGATAAATTCATATTATTTATTTTAAATATATGTGTGGTTTTATATGTAGTTAAATAGTCCCACATTTTCATATAGAGTGACATTACATCAATAAAATCGTGTTCCACTACCATAAGTTTATTTCAAATTTTGTTTTAAAAAAAATTATATTTTTAAAACATAACATCTCTTATTTTCCTCTTAGTTCAGTCCCATAAAATCATCCATGCACCATCCTAGCCTTATTTTTATTTTTATTTATAATTTATTTTATTTATTTTATTTATTTTTTAATGATGATACTAATAGTATATTATAAAACATTTTATTTACTAATTTACACAATATTTGTTGTAATATTTAAAATTATTTTATCAAAAAATATTTGGTTTATATAAAAAATTTATGTTATTATTATATTTTTAAGACATATTTGTAACAAATTTTTTTAAAATATTATAAAATTAAATAAAAAATGAATAAAATTTAAAATAAAAAACATTTGTATAATTATTAATATTAAATTGAAATATAAATGATTAAATAATCCTAAAATAAACTTGTTTATAGATAGATGGAAACATAATATATTATTAGATGTATGAGTCCAATTATTATAATGTTTATAAGGGGTGTGTGTGTTTATCCATTGTGTTAGGGTAGACAAACCCATTTCTTAACATTTAAATTTTTTAAAACATCTCAAAATCCTAGTGGATCGAGAAAATGATTGAAATATTGGGGAGACTAGGGATTCCATGTTGGAATCCACAATTTAGAATTGATTTATTAGGATGTGTTGGGGTGAAAATAATATGGCTTGTGGTTAAAAAATTTCAACAGGGGACATGAACCAGGATTAAAGAACATAATGTCTTATGGTTGGTCAGATAGTGATAGGTGAAGTAGGTATTTAAAATAATGGTCCTGAGATGGGATGAGGTTGGATAATTTGGTACATCCCATTAGGATGGTAAGGGTTTGTTCATGTGGTTAGGTTGAAATTGGGATGGGTATGGGGTCGACCAGAATTTAGAATGTCATATGCATGTGTATTTTCTTATGAGTACACATTTTTAGTATTTCTTCTAATTTTTTTTATTATCATAATTATAAAAATTTGACATAAAAATATCTTAAAATAGGGAATGACTTTAGGGAAGTTTCTTATTTGAGCATCCTTATGTGTATGTTCATAAAAATGTGATTTCTGAATTCATTTCATCCCCAACTCAAATTAATAATCATTATTACAACTATAAAATAACATACAAATAAATATAAGAATGGTATGTCAGATTACGAAAAAATAATAATAAAAGTAATAATTTAAAATAAAAAATAGATATATTCTTTATATATATGAAATTTTAAATATTAATTATTTTTTTAAGTAATAAATAAATTAAAAATAAACAATAATTGTAACTAATGATTAAATATTTAAAAATTCAGGGCTATAAGATAATTGGTAACAATGTTTTTTTAAATAAAACAACATTAAAAATCTATATTATACATTAAAAAAAATTGATAAGATACTATTACTAAAAATATAATAAATAAATATAAATATATAAATAAAATTAATGTGACAATTTTATGTAAAACTAAAAATTGAGAATAATTAGTAAATTAAATATTGAATAATAAAAAAATTAAAAAACTCAAGTGAAATTTTTTTGCAGAATCAAAATTCATTAAACATCTATGAGAAATAATTATTAAAATATTTATAATAAATAAAACTTTTGATTAATATTTATTTATTATACATATGGAATCATTAGAATTAATTCCATTTCAATAATTAGTTTAAATATATTTATTTATGTATCTCATATTATTTAATGAATTTCATCTTGTTATTTCATTTTAAATATTTTTTATTTTGATATTTGTTATTTATTTATTAAAATTTCATATATGAATTTTTTAATAGTGAACCTATTTCTATGTCAGGATTTCGATATTAAAAATAAGAAATTAAATAATTTAAGATGAATAGATATATTGTATTTATTGATAAAAATGATGTTCATTATAAAGATTAAAGTATGTTTTAATTTATTTATTTTTCATTATGAGCCATTTTATAATTTTGATATTGGTGGAAAGGATTAGTTGACAGAAAAATTGGGATATAAAATTCTTACTATAACTAATCGTTGAGAAATATTTGAGTTTTATTGATGGATTATATGTTATTATTAATTAATTTTGTAATGGAAGAATGAAAAAAAGATGATTCATATTTATATAAATGATTTTGTGGGAACAAAATAATCTTTCTATTTTCATATAAAGATAGAAAACTTATTTTTAAAAAGCTTATCCAAACATTAAAATATTTATATTAATTGTTTTTTAAATGAATATTAATGGAACACATGTTAGGAATGACCATGATACAATAATATAATTTATATAAAGATAAATCAATTTGAAACCAGAATATTTATCAAGACACACATATTTTTAAATTGGTAATGTTGTTTATAAAAAAAATTTCAAGAAAGAAGTTTTACCAATAATACATGGGAATGTTTTTTATGATTTGTATTTGATTATATATATATATATGGATCACATGACATTGAATCCCTATGTTTTTTAAATTACATCTATATTATATGAAAAATAATTTAAATCAATCAAGGTATTATATGTTTTATGTATAAGGAGTAAGTATCAATTATACACTTGATGGAATCAGAGGAGCCTAATTAATAATATACTTATGTAATTGATAATAATCAAGGATGTGTAATTAGTATTTTTCTTGTATGTAAGGCCTCATTATATAGTGATTAATTTATTTTGGCTTTTTGAATGAAAAATAAGATTCAAAATAACTTTTGGCATTTGAGTTATATCCAAATATGGATGTTATAAACTTAATAGAAAAAAATAAATAAACAATTTTTGAATTTATAAAATTAATTTAATTTGAGAGACTCAAAAATTAATGTTCAATAGTTTATAATTTTTTTATATTTTATTTATGAAAATTAAAATGGAACTTTTATTTGTATTGATATGAAATTATGTGTGCATTATAAGATTCATGATGCGATGTTCATCATTTTTTAATTTTTGTAATTTTTTGAGGTATATAGAGATTTTGGTAAATTCCTAGAACTAATGGAATTCATCTATTCATGATTGTAATTAATTTTAATTGAATATTTAAAAATCTAAATTATGTGATATATTTTATGGTTATTTAAATGAGAGATATTAGAGGAATATTTTGTTGAATTTTCTATAAATATGGTGATATATCTAACGGTCTTGTTAGCATATTTATGAGGATTGTTGATATGGGAATGTTAATAAATGTTATAAAAAATAAATTAATGGGTTTTTCATGATTTATAATGAAAATAAACCTATGAAAATCTTATTTGATATATTTTTAAATTTTAATATTTCTCTATTTGATAGATTTTCTCATTAATAATCACTTTAAATTGGTCTGTCATAAAAAATTCATGTGAGATACATGTATATATGTAATAGAAAAATTTCATGATTGGGGATCAATGATTATCAGGGAATTTAGTTAAGTGCCCCATATTTATGAATTATTACTAATCCATTTTAATTTTCATTATTTTTTTCTTTCTGAATGGGTGTATAATTCATGATAACATAATGAAAATATTACATTGGTAAATTAATAAATAAATATTATGGAGTTGTAATGATGTAAATAAATAAAATATTTATGAAATGTGGTATGGAGGATATGTGGAAAATTGAAAAAGAAGTAAATTAATTTTTATAATTAAAATAAATATAATCTTTTGTTATACAAATTTATATAATTGGAATTATGAACAATTAGAAATAGAATATATAAATTTTATGAATAATTTAGAAAATATTTATATAATGGGATTTTAATAATGTGTTTTTATGATAAAAAGTGCTTAGATAATTTATTATCCTTATAATATTATTATTTTTAATGTTTTTGTGACATTTTTAGCATCAAATGATGTTGAAATTGTATAATTTATTTATGTGGTGATAAGATAATTTTCCATACTATTGACACAGGGGTGTTTTATATTCTCATGGTACAATTTCGAATTTTTCAATGTTTCAAAAAAACTTTATTGATATATAAACAAAGATCATTTTTGGTGGTTTTAAATTAACATTGATGTTTTCCACTATATTATAAATTATATCACTATTTATAATGTTTCCCAAGATTATCTTCTTTTAATAAAACTATGTATATTAACATTTTCTTGGTTAATCTTTGTTTTCATGGTGGTTGTTTAACAATCTTCTAAATATGGAATCTTCACTTGAGTAACACACTAGTGTGGTATATTTTTCATATTACTCATGCTACATAAGCACACTTTCGTTGCATATGATCATGTGATCTATATAAATGTATTACATGTAGAATCTCTATTACATTGTAGGATAATTGTCCATACAGAATGATATAATGTAGAGAGATATTATGTGCTTTTTGGATTCATAATGCATTATGTATAGTGAAGTGGTTGTGGATTTTGTTAATCCCTATGATATGAGGTGTTATAGGGACATGTTAATTCGTATAATAGGATTCCTGATAATTTTAGGTGGTAGGGTGGTATGAATTAATAATATGGTTATTTACTCCCTATAACTAATATATATGTATTTTTTATCATATGTGTGTGATATAAAATATTTTTGGTCTTTGATTCCCTTTTTGATACGCGATTGTACAAGTAATGATGAATTCGTAGTGGTTAGGAATCTTAAATGAATTTTTTATTGTCATTTTAATTTTGTCTTTTTGATCTGTAGTGAAAATAAAATGAGTTTGAGTTAGATCGATTTGGGGAGAGTACTTGTGTGTGGACACCCATAAATAGTTAGTGTGCTTATTGGAAGATAAACTCTTAATCATTGTAATGTGGAACATATGGGTTGAGGTGGAGAGATTCAAATTAGGAGTAATACTAAGGGATTGTGAGTTAATGTGGATGAGTAGCTTCCCCACAATTATATGACTAAATTTAATTATATTGGTAAGTGGGTTGTGTTCAAAAGATCCCTTTTGGGTAAACACCTAATAACAATGAAAATCACTAGTATTGGAAAATTGGTCAAACATTATTAATTATATTGAGGTATCTGAAGAAGGATAATTTATTGAAAATATATTATTATTTATAAATAGAGATGATTCAATAGTTGAAGTTACATATTGTTGTGTTCACCTAGAGTAATGAAATGTATATAATTTTATTGTTTGAATTTAGAGATTATTTTTCATTTAATATGTTTAGGTACATATTTCACATATGGATTAACATAATTTATTGATGTAAACACATGGTTTTTATGGGGTGTATGTATAAGTTGTATTTATATGACCTCTTATGTTTTATATAAATATATATAGAAATATAGTATATTAAAATCACATAGAAATAATTTTTGTAGGATTCATGAGATATTAACATTTTAATAAAATAGTATTATTTATGGGGGTTGATTTAATTATGCCTTACAATATCCATAAACGAGTTCTCTAGAGTTTACATTATTTTTATCTTTTATATATATATAAGACAAAACATCTATTTAAATCCATTATTTTTACATTTGGTGGGGGAATATGAATAAATATTGTTATGGTGATATATCATTTTTTATAAGGTTGATTAATTATATATACATATATATATAAGTATATGTCTTGATATACCCTTGATTCTAGTCACTAACGTATAGTTTTTTTGATGTGGGATTTTAGGGTAACAACTCAATCATATTATAGGATTAGAGGAATCGACTTGAGGGTTTCGCTTCAGGGGGAGACGTGCTTCGCGATCGTTCTTCGCGACGGCAGCGACCACTGCGTCGCTCCCTACCCCACCGGCGGGGGAGGGACATTCGTCGTCATCCAAGGGAGCATGTTTTTTGCCTATCTCTAATCCCGAATTTCTCCCTCCATTTCCTCAAGCTTCATTATGTCTGAAAGTTCATGATTTGTTCAATGGGAGCCCCAATCTACCATTATCGATCGCAGATTTCAACGAAACCTCGACGCTTCTGAATCTGACACTAATTTCTCGGTTGGAGAAACGAAGAACATCGGTTGAATCGTTCAACGAGTATATTTTTAGTTCTAGGGATTTACGGGAAAGGGAAATAGTGGGTTTGATCGACAGAAGGCATATCATGATACGGTTTTTCACGGAGGAGGATTTAATCAAGGCCTGGTCCAGTGCTCCTCGTTCCTTCAAAGGATATCGGTTCTACCTCTTCTGATGGACATATGATTTCCATATGAAGACTGATTCTTCCTCAGTGGCATTTTGGGTAAGCTTTTGAAATATTCCACTACCGTTTCAGAACCACTCAGTTATTAGAATGCTTGGCAATTTTATTGTTAGATACCTATGTTCAGATAGCCGAACTGCAGCGCTTTTCCATTTGGTTAATCTGTGGGTCTGCGTTGAAGTAGATGTTTCCAAGGGTCCTGTTGATTATGTTTGGATAATTGTAGAGGAAGAATTTCGATGCAAACAGGAGGTGGTCTTCGAATCATGGTTTGATTTCTGTTTGGACTGTAAGAGGCTGGGGTACTCGACAAAATCTTGTATTCGGGGACCTATGAATCAGATGGGTATTGGTAGTGGAATAGAATCAGGAACTCATTCCACAAGAGGACCTCCTAGAAAGGAGCCGGTTGGTGTGGATCTTGAGGTGATCTGTGGGCTGCAGGTTGTGAATCCTTTGGTGAAGGAAGTCTTCAAATGCTTGAGGGAGGATCTCGGTGGATTTTAGGACTCTACAACAGTTGAGGGTGAGGCTGTGGAGGACGTGCAACCTAGCAGTGCTATCAATGTGGTGGATTCCCAAATGGTTGAAGAAGAAGACACTAGGACTCCTTGGATAGCTTCATATGCAGAGGCTGTGCACGCAAGGCATGAAACCAATGACAAAGGCCTGGAACCCAAGGAATCAAGGGAGGGTGTCTCTCCTAGTAGTAAGGTACTGCATCAAGATTTAGGTAATCTTCCAAGAAGAGAAATGGGTGAAATTGTGATTAAAAATAGATTTGAAGGGATTTCACAGGATAATCCAGAATTGGAGGATGATCTGGCTAGGTCCTCACTGAAGAAGGGGGAATCCGAGACTGATTCCAGTGATGGGAAATCTGAGGTATTTTCAGGTGATATCAGAGAAGAATTCCAAGGGGATCTGGTAAGCCCGAGGAGAAGTTATAGTCGGGGGGTCTCTCGGAAATAGAGGAAGAACTATTCTTACTTGCCACCACCTTGTAAGACTAGATCAGAAAATAAATCCAAGGACAACATGGGGGGTCAACGACCTGCCTTCATCTTCTATGGCTGATATTGGACAACCACACGAGTCCAGTATAGAGAGGAAAACTTCTTTGGAGCTACTTATGCACTCAGGAGAAGAAATAGTGGAAACAGTTTTAACAATTAATGCTACCGATGAAGAAGCTAATAGGATAATGGGAAGACCTTTAAGGGTGGCCACCAATGAGGAGCCGAGTAATTGGATTGAAAAATAGGATCTGATTTTGATTAGGGGTTTAATGATGGAAAGATCAACCAAGAAGAGTACATCCAGGATTGGGACAAACTGTAGGACCATTTCGAAGACCTTCTAAAGGATGATTCTGATACTCAGGTTAGCATTTTCTCTTAGCATCTATGTTGGGAGATTAACTCTAACTGGCTCAAACTATTCGTCAATGGTTTATCTATTTCCTTTTGCGGATGAACGATTGGTTTCTCTCTTTTCCCACAAAAGTGTTTCTTTAATAAAAAATTTAATTTTTATATTATAGGATTAAGTGGCATGTGCTGACCCTACCCCCATAAACATTGATCCAACAGAATATTTACTACATTATCATAAGATTCAGTAGATAACGTCTTAACGAACTAAAAATTTTATGATTCTTTGTGAACTGCATGCAAATATCCTTACCAAATATAAATTGAATAAACAATTTAAAAATAATTTATTTTGGAAAATATCATTGTAACGATGAGATATTTTATAAATAAGATTCCCCATATGATTTTAATAAATGTATTATTATTTCATGTGGTTATAGAAAACACATTAACTTTTATTAATTTAACCAATGAGATTTAAAATACCATTACATATCATTACCATCGATATCAATGTCATTGAATAGTGACCACATTATTAGTATAAATATAGTGTTTTGAAAAAAAAATTGACATATGAAAAGGTTTTGACGGCCTAAAGCATAATGATCATATAATATAAAGACCATATTTTTGATCTTCTGAGTGAGATATCCACCATGTTGGGTTCCCGTAACCAATACCAATCTGATATCTAGCAACTTAATCATTAGATGACCCATTTAAGAGAGATATTAAAGATCATCAAGATCATGACCCAAATCATTTACTCCAAACCACACCATGAAATGATCACCTTCACACACATTATTCGATGGTATTTTAATATAATATTGAAGGGTTTTGTATAAGGATTCTAACGATATGAGCCTGTACATTAATTTTTTAGTATAATGTATGTATTTTCATCCTGTTATGGTTACTTTATAAATGTTTTTTATTTTTTGTATAAATAAAATAGAAATAGAATTTCAGGGTAATAATCAAATTCAACTATGAATATTATTTTTATTAATTATTTTATTTTATTTTAATAAATATTTTTTATTAAATAAAAATGAATATGTAATATATATAATGTCATATGTACTTTGTATAGGTTTTCAAAATATATAATTTCCAATAAACACATCATTTTTTGATAAATGTTAGTTATAATTATAAAAATAACATTAAAATATTTAGAAAATTATTTAAATTAAATGAAATTTAGTTTTTGAATCCCAATGTCTAAATTATCGAATGGTGAATGTTTTAATATATGCCAAGACAATAAATTTTTTTACGTAAAAATTAAATACTATATAAATATATTATGTGTATTATGACAAAATAATTAATTAAAATTGAAATAATAAATATAATAAATTGGATCCATGACCAAATATATGTTTTATCATTAAGAAAATTTCATTTTATTTTTATTTGATTAATTTTATAAAGCCATTATTAATAATAAAATCCATTATTATATTTTAAGGTGATGAACTAATTTCTTTCAGAGTATGACTCACCTCCACATAATAATGGGTATTATTTTATTAGTTTTGTCCCTCAGACTTATAAAATTACTAGAACTAGTCCAATTTTTCTGAAATGATGGGAAAAAAGATGTTTTTATTTGTGGTATTCATTATTTTGTTATGTAGGGTCCAAAACAATATAATTATGAAATACAAGTCTTTTCCTATATAAAACCACAAAATATCCCGCTTATCATCACTAAAAACCATGAAGAACATCCATACTCTTCCCTATACTCTTTAGATTACTCCCATGGTTCCCCCATTCTCTCAATAATCCCATCCATATTATTTGGGTTCACACATTCAAATAATGGATATCTATGTTCTCATTTCCATTCATGCACTTATTTTATGTTATTATTATTAGTTTTAATTTTTTCAATATGGGATATATTCTTCCATATTCCGTTTACATTAAATCTTATATATAAATGAATATATACCCAATTTAACTTTCAATAATCCTCACATGATCCTTTACATACCCTTATTACCAAGCTGTAATTTAAATAGGGATCCTCATATTCCCTTATTTATTCGATATTAATTATTATCTTATTACTTATATTTATTATTCATATACATGGGATGTATATTTCAATGTTAATATTACTAAAAAAATTTGATAGTCCCATTTCCCTCATATCGCCTCATTTTGTGAATTTTTATGGGATTTTTTATGTTGCCGATATTTCACCTCAATTTTTCCATGCCAAAAAATTTTGGAAAAGAATACGATACCCATTTCCAATAAATGGTGTTCACTTATATACATATGTACATATATTTATTGGGAAATACATCCATTTATTCCAAAATCCATTTTCTTGGAATAAAATGATATGATAGATGATTCTATGAATTATGATCAATGTTGAAAACATAAGACTATTAATGAAATAATTTATACATGTGCGCCTTGAATTATATAGTTCTCCACTAAATTGGCTAATTTATAGTGTCATGAGAAATAATGTTGGAATAGAGAGTGAACATAATTATTTTCTAGAAAATTTTATATCATGATGTATTGGGTTTTTAGCCTTGATCTATATCTATGAGGAAGTGTTTTAGGTTTTTTTCCACATTTCCCATTTTATGATTATCATGGTATATAATTTCTCTTTGTTCATGTTTATGATTACCAATATTTTTATTCCCCATTTATATTCCTTATATATCACATGTATCACCTTGTCAATGTTTATTATCTTACTTTGATTTATATCTCATCCATTTTATATGTTTTTCCCCAAATTATCTCATTCCATTTTAAAAGACGTGAAATTTTGGAAACATGTTATGGAAGTTTTTAATAATATTATTGTATACAATATCAAATATATTATACTAAGTACCAAATTTTATAATAAATTATACTTATTTATGTTTTAGATAGTATTATTTTTGTACATTTCTGTATTAAATCCCGATTTAATGTGTAATAAATAACACAATTGTTAGATTTGGAATCAAAGAATAGTTTAATTACATTCGGGAGTGGGATTAGAAAATTATAGATAAATCCTTAGGGATAAGAATATTTCTTATAAAACATCACAAAATTTTGTTAATTATATATAAGTTTCTTTATCAAGAAAATTCATCCCTATATGAATACTTCACGTGGATGTTGTTTTGGAACAGATGTACCTAGGTGTAGCAACTCTAAAATGTGTGTTTGGGATGGACTCGTAGTACCCTTATAAATGAAAATGGGCCTACTATGCACCTAGTTTGATACTCCTAGGTGATATGATTTTGTAAATTTATAATATCATTATGAACCACTATAAATGGTAAAAAAACTCACAAGAGTATATGATAATAAATATATATGGATTATATAGATTGAACACAATAAAATTACAAGTTAATGAAATAGATTTAATTTATAATTTATTGCTTTTATGTCATTAAATTACTATTTATGTGTTAAATTGTTTAAACATACACTTCAGTAATTTTACTTTTATTCTATAAAATTGATGAAAATAGGAGGAAGTAGGTAAAAAATAAATTTTAAAAGAAATTGTATGGGTTCCCTAAAGAGATGACCAATATGATGGGAGTAGGAATCATGAAAATAATAAATATTTTATTTTTGAAAACTTAGGTTATGAATATAATCATGGATAAAAAAGGGCATACATATCCCCCTAAGAGGAAACATGATCTGATTGAGGTCATTATGCAATAAAGGCATCTAAATTTCAATGGATCATATCATCCCTTAATCACGAATCAATGGATCAACTCCAATGAGAATATATTCCCCACCCTTCAATGTTCTAAAAACATAAGGTTCTATAATTTGTTTACAATATATAGGGAGAATCTGATCAGTGTATTACATTGATCTAGTTATCAGGCCTGAGGAAGAGATCGAGGAAATTTGGTGGAAATATTCCAAGAAAATGTTTTTTCATAAATATTTTCCTCTCAATCTCTATGATAAAATGTAATGGGATTTACCTTCCCTCATTAAAAAATGACAAAAAAAATATATTGGGGTATATGGGAAAAATAACAAAAGACAAAAATGATATGTGTCCATCTTTATCGTTACCCCCAAATGCAAGGTTGGCCAATTATTTGGAGGGTGAAATCCTAATCTACAAATGTCTAGTCGGACCCTTAATTTTATAGATATGAGGAAATTTTATGATGTTCCATCAATGTAAAAATTGTTGTTAGATAATATAAAGGGTATCACATAGAGAAGAAGCATAATGTAGATTCTAATTCTGATAGTCTGATGAATAAATATAATGGTTCTATGAAATTTCAGCACCCTGCATATCAATGCTGTGGAAGGAACCACCATAAAAAGTTTCATATGGGGGTTGAGGAAATGCTTTAGGTGTGGGATGGAAGGGTACCTGACTAATGATTAGGAATAGGAGAAACCTGAAATTGTGTTTTAGGAAATGAATTCAATTATAAATCCTCAGTTAATTGATCACTATTACAACTACAATTATCCAAATTTCATTTCAAACAAATTCATAAAGATAAGGGTTTTTAATAAAACATACATCCTCCAAAGTTATAAGGGAATTATTTTTTATCACAATTTCTTGAGTGAATTCCGAAAATGAAGTGGTGATGTATACATTGGTTATTAATTCATGGAAAATAATCATAATTTTTTATTCTAGTTCTATGAATTCCTTCATATTATGAAATATTATTGGAACTATTCAAACACCATCATAATTAATGGAACTAGAGATGATGCAGAAAAATAATATTTGGAAAAATATTTCATCTATTGTATATAAATCCTTCCATATGAAACTTTATTTTTTGAACTACTGAGGAAAAATGTTCATACACCATTTGGTGTAATTTTATTCATTTATGTATATGGATTGGATTTCACAATATAGATCCAACATGATGTTCTGTTAAAAGGAAATAACTCTTCATATTTTAAATTAGGCCACAATTCTATACACGTGAAATGAGGAGGATGAATCTTCTTTAACAAGAACATATCAATAATGGATATTATTGGTATATGAGAAAATATAACTTTATTAAATGTTTGTGCCTAAGGATGGAACCACCCTTCACGAGATTCTTATTGTGAGGGAAAATGATGATGTGTTTCTTGTGGAATTACATAGTCTTTCTCTTAGCTGATTGGATGAATTTTCAACTGATTTTTCACCGTGAGAATTAGCATTATCCAACACTCCATATAGAAGAGTTGTTTTGTAACATGAGGAGCTCATGAAATGAATACATGAGAATCTAGATAATGGGCTCATATTCCCAGTTACAGCACCATGGGGTGCACCAGTAGTCTTATTTAAAATTAAAAATTGTTTAATGCACATTTTAATTTATTATTATAAGCTCAAAAAGATCATGACAATGAACTAGTATCCTATACAATGGAATAATGAATGATTATCAGAAAAATTGACAAAAATACATATCCATGGTGGGTATTCGGTCAAGATATTACTAAGTCATGATATCGAAGGAGGATACCCCCAATACAATACTTGAAGTATTATTTCATAGTGATTCCTTTTAGGATTACTATTTAACTAGAAATATTCATAGACTTTATGAATATTTTATTTTGATATTACATTGAAACATTTGTGGTAGACTATATTGATGACTTCCAAATATAGCCCAAAATGGAGGGGGAACATGACGAGCATTATAGCAATGTGATGAAGACTTTCCAAAATGTGAATAATTTTACCAAGTTTATAAAATGTGACTTCTTGTTAATGTAAGTCTCATTCATTGATAATATCATCATAATAAATGGGATATTTATATTCCCTGAAAAAAAATCTTTTTAATGACATTTGAGGAACAATCTTTGGTAGATATCCATATTTCCAATGAATTTAATGGGTATTATCATTGATTTGTGAAAAATTTATCATGAGTGTGAAAAACTATTACCACGCCAACCCAGTAGGGTGTTAAGTATTCTTGGAATGGTGAATGATAAAAGAGATTTATGTAGTGGACAATGATGCCCATCAATTAACATGTTCTCACAGTACCCATAAGTGGAGAGTTTTTCATGGTTATTATAAATGCATTGGAAAAGGGATAGGGATGTGTGTTAAGGAAGAATATTAAAGTCATTGAATATGATTCATGGAAGTTGAATGTTCATGAATAGAACTACGAAACACGTGAACTAGAGTTTTTTTGTTGTGATATTCTCTTTGAAAATATGGATGCATTAACTATTTGGGGGGAAGTGTTAAATATATATGGATCAAAAAAATCCTCATGTATATATTCAAATAGAAATAGATGAATATGCATGAATAAATACAGATATATATGATCAATGACTATAAATGATCAATCCACCACTATCCAGGGAAATAAAATAAAGTGCATGAAATATTCTGTAGAAATGATCTAGTAATTATATTATTAGTGATAATGGAGAGGGATTTCATATTTTTATACTTATAAAGGATAAACATGTGAATCATAAATTTAAAACATCATCAATACATTCTCATATGATTCTTAAACCATCACTTTTGGAGAGGATAAAATATGATCAATTGAATGATGTGTGGATTAAAAATAAAGTGCAAACTATAAGAATAACGAAATCCTTATAGTTTAGTTTTAATGAAGAATTGGTTGTGGAACTTGGTTAACAACTATGTATACCATCATATCCTGAGTTAATAAAGACACTGTTGGATGATGAATATATTTTAACTTTCTCCATTCACCCAGTATGTATGAAGATGTATTGTGACAATTGATAAATTTATTTTTGGGACAATATGAAGAGGGAGACTGCGAAATTTAAATCAATATCTCTTTCAAGTCATCAAGTGAAAGCAGAATGAAAAAATACAATGGGATGATGCAACCATTATCCATAGATACATGGAAATGGGAAAATATCTCCATGGAATTTGTAACTATTCTACCAAATACACCAATAGGGAATAATTAAATATGGGTTTTGCGGATTGTCTTACAAATATTTTCCTCTTCATTGTGATTTTATAGGATTTCTTTCTAGATAAAAATTCACATATATACATTAAAGATGTGGTGAGGATTCATGGAGTACCAATATTTACTGTATCTGATCAAGATCCATGATTGAACTATATATTGTGGAAATATATCCAATATACTATAAACACTGAGATAAATGTAATTATGGAATATCATCCTCAAAACAGGGGACAATTTAATGAGAATATATAGACATTGGTTGAAAATATGTTAGTATGTTCTATGAACATCAAAGGAGGATGGTACTAACATCTTCCTCTAGTCAAGTTCTCATAAAAAAGATTCCACTAGAGTATCCAAATTTCCCCTTATGAAGTGCTTTATGGTATGAGGTGAAGAAAATAAATATGTTTGTATGATGATATGGAATTTAATTTTATTATTCTTGAAATGGTTGGGGATATAGTTGAGAAGATTATGTCTATTTAGAATAAAATAATTTCTAATCATATTCGAAAAAGGGTGACATTGAAAATCATCAATTATACCTAGCGATAGATGTTTAAGACCTGGAATTCCACCGCATATCTCCATGGAAAAACGTCCTAAGATTTGGGAATATGGGAAATAATAGTCCAAGATACAATGACCCCTTTGAGATCCTAGATTGAATCAAAGTGAAGGCCTACCAACATGAACTCCCACCTCTCCTATCTCAAATACATTATGTATTCCAGGTATCACTCTTGAAAAACTACATACTAGAACCATCACATTTTTACTCTATCTAGATTTGGTACCATTAGAGAATGAACATTACTATGAAGAGTACTTAGTGAAGATCTTATTTCATAGAGATACGTTTTTACAAAATATGTCTTTCACCTTGTCAATGTGCTAAGGAGAAACCATAATTTTGATAAAGCGATGTGGTAACTCAGGGAGGTGGTAAAATATTCATTCCCTTATCTATTTTATTATAGAAAATTAAGTTATCAGGGGTTAAATTTCGCAAGGGGGAAGATTGTATAGACCCAGATAGTTATTAATACAATTCCCCTATTGACATAATTAAATATATAATTATTTAATATGGTTATTGAAAAAACATGATATTATTATATAAAATATTATTTAACCAGCCACTAAGTATCATTACCATTGATAATATAGTCATTGAACAGTGATCACCTGATTAATATAAATATTGGATTTTAACAAATCCAATTGATATATACAAAGGAATTGATGACCCCACCTAGTAGGATTATACCATAAGAAGACCATTAATCAGAGCATCGACGATAGATAACATCACTAGTATTTTCACTTGACAAATACCATTATGTGATTCAACATCTTAATCATGCATAAACCATTATTGGGAGAAGTTGAGGGTCGTCAAGATCACTACCAAAACCGTGTATGCTAAACCACCCAAAGAAAGATTCATCATCATTCATCATACTCTTAGGGGTTATTACCAGTGTAATAATTGTATTTTTATCAATAACCTAGATATAAGAGTATGTAAACTAGTTTTTATATAGTAAATCATATATTTTAATCCAATTATTTCTACTCTATAACTGATTTATTTTTTGATACAATAAAACACAAATAATATATTTATGTAATATTTAAATTCAATTAGGCAACATATTTTGAGTAAAAAATGGATTTAATTTTAATAAAATATTATTATTAAAAAAGTTAATAAATATAAATTTTCATATGATTTTTTTGATGTCCGGGGAAATTTTCATAAGTGTTCATAAACTATTATTTCCATAAAACACATAATTTATCAATAAATTCCATATAATATTTTAAAATTGAATATTAATATGTGGAGAATATTATTTAGATGAATTTAATAATATTTTTTGTAACCAATACATTGAAATTACCCAAAGGTTGATTTTTCATAATTTTGTGAGGTAGTCGAATTTTCGAGTAAAAACTAAATAACATATTAAAATGATTTTTTTATTATAACAATATAATAAGGCAAATGTGTTGTAATAAGTACTTTAAATGGTATAAAAGACGTAATATATGTTTCAAAATTAAAATAATGTTATTCTATGTTTATTTAACTTTTTAAATAAATCCATTACTAATCCTACGAAACTATTAATATATTTTCTTGTTTTAAAAGAGGTTATTAAATAGTATGACTAATATCCACATAAGAAAATGTATTGTTTTATAAAATTCATACTATATAATTATAGAATTTGTATAAAAAATTACACTTTTTAGAAACCCTGTGAATAAACCACAGTCTTGTTTGTGGGTTTTGTTATTTTATTATATTGGATCCAAAAAATAAATAATATGATAATCCATCATTCTATTAATATCATATTTATATTCTCTGAAACTCCTTGGATAAAGTCAATATTCTTTCCTCCACTCTCTATAATCTTCTGAAGTTGTTTCTAAGCTGTCAATAATCCCTTTTTGAGCATTTAGTGTCACAAAATAATTAATGGATTTCTCTATTCTCATTTCCATAGAAGAAATTTATTTTTGTTGTGCTTATTAGATTACCTTTTTACATGTTAGTATATTTTCTCTCATATTACCCATAATGTTAATATGGTTTATAAATGATGATATCTCCCTTTTCACACTCATTAAGCCTCTAATGATGTTTTATGTACACTAGTTACACTGCCGAAATTTAGTAGGGAATACTCACCATTTATTTATTATCCCTGATTTTTTTTTCTAATGCATTATATTTCAATGTAATAAGGTTGTTTTTTTTATATTTCCCTGTTATTTCACATTTAATTTTCCACTTATGAGAAAAAAATTTATCTCTAATCAATCAATTTTTTGAATTTCTATGTGACACTGTTATGCTGCCGAAATTAAACCGTGATATTTACATGCCAAAATAATTATATAGTGAATACCATACCCATTTCTTATCATGGGTGTTAAAAATTATACACATATAACTATTTTAATTGAACATATATCTATTTATTCCATACTCCATGGACTTTTAATAATATTTTATGATAAATGGTTCCTTGTGTTACGATTTATGTGGTACACTCAAGCATGAGAATGAATTGAATATTAATGGTATGCCAGGAATTATATAGAGATTCAATACATTGGGTAATGTTTAGTCTCATGAAAAAATTTGGTGGGAGATGGAGTGAAACTTTTTCCATTATGGAACTTTTCAACCATGGTTTTTATGTTTATCATTGACCTTTTTTATAATGTAGTAATTTATGTTTTTTCCAAGTATTCCATGTTATGACTGTCATGATATATGATTTATCATTGTTCATTATTATGATTATTACTCTTTTTATGCTCTATTGATATTCTTATGGTCTAATATTAATCACCGTATTCCATTATTATTCCCTTACTAGGCATTATAGCTCACCCATTTCTTATGATTGTGCCAAGGTTATCCGATACCGTTTTAATTTCCATGGAATTTTCGGAGCATGTTAAAGAATTTTTTTAATCATGTTATTGTATCCGATGTTCATTATGTTATTGTATGTACGTAATTTACAATGAAAATAGATATATCATTATTCTTAGTTGTATTATGTATACTTTAGTGTATTAAATCATGAATTAATGTGTAATAAATAATGTGGTTGTAATAGTCATTATCCCATTTATCATATCGTTAAATAAATTTCATACTACACTTCTTAGATTCTAGGGATTGGAAAAAATAGGGTGGGATAAAATGATTTGTATGAGTTACATAAATTAAATGTGATCATGAGTAAATGAAGAATAATCAATAATCGATAATAAATATTATAAGGTATATAACTGAACAAACATATCATTAAATCGATAACATAATTATCATGATTCCGTATACACAATAAATATGTAAATTTATATATATTTACACATATTACATTTAATTAATAACTTGAAGATCAATATTAGGTAAAATAAAATCAATATGAAGTGGAAAATATCTGAAAACACATGAAAATTAATCATTAGCATGAAGAACATGATTAGATAAGGCATAATCATTATGTAAATTTAAATATATGAACACACATTACATTTTATTAATTAACTATGAATGATTTCATTGATATAAAATATTTTTGTAAAAATGTCAAGGATAAAAATTATAGATTAATTTAAAATGGAAATTATTAATTATTTAATTTCATTATCTCAGGCATAATAATAGATTTATAATAAACACCATTAAAAATAGGTTAAAACTAATGGCAATGTATACACAATAAATATATTTAACTAAGGCTACTAACATTATTCATATCACGATACCACTAACGCATCTAGAGTATATCTATTGCTAAAATCAACTCATATATTATTTTCTAAATAATTAGACGTATATTTGATTATCAATTTAATTCGTAATATTATCCATTATTAATTAATATCCATTTTGAGTAGGGAATATATATTTCAATAAATTTAAAAAATAAATCATATAACATTCATATTAAAATACTATACATTGAAACGATATATTTTTCATGTACCCAATATATAAATGATAAGTAATTTTGATTTATAGGGGAAAAATGTCCATTGATGAAAATATGGTCAATATTTATAGGGATATTTCATGATTATAAATATTTATCATGAAAGGAAATGTCAATACATTATCAAGTGAGACAAATCATGAACCTTCTAATGAAATAATAATGATTTTATCAATAAAATATATCAATTGATTTTATAATTATTATAATTGGTTGAGTTTTTTGATGATTCTAAATAAAATAATAAGGCCAACAAATGAAATCTGTAAGAAAATAACATTTTCCAATTGAAAATAATTTTTAAGAATAATTATTCACAAATATAGTATGAAAATAATTTTCTTTGAAAGTATAATTTGATAATTATAAATTATGCTTCAAAAAATTTAGTTGTCATGGTGGTGGGAAGATCTTTACATTCTATATATATTAAAATAAATATTATATTCATATTTTTAGCTAAAGGAAAATTATTTTTTTGGGAAATGATATAATGATTCTATTATTTGTAAAAAGAAACTTAGAAATGGGTATAAATGAATCTAATATATATTTTTTAAAATGATAAAAACATTTTTTAAATCAATTTTATAAAAATTGGTTTTGGATGAAAAATTATTTTTGAACGAAGTGAGAAATGATGTTGTATTTTATTACAAAAAAGTCATTAATTTTTTATACCCTAGAGGATATTTTATTATTTATTGAAAAAATAACAAACAATATGAAGATAATATAATGAATGGTCTTTAAAATAAAATGATCTAATAATTTTCATTAATTGAAATTCAAGTATGAAAAATCATAACAAAAATTTGATAATTGAATAGTCCTTTATCATGATCATTACATTTAAGTGATAATGGATGAACGATTCATTCATGTGTATAAAATATTAATACTGAAAAAATTTGAAATATTTCATAAAATAGTCAATAGTATTCAAACCCAAAATATCAGACTTTCAATGAAGATGAATAAATAATATAATCTAATGAAAAGAAATTTATTTATGAAATTATTTACCACTTGGTAATTATTAATTCAAAACCCCATCTCTAAAATAATTAAAATTAAAAAATAAAATACAATGAATTATTAATTATTAATGATATTACAATATTAATGGGTTTTATATACACAATATAAATAACTTAGGATCATAAAATTACAATATGACACAATGAAGGGAAATCGAGATGAAATACCGTACTTGAGATTTTTTTTTCCAAAAAGGATTTGACCCCCTATATAATTTGAATAATCATGTTGTTAATTTTAAAAAATATGTATTAATATTTATAAATTAATATATTATTTTTTTATAACACTATGTTACTTTTTTGTTAATAATAATTTATTATTAATATTATTTTGTTTGTGAACTACCATGTTTTCTCTTTTATGTTTCAACATGAATGTTTTGGATCATGAGAATATTATATGATTACATATTAAAAAAAGGTAAGTTAAGGTTATAAATATTGTTTTTTTCATTAAATTATTTTTAAAAATCATTATATAAATTTTAACATGGAGAATGGATCACATCCCATCATAGATATGGTAGGTCACACATAAGCATGAATGACATTATCATTTCCTTATTGAGTGAATGTATATGGAATTTGGTAATTGATTACTTTTACACATTAAAAATCGTATCATATATATCACATATTTTATTTTAATTTATCATTATTACCTTCAATTTAAATCATTCCGGAAAAACAATCCACATCACCTCATGTGGCGGTAGTGCACCGTACACACGATATACATTATCAAAAATTTAGAAGCATTGAATGTAATTTGATATTGGTGATATTATAATTATATAACTTTAATAATATTATATATATTATATATATAAATTTAATACTTCATTTTATACCATTATGATATGTTTTGATGGAAAATAAGTTACATCGATTCACATGGAAATAATCTGTTGTACCCAAGATCTATGATTTCATTTCCCATTTTTCGGTGGGGGATTAAGAGAAGATATATAAAAATATTAACTTTTAATTATTTCTTAGGTAAAATTTTTATATTTTATGTTCAATATAATAAATTATGGTGGAAAAAGAAGAAATAAATCGAATGAGATTAGTTAGGACAATTACCTTCTCTTAGAGGAACCACCTTTGTATCACCTCTTAAGTACCAGAGTGTTGGTCTTTTTTTTAGGAAGATAGGATCCAGAATATGAATAATGATATTGGGGAGATATTTTGGTATGTTTTTGTTGATATGAAGTACTTGATATGTGTTATGAAATTAAAGGAGTTAGTGTCCTGTTATACGTGCGGGAGAGGATATAATAGGATTATTATGTAAATAATTAATTCTATGCAGATTTTTCACATTACACAAGAATAAATAATGTCAATATGTAGAAGTTATATGGACAAAATATTTACAATAAATGGTCATTGGATATGGTTTAGGTGATTTTTAACCATTATCTTCTTAGAATAACCCCTGGTAAACCCATTTTTACTATAACGGTAGTAATTAATATTTACAAACTTTTTATATTTGTAATTACAAAAAATATATATAATTATTTGAAAATATAAATTAATTTTCATTAAAATATGGAATATTTTTTTAAATTATATTCACATAAATTGTAGAATTCAGTTTAAAATTAAACCTAAAGATGAGTCAAAAAGTTGTTTTCGATTAGAAACCTTCAATGTTTAAATTTGAGTTTATATCATTATTCAAATAAAAATTTATTCAAATTACCTAAATTAATAAAATTTAAATATAGGAGAACTAATTTTATTTTAAAATAAATTTGGGTTATAATTTTCATTATAAATATTTTAAACAGAATGAATGTTTCAATTAAAAATAATTATTTTTTATTATTCAAAAAAAATATTTATTGAAGAAAATATTCATTGAGTGACCTAAGGAAAATATTAACATATCTATTAATTTTATTTATTTTGAAATAGAATTTCTAAAAGTGGCATGAATTATTTTGAATTTATTTCTGAAACTCACAATTAAACCACCTTTTATAAAAATACATTTTTTAAAAATATTTTTGTTATTTCAAATGATCAATATAGTATTTATAGTCAATAGATAACCATTGAATTTATTTATTCATTTTAAAACCATATATTTTAATAATTTTGTTATTATTATTCATACATCATCTTAATGACCACTTTCTAATGTTCAATTTTAAAATAATAATATTTTAATAGAGTATTTTATTTTGATCAACCCTAGTGTTGGGTGTAGTGAAAGCTTAAAAAGAGGTTGAATTTATTTAAAAAAGTTATAAAATAATGTATTAGGGTGTTATATTCTATTTAAATCATGGGTTTTCAGGATTTATTAGTAATAAAATATAATGTTACTCCTTTAAAATATAATTTTGTTACAGTCTACCCCCTTATAAAAATTGAGTACAACTGTTTAATATTGATCTTAGAAGTTATTTGTTTGAAATAAGAAAATTTCATTTTCGTAAACAATCATTTTAAAAAACGGTTAATTAAACATCATATAAATTATAGATAAAGGGAATTAAAATTTTCATTTAGGAAAATACATACTTGGTTTCAAAATACACATTCATTTGTGGAAAATGAATATATAGACATGGAAGAAAACCATAAATAATTATTGAGAGTGATTGAGATCATTATTCTAAATAATGTAAATTATAAAAGAAAACCTATGGACCTAAAAACCATAAATATGTAATTCATTAAAAAACCATTTAATTCCTTGGATATGTAGGTAATAAGATAAAATATTTTTTTCATGAGAAATTTTCCAAAGTCTAATGAAGTCATTTATCATCTTGATTATAAATACATTGTAATAATCTTTTATGATATCTTTCTATTTCACAGGAAAAATATCATTATTTGGTTTTTCTTAGATAAATTCCATCATCACCTCTAACAAATGAAATGAATATCCAAAAGTTAATTTTTTTATTCTTAATGAACTAGTATTGACTATTAATATAACATAAAATACCTTAATTTGTGACATATACTTTTTTCACTCAACAAATATTTTGCCAAACTGATATTCTATGAACAAGTAATCTTATATAATAAATTAATATCTAAACCTATATAGTTACCCATAATCTTTAATATTAATATTTTTTCTTCAAATTAAATATGTAAAAGCCTTGATATATTAACTACAGCCTCATGTAGGTCTGTGGTAGGCGCAAAACACTAGTATCACATCGGTTGTTGTGTTGTTTTTCATGTCCTTTCGAAATGCGACGTTTTTTCAACATTCATGTGGGTTATCTTAATCTATAATAATATTAATATATCCTCAAAAATATTACAAAATTATATGACCCATTATTACTACCATATAAAATATTTGATAAACTATAAAATTTACCAACACCTTTAATCTTAAATACAAAAATATTACATGTTTACTCATATACGCCTCTTAAATTTTATATTAATAAATACCCTTCCTTTCTTAAAATCTTTATCTTTAGATGATGTAATTGACATGAATAATTCCTAGGTTCCCCATATTGAAGGAAAAGAACTATATATGGATCCCTATTATTTAATTTATTTCAATCCATTGTAAACATCATTTTCCCTTGAAAATTCATTACATTATTAATCATTTTCCAGACAATAAAAACATTAAAATTCCACTTAGACACATTATGTTCAATATATGATAACATATTTTTAATTTGGTCATTCATTATCATCTTCTTTTCAAAATAATTATTTTTTTAATGAAAATTTTATTTATCCAATGTATAATCCAAGGTGTATAAAATCATATTCATAATAATGCATATTTTCATAAACCAGGTAATGCTCTTGAAAACTAGGCAAACATTTATCAATTTTATTACCACTAGGTCTATCTATTCTGGAGCCCCGTCAACATTTACTTTCTATACATGGATGTATTTATACGAAACACCCAAATAAAATCATCCATAAAAAACAATGGGTTGCCCATCTATATGTATTATCAAGGTATATAATATTTTTTTTTCAATTATCTATGTTTTATTATATCTACATTCATCATTTTTTATGATACTTAAAATGATACCAACTAGAGTGACCATGACAATAGTAACATGGATCTAGTCTATTCTTTACTACATTATCATAAGATACATTTGATATATCCCCAATGTAAAATGTACATTAGTTGTCATGGTAATGTAGATACATACATGTTTCCCATATTAAATTTTAATACATAAATTAAAACATATATTTTTCAATAATATTATTATCCTCTCTATCATATCAGTTCTTATCATTCATAGTAAAATACCTTCATTCATAGGATTGGAAAGGAAATTACAGTTTCCTAAAATTTATAGAGAGAGTTACATAAAGTTGAATCAATCATTAGTAAAAAAATAATATTTATTAATGAATAATCAATATGATAAGGTAAATAACTGAACACACATTCCACATGATCAATAACTTCTATTTCATGATTTAATAAGGAATAATAAACATGTCAATGTAAATATCTAAACAAAAATTCCTTTTAATAAATAACTTGAATGTCATTATTAGATAAGGTATAATCAATATGGGAACGTGAATATCATTATATATATTCTATTGAATAAATAACTGGAATATGGTGATTATATAAGGAATAATCAATATATCAAGGAAAATATATGAACTCACATTCTGTTTAATATATAAATTACAAATGAAATAATTCCATAGATAATATCGTGGTGAAAATATCAAGGAAATTAATTACCAAATTCATAATATTGAAAATTTTTAATTATTGGATGTGATGATTTAAGGCATTTGTATACCTCATCTATCAACAGCTCTCATCAGACAGTTAAAAACTGAAGGGTATATATACACCCAAATTCAATTTAATTATGTTTATCCAACTAATTTCTCTCATGATATAATCGATGAATATATAGGTTATAAATAACTAGGTGCCACCTATATCTTCTTTTATAAGTAATTACTCAAATATAGAATAAATAATTTAATTCATAAAATATAATCCATATGAAAAAATTTCGGTATCGAGTAAGGAAAAAAATATTAAAAATCATTTCCATATTTAATCTCATATCATTTGAAGTAAAATACCATATGTATAAATACTGTTTTTTATAAACAATAAATATATTAATGATAAATAATATTGATATTTATCTTTGATATAATTTACATTCATGAAATGTATGTGATTATTTCATGGGAATGATAGTTATTAAACAAATTAAATCATAAAGGGTAATTTCAATAATTTCTCTAGTAAAGTAGAATATTATACATCCAGATAATTAATAAATTTTTTATAAATAAATCGCATCACATCTGTATTATTTGTACAATATTTTTTTTATGTCTCTAATGAATATAAATACAATAAAAATTTGATTGAAATCATTCCGGATGAAAATAATCTTTTCTCATTGTAATTATTTAAAAAAAAATAATGAAAACAAATTCACTTAAAATATGAATTGAAACAAAAAATAAATATTTAAATATTTGACTGTCCTTGAAGATGATAAATTTCATTCATTATATTCACAATTAAAAAGAACACTTTTCATAATTTTGATAAAAGGAATATTGGACTTTTTTGGAAAAAGAAACGAGGAATCGTTCCAAAATTTTCTATAAAAAATTGAAAATGTGGAAATTATTTCTATAAAAAATCAATTTATGAATATTTAATGCATTTTTTAAAACATTTTTAGAGAACATGGTTTTGGAAGAAAATGGACTTGTGACTGAAGAGACAACTTAGGTCAAATTTTATTGAAAACATTTTCTAAGTCATTATATATGCCAGAAATGTGAATAAGGTACTATTACATGAAATATATTGAATAAATAAAGGAGAATAATGTTAAAGGTGATTTTTAGACAATTATAAATTATTCTAATTAAATTTAAAACCAATTATAAATAATCTCGATAAAAATGAGATGGTGAAATTAAACCGTACAAGGATCATAATGTTTAACATAGAATTAATATATAAATTTAATAAGTGTATCAAATATTAATACAAATAAAGAAATTTTATTAATGAATAATATATTCAATTGAATTTACACACATAATATGATAATTTAAATGAAAATGAAGAATCAATATAAATCAATGAAATGAAATTTTGTAATAAAATTCATAACAATGTGGTAATTTTATTGTCAAATCAGTTTAGTTTAAATAATTAAAATTGAAAAATTAAATACAATGAATTATAAATTATTAATTATAAAAAAGGAAAAAATCTATTTTATATAATCCATACTAAAGAAATTTTTTTTATAACATTACAATATTCTTCAATGAAGGTAAATTATGACATTGTCCCACCCCATAATCTTCCTTTTGGTTGAATGTGATTTAAAAACATATCAAATAGTTTTAATAATGATATTAATTAATATATGAACCATATTAATAATTATAATATTAATAATTATTATTTTATAATATCATTTCACCTTTTCATTAATCATCATTAATTATAACAGTTTTTTGTGTGTTAGCTACCTTATTTTCTCAAGCATGTCTTAAAGTGACAATTTTATATCTTGAACTTGTTATTTTGTAACATAATATGTATACGAATATTTATTTTAAATATGTAATTTTATTTTCCATATTTATGTTTATAATAATTATTTTAATTTTATCATGGAAATGTATCACATTGCTTCGTGGAGACGATGGGCTATACGTACACACGAGCGACAATATTATTTCCTTAACAAGTGAAAGCGCATATATGTGTGTGACATGTTAACATTATATAGTAAATATGATATCATATCACACATATATATATATATATAATATTAATTAAAAATTTCCATATTAATTTCCATGTATTGAAAAAGTGAATAATGATTCACGTTTCATTGTGAGGTGGTAGTCCTATGTTCAAATGAGTGACATTATCACGGTTTAAACTGTATTTAATATAGGAGTGTATATGTTATATTATAATTCCAAGTATTAATAACATCATAATATACATATATATATATATATTAAAGTCCTTTTTATATAAAATCATGAGATGTGTCATTGAAAAATTTGTAACATGGGTTTGTGAGGCGATAATCGATTGTAGACACGGTCGATGATTAATTTCAAATATGATTTTATAGGATATTAAGAGGTATTATTCCATCAACATAGTAACATAAAAAAATATTTTATATAGTTTCATTATTTTATTGGTGTTTTATGGAATAATTAGTGTTGTAACTATAAGAATGAAAATGAAAGAGCATTGTCAAGATAATTAACTTTTCTTAGATATTCATCCTTCATATATCCATTTAATGACCCTAGGGATGGTCCTAAACCAATAAATATATATATAAAATGTGAATAAGTATTTTGGATAGATATGTTTCAGTGTTTCGTTGAGATATAGGTATTGGGAGGTGTGACGAAGAGAATGGAGGGTGTGGTCTCTTATAAGTGGGGGAGATGACACACATGGAATTTTCAAAAATAATTAAGTGTACTCACATTTTTCAAATTCAAAAATTTTCAATAATGTGAAATTATTGAGCCATATATTTTATATGCTCGAGATATTCCGATCCAATGGGGTTTGGCCATGTTTTAGGTCATTTTAAACCCTTACCTTCTTAGTTTAACGCTGGGTAAACTAATTTTTACTATAATAGTGGTAATTAATTTTTACTAATTTTACTATAAATATTTGAAAAAATAATAATTTGAACCTTAATTGGGAGTATATATTTTGATGATTCCAAATATGGAATCCATTTTTCTAAATTCAATTCACTAAAGGGGAATAATTAAATTTAATATTAAACTCACAGATGCATCAAAAAATGACTTTTACATAGAAAACATACAAAAGTTAAAAGAATTACATCATAATTAATTATAAAATTCATTCAAATGATCTAAATTAATCAAATTATTTTATAATAAAACAATTTTTTTAAAAAAAATATTTATAATTTAACTATTTATATAATTTAAAATAAAAATAATTCTTCATTAATATCCCTATTTTCACTATTCATTAAAATATTAATCTTATCATAAGTTCCAAAAAAATTCACCCAAGGATACTTTTGACATGTTTATTTCTTATGAATATTAATTTTTAAAATAAATTTTCTAAAAATATTAAAATTTATTCTACATTTGGTTGAAAAGTGAGACAAAACCGAATTTTAGAAATATAATATTTTTTAGAAAAAATTAATTTCATTTTAAAATTGTTGTTATTTTATTTATAATAAATTGTAAAAAAATAATTTTTTAAGGTTTTTATACCATATAATTTTAATAACATAGTTACTAATATTTATACATGCCAATATAATTTCTAGGTGATAACAATCTCATTTTAAATAATATTATTTTAATATAGTATAGGGTTTTCATTAAACCTGGTGTTTCAGGGACAAGAAGACATCAGATAGATTTAATTTTTCAAGAATTAATTAAATTTTAATCTATATGAGTTTGATATTATATTCTTAGACTAGTGATTCGTGTTATAAATACTATAGAAACTGGCATTCCTCTTTTAAAATCTCATGTTTTAATAGTCCTTATAGGTTGAGGTTAGGTTAGAATGGTACCTAAGAAAGTGGTTTTGAATGATATATATAGTAGGAACTTGTGGGGATTGCATTATTTGTGTGGAAGTATTATTACTTGAGCCATGATATTTAAATATACCTAGATAATCTAGCTTAAACCAAAGGGGGCCTTGTGATCTATTAATGTAATCTATTATTAAATATTTCAAATCTATAAAATAGTATATTATATGAAAGGTACCCTTATAGGCATGGATTCATGATTCTATACACTATGGTCATGAGGATTTTATGTGATTTGTTTTTGGTTATGGATCATGTGTGGGTAAATGCTATGATATTATTTTTATATGTTCGTCAAACATATCCATGATATAATATTGATTAATATATTTATTTACATACTATTTTTTAGAAGCTATCATGATGTGTAACATTAGATGGTGCGTAATGCACCCAAGGGTACCAATTGGATGATTGAGTCAGAAGTTACATAAGATTAGAAAAAAACCCATTTAAGAGTTTGAAAAGAAGAATATATTAAATCATGAGGGATATATTCTTATTTTATAGACTTATAATTATTTGATAGAGTTTGTGATTTTTTTCAATTACTTCAATAGATTAACAGAATTATATATCATATACATTCAATCATTTTTGAGCAGCTCTAAATCTATGTTGGATAATGTTCTTGGAATACAAAAATTTGTCTATAAATGGTGGAATCAGTTTTTAGAGATATTCAACAAATAGTTATTATATGATACTATTATACATATACTTGAGTGTTAGATAGAATTTTTAGTGAGCTAGTTGAAGAGTTACACTATATAGGAATTGAAGGATATTTTTATAGAGGTTTTGTGTTATTTTCTTGATTTGATGTGGTATGAGATGTAGAATGTTCTCCCTTTTTTGAATAACATGATACCAAATATCCCGATGTAGTTGGGGATCATTTCATTGTTTTCATTAAAGGATGTTTTATAGACTCAAGGGATTAAGAGTATTTTTAATAGGGATTATATTTTTCATTGATATTTAAAAACATTGAGGTGTTAAAAGGATAGATAATTGTTGGAGTTTGTGATATTAAATTTAAATATGTTTAGTCATATACACGATATTTTTTTCAAGTTAATTATAATTTGCCAGGTTTGGGTAGCACATTAAAATTTAATGGGAGACAAGGGACATGATTTTCTCTTATAAATCTATAGGCCTTCAAAAATTTGTATTCCCATCATTTAAATGTGGAAAATGGTATCCTGAGTAGAGAGTGGATATTTTTTAACAACCCAAAAATTTTCTGAATCCCCTATGAATTAGTTTATAAGGAAGTATTATGGTATACAACTATTCATCTAATATTCAATAGGTGATTCTAGAGATAAAAAAAAGGAATTATTTTTTACCTTAGGGGAAGATATCGTACTAGATAGGAGTTAAATTTAATATGTATGGATCATGATGAAGTGTATTTTTCCAGAATATAGAATATTAATCATTGGTGGGACCAAATATGGTAAAAATTATTTTAGTAAAATACACCTCAAATTCTGATGTTTTGATTTATACTGGTGTATCACATTCATTTATCAACCATTCTATTTTTTATTTATTAGACCCTATAATATAACTTCAATTAAAAATATTGGTTACATAAGTGGGATTTTGAATATGTTATTATATGGTGTCTTATTGGGAAATACTTATGGGATGGTATGAGTTTTAATGAATGCCAACCATTATTCATATTTAATGATATATTTGTTCCTATTGATATATTTTTTGTACTCGTTAAAATCTCGTATAGATTGATATAAAAGGTCTCTAACATTCAATATCATGTATGGATTTTGTGTAGTGATTATTTGGAAATGATATCTCAATATGGGAATCATATGATCAATCCTTGTTCTATTACATCTCAGTTATTGTAATTTATTTATTTTTCTATTGTATTTGAAAATGGGGGAGCATAAAATAGTTGTGAGAGATTATGTATATATTTTATTCAAAGGTACAAGTTTAACCAAGAGTTTAGATATTGAGTATGGGGAAAAAATTATTTACTATTTCACCTCTTTCTATGTCATCATATCATATAACTCATGACAACATTTATATTTTTATCTTATATATTTATAAATTATTTTAGAAATTTTTGTTTTGCAATAGTTCTTCTCATTGAACCAATCCTATATGTTTTTTAAAAATGGATGGTTAATGATTGGGGTAATATTTTGATTTTCTATAGTTAAACTGGGTGATGATGATAAATCATTATCCGAGTTAAAAGATATAATATTTTTTAAATCATATAAAACATAATTGTTGTTATCAATGATATATTTATGATATTAATAACACCAGATGAGGAGAAAATGTGTATCCAAAACCAAAAAGACTTTTAAAAGTTGTAATAGAAATTTCATATCTATAGTGTACTATTTTTAGTATTAAAAAAATGAATAAATGTATAGGGGCATATAAAAATTTTCAATTAACATTATTTTTATTAATTTATAGATGTCATTATGAATTAAATTTTTGATACTCAAATATGGTGGTAGATCATGATATTCTTCTCTATATGGTGTTGGATTTGTTGAGGCAATGTCAATAGTGTGTTAAGATATATTATTGTCTATTCTAAATAAATTTGTTCTATTTCATGGTATGTGTTATATTGAATCATGTTTTATTGGTAAAACAAGAAAATTTTTTAGGATGTTGTTTCACGTAAACTGCAATATAATGTTCCAAAGGTTTTTAATTTCCTATTATTGGAAAGTTATTATAGTATTTTTATACTTAATTTTTCATAGATTATGATTGTATTATATTATTTGAATAAAAGGTATTAATTTTTCTTATAAAAAGTAATGTTAATCAATTTTTTATTCTTTAAAGATAATTTTATAAGTGATCATGTACATTTATTAGTTATAGAAGTTCATCTTTAAGATATATATTTCCCATAATCTCAAAATGGGGTTTGATATAGATTGATAAAATATAATCTTATTTCAGATGTTTCAATGGCAATTTGATTACTGATCAATTTCATTTAAAACATAAAGTATGTATTCATTATTAAATCTATTTTGAGGAATATCATCACTATTTTAAAAGTGTATCAATAGAGTAAATATATTTCATCTCTTATGGGTATACAAAAATATATTTTCTTGAATAAGGTTTGGTTAAATCAGTTTCAGATATTACAGTGGTGTTATTTGTTCATAATTTTCAGAGAGTATTTTCTTAGGGAATTCATCACACTTTATGATATTCATAACATCTCAATATATATCTTTTCCAATGAAGAATTTAATTTTTATTTGTTAATAATGGTAGAATATATCCATGGACATGACATTATAATTAAATATACCACCTCAAATAGAAATTTGGTACTTGATCTCTCCGGGTGGATGTCATATTATTGGGTTTCACATCATGTGATGGAGGAACTAATTAAGGTGGAGATTTCAGCATTAATTAATTTTTTTTAAAAAGATATTGATCAGATGAAATGATTTTTCTTATATAATTATGGCCTCATCATTGTTAAAATATAAATAGGAGTCTCAACTTTGAGATTATTTGGTGGTGGTGTCGAGGGAATCGATAATATATGATGATTCTTTTTATGGTTGGAATAAGGATGAGGTATACAATGTGTTATATTTAGGGGGCTATATATTCCACATAACATACCGAAAGATGTTTTTTGAGATATTTATATATTATATTTGGATATATATCCATGTATATATTTTCTCAGGGAATTAGTTTTAATAGGCTCGGAAAAAGAATTGGTTGTTGTGTTTTAATGTCAATATCTAAAATTTCAAAAGGTGAAATTCAAAAAATTGGTTGTAATGGGTCTTTTACATCCCTATGATTTTATCTAGTAGAAGTGGGGAATAAATCAAATTATTTTTATAATATTACCTGATTATATTAGAGGGATTTATATTAATTTTGTCCATGACGATATATTGATGAATTTATCACATTTACTATAAATTTCGTAATTGAACTCAATGGATTGCCTAAAAAATATTTTTAGGGATTTAGGTGGTGAAGAATTATGAACATAATAGGTTTATAATATATAATACTGATGATAACTTTAGATCATTAACATAGAAGGGATTGAAACACTCCTCAAGAACAATTTTATTCATCCATATAACATACCATTTAGGGAATAATGGTAAAGGAATGTACAATAAAGAATATTTTTAAGATATATTGAGTGTGTGAATGTTATGTTTTAGAGGAATTATGTTTAATTATTTAAAATTGGTGGAATTTTCATATAATAATAATTCTAATCAATCTTATATTTGTAGGATGAATTAATACTGTTTGTATGGGTCAATATACAATTTGATAAAATATAAGGTTGAGCTTGGAGGGGTAACTATAATTGAATCATATATTATTTAGGATTTGGGGAATAATTTTCATGTAATTTATAATTTCATGGGGACTAGTCAAGGTAAAAATGTAATCCAATACATATGGAATAGGAATATTTTTGGTATCTTGTAATGGAAATCATGCATTTTTATGAGTTTCTCATAAATTCAATTAGTAAATTATAGTTAATTGAATTAATATTTATGCATGATTTATTTTTTAATTTAATTTGTTGGATCATCTTCAAGAATTATCTAATCCATTATCATTTCAACCATCAATGAAGGGGTACATATAATATACCTTTTATCCCATTTTGGTATGTATTAGCATAATCGTTATCATGTAATTGATCTACATGATTTTCATATGAATGAAGATATGAATATTTATTATGTATCTAGTGAATATTCTGAGTTAGATAGTAATGTTATTACATAGAAAATTTATTCCCTTATATATTTTAATACATGTTTTGTAATATAGATGCACTTATGAAAGGGAATCATATATGTGAGTGAAATATACTAAATTCATATAATGATATTATTGTTATATTTTGATAGGAAATTCTTATATCATTTTAATTTTATTTTTCCTAGATCCCCATAAACCACCAGTGTTTTACATTTTTACTAAATTAAACTTATGGAAAGGGGTATATTTCTTTAAAAAAATTGTAAATATCAAGATAGAGGGGGATCACTAATATATCCATTTATAGTTACAAATTTAAATCTATGGATAAAATAAAATAATCTCTTTAATTGTGTAGGTGATAAGGTCTAGTACCCCATAAAAATATTATCAAATAATAATATAGATTTTTCATCAATGCATGATAAACAATTATAAAAATAAAAGAAAATTTTAAATATTTCTATATGACCCCATGAAAATCATTATAAGTGAACATTAGTTTGATCCTCACGAGTAATAACAATAGATATTTTTAAGGGAAAACATTTATTGCAATGGTGAATTACAAAATATTTAAGAGGATATTGATTATTTCATTAAAACTCATAGGGAATGACAACTCCTTTAATATTGACCAACTTGGTTCTTCAGATCACCCATTGGGGTATGAAGATCCTTGTTATCCCAAATAAATTATTTCCAAAAAAACATCCTAGCTCATTGGGATATGTATTTTTAAATTATAGCATGTCAGGATGATGGATTTATAGTACCGTATATGTAAGAACCCAGTTTTTTCTGCAAAATACTTTGTAATATTCTTGATGTTATTCCAGAGCAGTGCCCTCAGACGGCATGTGATTCCGTGCCCCGGAGTGGCCAGAATTAAATTTTCCATTCATTCACACTGTAAACGCCAAATAAATGGGATAACTCCTAAATGGTTCTTTAGATCAGAGATCCGAGTGTACGGATGGGTCCGGAATGATATTTTTACCCTTGGAACGACGTAAAACATGTCGGTGCGGGATGTCTGGACCCCTCTCTCGCTTTCAGAACGTTAAATGGATAAATTAATTAATTAATTTATTCGTTTAATGGTGAAACTCATGTATCTCTTAAACCATGGCTCATATTGGAAAACTGAGGGTACCATTGAGTCCAAAACGTGCCGTTTACCCTAGGAGGGGTGTAACTTTCGCGGGCGTGGCCCATTTGTGAAAAATGGCCCCGGGGGCGTTTTCATAATTTAGCGGATTCAGACATTAAATTTGATAACATTAAATAGAGGCCTCAGATTAAAATTCTAATGCGGCCGTTGCGCTCGGAGAATCGTTTTTACCCTAGGGGAACCCTTCTTTTTTGTCTGCGTCGGGAGCGGAATTGGGGGGCGAGTCGGGCCGGGGGATTTAGCATATATTTACTTAATATCTGCTTACTCCCCCTTACCCCCTTACCTCCCTTACCTGGATGGACGGCAGGCAGCAGCACCCTCCCTCTCCTCCTTCCTCCTCCTCCAAAACAGCAACGACGGATCAAAGGCAGTTTTGGACAAGGCTGATCTCGGATCGAGCATAGAAGCGTCGGCGTTCCGCCCGCAGGTAGGCGGATTTGAGTTTTACACCCTTTCCACGCATTAATTTCCATTTATGCTCAATTTCACCATTGGATCATCGAACGAAGCCCATAATTGCGTAGATCTCGTCCTGAGCTTTCCAGAATGATTTACAGATCGAATTTCCGACCACCGGATCGTTTCCGGTGGTCCTCTGAAGTTTTCCAGCCACGAGGTCGGTTTCCGACGGTCGTCAAGGTGGTCCGGTGGATGGCGGCGCGGGCAAGGCGTAGGGCGGCATGGCGGAAGGACGGCCGGCCGTCCGGCCGACTGGGCGGCACCTCACTATTGCGGGGCGGCATAGGCGGACTGGCCGAGGGTGCTGACTGAGAGCGCCGGCGAGGGGGACAGCCGGGGTCGCAGGCGCGCAACTGCATGGGGAGACCAGGAACCACCGATGGCGGGTCATCGCGTGGACGCGACCGGCCAGCTGTCCGGTCGGTGGAGGAGGCCGCACAAAAGCGTGTACCTCACAGGAGGCGGCCCGCCGGTTCAGCGGGACCGGGCCCAGCGGCTGGGCCGCGGTTCCGCGGGCTGGCCGGACCGGGCCGGTCCGGCCCTGGTGTAATCCCCTTTAAAATATTGAACGCCCATATTTTGAGCTACGGGCATCCGTTTTGCGCGCCGTCTGCAACGGCATGGACCTGACGTCGAGGCGTAATTTTTGGGATCATTTTGGGAATTTTTAATTCCCGAAACGAGGGGCCTCCGAGGCATGGTGCATTTTTAAGCGAATTGTCTTTTTTTGGGGGAACTTGTTTTGGACGGCGCAGACATGTCCGACGTCCGTTTTAAGCGCTGTCAGGGGCGTCTGGACCCTGGCGCCAAGGAGAAGCTTTGCAGGGTCGTTTCAGGCGTTGAGGCTGAAGATGAGGCATGGGCCCCACGACCCGTCTTTTGAACTGTGTGCAGCGTATCACAACTTTTTCATCGGACGCCCGTTCGGGGCATGCGAGCAGTCGGTTTTTGGTGTTTTTCCGAGAGAATTGCAATGACGCAATCCGCCCGCTTTAATTCTGCACGATATTGCAGGCCCCATGAGAACTGTTTTGGGAGTTGGCTGTGTTTTTCCAGTTTTATCACCGGGAAACCGTTTTGGACAAGTGAATAGTCCATTTTGTGTAATTTTTCGAGAGGATCGCAATGGTGGGATATGTTCATTGTGTTTCTCGACCAGGATGCAGGTACCACGTAGCACCGCTCGTGTGTGGTGTGCCGGAATGCATCTTTTTCTCCGGATATCTGTTGGGCTTAAGTGAGCAGTCCTTTTGACGTGTTTTCCCGGGGGGATCGCAAGGGTGCGACGCCCCCAAATGTTTTTGGGGCAGAGGCTCAGGATCAGAAGACATCGTTTGGGCATGAGGCAGTGTTGGTGACTTTTTCTTCGGATATCCGTTTGAGGTGAGTAAGTAGTTGATCTCCCATGTTTTTCTACGTGGATTACAACGGTGTAATCTGTTCAGGCGAGCAGAGCCTCATTCACGATCTTATTAAATGGGGAAATTTGAAGGTTCCCCAGTGGCAGTTCTTCTACTATGTTTGTAGTGGACCCTTGGCATGTGATCATGTGCATTCCCATGTAAGTGATGTAAATGCTTGAAGAGATGTTTTTGGTTGTGCCTCAGCTGTTGAGCTGGCTGGTTGGAGTTTTTACATTACGTCTTCGCATTGACGTTGGGTGTCATGTGCACGATAGCCTTTGGGCTGGAACGTGGTATACTCTAGGAGTATACGGTAACACTAAGAGGTACTTGTGGATGTTTGTACCTGAGAACGTTTGTGCGCTTGGTTGGGGTTGACTTGGGGCCACACGTCGTGTGGGACCCATGTGCGTGTCATGTTCTGCTTTACGTACTTTTGACCTCTTGCGATGTAGAGGGTTCCTCTGTTCTTGTTTGTTGACCACTAGGGTGGAGTTTTCCCCAGGTTCTATTCTCTTTTGTTGACAAGTCGGGTTGAGTTTTCCCCAGGTCTTGTTCTCGCTTGTTGACTGGAAGGGTTGAGTTTTCCCCCGGTTCTATTCTCATTTGGCCGTTAGAGATGGTTTGGTTCCTCTGATTCTTCATCTATGAGGGGTTTCCGTAATGTGCCCCTTCCACTGAACTGCAGAACCGTTTACGACTACGTGTGCTCGTACAGTGTGGGTGTTCTCCCTCTTTCTGGGATGAGTTGTCTTAGTCCGCATCGACAGTGACTCAATGGATTGGAGCGTGATCGCCCTGGGAGCCTGGGGAGTTTCTCCCATTGCTTTGTGTTCCCTGGTAGAGTTATTTTGGATTCAGTGTGACCAACACTTCACACAGGCACCGATTCTCTACCCAGGAGGTTGTTTCCAGTAGGGCTGAGGTTGTTTCCAGCAGGGCTGAGGTTGTTTCGAGCAGGGCTCGCCAGTGGGTTACCATCCAGTAGGGATGGCTAGTACACCAGTGTTCACCTAGCAGTACCATCCAGTAGGGATGGCCAGAGCAGTTCTGGGTTTACCTCCAGCGGGGTTGGGAAATGGTTTGTGATGCTGGGTTTACCTCCAGTAGGGATGGGCAGTGTTCCACGATTTTGGGCTTACCTCCAGTGGGGCTGGTTAGTGGTCCCTGGTGCCAGGATTACCTCCATCTAGGCTGGGCAGTGGCCCCCGATGTCGGGTTACCTCCATCTGGGCTGGCCAGTGGTCCCATCGCCAACATTAGTCGTGTCTCCCTCTAGTGGATTACCCTGTTATGGGACTGGGAAGTGTGGCACCCGTCGACTCTTGCAGGGTCTGCCTGTAGTGGGAACCCGTAGACTTCTAGGGACCCTCCAGCGGGGCTGGGCAGGGGGTCACCTTTCGACTTTGAGGAGACCTCTCAACTGTGGGGCAGTAGTGAGTTATGGTTTGACGTTCTCCCAGAACACTCAAGTACAAGAATCATTTTCCCCCACCGAGATGTGTCCTTGTGACGTGACCTAAAACCATGTGGATGAGTCTTTGCCTCCCAAAGTGGATATTGTTGAGGTGCGGTGGTTTTATCCCCTTGACTTGTAGTTCGGGGTGGACGTGCGAGATGCTGGGCATCGATGGTGTTTTTTTCTGGGACTATTGGCGACTCATTTTTATTAGGCTGAGCTACGGGATGGAGATCCCCATACGATCTTGTTCGGGCTTCTTGATTGAGCATATGAATATGTATATACCTTGTTCCAGTACCCACTTCTTGGGCTTGGTTACTCTCCATCCAGGAGAGGCGAAGACGTGCGGGGTATGCCACAGGCTTTCCGTGTCTATCTTCTTGTGGTTGGATGAGTCTACTCTCCTATTATAGGTAGCGAATACTCGATGAGAAGTTCATATTATCACTATTTCCATCTCCTTGTGTTTGTATGAGTCTACTTCATTTCTCTTGTTGGGTTGATCTAGTCTCTTTACTGCACTATTAGTTGTACTCCTTTACTTTTTCTGTTCAATATACTACTCACCCTTCGGTACCTCATTTGTTGCTCCCTTGAGCCTTCGGGGTATCCTACTGAGTATTTTTATACTCACCCCTTCTTGGGCTTTTCCCGCACTTGGTGTGCCCTTGTAGACGACGGATAGGTTGGTCGTGACGTCAGAGGAGCATAGGAGTTCCGGAGATTGGACCACGTGCAGTGGTCGTAGTCGGGTTCCAAGTGGGGAACCCTTCCAGCTGTTTTTATTTTTTTTCACTTATTTCCGCGTTGTGGCACTTTTCTGGTTGGGCTCTTGTTTTTCCCCTTTAATTTTCAGTTTAACTTCAGCTTCTACTTTGTACTGTTGGAGGTCGATGCACTTGTGGTTTATTTATAGCAGTTGCACTTTACTCTGCCTGTCTGTTCTCTTTTACTCTGCACTTTTTCATTGAGTGTGCCACGTGTGTGTGTGTAAAGGTACTTAGGAAAAGGCCTCCCCATGTTATTGTGCCTTCGGCACTGGTCGCCAGCACCTGGCCTCTAGAGGCGGGATTGGGGTAGTTGCGGCTCGAGCCCGAGTAGGGGCGGGTCGTGACAGTATACTATATAGTGTTTGGTTAAATTGCATGAAAATTACCATATACTACTCTGTATATGATATTTTCATGTGTAGGTATAAGGTTAATATCTAAAACCTATATAGCACCAAACATGTGCCTCATAAGGGAATGTTCAAATGTTTCATTCGACACCTATGATCATTTCTCCTAAATCTACCTAATAGCAGGTTATAATCCTTCATTGGGAAGATATAATATTTCCTCCATGG
Source organism: Viscum album (assembly GCA_963277665.1). Classification (NCBI taxonomy): domain Eukaryota; kingdom Viridiplantae; phylum Streptophyta; class Magnoliopsida; order Santalales; family Viscaceae; genus Viscum; species Viscum album. The sequence continues at coordinate 1,861,767,921 of OY728120.1, read as the reverse complement.
TCTATTTATAAAATAGAGGATTATATATCTGTTTTTTACCCATAAGTCTATGATGATTCAAAAAGTATTCATGACATAAAACACTCATCATTAGGGACAACAAGAAAACACATAATGATGAAATTCCCATTTTCCCTTTTCTTTAATGTGGGGAGATTAACTCAATATTATTATGAATGTTTCCATGGTCATATGTGGAATAATGATAGTCTTCCGCCTCCTTTGATGATTCGTAGAGACCCTAAAAGACCTCATTAAGTAGATTTGTTAATCCTGTTATAGGTAATAATGCCACATAAGACACCAAGTCATTGTTGGATATTAATTTAAGGACTCCCATCTCTTACATGGCTTACAGCCTTCCAACATTCATCTTCTATGTTATCAAATTTATTACCACTAATATTTCCTAAATCATTCATATTATTCTATAATTAAATACATATAAAATGATCCACTTCCTTTAATTCATAGTTGGGACATGCCTACATATTATTTCTCAATATTTACTATGTTCCATTATCTATTTACACAATAGTGGATGAATTCAATCATTCTTTAAAAGACTATATTATTTGAAGATATATATCAATGGAACTACTTTGTAAACTTCTGGTAAAATACTTGAAACACTCTATAATCTAATCATATATATATTCTTATGTTATTTCTACCAATACCTACATTATGTATGTGGTTCTTCTATTAATGATGACATCTCATGGATATAATGATGATAGAATAACCTTAATATAATCTCACATAATTATGTGAACACCCTCCTCAAAATAATATTTCCCCATCTTTCAGGAATTAAAAACATCATCTTCTTATAATTTTCATTCACCTTAAAAAACAAAACCATCAACATGAAATCACCATTGATTAATATGAAATGAAATTTACTAAGGTGACACAGTTTCCCATTCATTCAAACTATAAACATCAATGTAATATTTCACCTACAATTTTGGAGTATCCATCCCAAATTGGGTAGTCCTTCCACATTAACATTTCTTTTTTAATTGGAAAATCCTTCTAAAACATCAACTAAATGATCTAAAATAGATGATTTTTGTTGAAATTCCATTCAAATGATCCATTGAAAAAGGAAAAAACAGAAAATATTTTTTTTGTAAATGTTGGGATACCTATAATATAACATTGTTGAGATGACAATTTGGATGACATTTTATAGAGGTTTATACATATCATCCATGATGCGAAGATGATAAAAAATCATGTGATTCACATAATTATAATTGAATTAGAGACAAAATATTACCCCAATGTATTTCCCAGAAGTTTCAAATCTATGGGTTTTCAAATGGAAATGGAAACTGCATAAATCATACATAGAAAATATATTTTAGTGAGTAATTGTGGAATAATATATCAAATGAATTATTAAATAGAATGAATCACATGGGGAGGAAGTCTTAATAAATAAGAGACTTGTATATATCTAAATCAACCTCATCAAAAATTTTTAATTATCATGTCTCAAACATCAATAATTTCATCAACTAAACATAATCAGAGACCCCACTTCATATTTTAATGATGATCTGAATAGAACTATGTAGGACAAGGAAATAAAATCCGTGAATGTATATAAAGGTGTAGTAACATCCATGATTTAATGCATTCAAACATGGGGAACTCCAAACCTAATTCACCCTCAATTGGATGACATAAATGTGAGTCAATATAAACTTTTGAGAACCCTAGAAGAGAAACCACATATGTAATAGAGGTACCCTCCCCCAACACTATAGGAGGGAAATTTAATTATTCCTAGAGACATTGGGTATCACCTCCATATCTACACACCAACACCCATATATAATCTGGGGTTGAATACATGGATTATCTATAAAAATTTCCATTATTTTAATTATTTAACGGATAATGGATAATGTAATAATTTTTTTATAAATATATTTTCTATTTTTTATTTTATTTTTGAATTTAAATGGAAAATTTTTAAAGGGTTCTGTAATGTTAGGACTTATAAATATGATGTCTAGGACTGTCGATTGGTCTTTGATGATAAATCATAATTAGTGTTAAGGCAATAGCTGATGAAATATATTATTTTATTATTTTTTATGATGTAATGATTTCGAGAATGATATGTATTTTGTATGATACCTTATATTTAAATATTATTGTTTTTATTAAATTTTAATTTAGAAATTTTTTTAATTAATTATTTTCTCAATTGGGTCATAAATTGTGTTAGGTGAACTTATATTATGATACAAGTGAATTTTTTGAGATATTGGATTATAATAAAATATATTATCTGTATATTGATGTTTTTATGGTTTTTTGGTCTTTTATCCAATTTTTAAAATTTTATTATTTTACATGAATATAATATATCGTATTAATGTGCTATTTTAAATATAAATTGATATTATTATGATGATGTATTGTTTTTCATTTTTTAAGGTAAATGTTTTCTACATATGTTAAATATAATAACCATGGTTCTAGTAAATGATCCTTGACACATTAAAGGTGGGATTCAAAGACATTAAATCAACATAATTTTCAAAAAAGGAGGATTCCTAGTTGGTTCAATTTATACAAATATACATTGAAATATCATGTTCCATGAATTAAGCTATTTTTATTAATAATTTTATCTCTTTGAGATATTTAAATTAAAATAATTCTTATTTATCATTTATAAAAAATGAGATATCAGTCCTAAAAAGTAACCATGATCTCAAAATATACCCAAATATATCCTTTGAATATACCATCTCATTATAAGGTATATTTATATAGGAAATTTTAATATTTTTGGTATAATAATCTATTGTAATGTTTTTTTATTTTTATGGGAACATTTTTTATTGAAAATTGGTCTTCATTAATATTATTAGTTGTTAGATACATGATAGATAAACTATTATGGGAGTGGGATTACTGAATAAATATATCAAGAACATAAAAATTATATAAAATGCATATAGGAAAATGTTGTGTAATATTGTTGTACTATTATTGCGAATTTATAAATTATAATTTTAATGTATTATTTATGAATGTCAAATTACAATTAATATCTAACATATAAAATAATTAGTTATCCAGATTTCTTATTTTAATAAAAAGACCTATAATTTTTTTGGATTTTCCATGATTGATATATATAGGAAAGCCTATGGAAATTTAATTTATGTTCAAGGGAGGAAGTTGATGAACATTTACATTATCTTAATATATATTTATTAGAATAAATTGAATGTCATACATATATTATATTGGTTTATACAAGGTTTATAAATCAAATTAATACCCTTTAAAAACCATTAATTTTCATATAGTTTTTAATCATAAATTATTTATGATAAGAAAATTGGTTTCATTAAGAACATAGAGTTAGGGGAAATTATTTTTGAAATTCTGTACCAAATCATATATGTTCCCCGATTTCAATTGTTTGATTTATCAGTAATGATTAACCTTGCGAAAGAAAAATATTTTCATGATAATTTTCAAATAAAATTCATTTTATAGAAAACATAATTGTTTAATCATAATTTTATTTTATCATTTTCAAAATTTGGGGTAGAAAAAAAAAGAATTGTTTTAAGATGACTGAAAAGTTGATTGATTCATGATGCAGATGATATCCCACATCATATAACAGTTTAAGTAATAATAAAAGAGATTAAAATTGAAGAATCATGTTGAAATGTAGAAAACAATTATCGAAGACAAGAATCAACATTTTGAATCATTTATTCAGTATTCAAACATTGATGGAAATGAAATTTGTGAAGAAGATATTGTGAAAAAGGGAATATAAAACAAATCATGTTGTGTCTGGACCTGAAAAATATTTTCCATGACTTCAATCAAACAATAATGCCTTAAAAACAAATATAATGTGGATAATTCTATGAATGATCTTCAATACAAAAATTGATGAAATTATATCACAATTAACATTTGAAAATTCCCTAACTAGACATTTAAATAATTGGATTTGATATAATAAATTCTAGAACATCCCTTAAGGACCCCATTATAGTGTTGGAATACTATGAAATGTTTATTGAGAAATTAATTGCACCAAATGTTTCAATTTAGGATTATAAATTTATGGTTATTAATTACTGGAATGATATTAGCCAATATAGGGAAACAATCATTTCATTGAGGAATAGGATAGATGTCATTTAGGTTTTATTTTCCTCATTTTATTAAATTTATTTCAAATAGAATACGTATTTTTATTTTTATTATGTTTTTAATTATTTTTCCTATATATCCTTTAATCTCTATTCTCACCTACACATTCATATCGAACACGTATAATGGAAATATAACCTCATGGGGCTTGTTTTTTTGTGAGGTTTCATTTCATTACCATATTCTTCTCAATAAAACATTTAACATATAAATTTTATTTATGATCAATATGGGTATGCGCGTGGGTGTGGTCACCATCCACCATTACATTACATCAATATCATATTTGTTCTTAAATTAACATCATTTAAATCCATTCACTATTGAAAAATCAACATATGATAGATCATAGGATGTTTTATGTTATGAAACTACATAGGATAGTTTCATTCCTAGAAAGATATTACACTCTAAATCATATTGTTTATTTTAATTTCTTATTAGTGGAAGAATAATTAGGTGCATCAAATTTATTTCCTAGGCATGTAAAATTTCACACTCAAGAAATATTATAATAGTAATTCATGAATGGTAAATCAAAAATTTATAGTCCAATTGAATTTGAACATCAATTATTGAATAAGAAATTAATCCACATATACAAACCTTATACCCAGTCCATTATTTTCTAAGTTTGTCATATTTTGAATAATTATGTTTCTATATATTTATAATTTCATTCAAATAATTTTTAATAATAACATTTATTATAATTAGAAATAATAAAAACCAAAAATAAAAATTATTGATTTTATCACGTAAAAATACTCAAGTGAGTCAACCATGGTAAGCCTATTTGATACATTAGGAATATATCTTGGGGATTTACACCAATTAACATTAAAATTTTATTAACATTTTTCCATTTTCGATGAACCAATACATCCTTCATTAGCTAATTTCTTTTCAACATATTTTAAATATTTTCATTGATTAAAAAAATCACAAATACAATGTATATAAATTAATATTATCATTTACTGGTAGACAAATAATTGGTGAAAAAATATAAATTAGTGAGAAAAAATGATGTAAAAGAAAAATTTCAATGGATTGAACAAATTGGGCAGGTGACGAAGAGCCAATGTGAATGGTTAAATAAAAATATGCATGAATTATTAAAGTAAATAGTACCTAAACTATAGAAAGATCCTAAAATAGTGGTGGATTTAATCTTTTGTCTTATAATTGATGTTGAAGATCCTTAATAAGTGATGGTTAAGGTACCTAAATATTAATTCATCCCCTATCGGCCATTTTTATATGAGATTCATGAAGGAAAATTCAATAAAAATTTATGAATGGGATATCCTGAAAACATGAATAAATTTTTGAGATAATTTTAATTAATAAAACATCAATATTATTTCCCTTCCCATATAATTTAGACTAATCACCATATCTATAACTATATTTGTCCAAATTAGATGAAGAAACCACCCAAGTGGTTTAATTTTAAGAAAGAATCTGTGACACTGACAAACATACTCTATCTACTACCATTCAACTCCATGATTAAATTTACAAAATAGAATATAATGATGTAGATCAACACAAGGTTATAATCCTTTAATGAACACAATTTCATTAAATTTTTATAAACAAAATATATTATTTGAAATATTATCGTATATTTTAAATAGAATTGGGTCACTCTTATTTTTTATTAGAGGAAGATGATGATCAGAAATACACTCCAAATGAATAACACATTGAGCTTATGAATACATTAGACATCTATTAGTGTAAATTAATGACGATATCCATATAGTTATTACTGATCAAATAGTGAAAAAATAATCCTACATAAAATGGGAATGTTTGAAAATCAATTCATTATGATTTAATTTTGTTCAAGTAAAATTTTATCCTATCGTACCATTTTATTACATATTTAGTTTATAATATCTAGAGAAAAACAGGATAATTGAGATTTAGTTTCACAAATAGATACAAATTAGTATGAGGACTCATATCTTCTTTTATCCTACTATTTATACTATATATCCTTTCCCTAGGGTTGGATTTGGTGATCTATATCGATGTAGTCCTCAAAAAAAATGTAGATGATTTATAAACTTGTTAAGGAAAGATGGGGATGAATAAATCAAGAACCCCCACCCCCCACTATTAATCCAAAAAAATCATCTGTTACTTCCCATTATGTGGTAGTAAAATCCTAGGCACCAATTAGGGGATCAAACCTAGAATTACCATTCTGTTCTTTTATTTTCTTCACAATAATATATTTTATAATTTATTTTAGAAATAAATTAAAACATTTTAATATTTAACCACATTCAATTTTTGAGCATACATTGATATGATCTGTGTTCTACAATAATTAATTTTTTTACAGTTCCTTCAAATAGGCACAATGAAATATGAGTTGAAATTCATGAAACTATACATAATTCTCTATATGAAAATGGTTCACTATATGAATTTAAAATTCATGTAATCATATTTTGTAGAACATGAAATGTGAAATAGAACCTAAGAATTCCTAGTTCCAGTATAAATAATGTAATGGGATGAGTTTATATTCTTTATTTTAGGAAAATTATTTAAAAACCATTTTTTAGCTACAAATGAAATTATAATCCCAATTTTGAAATCTTGCACTCTAGTAACAATCTTGGAGATCTATGTTGCATATTATAATCATTATTACATAATTCACATTTCATTATTGACTTGAATTTACATTTAAAATGGGAAATTAATGTGTATAGATAATAATTAGGGGTAAATTTGAAAATTCTCGACTTGTTTATAAAAGAGGTTGTCCTTGGAAATTAAATTCTTATTTCATTTTTCATGGTTTGAATTTCTAAAATTGATAACAAATGAGTTGTGTTTTTGATAATTTACATGATTAATTTCATAAAAATCTATGGAATAATTCCTAATAACATTTACAAACACATATTTTGAAATTTATATATACTATAATCATAGATATCTGGGAATTTTTTGTTCAATAGCATTCTTAGCATCTTTTTAATGATATGATTTAATGATTCGCTTTTATTATGATTGTGTCATTAGATTTTTGATCACTTTATCTATGGAAACACCATGACATTGAAACCTACAATTTCTCATAGAATAAAATAATGATTTTATGAGGAAACGAGACTTGTTATAATCCTATTATATCCATTCCTATATTACCCATAGTATTTTTCATGATGTATAAAATATTAATAGTGGGGGAGATGTCGTCCAAGTGAGATAGGGATATAGTTCATCATGGAGATTTTTCTAGGATTTTTTGGCGATAATTTTTTTATTCCATATTTTCATTCATTATACATTATAACTCAATAATATTTAAAAATAAGAAAAGGAAAACAGAAAAAATTGCTATGCCTTAGAATATGAAATACTCATCATTGCATGAGTATTTCATTGAGCATACCTTTCTATAAAATGAGTTTTACATAAGATTAATAAAACCCTCATGTTATATATATATCACTCATTTCCCACATACATAAAACTTTAAAGTCATTTAAACCATAATTCAAGGTTCTCATGATTAAATTCGTACCCTGTCATTATGTGGTGGAGATGTTAGATGGCTTACAAGTATATAGTAAGTTACATGTACATGGGGTAAGAGAATAAATCTATTATATTTATTACCGTGATAAATGAGAGAAAATAATTAAATTCTTGTACAATTTAGTGTGGATGTCATATTAATTATGAATTCATAAATTAATATTAAATTAAGTAGAAACATTGTTTTTATAAAGAAGAAAATAAAAAATATGATTTATTTATTTTTATGAAGATTGAGGCATTGGAGAAATTATTTTATGTGAAATTTTAATGTTTATTTTTAATTATTGAATCATTTTTTGGTTTATATTATTTTTATACATGAGTAGAATACAATTAATTTCTATCATTTTTAAGATTAATTTCTTTTGGACAACCAATTTCTACATTTGGTGAAATCAAAAGAATAATAATCTGCATGATTAATTTAATTTAATATACATTATTTTTAAAAATTAACTAATTAATCCATACTATAAAAATATTTTTTTGAAATTTTTTATAGGATAAAATAAATGATTGAAAATGAGTTAAATGAAGATGAATTGATGATGATGAGGATGTCCGACAACAAAAAACATGTCAAGGCCCAAGTATGGAGCTCAATGATATCAAAACAAGATGAATGTGAGAGGAAGATACTATAAATTAATAATTCATGCCAAAATTCTTCTATTCAGGATGTGAACATCAAGGGAGAATATTTTTTTGATGAAGAGGCTATAAAACATCCAATTTGGAGAAGATCTCTGTGTTTCACGACATGAAACATATGGGTTACTTAGTGACATAACCCAAACTGTCACCTAATGATTTCATAACATGCATGAATCACTGATTGTGATTCACTATTAATATTTAAAATGTGAAATCAGTCTTTTCATAATTGAATTCATTGATGGGAACATGAAATAATCTACTTTGATAAAATTATTAATGGAATTCTAGTTGAATAGCCCATTTTCATGGGATAATATTTTGTGTAACACCAAGATATTTGTATAAGGAAGGTTTTTTTATCACAAATGTTATACGATACACCAAGATAATATTGTGTTAAATGCAACCCCAGCTTATATTGTGGTATACAAAACACTATTCTTGGTATTTATTACACACAATTTCTAGTTCGTATTAATGAATTCATTTCCTGCAAAACCATGTATATGTGAAAAACATAATAATTAACGTATTCATCTTAATTGAGTGTATGAATAATATTAACTATCTTCTAAAAAGATAGTAATATTTAAGTAGTTGAGTCTATAAAATTATATAGTTACTCTTGATGGATTTTATATCTAATAAATTCAATATAATGATTAAAATTCATCTTTTGTATTTTCTAAACATGATGTAAGAAGAAATTCAAAATTTTTAGATAAAAGAAGTATTTTTTTAAAAAAATGATTCTTCGTCATATCACCAATTTCAAATCAATTTAATGAAACTATATTATAAACATTTTATTAAAATAAACTTCTAATTTTAAATATAAATATAAAAATTTAAGATGATTGATTTTTTGTGATTTTTCTAATAAGATTCATTTTTTATAAATACTGAAAATACAAATTTTTAATCAAAACATTATTTTTTATTAATTTCCTTATATAGTAAAATTATTTCTGGTATTAGTTTTAGATTTTAATTAGTTCATTTTTATACAATTATGGTTTTTATAATAATTTTATTCATGAATTTATTATGAAAAAATTTTCTATTAAAAATGGTCATATTTAAAAGAATTGTTTTTCACGATATCTTAAAATATTTATTTCAAATTTAATTTTGTAACTTATGTGTTTTGAATACTAAAAATTCTATGTAACATTTTTATTTAGGAGTTAGAAATGTGGTAAGTATTTCCATTTTTTCTGACTAATATGAATAATAACGATGGTAAATTTTATTACCATGGTAAAGGGAAAATATGGTAATTTAGGTAAAAAAATAAAACTATAATGTCTATAAAATGACAAAAAATGATAATTTTTTTTGATGGATGTAATTCATCCCATTACACCTAAAGATCTAAATTATTTCGTTTAATGGATAGATTTCCATGAAAAGGAATTAAATAATATTTAAATAATATAAAGACAGAAAGTGTCATTTCCATTTTCATTAATATATATTAGGTGTCCACATAAAGATAAATGGATGCTATCAAAGAATATATATTTTTTATCTTAAATAATATATTTCGATAATATAACACTATTTTTTACATTTTGGGTCCATTTGATAAATACTATAGTATTTATAATATTTTATTTGAGGAAAATTTAATGATGTCACATTTATCTTTTTAATTATATATCAATTTTAATATATGGTTATGGAAAAGACAAATATTACTATAAATACCCATTTTAAAGATAAATTTTTTTATCTTCGTAAATTATTAGTAATTTTTAGAAAAACATTAATTGCCTTAATGGTTTATATATTGATGACACATAAATTATTTAATTTGTGAAAAATCAATAATCTAATTTTTATTAAAATGATAACATCCATTAAATGGAATAAAAAATTACCAAATATTATTGGTTGAGTATATAGTGAACATAATATGTAATAATTTACTATGTATAATTTTTCCAATTTTAAGGTTTTGGATTATTTCACAATCTCATTTTAATCTGAGATTTTTTATACGTATGTATTTACTAGGGTATAATTATCATCCATGTCTATATTTCCTAAATATGTAATATTATTTATATTCTTATATAATTTTTATTATAAATTTAAATCATTAATTATTTTTTATAAAATGGTATGGAAGGAATGATTTTTTTTGTTATTTGATATGAGGTAATTTTTGACATTTCAAGAAAAAGTATGAGGATAGTTTTTTTATAAAATTAAATTGTATGAAGGATTTTTACACTTTCATTAAACCTTATTTCAAGGATTCATAGTTCCCACAATTTCATTTGTAATTTAAATTAAATTCCATTATTTTAAAAACTCACGGTATTTTTAAAAATGAAATCATTTCTGGAGAAGATATGATATTTTACTGAAGAATTAATTCCATGTGTTTTCATCAAAATTATGTTCCATATAAGATGAATTTATATAAATACTGTTATTTTACTATCCCTATTATTCTATGACTTTATTGTTTTTATAATGGAATTATTTTTAGCAAATAAATTACATTTATATGGATTATTATGGAATGATGTTTAAGAAACCCAATTTATTTCATCGGTTATGCTATGGTGAATGATTTAAGTTATTGTGGAACATGTAAGATAGATTTCTTAATGAGATGGGTGGGACATATATATTAATCCAAATCATTATGTAATTATTTATATCTCATGAGATAGACATGAATAAAACAATAAATAAAAATGGATCAGAAATATAGGGCTGTAAAAGAATGAAAATTTGGTTTAGTAATATAAGTATACAATGGGGAGTGAAGTCTGTTCTTGAATGAAAATTATATACTTTGAAAGTATTCGTAATTAGACTAGGATAATATGGGAATTATTTTCAATTCATACAAATTTTCCATAATTCCATGTTTTATTCAAATGGTATTTTTTCATGTTTTATATTCCTTTATTATTTTTTCCTTATAAACTGCCTTGATTTTTTTTATGAATCATGATTTATATATTCAGAATTTATGTTCTTTTTTACATTCTTATGTTTATGTTTTGTTTCATGTAGTACATATTTACCAATATATTGTCTTTGACCTCAACCTTTTTATGTTTTATTTTCACCAGGATATAAAGAATGGTTTCATCTTTCACCATGTCATATGATTGTGTTCCTTGTTTCCAAGGACACTAAATTAATATTTTCATTGGTCATCTAGTTGTGTAATGTGTTATGTTTTACAAAAAATTGATTTAATATCCAGGGATATCAATCTTGGGTCGTTAGATTACGACTCATTTATTAGGGGATTTATGGAACATGGGGGTGTGATTGTTTCATATAAATTGATTTCATAGTAGGATTCAAAATGATATAGAATAATATATAGATTTATCCATTGTGCTAAGGATGAGGGTCTCTTCTGTTTTAGGATTTCATTCTATTTTTTTATTTTAATTAATTTCCTATGTTTGTCATATTCATATCATTATTGAAGTTTCTCTTATTTTTAAACTAATCTCTCTTTATTTTAATCCTCCAACCTTCTCCATTTTCATATATTATTATAATTTAATACAGAATACTTATGTATTATCTTTGGGAGAGGTCCATAAGTGTTCCCATTTTTTAATGAATAAATTCATTTTCAATTTAATTTTAATTTTTTTGTATGAGTGAGACGCATATGGGTACAGATATCATCCACCAGAATTGAACATTAAATATTATTTCTATTAATAAAATTTCAATAATTAAATCCATTCTCTTAGGTAAACCCATTATATGATAGAGTTTTGGATTAACGAAATGAATGAAACAACATACAACAGTGTTTGGGCTTTAATGTTATGACACTCTTAATCAATATTATTATCATACATCACTGTAATAGGACGATAAATTTTGTTTCATGGTTATATTTCTTATTTATATTAAATTTAAAAATAAATATAATAAATAATACTAACTAATCAATGATATTTAAAAATTAACTATCAATTTATAATTTAAATAGTATCAAATGAATAAGGAATGAACCTTGGTATCCAAACCCTACAACCAAGAAATTTATATTTCCCCCATTATTTTGGTCATATCTATGTTCTGAGAGATTTATAATTTCATTCACATTATTTTTTTCCCAAAATCAATTATTTTTTATAAATAATAAAGACAAAAATATAAAAAATGAATTAGTAATAGAGATTGAATCGCAGTAAATATCCACATTTGAGATTACCATGGTTATCTAGTATAATGAAAAATTATAATAAATTATACCCTTTACACCATACAATAATATTTGTGTCACAATGAAAAGAATAATAATTATTTAAAAGGGACTAATGTATTAGTAAAATTTTCATTAACCCCCCTAGAGACCTTCTTTTTTCCATAAAGATTTTATTTTTTGTAATATAGTTAAATAATAGTTTTTTTAAGATGTATGGGGTATTATTTTACATACATTCATGTAATATAATTTCAAAAAAGTTGTTAATTAAATAATTAAACATAAATATTAATTTAGAACTATTTTTACAATGAAAAGTATAGGTAAATCCTCCCCCATTAGATGGTATTAAAACAATTCCCTTTTCATTTTCATTTTAATATTTATATTTATAAATAAATGTAATTTTAGTTCACATAATTCAATATAAGTTCCTCACAAGGAATATAATTAAAAAATTATGGTTTATTATATTTTGTTATCTATATATTCCATTTAATCATTTCAGTTAAACACCATCTATTCAAAATATGTAAAATTATTTCATTTAAGTGGATTTATTCTCAATTAACCTATAGTGCTCTAGGAGTTGTTAAAATTGTGATATAAATTTAGCGAATGTATTATATTATTTTTTGTATTGTGGATTTGGGAATGGAATTACTTATTTATTCTAAAAATGGGGTTTTGTATTTTAGAAGTGTCATTGGTGATGGTGGGAGCCAATGTTAAGTGGGAGGGGTGGTTTATATGAATTCATAGCTAGTGCACTATTGGTGAACAATTTTAAACATTCTAGATTCTAAAAACATTTAGTTAGATTTAGATACATCGGTTGTTATGTGATTGTTTATTAGAAATTATTTATAATGGAATTATTTAATGTTTTAATGAAAATGTGTTTTTTAATCAAGAATTCACCATCTCTCACTCGTTTCCACCTTAAATCATGAGTGTTAAAGATTGGTATTTTTTTGGGAATTTACAACATTTCATAACTCATTAGTCCTTATTTTTAAAAGTTAAATCATTACATAATCATTATTTCCCTCCCATTTTATAAATACCAATATGTCACATAGGTTTCCTAAATCTATGTAGCTTTTTGAGGGATTAAACTTGTCATGGAAATGACCAACTAAATGTTAGGGAACTTTCTTTTGATATTTTCAGGATCTCATGATGGGTTATTTTCCCAATATTGGTTACAAATTCCTCACCACATGAAGCTAGGGGAGTATTAATCATTTTATCGTCAATTAAATATTTCTAGGCTTTTTGTTAGATATTAAAATTCAATATATTTTACAATATGGTATTGTGTTGTGTTTATGATGGTTGATTTAGTTGGTAATGATTTTAGTTTTATTGTATAAGGTAAGGGGATCCAATTTCTATCTAAATGTATTTGAAATCAATTTTGATAAATTAAAGAAATATAGAAATTATTTATTATGTAGTTAATAATTTTTTTGGAATTCATTTTTTGATTTCACTTTGGGATACTGTTAGATACATGATTATATTATATTATATCTATATATATGTAATAATGATGAATTTTTTTTGAATTAGATTAGTAAAGATATATTATTTACATCATTAAGGGTTAAGTTATCTTGATTTTAGAAATATAATTATATTATCATCGTGGGTTGTGTTCTTTATTTATACAATCCTCAAGTGGTCTATATTAATGATTGGACTGAGGTTATTTTCAATTTTTTATTGTTTTATATCTTTTGATAAATGATATTATTTAATCCGATCATAGATTTCACTGTATTTAGATATTTATGATTGTAAACACAATTTACATATATGAGTAACACATTTCAGGTTTTCCTAAGTATCCCTATGAACTTCATATACTCACCACATGAACATTAATCTTAATTCACATGTAGATGATGCATGGATTTAGTGCTATGTTAGCTTTTTTGATGTAGTGATGGGATTTTTAGTGTTTTTATTTCGCTCTAATAGAGACTATATCTTGTTTTTTGGTGGTTATTCATTATTTTATGTTATTTTTTTATTAATTGTAATTTTATATACTTTTAGTATATTTTATTTAATATTTTCTTCGATAACCAAGTGTGTGACTGATTAAATATTTATAAATTATGGTTTCAAATGAATTATTATAATATATCATACTAAAATTGTGGAAATTCTTAATCCACCATCACAAGATTATATACTATTAAATTTTATGGTCCTTATAAAGACATTTAGTAATGTTCGTCAATATCATGGTTGAGTTTATCTACTTATTTTAGGTCATAAAATTAAACAGAATACCAACGTGATTAAGAAACATTTTCCATTATTATGATAGGATGTTTAATAATCTATATGAATTCTATAAAAATACAAAATCAATATCATTAAAATTATACTTTTTCTTTCACAGGTGATCCAAATACAATATATTATGTCCAACTTGGAATATGATCTATTCATTTTTTCCATTCATACATGTATTTTCCATAAATAACTATGATAGGATTAGATTCACATACAAAAATCATCATCATCCTATGAGTATCATGAATCATAAATGATTAATTTTGTATTATTATATATTTGTTTGAAAATTCATTCGATCATTATTATTATTATTTTTTATACACGTGTTATGAATTGATTGAGAATATAGGTTTGGTATAAATTTTATAGTTAATTATATTCAATCAATCCTTTTTCATAATATTATGTTTCATTATATAATATTTTAATTCCACAAAATTGTAAATGAGTGAATCAAATATAGAAGTAACTCGTGGACTATATAACCAATGTTAAATTTCTCATTCCTTTAGTGACCTAATTATTAATGTTATATCTTCCACCTTATGATCTAGTGTAAATTATATTTAAAATTAAAAATTATTATAATATTATTGGAGTGTATATTGATATAGAAATAGTTATAAACAGAAAACGTGTTTTATACTTTTTTAAAATGATGTTTTGGTGATTTAATGTGTTAATAATATAATTTTATGTATTCATTTTTTTAAATAACATCTATTCAATGTTAGAATTTGATTATTTATTTGGAATGATAAATTTTGGTTTTCAAATAATGAGTAATTTTTTATTTCCAAAATGATATGTTAATTACTTTATTGGAACATTTATATCTAAAATTTTATTGGTTTGGTTTTAAATAACTTTTTAGCCTTGTTATATCCTATAGAAAAAACAAAATAAAATTTAAAATCGTCTTTTCCTTGGTGGATTTTTAATATAAAATATCTATTTAATTTCAAAGTTTGTATTTTAACCTAATTTTTTATGTGGTTCTTCTATGAACAAATAATTTAAGAGAAATTTTAATTTATTCTAAAGGTTTATGGATTTTGATGAATATTTTATTTTTCTTTCTAATATATTAGATTTTAAACAGTAGAATATCATTTGAACTATTTTTAATTTTTAAATAACATATTTTTTGTATCTTTTCATCATCTACCATAAAAATGTGGTTTTTAATTTAAAAGTATAATCACTTCTAAAATAATTTAAAAATAACAACTTTTATGTTGTTTATATATTTTTGAGGTTTTTGGATAACACCTACGACTCCTAGTATATCGGTATAGACATTGGATATAAGTTACCAATAATAGAATATTGATTTGGATATAGTAAAAGCATTCCAAATACCAATAAATGTTTATGGGGTAAGAAAAATGTTGAAAACATATAGATATTGGACAGTATGTTGTATTAATGATAAACTTACATTCTATAATGGAAAGGGATGTGGGTTAATAGTGATAGTTTATGTGATATTATATAGATTGGTAAAATATCATGACTTCGATTCAGTTTTAATGAATGTGTTTATATATAGGACCCAGCAATAATCATTTTATAAATTTTTAATTTTTAATTTACCCATTATGGATTTTTTTAGATAAATATTGATACAATAGGTAATTTTTAGATAAACTTTGTTTTGGTATTCCTGTGGTAGGTTTTTATTCCCTTTTTTATATTGTTTTACTTATTGAAAGAACTAGTTTTTTGTTCCATGGAATTTTTATTGACATTTATTCCCTATTATTTATATTATTTTATTAATTATATGTTTTTATTAGTAAAATTAATGGGAATGGAAACCATTGGGTGAAACATAATGTAAATTAATTATGTGTCTACCAATATTTTAATTGGTTTTTTAGTGGGGAAAAGATCCTAGATCTTTTAAATACGATATTATGTGGGATATATATGGTTTCATAAGAAATGGATAAATATTTTTTGTTTATATATATTATTATTCCAAAAAGGATAGGTTGGATTCAAATGATCTAAATGTGTAATTTTAGGTCAGTTTAGAAAAAACCAGTATATAAAGTGGAAGAAATTTGAGAATGGTGCTGACCATGTAACTTTAGAAATAGGTGGAGAAATTTTTTAACCATACATAATGATTTGGGTAAGGATAATGTCTATTCATTTTTGAAAAATGAATTTTTATTCCATAGGTTTTATTTTACACCAAAACAACCCAAACACCTTAAGTGATGGGTTAATTAGTGATTCCATGATATAAAATCAAACCATGCTTGTCCATGTATGGGAATTAATAAAATGTAATCCATCAATATTAATCAAACATCCAATGTTTTAAAAGATGAAATATAAATTTTATAGACATTAAATTTTTTTTAAGAAATTTACTCTGGAAAAGTACCGTAAATCAGTAATTTGTCTATGTAACATGGAAATCACTAACAAGTTATAATAATTATAATGGTTCTTGGTTCATAAAATTGACAATACCAATGGCTAAACCCTCTAATCACTAATCAAATCATTTCCTCAAGATGGAATAAAAAATTATTATTTTTATTTGTCAGTCAAAATTAATATAGAAATAATATTCAAAACAAAATTTCCAAAAGATTTTTTCTATATGTCAAAATCTTCTTAAACAATACCATCCTTCAAGAAGGTTTTCAATAATAAAAATTCTCAAAATTCTCTAGTTATAAAATATCTATCCATCTTCTCAGTTATTATATATTTTTCAAAAACATGTAATATTCCTCTATAATATCAATAATATTTAATAAAAAATTAATACTCATTTTATGTAACATGACATTGTCTTATTGGCCTCCAGAACATCCAACAAGGTAAAGTCAATTCTCCCATAAATGATCATATCATTCTTTTAATTTTTATTGATTCCAAATTTACCAAATTATAAAAAATATTAAAAACATGACCACCATAAAATTAGTATACTAACATTAATTCATTACTTTAATTCATTAAATATTTATATATATAAATCATTATGTCTATGATTTTAGCTGACAATACCATGTTTTTACCCACCTAAAACCTATTATCTTCTTGAACATTTCACTAAAATAATGATCATCTGCACAACCTCTACCATGATAATAT
Source organism: Viscum album (assembly GCA_963277665.1). Taxonomy (NCBI): domain Eukaryota; kingdom Viridiplantae; phylum Streptophyta; class Magnoliopsida; order Santalales; family Viscaceae; genus Viscum; species Viscum album. The sequence goes on along the minus strand of OY728120.1, from coordinate 1,861,749,842 downwards.
TTGTTTCTTCACTATAATATGTCATGAATTCAACCATATAATGTTCAGTACATTTTTTTATTAACATATATCAACATATGAGGTTTTCTACATGAAATAAAAAAAATTCATTATTATCTCTACTTATATTTATTTTTATCTATAAGAAATTTAATTAGGATTATTTGATAAGCGCTGATTACTCTTCATTTCTTTCTAATATATGACTTAAATTTTTTTAATCATCCCATGATATCTAATAATATTATAAAAATAATTATTTGAATTTGGTGACTAACATTGCTATTGGTAACAAACTATTACATGGTTGTTGTAATAGGAATTTGGTGTGTCTTAATATTATTCATTATAAACCTTTCAATCATCACTTCATTCCATTCAATATAATAAGATCGTTAATAAGATAATAAATTCCCACATTTTATACAATATTTCATTATTTCTTTCACAATTTTTTTTTATGTAAATAATTACATTTTTTTGTTTTTAGAATACATTGATCGTAATTTTTTTAATGATAAAAATTTGGGTTTGTAATTGTTTTAACATACATTGTTATTAGGAAAATAATTTTTCTAAAAATATAAAAAAAATATAATTTTTCCTTCTTCTATGTTCATTGAATTTTTCTGTTTAACAATTTGAATTTATAAATATACATCTTGGATGCCCTATGATCTCATAATTTTTGGCCTCCAAATTACTGCATAGTTATTGGGATAATATTGGGATGCTTTTTTATAAGCCTAAATGTTATATAATTATATAACCATTGATAATAGAAAATTTGTATCAATATACCTCTCGAAATTTTTTGAAGGATAAATATTAAATATTATTTAATTTAATGAATAATTTCAAGATATTTATTACATTCCATTAAATATGATAACCGAACACTATAAGGCACTATGAAAAGAAAATGAAATTAATTCCGAGATTACTCATAGAGAAAATATTTCATTAAAATACTTTCTATATTAATTTTTTTAAATTAAATTAGTCTTTACTCAAACATTGTTAATTTTTCCTATTTCGGTAATCCATTAGTGAACTTGGAAGATGAATATGAATAATATTCCCCTTTATAGTTCGATTGTTGATTTTCTCACCTGATGAAATTTTAATCAAAGATAACCAACATTATGGGGATGATTTTTAAATTGGATAAATTTTATTTATTTATATTTTATTTTTATGTTTAACTATAATTACCTACTATAAAATTATTAATACACATTCATATATGGATTCCCAATATGATTATTTTTATGAATATTAAAAAGAAGTCGTTACTGAGGAAAATGATTTTGTTGCATTCTTTCTCCTTCCTCAATATTGAAAATTTTACATAATTTATTTTGTGATGGGACAATATACTCTATCAATGGTGTAATCTATAATAATTTTTCTTGAATATAAATTATATGTTAATAAGTGAGGTTATTCGAATCACACAAACCACACCAACCATATAAATGGGTTGAATATCTAAAACTTCCTACTTGAAAAAATAAATAATGGGTACCCACATGTGGGTCGAAATAAAGAATTATTTTGCATTTCAATTTCTGTATCCTTATTTATCAATAAAAAATTTATTATGTGTTTTTATTTCGTTATAGGTTATATTTTGTAGTATATAATAGATAAATTCAATAATAAATAATAATCTATCATCTTGAATTTCATTATTTTGAATTTTTATTCCATTTCTTGTTAATTTTTTTAGATTAAACGAATTTTAATTAAATATTATGTCATGTGGGATTTCAATCAAATGTTTTTTATTTTTTATATTTCTTTTTTAATATTATTGTTTTCTAATGATTTTTTAATTTTTTTAATTTTTTCATTTAATTATATTTTTTTGTAGTACTACAGATCTAAAATAGATTTATTTTGGATGAAGATTGAATCTTGGATTTTTTTTAAAAATACACAATTTTAATATTTGATGATTTAAATTATTGATGACTGTATTTCTTTATATTTAAACATTTCATTTAAGGATGAATTATTATCTATGAAACACATTTCTATTAGTGTTGTCCAAAGAGATAATATTTCCCACCCTAGGATATTTCATATAAATTTTTGTATATTTATAAAATCCTATTTTCTTTAGATTATTGTGTCACATTTTGTGATCTAGAACATTTGTTTTTTCTCATTAAATGATTTTTTTTATAAAATGTTTTATATATGATTGAATAATTTTTTTAACCAAGTTTTCAATTTAATGCCTTCCATTTACATATACCCTTTGTTAGATCTTATAATATATGAAATTTTTTATTTGTTTAATCCAAATTTCACAGAATTGTTTCCTTTCATACATTCAATATTAATATTTTTTCTTTGATATTAAATGATTGATTATAGGGGAAGGGATTTTAGTTTGTACCATTAGAGATGTAAATACATATTTTATGTGTATAGTGTGTGTCATAATTTTAAAATTTTGATAAATGTGAGTAAATATTTTTTTATTTTTAACACATTAATATCTTTATATTAACTAAAAATTTGAATATAGAAAAAATATAAATATAATAAAATGGTTTTGTGAATGAATTTTTCATTTTCCTTACATTTTGGACTCATATATATATATATATATCAAAAATAGAGGAAAAATATTAATTGATTTACTATTTTTTATTTCCACTAAATCATTGATTAAAAAAAGAAAAAAATTAATAAAATAAAAAGTTGTATTTTAGTGAATTAATTCACTATAATCATTTCATAATTCATGTACAATGAAATTCAATATGGCGGTGTTGTGTTTCAGAAAATGTAAGGTGATTTGACCTCCTTTTTAATGAATAGTTTAACCTCCTTTTTCTAGCCTTAAATGTTTATATATTTTCCCCAAACCATTACCCACCAACACGAACATATATATTCCTATGGATTAAAGACATTTTTATTTGTCATGTTATGGAGGGGTGATAATATTTACAATAATATTAAGGTGAGTCATGTTTAGGTGAATGAAAAAAGATCCATATCCAAATGGTTCATATAATATTGAAATAAATTTTTAGTGAGGTGGGTGAGAATGCACATGGGAATTAACATGAGATTAAATGAGTTTTTATGATAATTTTGAATTTATTGAATTTATATCCTTATAGGAGGAATGATATTTATATATATATGAAAATAGATGAGTGTTGTCAATTATTTCAGGGGAAGATTTTTAATCCATTATAATAGGTTGTTTCCTAGTAGTGTAATGATAAAATCTCCAAAAAACCTCATAACCACAGTGGTTGTTTTGTAACAATGACCGGGAAAATTCATAAGTTCATTGTGATTTATCAATGACCAATAAAAAATCTATATATCACCATGTGAACTTGAAAATCCTTCTATCATCAAAATAAAATGGACAACATCCATTAAACATAAATTCCAATAAGAATAATAACAATTAACCATGCATCATCAATATTGTATGTTTATCATCATTAATTCCATAAACTACCTCTTGAGTGGCCTCTACTTTAAAATTCCCCTTAATGATAAATTTTATCAATCATAATTGAAATTCATAATATTAATAACTCCAAAAATTCCAAATCCAAAGATAAAATATAAACTATAACATCAGCTTTACATGGGAAAATTAGTGTATAAAACTTGATATCAAGATAGAATTATATTCTTTACCATTAACACTTATATCTATTTATTTACTTCCACAAAAATCTCATACATTTACCCATTAAAAATTTAATTCTATTTAAACCTCCTGTATTCTTAATTTCAATATTTCTAATCCCTATTGATTGTATCACACTATGATTTTTATATAAAAAACTCTACATCCTTCATAGATCAATCCCACGTGATATTAGAGTTGTGATATGTAAATTCTTGTTAAAATTTTACATTTTAAATTCCATATTTTTTCCCACATTATCTATATTTCACTTTTATATACCCCTATTTAAAGGAAAAAATGGGTATATCCCTTCCCAGAATTAATAAACACGATAAATAATAAATTCATGTAGGGAAATGAAAAATATTAAAATACCTCATTTATATAGATGTTTATAAAAACTAAGATACAACCAATGAATTTTGTACACTTGTTTTACAAATTCTTTTACTAATATTTCCAACAAATGATGATTTATTTCAACATGCTCCTCTTTGAGAAATTCATTCATAATAATTTGTTTGATAACATGGTGCATTTTTTCAATATTCTTTATATGTTAATGATTTATTAGGTTTTAATTTATTTCAATAGTTTCTTCTCTTACCATGTGTTGAAACCTTACAAATAATAATGTTTCTGAAAAAAATTTCAACCTTTTACAAATCATGTATAGAGAACATCCAATAACTCTCAATCATGATTTCATATTTGAATACATTCCATCTAAATAAATCACTATTTTAGTTCCATCAATATTTAAAGATGAATTTTTTTTAACAAATTCCCATTTTTAAATATATCAATAAGACATTCATATATATTTCTATAGAAATAAATACCTAATCACAATTTTAATTATATTTTCATCCAATAAGATAAGTTATTTCACCGAACATTGACATGCCAAAATATTATTTCTTTCATTTTATATACACTTCCATTAATTGTTACATTATTCTTTAAAATATGATATCATAAACATAGAAAAAACAATATTTTTTATTCCTTTGATATATATATGTATTGGTTATTACTAAAAGCTGTAATATCAAACAAATAATTCAACATGTAAGAGTCAAAATGAGCATACCAATCCATTTATTCTTGCATTAAAAAATTAAAATTACACATTATACAACATAGTAATTATTTATCATCATTATTTTGAAATTCAACTAATTTTACAATATAGACATCATTTTTTTAATATCCCTTCAAAAAAATTATATTTTCAACCATATGATATATATTTAAGAGTCGATGAATTTTAACTTCAATGAATAGTTCAATATACTCAAGTTCCAATTTTGATATAAATGATTCCTTTAAATCACTATTTCTAACCTTGATATACAATTCGTATACCAACATATCATTTTTCCAGGTCACATTACCATGTTTTTCATATTTGTTTTTAAGCACATATTTTTTTCGTAATAACATTGGTATTATTTTTCTTCTTCCAAGATCCATGTTTTATTTATCTATATTTGAAGAAGATTATTGTTCATTGACCTCCTTGATGGTCCATTCATTAGTAACATATCAAATGAATAGGAATCCAACCATAATGACAATATAGTGTGATTGACATTCCTCATTTGTTAATTTTTTATTGGAATAATATTGCCTCCAATAATATTAAAATATTAATTTTAATCATTTTATTTCTTATTTTCTAATGGTTTAACTTCTTCACCACCCATTTCAAAATATGATAAAAAAATTAAATCATTATTATTAGGTTTTATATTTTTAATCTATATTATCCCATTCTATGTATGTTTATTCCATTATTGAATTTATAAATTTATATTCAATATTTTACCTAAAACATTGAAATCATTTATATCAATAATATGGATTATGCATATTTTAAAACACTTATATGATTTAATATTTATTGATTTTCTATGATACACCAATTTTTTATCTGGGTCACTATATTTTTCATGAGTTCCATATTTTTTATAAATATGTCATTTACTCCAAAAAATCATAATTGATTTTGAGTTATATTCATCAATTGTTTCATCTCATTTGACTTTATATTGTCCATAAGATGTAAAAAACACCAATTTTTTGACTAGTGATTTATTTTACTTACCAAATTAAAACAAAACTAGGAGATATAATTATCTATTAGTAGTTTATTTTCCATATAATTCTCCATTAGGTAAATTCATTAGAGTGGTCTATTTTTATATTCAGTTTTGATGATGAATCTTATTTTCTTTTCTAATATTATAACATTAATATTTCTACTTCATTTTTAAATACTTTAGACCATTATTTACTTATAAAATCAGGATTATAATCTCAGTTTTGTTACCTATTTTCCTATGGTACTAATTGATGAATTCCACCCTTCATTTTTTTCATAAAATCAACATAATAAAAACCCTCAATTTGTAGGTATACATAAACTAGATAATTTTTTTTTTCAATTTGGGATTATAATTTGTTTTATGATTATAAGAATAATTATGAACCTTGTCAAGAAAACATGGTGCTTTATTCAACCTTTTTCTAGGGATTTAACCCAATATTACATCTCATAAAAGAATCTCATGTCTTTTATGGGTATATTTTTTGATTTGGGATAAAAATTAAATCATTTTGAATTAAAAGATCAATGATTTAATTTTGATTAACATTTCTAGGTAATTTATTTCATATACTACTTTACACATCATATATGAGGAAATAAGAGTTCTCTGAATTTTCAACCTAGTAAAGGATATCTTTTATCCATCATCATAACATCAATGAAATTATATCCTTTATATTTATTAATCATCCATTTATATTGAATTTTATCTTAAGTACCAATTCACCTAAATATTAATTATCAATATATTATTTCAAGACACATCCATAATGAGTAATTATATATTTTCAATAAATCAAAAACAAGAAATGTTTACTATATACTTATTCATTAGTGAGTTTTTGGTAACTGAATTGTATTATTATATATACAGATTACATAAAATTATTTTAAAATATAATATATATTATAATTTAAGAAGAAAAAATAATATAAATAATCCCCGTTCTATTATTATTTTTCACCTTAATTTTGATCTTGATCATCATATCCTTACCCTTATTATTTTCCTTCAATGAAACTACAGTTTGAGTGAAGACATAATTTTTTCAAAAATAAATATTTCTATATAACTATTTTATGAATATATGTTATAGATAATCCTAATATTATATTAATTAAAATATGTAGTTGGGTTTATGTTATAGATAATAATATTTCACAGAAATTTGATAATTGAGTATATATAGTTCTGACTGGATTTATAATTATTTTGATAGTTAATTGGTTTTTAGAAAACAGTTACAAATGTATTTGACATATTTGGGAAAATGGATAAATTTCATATATAAATACTATTACAATAATTTAATTCATCTCTGGGTAGATCAATTGAATCACTTAGATTCCATAAAAAAGGGCAACTAACATTGTCTAATAGAAAGGAATTGCGAAAACATTATTTTGGAATTCTATGAAGACTATGGTGGAATTCTATGAAGACTATGGTGGCTCATGGGAAAATGAGTGAATAAAAAAGCACAATGGTAGATACATTGGATAAAAAATTAACATATGTTAGATAAAAATTAAAAAATTTCATTTGACAGGTGAAGTATACGTTGGATTATGATTGGGAGATCCTCCAATGATAGACTCTAATAATGGGTAGATGTCAATACATTATAGTTATTGAACAGTCATGGAAACCACTATTCATCATCTCCTACATATATAGTTCGAACCATTTATTTATGAAACATTGTAATGTAATATATACCATAAATGAAACAAATTCCTCGTATATATTGACAATATGAATATTTACAATTTATTTAGAATTGTGATCCGATTTTCAGAAAAAATATTTTTATCCCACAAATATAGGATCTATTACCACTAAACATACTTCCATTAAATGATTTTGAAACTTTTAAGCTTATAATGTTTTATCAAATTGAAATTCATGTTTTGTCACCATATAAATTCGTCCTCATCCCTAAATACAACATTTATTGGCCTCACTGCACTCTTAGGTTCCCAACATGACATCTATTGTCTTCAAAACAACCATGAGAAATTTAATCACCAATGCCTATTCTAAATTATTTCAATGAAGATATCAATAATATCAGGGATCTATACATAATCCTTTTATGATGAAACATCTAATATACACTATCTCAAACCAAATTAGAAAATATCTCAATGGATAATCCATCTAACATTAATCCACTACAAATTTCTTATATTGTATCATGTTATTTTTTATAGGAAAACCCATGGTGAATACAAAATCCCATAATGGACATAACTCAACTCTCAATCATTTGTTTAGAAAAACCATCCTATGCAATTCAATAGAGCCTTAATTCATATTTAAATGATTCGAACAATTCATTGTGTAGAGATAGGTAACTTGGAATCCCTGTTAAATCATAAAAAAATATTTTACACTTAATCCTTTTATAATTAATTTTATTTATATTTAATATATTTTTTTATTAGAAGTCACTCTTACCCATATCATTTTTTTCATCATACATTAATGATTGTTATTTTTGTTTGATCCATATTCATCCCCTGAATTATGGGTGACTAACTATAGGATTTTATCCTCATGGTTGTTTTTATAGAATTAACGAATCCCCATATTTATTTCATAATTTATACATATTTTTTAATGGATCATTTGTTGTGTTATGTAATGTTGTGGTGATTTTTTCATTCTATTACATTTAGTTAGCCTCATACAAATCACTAATTAGAATATCTACCTTTATTGACTTGATTTATATCATATATTATTGAATTAATTTTTTATTGGAATAAACAATATGAAATGGGTTTCTTTGGAGGTTGGTTTCATTCACAAAACATGGAATATTCATCATTCCTCACTATATAAGATGTGTGAATTAACGTGATGGGGAGTTCTCTATTGAACATTATGTCCTCGAATCTCTATAGGAGAATTTAATTCATTAATGAGAATATGTAAAACATAAAATGGATTTCAATCTTCAATAATGGAAAATAATGTAACAATTTTCCCAAAACTCTATGAATTACTTCTTTTCTCAAAAACATTTCAATGATGTATTAATTATTGTTTTCAATATTTATTTTTTATCACTATACAAAATACCCACCCCATTTCCGATTATATATTTTATATTATTAAAAAATTAAAAAATAAAAGGTGTTGTATGATATTATAGATAACATAATTTTTATACATAAATATCACATTATTTTAGATAAATATTAAATACATAACTTTATGGCCCATGCAAAAACTATAATGTGTTATGGTCTTTGTAATCAATATACACAATCTTATTATTTAATGGATTGCCTTCATCATCCCTAAAAAATAATATCCTCTATATTAATATTATTTGATATACCAATTTTATAACCACTCTTCATAGCCCATAGAAAAGAAACATAAAAAGGGTGATCAATGATTCCAAAAAAGTATAAAAATAGGAGAAAATACTGATCACAAAAACATATAATGAGCATATGTGTGTGACGACATAATAATAGTATTCTAAAATCCACACCCTTAATATCATAGATAATAATATTTAATAATGGAATAATATTTGGAAGTATAAAGGTCATTAATCATTACAAAATTAAAGAACATAATCCAAGATAGAATTACATGGGAATAATAAATATTTTTTTGAAATACAAATAATCCTAGAAAATGATTTCCAATTTTAGTATATTTTCCAATACTATCATAGATGAATTGGATTGGTCCCCATTCTATCATATTCTTAGACAATGATCTCTCTTATGACATTAATAGTGGACATTATCCATTAATTTACTGTGATTACACCTAATTCAAATCCTCACTACTCATGAGATTTCCATATTTACCATATGTATTGGATATCTATATAATGTTTTTCCCAAAAATCACTTTAAGAAAATCATACATATTTTCCCTCTTGATTGTTAAAAATTCATCATATTAGTTTTTGTTGAAAGAAAATAAGTTTCTTATTTATTTTATAATTTACTCATAGAAGTACACGTATAAAAGAAATTATTTTCATAAAAATTTCACAAATTTTAATATCATTACATGTGAAAAATAGACGATTTTCATAAATATTTCATTATATCATAACCTTTGGAAATAGGGAGTTTCATAAATGTTTTTACATAAGATAATTAATCCATGGGAAAGAATTGGATTTTATAGAATCATTCATTTCTAATCATCAACATATTCTATCAAATTCATTAATTAGGATATTATCATTATATAATTTCCCTTGTAAATCAAATGTATCTTCAAAGGTTTTCATCTTAAAATTATAATCGATTAAATTATATATGGAATATTTCTTAATGAAAAAATGTTTTCAATTTGAAATCACTTATTAAAATAATTATATTTTCAAATAGTATTGAAACTATTTTCATTGAAAAGAACCACAAAAATATTTAATGGGAACATTAAATTATTTATGGGTCATGATAGTGGGAATTTACATTCCCATCATATGTGTTAAAAATATTATTCATCTCACAACATCGGTAACAATTCAATATAGAATCTTTCAAAAAATTAGATACAAGATTAATTTTTATAGTAAATTATGTGTAAATATTATTTTAAATAGACATATTAGATAATAAATAAATTATTTATTATAGTTTTATATGTCATAGTTATAGAAGAGAAATTATTTTCAGCTACATAGTGAAATTAAGTTAGTCTTCCTTATAAATCGTCTTTTGATCTCTTCGATTTATATAGAGATAAAAATAAAAGGAAAAAATTTAGTATCCATATACAACCATAAAAACTAAGATTAAAGTTTATTTAATTGTTAGGGCTTATATAATTTCCTCATCATAAATTCAATTATAAAAAAACACATATTAAAATGGGATTGAATCATCATTCCATTACCTAAATTTTAATATCACATCACACATATATGAATATACTATATAAGAAATATTTATTAATTTTAAATATAGTAAATTATTTTCATAAATATCATACCACATATTATTCACTGATAATATTATACAACCCATTTATTAACGATTGGTTGTTAATATCATTTTCCATGGTGTTGTAGACTTTGTTTTTAATGTGTATTTCTCATTTAAAGATCTATTCCGAGTTCATTGTCCATGTATACATAATCTAAATAATTTTAATAATGATATAAATATCATATATATTCATTATGTATATATATAAAAAAACAGAACATATATAGATAAAAAATTATTTTCAAAATTCCTAGAGATGGTCGGGATTACATACACATAAAAATAGTTTTATCTTTTTGATGATTGGAATGAAAGACTAATATATAATAATTTCCCATTTTAGAATAAATTATAATATATATATATATAAATTAATTTCATATGTCCATATTATCATCGATTAAATTACCAAAATAAAAACCAATCACATCAATTCCAGGAGGTGGTAGTCCATAGATAATCATGTGCAAAATTGTGGTTTTATAGTAAATTTGAATGTAATAAATAATATATGATATTATAATTCAAAAATATAATATATATATATATATATATATATATTATAGTAACATTAAAAACCCATTTGATATGGAGATAAAGAACAAATTAATCCTCTACGCAGAGATGGAAAGCCGTATGTATTATTGAGTCGTGTTTTCAAATTCTGCAGGATGAAAAGAAGCTTAATAATGACTATTCTACCATAAAAATAACAATTGATTATATTGAAGAAAAATATATCATTATATTATAGAGGATAACCAAGATTAATATTATGTATTAGAATAAAAAAGATGGAAAATTCAATATTAAGTGTTATATTTTTAGTTGGGAAAGCTCTTTTAGATTAAACATTTTTCCTTGAAGGGATGACCTTTTTGAAAGACCATATGAAATATGATGTGGAAATGGAATAGAAAATTTTACTATGGTTGGTATAGTGTGAGATATAATTTTATAATTTTTTTAGGAAGAGTGGAGAGCATTTTCCCTTTTATATGTGGGGGGAGGGGCTGTTTAATTTACATAAATTATTAAATTAATATAATTTAATTTTTGTAATCATTTGACACAAAATTAGTATATTTTTAATATAGGATTATTATTTGTTTATATTATCTGATAAAATAAATATTGTACCTGTTTTGGTGATACTTTCACACTTATATCTTAATTATAACCCTTTTTAATCCTTTTTTGCATTTTCCACAATAATATTATTTTATTCTATTTAAGCATGAATAATATTAAAATAAAATTATATGGGACCAATATTTGGGCCATGGATTATTTCTAATCCAAATCAAACTAAAATGGATTAATATATTATTTATTAATTTTATTTCATTTAACAAAATATTTTATACTATTAAATAACATTAATTACGTTATTGCATCTATTTATATAGTTTAACTTTAAAGTCATTAAAATAGTCCAGTAATTCAAATATGAAAAATTAACTCATCTATTATATGTTAAATATTTTTAAAATTTTATTTTAATACAATAATACATCATAATTTCATTACTTTTTTTATTTTTATTTTTTCTATTTTTTTATTAATAGAATAGGTATTTTTTGTCATTACATAAGAATTTTAGATGACTACTCAATCCCTAAAAATTTATAATTAATGAAAATTGTAATAAAAAATTATTGATGTTGAAAATCAATATTTTGAAAAAATATTATCCATATTTTACACATATGTATTTATGTTTAAGATATTATAGTCTAGGGAGTGACATTTTTTATTTATCCTTTTCTTAAAAAAAATAAGGGTAAAAACCAATGAAAAATTGAACCATGTGGACATATATTGAATCATTGGATGTAATGTTATTAATTAAAATCCTAAAATGGTATTATGGATTTATTTTGAGTATTCTTATGGCCTTATCATAAGGGTTTAATACTATTTTACATGTTTTCCTATTCCAAATGTGATAACTATTTACCATGTTTATTATTAATAATTACCAAACATAAAAGGGGACTATTAGAAAAACATGATCCTAATAATAAAAAATTTGAAATATATTTTAAAAAATTCAGCTAATATAAGTGACATAATATTTTTTAAAATTAAACTATAAAACTGTTATAAAAATAGTTTTTGTAGAAAAAACTTTTCATTAAGTATAAAAACATTTTATAACAAAATCAAAAAAATTGATTATAGTTATGTTAATTGAATTATATTTAATATAATTTTATTAATTTTCATTTTAAATAAATTTAAATGATTTTTTTTTTCAAATTCATCAAACATAAAACATAATTTTCAATAAAAATAATTATATTTCAATATTTATAAAAAAAATAATCTTGTTAGAGAAATCTCAAAATATAACTTCAAAATAATTTTTTATTTTGATTTAATAAATTATGTTCATTTTTTAAAATAGATTTTATTTCAATGAGTAAAAAATAATTAAAATTTTTTATCAGAAAAATAAAATACCATTTAATGGAGAAATATATTTTTCCATTATATAGTGACTCTAATATAAATTAAAAAATTATTTATCAAGATATCTAATTTTTGTAAAACCATTATACATAATTTTAGATATTATATTATTCATATTTATATAGTAAATTTAATAGATAGGTTACAAATACATACAATATTAGGTTTCATTTAGTCTGTGGTTTATATGTATCATATTCCCTTGAATAAATAAAGTTTATTTAAGGTAAATATTTCATAACGATTCAATTTTTTACATTCCACCCACAAAAAAATGAATTTATCCCTCAAGATTCTATTACTATTAAAAATTGAGGATATCTCTTTTTCATCTTGCACTCAGGATAATTTTTAGCTTTAATGAATTTTTTATTCCTTTATAAAATATTAACCATGTGAGTAGTATTTTTCTATTGAATTTTATCAATATGATCCAAGATTTTTACTGGTTATTATTTATATGAAATATAAGTCTATAGTGTTAAAACATTTATGTTCACTAGATGATGTATATTATTTATGCATTCACATTGGAGAGATATTCAGAACACATCATGAAATTGACTAGGGATTGATGGATGTACCATGACAGAAGCGAACATACCCACTTAATCAAGAATATAAATGAATCCAATAAACCTAGGTGTTAACATTCCCTTATTTTCAAATACCATAACCTTATTCCATGGATAAATTCACATTGATTCTTTCTCGGACTCATTTAATAACACATTTAACTAATGATTTTCAATGTGACATTTATATACTCTATAACCATCCCTGATGCGTAGATAAATGACTCAATATTTTTCTATAATTTCTTCAACTACATCAGATCCTCGTAAATTACTTCTCTAGCATAATAAAAACATGTTTTATTTCTAATATACTTTCTATAAAGGGATTCACAAGGATCCATATGAATTCTTGGGTGGAAACTATATTTATAAGAGAAATAAATAAGAGGAAGGTGTTGATCCCAACCACCTTTTAAATCCCTAGAAAAAGACCTAAAAACCATAACGGGTTTAATTATCCCTCACACAATGAATATCTATCTGAGGATGATATATAGAAATAAAACATCACTTCGAATCCAGTGCTTACTAAAGAAATCACTATAACATCATGCTAAACAGTGAGTCCTGATATGAGAAAATAAAATGTAGTATTAAATGGAAACATACCACATCCATAATGAATATAATATCAATACGATCAATATAAAAAATATCTCTAATAAAAACGAAGTGCTCTCTCTTCTTAATCATATAATATTTAACCCAAATATCATTATAACATTTAGATGTTTTGGGGTGTCCATGGATAAAATCCATGGAGGTTTTTTACTATTTTCATTCTCATATTGTAAATGGTTGTAATGTCCCCCTAGAAATTAGAATCACAACCATTAATTTGTGACATATTATTCATCATGATACACACTCTACAATATCTTCATTCATGTTCTTCCACATAAAATACTCTTTCTGATCTCTATACATTTTTTGTATATGTAGAATATGGAATGATAAAATATGATCTTTATTCAAAAGATCCATCAAATATAGTATGGATGGAACATATTCATGGTTCATTAACCATAACATTTCATCATAATCAAGGTTTAATTCATGAAAATTTAATACCCTCTTTTAGAACTCTATAACTTATGTCTATGCCTATTTATTCTTCACATTGATATAAGTCTAATAATTAATATCAGAAAGATAAAATTGCTCCCATTAATTCTAGATTTCTATATCCATCAACTGAGAATATAATGTAATGGAATCTAATGTGATCAAGATAATATATATGATTTCATGTTCCTTTCTACTATGAGATTATCCTATAACGACCCAAGTTATTATAAATATAATTTCCAATTATGTTTTAATGAAATTTCATATTATGTAATATCGTTATATAAAAAACATGAACTTCACTAGTTTTATAATATCCTATTAGATTTTACAGTCTATTAATAATTTTTATATTGATAATATAATCATTTAACAGTGATAATATTATTACTATAAATATAGGGTTTTAAGAAATCCCATTAACACGGAAAAAGGATGTGTTGGCCTCAAACACTAGGTTCTTACACTATGAATCCCATTTATCATAGCTTATGATGGAGATAACATCAATGGGATATTCCCTACACCAATAAAATGATGAGATCCAGTAACATAAGCATGAGAGAGACTATTTAATATAGAAGTTCATGATCATCAAGATCACTGCTCAATCCATATATGTTGAACCACCTTATGAAAGTCTGACTATCATGGACCTTACCCTTAGAGAGTTTTCTAGTGACTTAAATGTTTTTGTATCTATACCATTATAATATTAACATTTATGGTTCATTTTCAACATAATATTTTTAATATTTTCTTCATCTTATTACATAATAAAAGAATTTAATTTTTATACAGTAAAATAGAAATTTTATTTTCAGGTAATAAACATTTTAATTAAGGAACTATTTTAATTAATTAATATTTTTTTTAATTAATAATATTTTAATAAAATATCATTATTAAATAATTTTTATTAAATATAGTTGGTCATCTAGTTTTTAAGAAGTTAAATGTAATTCAGATAAGGGCTTAAAACTGTAATTGTCAAAAAAAAAACAAATCATTTCATATTGAATGAAAATTAATATTTCAAAAAATAAAAATTAACATCTTTTGAAAATTATTTTGATAAAAATGATATTATATTTGGAATTCAAACTTTTAAATTTTCCAATGGGGATTTTTTCATGACTTTCTATAAAAGTATAATGTTTTAGAAAAAATTAAATACCATATAAATATATATAGTGTATTATTACATAATAATGATCCAAATGTGATTTAATAAACAAAGTAGAGGTTATCCACTGCAAGGTATATGTTTTTAATTTTAAATAACGTGGATTTATGTTTATTTTATTTATTTTATAAATATCTTATGAATCCTCTAAAACCATTAATATATTTTATGGTTTTAAAATCACTTAATCATGGGTATTACTCATTTCCTCATAAGAAATGTTGTTATTTTACTAGGTTCGTCCTTTGGACATATAAAATAACTATAACCAAAACCATTTGGCAGAAACAGTGGAAAAACCACACTAGTATGTTTGTGTTTTGAGTTAATTTATTATATAGTGCCTGAAACATATGTTTGAAAAATGATACTGAAATCACCTCTAATTTTATATATAAACCAACCCATGATCAAATTTATATTCACTCAAAATACATATAAAAATTCATTATGCTTCCCTCCTCTCTATAGAGTCCTCTTTAGGTTACCCCGAACACTATGGAAGCTCCTCCCAAGTAATTTGTTTCAAAAACACTCAGGAAGGGGATCCCCTCCATCTCTTCATTATTTATGATTATTTATTTTTTATTCCCCTTATTTTCAATTCATAATGTTGTGATATTTTTTATGTTCCTATTACATAAAATTTGATTTAATAATTATAAGATACCCCATTCACATTCATCAACAAATTTTATTTCTGATACTATTATTTTGCCAAAATTTTACAACACTTTTTCCAGGACAAAACAATTATGTAGTGAATACCATACCCATTTCTTATCAGGGGTGTTCAACTTTATACACATATAATTATTTCAATTGGGAATTAAATGTATGTATTTCAGTCTCCTGTAATGTTTAATAAATAATTATGCTCCATGAATCCATGTTTTATGATCTATGTGGCACACAAATGAATCATAATTAAATAAATGTTATAGGTGCGCCATAAAATATATAGAGATCCAATGCATTCACTAATGTTTATAATCATGAGAGATAATTTTCAGATTAGTTGTAAACCTAATTATTTTATCTAAATATTTATATATGATTTCTTACTAATGTTCATTGACTTATGTTTATAAAGTATTGTTTTATGTTGTTGACAAATCTACCATGTTTCCATTGTGATTTTTGTGATATATCATTTCTCATTTTTCATGTTTTCGATTCCGAATATTTTTCCCAATTTATATGCCTACTATCTAAAATGTATTATTATATTTATTTTATTCCATATTTATTCACATAATTGGATTTGGATCTCACCCCTTACTTATGCACGACCCCAAGTTATCCAATGAAATTTTAAGTGTGAGCTTGTTATGGATGTTTTCAAAAATAGTCATGTTTTTCATGTGTTATGTGTTTATGTAATTTACCTAATTTCCAAATAAACTAGAATTATCTATCTTACATGTTGTATTAAATGTAACAATATATAATAATTCACTTATCAAATTTAAATAGTGATCATTATTGTTACCTCTTCTAACTTGATCTCTTTCTTTGGGTGGTATTATATCGAGGAGTCATAATATTTAATTATTTCCAACCATCTTATCTTGATAATATTCAACTCATTATGAATTACTATATAATTTAAGCATTATTTATATATATATATATATATTAATATCCAATCATTATAAATAAATATTATGATTCTATATATTTAATGGAAATGATACTCAGAATAACTCAAAATCCAAAATTGGGTAATTTTTCTAAAAAAACATTCAATCTATTTGAACTAGATGTTATCTCCATATATCTTTCTAGTATGTTTAATCCAAATACCTTAATTGAAGTGTCATTATAGATAAAAAACCCTTCCTTAATAGAATTTAAGGTATTAGAATGTGTGTTTACTAACATTCTATTTAGTTCCTTGAAATTGTCATCACATCCATCTACCAAATGTATTGTGGCTCACGTTCATGTCAACTCGGTGAGTGAATAAGATATCTATGAGAAAAAAAATAGGTGTTTATAATATCTAGAAAACACTAGATAAATACATATCTAAATCTCTTTTGTTGGTCTGAGATAATATTAACTGACATAAATCTTTTATAGTTGCACCGATATACCATCTCAATAGATTTTATGAGCCAAAATTTTATTTTTTTTAAATGAGAAATATTTCTTGGTAAATTTTACACACAAATTTTGTTTCCTCAGGGAATTTGATATAATACTCATGTTATCTTCATACTCATCCATTATCATTCAATATATTTGAATAGCATCTATATATACCCACAATAATTGGTAAATATAATGTTAAAATATCTATTTATTAAATATATAAATATAGAAATGGAATTAGTTTGAAAAAAAGGACTCAATATTCAATCATTGTGTCATTACATGGATTAAGTATTATTTCCTAGGTATATACTACTTTATGAAAATAAATTGATGATATACATAATTATGTTTAATATTGGAAAATTATTGAGCTACATGTAGTTGATCAGACAAGCCTTCAATAAAGTGTAGTGGATACTTTTTCTGATAGTGATCATATTATTTTTTTGATAATCAATACAAAGTCACATCAATCCATATTTCATTATAAATAAATATGTCCCACCATGGTGGTTCCCATGGTGGAATGAATCCCTTATAATGATTCTCTAATAATTTCTTCTTTAATTCTTGCAATGCTATTAGGAAAATTTTATTTAGAGTCACTATAATAGGTATATAATAATGTGTGAGTTCAGATGAAAACAAAACATATGAATTTGGTGGATGTCTCCAAAATTCTTTTGGAATTACATTATCAAACTCATTCATTATAAGAATATCATCCTTATTGATTTCCATAACAACCATTTGATATAACGACCACCTTAGAGTATTAATCATGATGAAAATAATGGTGTTATTTTCAATTGGATGTTTATATTTATCATTACATAGATATATAACTATAGGTTGGGTCAAAATATCAAATGTAGATTCTATTCCTTGAAAATTATTTCGGATTTATGTTAGGAAATCCAATCAATTACTATTATAATTTTAAATTCATATAGAGGGTTAATAATGATAGTTTCAAGATGAACATTCAAATAAACATAAATTAGAGCGGAATAAAATATTTTATATGATATCATTGTACGATTTAGTGTTTTCACAACTAATCCAATATATAATCATAATGGATATGCATTATAATTATTTTAGACTTCACATGATATATAGTAATTTAGATAAATATGACAAAATATAGTATATAAATATTTAAGCCTACCTATTACCACATCAATTTCATCACTATAACTTCAATACCAAAAAAAGAAAATGTATTATGTGATTATCACAAAATATTAATTAGGTCTGATTTATCATATTATCTTAAAAAATCGTGAAACCTTATATTCAATATATGGAACCATAAGTTTTACCAAGATTATATATTGTTATTATAAAATCATTGGGATTTTATCATATAATTAGTCTTATACCCTAGGTTTTCAAAAATTATTTCTAATCCTAATCCATAATGATTTACCCAATATTTCTATGATACCATCTATAGTTACTGACACATTTAATATATAATTATAACATATTTTTTTTGAAATATTTAATACATAACATTATGAACCATTCTAGAACCGTAATGTATTAGTTTATTTGGAGACTCTATATATAGTATTATTATTTCATGAAATACCTTTAACATCTCCCAAAATTTTTCTCCTACATAGTAATATTCATAAACATACATTTGCAAAAAACAATTTTGATAAATTAGGGAAGGGAATCAAAAGAAATTCTATGATTAGATGATCAATAAGGGTAAAAAGTAAGATTCATGTGATCACTTAAACATAACATTATCACATTGGTATTATTACATGATATTTAAATTTGATAATCCATACCTTTCATATCATAGATCAAAATAAGGAATCATGGAATAACTTTTATGATTTCCATTGACATGAATCATAAATAAATCAATTAATATGAACAATGAAAACATGAAATTAGGAAAATAAATGTGTTTTTGGCATACAGATTAGATGAAAAAATAATTTTTTTATAAAAATATATTTCTAAGATAATCCTGGTTGATTGGGTTCTCTCCCCATTCCATTGTAGCCTTAGTGATGGTTCACTCACAATATTATCATTGTTGAAACAAACACATAATGAATAGAGGTCAATCCCCAATGTTGTTTACATTATCTTTTGAGATATCTTCCTTTTTCCCAATTAATTAGAGATATATATAGTTATGAGGCCAACTTCCACATAATTAATATCATACATATTTGTACCACATGATCATAAAACATTCATAATAGCGTATTCCATTGATGAAAATATATTTCATAAAATTTTAATCATTTCATCATAGAAGATCCAATGGATAAGTAATGGGTGAAATAAATATTTCATCATTTTAACATAAAATAACATAGGTATAATAATAGGGGATCATAAAAATTTCATCATAGAATAAATCACGGAAATCAAATGGGTTTATTAAGGTATTTATCATATCATAATAAACGTACGGGTAAAAGGAAAGTTTCATAGAATCATCCTCAATTATTTATCATTTAACTCCATTAAATGATTGAATGTGGATGGAATAATTGTATCATATCCCCATTAAATAATATTTAATGTCATAGAAAATTATCATTGAGGAAAATTCCGTTCAAATATTCCTCTAATATTTCTTATGGAAAATCAAATTTTTATTTTGAAATCACTTCTCTAAAATATAATTTTTTATAAAATATCACGGTATAAATTTTCGTTTTATTTAATCATTGAATACTTTAATATAATCATCAAATAATATTGATTTTCTAAATTTGAGATATTTATTTAGGTCGTATAATTAAAAAAATGTTATCATTCACAATTTCGATAATAAGTCAAAATGTGGTCATTTAGGACATAATATTTAAATTAATATTAATTATTTAAATAAACCTAATAATGTATACAAATGAAATTAAAAATCATTTTAGAATATAAAAAATTCTTATGATCGTTTTCTAGAAAGCATGGGTGTGGATGAAAAATTATTTATGACCATAGGGAGAAAGAATGTCGACTTTCTATAAAAACATTCATTCAATATCTTATGTTATTATGTAGTGTAAAATAAAATGAATACATGTAATATCATTAAAATAATAATGTAAAAAATGAAATAGATTTAGCTTATAATTATCACATAAGTTTCATAATAAAAAATCAAGAAAAACAATACTCATTTAAATGGTAGTGAAACATTAATCCCCAACCTCAAGTCTCATAATGATTCCTATGAATTTGAATATAATATATTAAATGTATATATTAATTATTAATTTTTTAGAACCTTATTTATATATATAATAACATATATTATTTATATATAATATTTTATCTCTCGTGAACTTAAAATTCATTATTAAAATCACTATTCCTAGAGATAATCACAATGCTTTCCATGCATATTTCAGTTCTGTAGTTGTAGTACCTGTACATTGATCATGGTAAAAAGAAACCAATAATATTTATAATGATATAAACATTAAACATATTAATTATATCTATATATTCATCCTTAAAATTTATAGATATAAAAATTAATTACACCATTCCTAGAGGAGGAATACCATATTTATGAATGAATATTTTTTCACTTTTTGATGGATAGAATAAATTAAAGGTAAAAATAACCCAATTTTAAATAATCATATTTATATAATATATATAATATATATATAATATATATTAATTATATATATACTTATTATATGTCATTAAATATTGATATGAAAAAAAATCACATTGCTTAATGAAGGTGGTAATCCACATATTCACACAAGCGACATTATCATTTTCCAACATATTGGATGTTAAGAAAAGTATTAGGATATTATAATTATAGTTGAATATTTATATCATAAAATTCATATATAAACATTATACACATTATAAAAACCATGCAAGAATGATCATGATGATGAATAAATTATATAGATATATGGAAATTGTATGGTATATGTATGAATGAGTGATATATTTGTTATCCAAATGATTGAACGATGGTGGAAAATGGTAGTTCCATCGTCATAATAAAAACACTTTATATTGAATATATTTTGAAATTATATTAAAATGAATACCAAAGATAATGAGTAGCTATAAGTAAAAAACCAAATTGTAATTTTTTTTGTAAGACCAATAATAAAAGGGTCATTTTTACAAAAAACAATCCTACTTATTCCAAATATAAAATCCATTTTATAAAATTCCATTATCAAAATTTTAAACTCTTATTTTTAAATTAAGCTAGTAATGCCTAATGAAAATCATTTTCCATGAAAAGGTCTTCTTATGTATAGACACTTTTTTACAAAAATCAGTCATAAAATTGATCGAATGACCTCAACATTATTGTTAACAATAGAAATGAACTATTTTAATATAAAATAATTCTATTAAATTATTATTTTTATATTCTAAAATATATATATTTTTAATAAAAAAGTATTTTCAATAACCATTGAAAAATCATACCTTTTTTAAATTTCATTTAAATTCACTTAAAGTTAATTTTAACAATATTTTTTAAAAAATTAGTTTACATTTTCAAAAACATTTTTTAATTGTGTAAAATTTTAATTTTTATATTTAATTAAAAATTAATATCAACTTTATTTTAGGAGAAATTTATTTTTTATTTGTATAATGGATTTAATAAATACTTATTATTATATCGTTCTTTATATAAAAATATTAACATTTTTTTTCAAAATTTCGTTATTCATATTCAATATAGAAAACAAATGTTTATGTTGACATAATATATTACAATACATTTGCACATGATGTTGCATATATGAAACTACTTATATGAAATTAGGTTTATTTTATGATAAATATTTCGTTGATTCTTATGTGTTATATATATTGGTTTATTAAAGAATATTATTATGAGATGATTATGGTAAGAAACATGCCTGACTAGAAATTACATTTTTATTACTGAAACACTATTATGGAAAAATTGTGAAACCTCATCAATAAACAAAAATATATCCAACATCAAAATAAGTCAAAAAATTATTCAAAGTATGTTTTATTTTACCAGAATAGTTATCCCTATATAAAATGCAACGAAGGTATGTGACTTTTTTACAAGAGTCATCCATGAAGAGAACTTTAAAGTGGTAGGCTATATTGTCCCAACATTGAATGTACTACTCAATCTTTATCTTCTTTTTGTGGAAAATGTGTATCAATATAAGATCACGCTTAACGATACACCCCCATTTTTCTTGATTTTCCAAAACATGATGCATTATACTATACATCGTGTCAGCATCCTCTTGTGGATTGTTAATATAGATAGATTCTTCTAGAATTTCTTCCTCAGAGTGTATGATATGTTCTCATGCCATGTCACTATTTTTTTCCTCCTTACCTACATCATGATTGAAGACATCAAGTTCCTCCATTGTGGGAACCACCAAATCATTGTGGGGAGTAGTGAGAGAGACATCCATAACCACAATAATACACTTCAGTTGGATTATTTCTTCCCAAAAAACATCACCCCGTTTTCTAGTTGTATAAAAATAATACCTTTCAATGGCCCTTACCATCTTGGATGACCTAGTCTCCATCATTTTGGGTAGGTTGAATTAATCTAGACATATATTTGATTTATTCCCCTTAATAACAATGAAATTCTCTAAGTCCTTATTTCAATTCTTCCCCCTCTTGGTCCTTAGGACGTGGAGTCCTCTTTCAAGGGTTCCCTTAGCAATGTAAATCGATAGTAAGATCTTGATCTCATCTCCAGAATCAACCTAAAATGGTCATTTCCCTTCATCATGATTATCCCTTGTTTGTGGGAATTGGATTCCCAACACATCCAAAATTGATCCTTGATGTTCATTGACTATAGAATCCAATTCCAATATTTAAAAATGATTTCTAATTAAAATAGCCTAGCTGGACCTTCTAGGACTCAACCTGTTCTTAATCATCATTAATTTTCCATCCCAATCCAACATTCCCAGATTTCAGCCTCTGATTTGAATATAACTAGGTTTATGTTCTTCTATTGACATCTGAACATGGACCAGACCAAAACCTACTTGATCTACCTCAATATAGGATAAGGGATTTTTGAATTGATTGAAGGGTTCAATGGGCTACTGGTTTCCCCCTCCATATCAATTATAGGATACCAGACATTGTTGTCCAAACTAGGTCCAGCATAATCACATATACATCCTTCAAAAAATTCTACAAACTTTGGGTCTGGATTCGAGCTTCTTAAAAATTTTGGGGAGTTACCAGTGTAGGGTACAACCTTGTTGCATAGTTGAAAAATGTATTTGTACCCAAATGGTATGGATATAGTGACTAACAATAACACTCCTATTTATGGTCATGTTATCAAGGAGATGTAAGATTCCCCAGATGTTTACATGACAAATAGAAGCCTATGACAGACATAAGGAAATCCTCTTGTTCATAAAATAATTCCTCTTCCAAAGAAATCTAAAGACACTCAACTATAGGCTTAGACCCATAAAATTTCATAAAAAAATGAGGATAAATAGATGAAAAACATAATTTTTATGGCTATTAGAACATATGTTGTGGCCAACAAGATTCCCAATCATATAAATAATTGAAGGATTTTCTAAAGGAAAAAGTATTTCTTGGATACAATAAAACATAGCTATAGAAGGATAATTCAAATTAATGTGTAAATCATATGACCAATGGAATAGGTTAAAACAATATTTTTTATAGGACTATGGAGAATTATAATACGAAGGAACCAAATATTTCATTGAAGCAAAACAAATCATTATATGTCATCTGTAGAGGAGGCTAACACTCGCTCATTCATGACAACCCCAGGAACAAAAACCAATCCTATTAAATTAATCAAATGAAGGACAGTGATGATGAAACCAAGAAACCATGGTCTAGCCATGATTTTTAGACGATTTATAGAACTCCAAAGAAGAAATATCTAGTTGAGGTGTTCAATCAAAGATTTGTGGAAATTTAGGGAAAATCATGATTTCCAAGAAGGTAGGAAGAAACTCTAGGTTGTAGAATGGTAGAAAGAGGGAAGAACATGCTCCATAAGAATATTGAGGAAGGAATCTCTCCCATTCAGCGAGGGAAAGGGGTCCACGGCCGAAGCCATCCCCTCCAAGGTCTTCATCAGGAAGGAGAGGTCTGTGAGCTTCATTACCATGATTATAAACTATGCTTCACTATGAAGTTATATAATATTCTATTTTATTAATACTCACAACTATTGTATTTAAAATTTGTAAATGATTCTAAGGATATGAAATAATTTATTATTTTCTTTTCCTTTGTAAATAAAATATTAATTACCATTTGAATTCAAAAAAATTAGTAAATAGAATATGAAAATTTTTAATTAAACATGAATATATAGTGAAACTATTATGTTAATTTATTGATAAACAATGGAATTTTGAAGAGGTGAATAAATAGATCATCAGGTATCTTGGAGAATACAATATGTAAAACTTATTACAATCCTTACATATGAGATTACCTTTGTTCCCACACTAATTATTAGTGTTCTATAATTATTTTCTCAATAAATGAGAATATCTACGTATATTCCCCCCCTATATTTATGAATACGTTTAAGAGGTTGATGAAACATTACAAAACCACATTATACCCCAGTTAAAGGGAACCCTGTTATTGGTCTTCAAATAAGAACCAATTGTAAGATCATGAATTTCTATTAATGTATGTTTTGGAATATATTTTATTTTAATTCATTTATTTTGGTCAATTAAGAGTTTTAAATATTCTTTATGAAGTATTAGGGGTGTTTTGTTGGTTTGAGACATGAAAAAGGGGGAAATGGGGGGTGTTCTGGGCAGTACACATGGTTTTCGAATGGTTTAGAAAACTGTGCAAGGAGATACCATGCGGGCAGTGGAAATCCATATGGTTGGCGCATTGTCTAGAAACTCTGCGAGATAAATGGTGTGCAGGTAGTAGCCACTTTTCAATTTGCGCATGGTTTTGAAAGTCATGCTAGTAAACCGTGGGGCCTGGAAACTTCTAAAAAATTACAAAAAATCAATTACGGGGAAATAAGGGGCACTCTGTATTTTCCTCTTTTCTTCCTCTTCAAAGCCTGGTGATAACCCAAAAGCTCAATGAGCTTCCAAGGATCAATCTCCATCTATTTGGGACATTTTTAGTGTAGTTGGTGGAAAATTGATGATTCAGGTAAGTCTAATCTCCCTATTTCTTTTCTTTTTGGTTTAGGGTTTCAATTACATCCCTATATACATCGGAAGCACTCAATCACAAAACTTTGGGTGAGGTTCAGGTTAAGTCAAATATGTTTGGTTGAATCAAGATCTAAGGCATTGGTTGAGAGTGTGTTCACCAACAGATTCAAGGTAGGTTGTCTACAAGTTATATCCCTTGGATCATGAATAGTTTTGTGTATGTAGGGATTTAATTATTGCCCTCTTTTGTTGAGTTTTATGTGAATTTGACATGAGGTGATGTAGTGTGTGTCTAAATGGTTAATTGAACCCCTCTTGATCCCCATGGGATGCATGGAGGATGAATAGACCAAATTAGGGCCACCAGTCAGGTGTGCCAATATTCCACAGACATAGAGTGTATCCAAGTATGTGTAAAACTATTGTATAAGAACATAAGGACATGATGAATATATTAATATTCTTGAAGGATGTGTAATTAGTGATTAGTAATACACATAGGTTGGGTAAGGACCTAATAGATTATTTGGTTGGCATGAAAAAGGGGTTTAATGGATTAAGCAGAAAATGCTTGGGGATCACTCAAATACATGAATATTCCAAGTGAGATAAGCATGGAAAATGGGAATGGGGATTTGGGGATAATTAATATGAATAATGACTGTGTTAATGGATTGGGTAAAACTATTAATTAACCATTTTTTTATATTTTTGTGATGTTGTATGTGATATTGGCTATTCTTGTTGTAAGATGGGGAATTGTGGTGAATGATTAATAAGCATGTGCACAGGGATAGTAAGATAGGGGTATTGACTTGAGGGTATACGCCCATAGGATGAGTTGGATTGAGTCTCTAGCTGTACCCCTAATTACCCAAGTTAGAGAAGGGGATGGAGTTGTATTCCCCTAACAATTGCATTCCACCTGGACTAAGGCTTCATGGAAAGGATTATGATTTTATTATTATGTGTAGCCTAGTGAGTTTGAATTTATATTATTTCAATATTCTTTAAAATATTGAACATGCATAATCCCTTGAACACGTGAAAAAGTCATATTAGACCATGTAATTTTTATGTAGTGAACCCATAATTAATTGTATTATAAATTAAATGAACATAGATTAGAATATCCCAAATAATTATTTAACCTTACATTCAATCATTTATCACTTGCATGAACTAACCGAATTTTCTATATATTTTTTAGACCCTGTTGGGGGTTTCATGCTGAGTTATACGCACAACCTACTCTATCCTCCTTTGGGTATATGAGCTTATTTCATTCTAGTAGGTCAGGACAAGGGCTAGGGCCCTATGCGTGGTAGTTGAGTTGGACACTTGATGTGTATGGGAGGTTTCCAAACTTGGAGTCCAGCCAATTTTCGAGATTCTATTGTTTTCATTCATTTGGGGGTCTATTCACATGGCACTATAGCATGAAAAGACCTATTTACTATAGCATATGTTTGTACCCATTTCTGGTAATCGGTTATCCATGCATGTTATCGATAGTTTCATGTAGTTTTCATTATTTAAATTATTATATATTGTGGCTTACATTAGTAATGAAGGTATAGTCTATGCACATGACATATTAGACCCTCACAACTAGACAGAAACCTCTAGTATACAGGGTGGAATTCATTTGGTCATGAAACTACCTGGCTCGGGGCACCTTATTAGTGGCGTACAGGTTGGGGACGTTAAAAATTGATATTTGAGGAGCTCCATTCTTAATATTACTATTTTGGGATGGTATTTAGGGGGTTAGGAAACTGTTGGGCTTTGGTAAAGAGCTTATTCTTGGGATTAGCTAATGCGTGTATGGGAAAAAACCAGGTCACCATGGGAGGGGATTATTGTTCTTTTGTTGTATTGTTACATTTGTGTAGATTTCACCATTGGGTGATGCACTTGTTGTGTGACTTGACATTTTTGTGATATTTATCTCCTGGATAAAACGTTTTGAGTTTGTGCATTCATGCATCATTCTACTAACCTATGTAGTTAAGTTACATGCATCATTATAGGCACAAAAATGGGATGGGTGTGCAGGAGGTAAATTTTAAGTGGAATATATTTTCCTAAAAGTAATGAAATTATTCCTAGTTGGATGGTATGAATGGGTAAAAAGTAACGTCAATAGGGAAAGTAGTAATTATAGAATAGTGTTTAATAATGAAGTAAAAGAGGATTAACATGAGGTAAGAGTAAATTGGAATAGGGAATATATTTTGAATCTGGTGAAAGATAATTCTTGTGACCACGTGAATTTGATACCCTATTAGACATTGCCTTAGAAGAGATGGCCATGGGTAGTGATCCAGTTATGAGATGGCTGGTTTGGGTAGTTTATGAGAACCAGTTTTCCTATGGATAGTGATGAGTCCACCTATGTTTCCTTTTCCTTTTGTAAAAGTTTTGTTATTGAATTCTAATATCTATGTTTTGAATTGTAGAGAAATTCCAACTCGAAGATGTGTGCCGGTATGGAGACATTATGATGTTTTTGATATTGAACCTCCAGTTGAATAGACCTGAACTTAAACATTAAATAATCTTGAATTAAGTTAATAAATCACATTTATGATCTTTTTAGGTTTAGAGATTTAGAGAAATCAGTTATAACTTATATATAAAAATAAGAATATTACAAGTAGAAATTTTTACTCAAATTCCATTTTTACATAATACAATAAAACTTAAAAAAAGAGACCTTTTTAGTTCCATTATTTTAATATCATGACATTTCCTTTATCTCATCTATGACCGTATTCATCTTTTAGTCCTCTAAAAAACATTCCAAAGCATGGGATGATTATAAGAAGATCAGTAAGGGATACATAAATAATGAAAACTATTAGCCTTTAAGAAAACAATTAATACATGAATACATTATCAAAAAGTAATACCTTACACCTTAATGAAGTAGGAAAAACATTTCGATGAATATAAGCTGATTGTTTACCATTTTTATAACCAAAAGATTACCATAAGGACCATAGAAAGAAAAATACATCATATAAAGTTATCCTTTGACATAAAAATACTGAAATAAAATAACCATATAGTCTAATTAAACACATATCACTAAAAGGAAAATCCATACGGCTGACTTCCACACCCAATGCAACGTAGGTTATAATGTAACCACACGTCCTTGGTTTATCATGGAACCACCCTTCCTTTGGGTTTTCACGTATGCACCCATCATTGGATTATCATGTAACTACCCATCAAATTTACAAGTACCAACATATAATCATTACAAATAAATATTTCAAATGTCAACATTTCACTAAAAACATTTCATTTCCAATCAAAGGAAATCATTTCAAGGTTATCAAGTTCTCAATCCATTTCAAAAACCATTTAAATCATTTAATAAAAGTCTTATGAATCAAAATTTCACAAACCACATTGAAACTTTTAACATTTTAAAACGTTAATTTTCATATAGATCAATAAATAAAGCCCATTTTATAAACAAGGACATGAAATAGAATTTTTTGGAAGAATAAATCTATAAATCATTTAAAATAATTTATTATTTAAAGAGTCCCTTTCCACTTTAGAAGCACAAGAATAAAAATAATTAACTAATAACATTAAATAATACATTAAATATCATGATAACTTATTAATTCATGATATATCATTTCAAAAGGGTTTTAGATACACCCTATAGGATAATAAAGGTTTAAAACACCAATATTTGCCTCAATGAAAGGGGATTGAGACGAATTCCTTTACATTGATCGTATCACTAATTTAAGGATAAATCAATGAAATAATTATGTGTGAAAAACATAAATACACATAATATAAGTGGTTATTAAGTTTAAAAAAATATATTTTATTTAAAATATTCATATAATGACCCAATCAAGTTGTTGAAGTTTATCCCAAAGAATGGAAATTGGTTTTCGAAGTTCCCTTACAAAAATTGGCAGCCTAACGATGTCACATATGATTTCCAAAAATGTGTCGATGAGAGACAAAAGGGTACCTCATCAATTAAAAATATTATTTAATAAATAATGATATATTGGAACATGTCCCAATATTTTAAAAATTAAATTAAAATACATAACATAAAAGTAGTCTTTTACAAAAAGAGGATGGTGAAAGGTTCCCTTACATTGTTTCTAACTTAACACGTTCATTCATTAATTTACTAAATAATAAAATTAAGTTAATTTATAATTTATTCAGAACCATTATCATGTTTATTATTTTTTATTTATCAGTTACTTCCATGCTATAAAATTTTATAATTATTTATTTTTATATCGGAAATTTTGTTGATATTTGGTACTTGAGTCAAAAATGAACATGCTATAATTACAAATTGTAAATGTGGTTAAATTTAAATTATCTAAAGAATAGTATTCTGGATTTAAATATAATATGTATCCATAATATATTTATTTATAATAGTCCATAAATTTTGGAGATATGAAATGAAATGCACCGTTCGTGGAGAAGATAAGTCCTTCGTACGCATGATCGCTACTTTCCATTCAATTTCATATTTAATGGAATGAAAACAAAACAATTCATAGGTATATTAAAAATCCAGTATAATATTATATTTTATATATGTTACGTAATTTAATTAACTCCATCTTTTATGTGTTCCATGTATGGCATGAACGAGTCATATGACTTTAAGGGGGTGGTAGATCGTGCTTCTTTACATAAAATCCTCGTGTTTTCATATCATGAAAACCATTAAGTTTTTTTGTAAATAAAAATTGTAGAATAAAGATTACAATGTAAAAAATAATATTATATAAATTCAGTTTCATCATGATGGACACTATTAAAGGTGGTAGGAGATAATTGAAAAACCATCGTTTGATGGGGCACTATTTCAATGTCCATAGAAAACAATATGTCTTAAATAAAATAGATCGAGGTGTATGTAATTGAAGTTAGAATACTTATTATAAAAATTTCCTAGAATATTGTAGATACTATTTTTTTAATAAATGAATATGAATATAATAGGGAGTGATGAATTAGAATATTTGAAAGGAACTTTAGAGAAGACGTTACCACTTAAAACGTGAAAGTCTCTTTGATTTGAGCCCAAAGGATTTCTTAAATGGCCTTCCTCATAAGGTAAGGCTTATAAGTGGAAGATAGGGATTTTGTGAGCTTATTTTTGTAGAGTTTGGATGAGCCATGGTTCTCGTGTGGTCAGAGTAATGGGTTAGAGGTGGTGGAATTTTATAAAAAGGAGGTGGGGTACTTTTGGAATGTCTTGGGGGATTATTTTATTATAAAATGAATATAGATTTTCAAAAGGTAAAAATCATATTTAAGTAAAATATAATATGTTTATTATTCCAAATCCTCTTAACGATTCGGTTTTAGATAACTTTTGCTTTCAAATTTGACCATATTATTTATCTTTAACACTTAGTTAACTAGTTGAACTATTACCATGTCTTCCTATATATTCATATTATATGGTTACTATAGTTTCCATAATATTCCAATCGAACTTCATCTAGATCATTAATTAAATTTAAAAAATTATCTATATAATTTGGAGGAAACATATATTTTTAGGACTATTATATAATTTAATAAAATAGTATTTGTTTAATAACTGAAATATGTCAATTTTTAAACTATTCATATAATAACTTTTTAAAAATCCATAACTTGATTCTTTCCAAAACACTTCAGAAATTGAAAATTTACATGACATAATCATTACTAAATTGTAGTGATGTCAAAAAAAGATTCAAAATAAATTTATTTTGATATTTATAATCTCATTTATCTAAATCATTCATTAATAATGTAATCACTACATCATCGTTGTGTTATAAATATATTTATTTATTTCATATCTAAAAATAATAAATTAAATACCATGATGTATTAAATATTTTTAGTTTTATAATGAATATTTATAGTCAAAGTGTTCACTTATATAACCCCATATATTTTTTTTACAAAAAGATACATCTATTGATTATATATTCCTCTCTTTTTAAATTAAAAGTAATTAAATGTCATTTTCACACATAGGTGGCTCCATGGGGTCCTAAAATTTCCCTAGGATTCATATGATTGGAAATATCTCATCCAATAGGGTTAGGACATGTGTTAGGGTAATTTAATAATAATATAATATTAATTTTTACCCTTAAATACAGGATTTACCCATTTACCATGGTAAAAAAAATATTTATTGAAGTTGCTATTAATATTGTCTCAAAAATAAACGTTAATGATTAACACCATTTTGACCTCGTGATTCCAAATATGGAATCTATTCATCCAATTCAAAAACACATAAGTTGGATAAATTAATTTAAAATTAATTCTTGTTGTCAAAATCAAAAACCGTGATTTTAAGAAGTAAAAACTACCAAAATATTGACAGTCATTTATGTCCAATTTCAAAGTAAAATTACATACATTTACCAACATTGTATTAAATTATAAAAATATAATCCGATTACACTTTAAAACCAATTAAAAGAAAAACAAAACTATATAAATAAAATATATTAAAAGGAAACATTGAATTAAAATGCTGAATTTTTTACTGTTAATTAATAAATGAACATTAGCTGAAAAATATCAAAATTTCATCCAAAGTAAATTTTGATGTTACTATTATAAATAATAATTTTTTTCTATTAAAAAATAAATATAATGGTGTCAAAAAATATATTTTAAAACTGTTCTCCATCAAAATGTGGTAAAAATGCATTTTTACAAAAATACATCTTTTATACGAAAAAATGAATTTATTCTTATATATTATCTTAAAAACATATAATATTAAGTTAAAATATTACATTTAATGTATATAATATATTTTTAATTAAATTATAATCCATAAATATTGATATGGAAACACAATTATTCTCTTTTCAATATGTTCTCATAAAAACACATCCATTATATTCATTTGGTTTTTATTTACATTTATAATAAATATTGTAATCAATGAATCTTAAATTAAAAATCAGTAAACCATATTTTAAAATTAATTTCATACAATTCCTTCCATATATTAGAATGGTTAGGTTTTAAATACCATTTAAAATAATAATAGTATTATTTTGTTATTTTTTATTATAACTGAGTGTTTTGTGCAATGCAAGGAAACCAATTATTGTGCGTTGAGTATGCTATGAAAAATGTGTCCCATTTAACTAAATATTAATATATTATTCATAATTGTTAATAAAAATAAAAAGGTATTATTCTTTAAATACCTGTTACATAACATCCTTCACCCTTTTAGAAATTTCATCCTCAATATTTTAAAATTGGGCACAAAAACTTCATCGTAAGTCCCACATCAGAAAAAGAGTCAATAAAACTATCATATTAAAAGATTTAAAGTGAATTATAATGGTATCTAGAGAAAACACATACTTGGATTTCATGAAAACATGGATATGGAAGATAAAACTAACCATCATGTTCTGATAAAGACTGATAGAAAAACGATTTGGATAAAGTTATCTACCAGAAACCCACAAACTTGTGATAAGTTAAATGGTATATGATTCACTATTAGGAAAAGTAATCGAATGTAATTTTTTTGGTTTAAGTTACCATTCATAAAGTTAGAATTTTTTTTTATATTTACTAAGAACATAAGACATATACTTATTTGTCATGTAGACATTCATATTTTACTAAATTTCTACCACAAACACAACTTTATTCTAAACTATGAGTATTCAAGATGACTTGGTCACATCAAAAGTTCTAGAATCAACTACTAGAGAATAAAAATATCCATAAAATATGAACTATATATTTCCCATGTATTTAGAAATTAACTAAAACCAAAATGGTTATTATGAGATCTGATAATCCCAAAAAGAAAAATCCATTATAAAAAGAAATAATATAATTAATCTACAAAATTCAAAAAACAATATCCAAAGTTCAAAAAAGTCAATTCAATACACAATTGTCCATAAAAATCATCAATATAATCCAAATTAATATTGAAACCCAAAACATTTAAGAATTTAATCACATAGTCTTACATAATTAATCTTAATGTTTATATCCAAATAACATCGAATAGTCTTAATGTCTCATACTAATGTGTAATAAACATAATCACATATTCTATATGATAGGCTAATCATTTCCATATATAACCCAAATCTCTTTAAGTCCACAATAAAACATAGATTCTTCCAAAATAAAATTCCACCATTAATCCTAAAATAAAATCCTAAATTATTTTATTTTTCGTAGGCATATAGTGTTCCCAAAAGAGAAAACCACATCCAAAACAAACATTATCACTTAATCGAAAAATAATTTTCCTATACTGTGGATATCCTTTTGATAAAACATAAGATCCCTAACCAACTTATTCTTGAACAATAAAATCATTTAACTAAAAATAATAAGTCATACTATCAAGGGACTTCACATGGGTCAGTGGTAGGCACTGTCCCCTTATCACGCTTTGGTTGTGGGTCTTATTATCACGGCCTTGACGGATGCGATTAGTTATCACCCATCATGTTGGTTGTCCTATTTCTAAAACCATGTAATTCTTATTACATTCTCAAAGAAGATAATTTCCTTAGAAATAACCATAACCTATTTTATCCTTCAATTACATCTAATACCTTTCATTTTTCAACCCAAAATGTAATAACTATTAATCACCTCAGAAACAAAAGATCATATGAACCCCTAAGGATATCTATTATATCCACAATAGAAATGATAATTCTTTCTTGAATAAAATTTTCACATATCAAACATCAAGGTTACACGTACTATAAAAATTCTTCCAAAGTACTCCCATCATCAAAAGAGCCTTAATACTTTTAATAATTTCATTATCCTAAAATATTCAATAACTCTTAAATCCATCATATGTAGACATATTAGTCATTAAAGATTATCCGTGATACATTTACCATTCATTTGTAACATATTTATTAATACTTATTTCCAATAAAAAAATCATGAATCATATCCTAAGATGCAATAATGTTAAACCATCAGTTACGAAATTATTCATACCTTTCATTGGTCATTATTAGATTCCTAATCCTCAATTAGAATGGAATTAGGTATTGGTAATCATATATTTGTATGGTCCTAATGATAATATTCCTGAACCTTTTATGAGGGAAAATATTAGTGTAATGACCATGTACACATCATTTAAAACATTCAATTGATCCCTTGGAAAGAACTTAATTCCCTTTCATGGAGTCAACTAGATTATTCCTTCTTATATGGATGGTTTTTGATTTCTGAACATATTTACCAAATCTATAGAATCTTCTTATCCATTTGAAGAATATTGGTAGGTGTTTATTTCCAAATACTTGAAACATAGGTTGTTGAATATACATACCTTCAGGATTATTAACTGAACATCCATTGGGATTAATTTCACACATATATGATGCCTTATAAAAATCATGAAGGATCATGTGGTCAATCAGGACACTTGGTAGATGGTTATGAATAACCACAAGAGTTTTCATTGCAAATCCCATTTCATTCAGTTTCTCTTCCCATCCATTGTTACTTCGGTGAATGCTAGATTAATAGATTTACTAAAACAAAAATGTTCTATGTGAGAGTATCAGTAAAATCATCATATAATATCATATGTGGAGGGTAAACCCTAAGATATTATTATTCAGGTTATCATAAACTGATTCAATCTTTCTAAAATAACTATGAATCTTAATAATATGCTAAACATTATGGTTATTTCACATATTCTTAAATAACAACATATCCTCTAAATTTATCTAAATTGACCTCTCATACCAGCTATAAGTCCATGACATTAAACATTACATAATCTTGAATTAAGTTAATAATTCACATCGTGGATCTTTTAACAATTAGAGCATTAGAGAATCATGTCATAAAATATACCCAAAAATCTTTAATATTACAAGTGGACACTTCTACACGGTGTCCATTTTTAAATAAAAAACTCTTTAAAAAGAGACATGTTGAGTTCCATGGTCTAAACTAAATGAATTTTCCATGATCTAATACTTGACCCTATTTATCTTTATGTCTTGTGAAAAAAATTTCAAATATTGGGATGAACATAAAAAGCATAGTTAGTTATACATAAAAAAGGAAAAATATTATTTTTTCAGAATATCAAGTAAACCATGAATACATTATCATAATGTAATATCTTTCGCCATTAAAAAGTAGCTAACACACATCAATGAGTATAAGCTCATTGCTTACCCTTTTTGTAACTTAATGATTTCCATAAATCCCACAGAAAGAAACATATAGCATATAAAGGTAACTTGGGACATAAACATACTAAAATAGAATAACAATGTAGTATAATTCCATACATATCACTAAACAGAATAGCCATATGACTGAATTCCATACCCAATGCGTTGGAGGTTATAACGTAACCACTTGTCCTTGATTTATCACAGAACCAATTGTCATTTGGTATATCATGATTCCACCAATCAATAGTCTATCACGTAACCACCCGTAAAGTGTCCCAGTACCAATATATAGTCATCACACATAAATATTGAAAACATAAACATTTCACTAATAACATTTCACTAAAAATCACAAAAAATCATTTCATGATTTTTAAATACGAAATCCATTTAAAAAAATTTAAAACATTTAAAATATGTGTTATGAATCAAACATTCCCCAACCACTTTGAAAAATTTATAATTTTAAATTGTTCATATCCATATAAATAAATTCTTAAATCCCATTTTTACAACACAGACAAAAAATATATGGTTTTATAATAGTAAATTTATAAATCCTTTAAAATGATGTTTTACATAATGAGTCCCTTGCCTCCTGAGAAACACATGAATGAAAATCATTAATGAATAACATTAAATAAGACATCAAATAACATGATAACAGATTATCACTATTGGAATTAGAGTTATTTGCAAAGAGCTATTTGCGACGGGATTCTGTCGCAACTCGACTTTCACGACGGGGCCCTGTTGAAATAGCCCGTTGTAGAAAACGGCATCACATGTACTATTTTTTACAACGGGCCCATCAGAAAAATATTATTTGTGACAAGAAATTTCTTCATCGCAAATAATCCTTCAATTATATAAATTATATATATAAATAAACCTTTTGCAATGTCCTATCTAAAATACTATTTGCATCTGGGAACTGCCCCGTCGGAACTAATCCTTCGATTATATACATTATATATATAAAAACCTTTTGTGAAAGGCTTGTCACAAATAGTATTTGTGACGGGACAACGAGCCCCTCGCAAATACTGTATATAAAAAATTATATCCATATTATTTGAGACGAGAGCCCATCGCAAAATGTCCCGCCACAAATACTAAACATAAAAAATATATTTAATAAAAATATGATTAATAAAAAAATTATATTAATTTTATTAAAATAAAAAAATAAAAAAAAATTATTATTATTAAAATAAAAAAAATATTAAAAAATATAATACTAAAAAAATATATTTAATAAAATTATTATTAATTCAAAATTAATATTAAAAAAAAAAATTATTAGAATTCTCAATATTTACAAAAAAATATAAGAAAATCATAAAATTTTGTTATTATTAGTAAAATAATGAAATATTAAAAAAATATAATACTAATAATAAATAATAAAATATTAAAAAAAAATTAAATTATGCAATATTTGTACCAATATAGAAGAAAGAAACTGTAAATAGTTCATTTTTCAAAAAATCATAAATTAAAAATGTTTTTAAAATAAAAAACAAATCAGTGGGGGGTTGTATTCTAGATGAGGTGGGGGAGTTTTAGGAGATGGTGGGGGAAACTCTATCTCTAAACTATGAGTCATATGGCACATATACTCTATCTGCTCGTGATGGTGTTGCTGCTGCTGCTGTTTCCATCGACGCATCTCCTCCTCATGATGTTGTTGTTGCTTCTAATGTCACCAACACATCTCTTCATACTACTTATGCAAACTCACAGTATGCTCTGACTGAGTTCGCAACTCCTCTTGATACTGTGTGTCAGAAGATGATTCCTCTCCATGAGCTCCTCTCGAGCTAGATGTTGTGTAGAGACCCGAATCCTGACATACATTGACATTACATTACTTTTACAGAATACTTAGTACATAACAAAAACACAGACACACAAGGACCGCAATAGTTTAGTGTCTTTGGAAACTCGGAATATAATCTTCTAATCATGGTGAAATATCTTCAACATCTCCCATTAAGATCTTCCTTTTTTTATACCTAAAACCGTTCTTTATATCATGGGGAAAAGAAAACATAAAAGGGTTAGCACAAATGCTCAGTAAGGGTAAACAAAAGAAATATCAATCACATCATATTCATAAAAACATAACATTTTGGAAATATTAACCCGTAAAAGAGATCATAATATCCTAACATGGGATAAATCATAGTAGTGAAATGTAATCCCAATAATCATAACTTAAAACATGAAACTTTTTGGCATACACACATAATCATAGAGAATAATTTCTTATTAGTAAAGACTCATTGCCAAGACTATCTTAGTGGACAATGTCCATTTCTGAACCAAGTTCACTCCCCGTTTCAGTCCAGTTTCACTGAACCGGTATAACCTACCATTCAAGCCATGTCTATCTCATGAGATATAAAATCATTACCCAATTCATTGGAGGTAGATATAGGTCCCACCCATCTCATAATGATACCATTCTTATGTGTTCCACAAAATCATAAATCATACATCATTGCATAACCCATGTAATAAAAATGGGAATCTTAAACATCATGACATCATCAAACAATTAATATAAGATAAAGGAATTCATAAATATAATTCCATCACAACATAATCAAATTAATGCAATAATAGGGATAGTAACAGAACCCTTTATTATCTTATATGGAAATAATTTTGATAAAACTCTTGAACTCCATTCTTGAGGAAAATATCCTTTCAATTTCAAAAACATTTTTCCTCTCTTAACATGTCATAAAATTCTAGCTTAGAGAAGTTGATTAAAAATAAACTTGAAAACTTGTAAAGGAATCTTCTTGGAAATAATGTTTTAAAAATCCATTAATGCCTTATAAGTTAAAAAAACATTCTTCTCATACTTTTGTCGGAAAAGTCAAAAAGTACCTCGTACGAAAAACGACAAAAGATTCCTTTCATATCTTTTACTAAAAACTCACCAAAGGGTAAAATTGGATATAAACTATTGTATAAGTATATAAATATTACATATTGAGCAAACATGGATGTGGATGATAAAATACACCCCAGCAAATACCAAAGTATAAACAATCTCGGATAAAAATGAGATTGTGATATTTTCCCTTACCTTAGGTCCGATTTACTTCATAAGTGTCCGAACCTTCGGTATAATGATTTAAATAATGTCATTGACTTATTCCATAATCATAATCATTTTTATGATATCATATATGGTTCACTTATGACTTTATATTACCCGTTCTTTAGTAAATTCAATGTTATAGAGTGTTTTGGGTAAAATCGTTTCATTTTTCGTTCTTGTTTTGACTTGTAATTATTCATATGATTACATAGATGACGATTACTTCATTCCAGAATATAAAACATGATTTATATATAATATATATTCAGAATATACAAATATATAATAGATCATTAAATGGAAAGAAATACACCGTTCATGGAGACGGTAAGCTGTACGTACCCATGAACGCTGTTTTCGTTTCCTTACTGAGTTGAATGGAATTAAGTAGATGACATACATATATATACACATAAATAAAGTATCATTATTATGTCATATATTTCATGATTACTTATTATATATACTTTATAATCATTCATGAATGGTTAACGTGGAGAATGAATCTCATCGCGTCGTGGAGACGGTATTCCGTACGTACGCACGAGCGATGATATCGTTATCATGATCGTGAAATTGTATTGGAGTGTATGTATACTATTTCAGAATCAATATCACTTTACAATAATCATATATAGTTATTATGTAAACCATTATACCCATCCAAGTAAGGTGGTGGTGGAAAATAGATTACACCACGGCGTGGAGACGGTATTCCGTACGTACGCACGCGCGGTGATTTCGTTTTCCGTAGGATGGATACATTGAGAAATAGGGTTGTTTAATAATTATAATAAAATATCAGTATATTAGTGATACTTATGTTATTACTTCATAATGAAACAACCTAAGAGGAATAAGTGGAAGAAGAACTAAAGTTGAAAGAATCGGTAACAGACATTACCTCTTCTTTGAAGCGCCTCTTTGAGATCTCCTTTTAGGGTACTAAAATTGGTCTTTGATGAAGACCATAACCTCTATTATGTTTCTAGGGAAGTGGAGAAGGGAATTTGTCAGGGGTTGGCCGATCTTGAAGTCTCAA
This sequence comes from Viscum album, assembly GCA_963277665.1. Lineage (NCBI taxonomy): Eukaryota > Viridiplantae > Streptophyta > Magnoliopsida > Santalales > Viscaceae > Viscum > Viscum album. The sequence continues at coordinate 1,861,709,061 of OY728120.1, read as the reverse complement.
AGTGGTGTGAGGGATAGAGGGAGGAGGTGCCCTTTTATAAGGGAGGAGAGGGGTACCTTCGGAAGAACTAAAAATATTATTTTATTATAAAGTCAATTTCGGTTTTAAATAGCTCCAAATTGATTTATTTCGAAGCTAAGGTGGGGATGGGTCGAAATACTCTCATAAAATAGAATTTAGACAAGTTTTGGTTCATATTGTAACCTTATCATTAAGATTTGACATTAAGTTAAATAATTTTACTTTTACCGTGTCTTCTTGTGTTCTTATACTATAAGGTTAATAAACTTACAATAACAAGCCAAAAAATCACCAATTTTTATATTATTAATATATATAATCTTATATAAGTCATTTGGCCGAACCGTAGATTTTTAGGAATAAAATAACAATTAAAAATATAATATTTGTTTTAAAAACTATTTTATGTCAATTTTGACACTATTTAGTAATTGATTTTTTTGAAAATCATAACAGAGTGATTAGTTCTAAAAGAGTTAATTAAATAAATACTAACATGTCATAGTAACCTAGAAAATTAGTGTAATTCATAAAAAGTCTCAAAATACATTTATTTTGGTGTTTATAACATCAATTATGTCAATACTTCATTAATAAGATAATTACTGCATCATTTTTATGTCATAAATAAATTAAATTATATAATGTTTAAAAATTACAAATAAAATACCATTATTTAGGAAATATTGTTAGATTTCTAATTAATATTTATAGTCTAATTTATCTTATGTATAACCCCATATTAAAAATTATTTACTTATTAAACTTTGATTTTAACTATTTTAACCCTTCTATAAATAAATTAATAATAAATGTCCTAATCTAATCCAAGTGGGCCTAAATGGTCATATTTTATTACTAAGGTTGTTTTTGGTCGAATTACACTTATCCAATATAATTAGGACATGTGTTAGGGTAATAATAATAACATTTTTAACCTTAATTACCCTATTTACTTTTAACCGTGGTAAAAAAAAGTAAAAAGTTACTATTCACCAAAAATTATTTTCATCTCATTGAACCACATTTTACATACTGACATCAACCATGTCTCTTTGATTTTTGAAATTCCATTCACAGAAGCAGTAAAATTAAGTTTTATGAAATTTTTTTTTAACTACCACTTAGTGGTTTTACTATTCATCAAAAAATGAATGTTTCTAGAAAAATACCAAAAATTAGGCCTAAGATATATTTGATATTATTAAATCAAAAATGATGTCTATTTTACCAAATTCAAATCATATCAGTTTCATTAATTAATTTAAAAATTAATTCCCGCCGTCAAAACAAATAGCGTGTTCTTAAGAGATAACAACTATCAAAAGATTGACACATGTTTATGTCTGGTTTAAATTTGAAATTACATACAAAGACCAAAATTGTATTAAATTGTAAAAATATATTCTAAATATACTTTAAAACCACTCAAATTAATAATTTATCACTATTAATTATTTCGATTAAAAAGGTTGTTTTTAATTAAAATTTAGTAATTTTCACTATTCATCAGAAAATGAAAGTTAGCCAAAAAGTACCAAAATTTCACCCTAAGCTAATTTCAATATTCCAAATCAAAAAATGAAGACCATTTTGAAAAATAAAATTTAAAAAATACCAAAAAGTGGTTATTACTATTCATAACGGCTAGTTTTAATAATATTTTAATAGCATATTGTTGTTTAGTGAAACTCGTTATTGCGTACTGCACACGCTATCGAGGAAGGTCGCGATTGCGTGTAATGAAAGGAAAGTCAAGGATTCGTGTTGTGCAAGCTCTTTTTGGTGTAGCGTATAACACACGACATTAACTAAATTAAAAAGAATATTTCTTATAAAATCTCGGGGTGTTACATTCTACCCCCCATAAAATGAATTTTGCCCTCAAAATTCGTCGGGGTTATAAATGGTTTACTACTCAAAAGATTCTTTAATAGAAACCCACATCGTAAAAAGGAATACCATAACCAATCTTTAAAAAAAGTATGAAATGTAACGGTTACCCAAATAAACTAATCACTGGGTTTCCACATAGGTGAAAATATGGATATGGAAGAGAAATCTAACCATCATGTTCTGACGGAGAGTGGTAGAGAACATGGCTATGGAAAATCCAGAACTCACAAAGCCATAAATTTGTGACGATCTAAGGTACCATCTGATTTAATAGATATAAGAGAACTAGGACAATATTTTTGGTTTTCAAGATCATTTCCCTAAAGTAGATGAAATTGGAATTAGAATAAATTCTTTTGTGATTTTGGTATAGTCTCACCTTTGGTAATTCTTTGGACAATTTCCACTTCATCTCTAAAAGAAATGAAGTTGAATTTGTCATTCGTGATGTGTTAGCAGATCATGTGATAGAATGAGGGGTCATTCCATCTGTCTCAAACAAAAGGTTTGAAAAGTTATCAAAAAATACATATGTCCATCTATAGTGAGATTAATCATATATAGTTCCTAAAATGGACTTATACTTCTTATATTATACTGCTTAATATAATAAAACTTGTTTCTACTAAACATGGACTTCCTGTAGGCCAGTGGTAGGCGATAAAGGCTAGTCGCACTTCGGTTGTGGGTTCGATTCCCACAGCCTTGTCCGACGCGATGGGCTGTCACTCGTCCGGCATGTTGTCCTTTTTCTAAAGCTATATTACTATAACATCCCATCAACAATATCAAAAAAAATTCTATCCTTAAACAATACTAACTTATGTCCAATATAATCCATTCCAATCTTTAGGCTTATCTAAAATACTTCGGTCCAAGCTCATAGTATAAAGAAAATGATTACTTGAAATGTCATCAACCAATCATGTGAATACCATCATTTATCCCCCATATATCTTGTTGGTCACATTCCGATCATGTGAATACCTTAATCATGTATTCTCTTAAAAAAATGAACTCCCATTAAACCTTAGTGAAAAACATGAATTCTGTAAAAAGTTAACTCTTTCCACATACCAAAATCCAAAAATTCTATATACTCAAACCATGATATAACATTCTCCTTATATCAGTCATGAGCTCATGAATACTATCAAACATTTAATTTTCTCGTTATCCCTTCATTATGCACATATCATCTACATTCCAAAAATATCTGAATAACCTTTCATGGATACTGGTACCATAAATCATACACTTTCAAAACTCATGGAAAGACAACAGTGTAACAATACTTAGATGTCTCTTTATTCCATAGTACCATGAGATTACTTATACAACATTACACATGATAAACATGTAATCATTCCACCACATTCTTAAACTATTGACCGAGCTTCAACAATTCTTTCATCTCACATATCATTTGTAGTCTCTTCATCATCATCAACATAAATACTACCCATACGACCATACTGATTATCTTCATGAGACTTTCCCTTAGGGAATTGGTTTTCATAATGCCCGTACATTCCACATTTAAAACATTTAACCATTGTTGATGTCGTAGCAATACCATTATCCTCATCCCTAGTGTTAACTGAACCTTTTCCTTTGCACTTAATGGCTTTGTGTCCTTCTTTTCCACACCCAAAGCATCTTCCAGTTCCTTTGAAACATTCTCCTTGATGCCTCTTCCCACATGATTTACATAGGGGAAATTGAACTTTCTTTCCTTAATGATCATCATGAAACTCCATCTTTCTCTTATTAGCCGAGTCGGGAAACTTAAAAAATTTTACTTTATTGATCATATTATGAGATTGATGATTTGGCATAATAATGATTTTTGGACTTCCAAATCCCATTTCATTTGGTTGCTCATGAAGAATATCATTCCATTGTCCATTATATCCTCCATTATCGTGAATCATCTTGTTTCCAGCCAATTTCTAAAACCCAAAAAGAATAGTGTGAGAGGCAAAAATCACAATAAAGGGGGAGTAACATCAATATCTAACATCTTAGGTTTAATCTAATATTGTTACCATAATTCTAGGACTATAACATGTACTTATACTTAACTTTAGGGACATCCCTAGACATACCTTAGAAATATCTCTAGGGATCTCACTAACGTTTTTGCATCCCAGTTTCCAAAGGTTAACTAAACCTTTCCTTTGATACCAACTATAACGACCCATACTTTACATATATTGTTATCACGTCAGAATTTAAGCACACTTATTACAACATATAACAAAACCAAGAAAGGACCGTATAGGTATAGTGTCTTTAGAAACTGGGAAAGATAAACAACTAGTTCATAAAGCATCTACATTGCCTCCCATTTATTTCATCATATCTAGAGTCCCTTTTGGCATATTCTACTTAATAACCTTCTTCCTGACCTGGTGAAATAAAACATACAAAATGGTGAGCTCAAATTCTCAGTACGGGTAAACAAAAGAAATATAAATCACATCATATTCATAAGAACATTACATTTTGGAAATATTAACCTGCAAAAGAGATCATAATATCATAACATGGGATAAATCATAGTAGTGATATGTAATCCCAATAATCATAACTTAAAACATGAAACCTTGTGGCATACACATATAATCATAGAGAATCATTTCTTATTAGTCAAGAATCATTTCCAAGACTATCTTAGTGGACAAAGTCCATTTCTGAACTGAGTTCACTCCTCGTTTCAGTCCTGTTTCACTGAACCGGTATAACCTACCGTTCCAGCCATGTCTACATCATGAGATATAAAATCTTTACCCAATGCATTGGAGGGAGATATAGGTCCCACCCATCTCATAATGATTCCATTCTTATGTGTGCCACAAAATCATTAATCATAAATCATTACATAACCCACGTAATAAAAATGGGAATCTTAAACATCGTGACATCATCAAACAATTCATATAAGATAAAGGAATTCATAAATATAATTCCATCACAACATAATAAAATCAATGTAATAATAGGGATAGGAACATAACCCTTTATTATCTTAGATGGAAAATAATTTTGATAAAACACTTGAACTCCATTCTTGAGGAAAATATCCTTTCAATTTCAAAAACAATTATCCTTTCTTAACATGTCATAAAATTATAGCTAAGAGAAGTTGATTAAAAATAAACTTGAAAACATGTAATGGAAGCTTCTTGGAAATAATGTTTTAAAAATCCATTCATTCCGTATAAGTTAAAAAAACATTCTTCTCGTACTTTTGTTAGAAAAGTCAAAAAGTACCTCGTATGAAAAACGACAAAAGATTCATTTCATATCTTTTACTAAAAACTCAACGAAGGGTAAAATTGGATATAAAATATTGTAGAAGGATATAAATATTACATATTGATCAAACATGGATGTGGATGATAAAATACACCCCTGTAAATACCAAAGTATAAACAATCTTGGATAAAAATGAGATTGTGATATTTTCCCTTACCTTAGGTCTGATTTTCTTCGTAAGTGTCCAAACCTCCTGTATAATGATTTAAATAATGTCATTGATTTATTCCGGAATCATACTCATTGTTATGATATTATATATGGTTCACTTATGACTTTATATTACCCGTTCTTTTGTGAATTCCATGTTAAAGAGTGTTTTGGGTAAAATCGTTTCATTTTTCGTCTGTGTTTTGACTTGTAATTATTCATATGATTACATAGATCATGATTACTTAATTCCAGAATATAAAACATGATTTATATATAATATATATTCAGAATATACATATATATAATAGATCATTAAATAGAAATAAATACACCGTTCATGGAGACGGTAGGTCATACGTACGCATGAATGCTGTTTTCATTTCCTTATTGACTTGAATGGAATTAAGTAGATGACATACATATATATACACATAAATCCAGTATCATTATTACTTCATATATTTCATGATTACTTATTATATATATACTTTATAATCATTCATGAATGGTTAACGTGGAGAATGAATCTAATCGCGTCGTGGAGACGGTAATCCGTACGTATGCACGAGCGATGATATCGTTCTCATGATCGTGGAATTGTATTTGAGTGTATGTATAATATTTCAGAATCAATATCACTTTACAATAATCATAAATAGTTATTATGTACACCATTATACCCATCCAAGTAAGGTGATGGTGGAAAATAGATTACACCACGGCGTGGAGATGGTATTCCGTACGTACGCACGCACGGTGATTTCGTTTTCCGTAGGATTGATAGATGGTGAAATAGGGTTGTTTCATACTTATAATAACATATCAGTATATTATTTATACTGATGTTATTACTTAATTATGAAAAAACCTATGAAGAAGAAGTGGAAGAAGAAATAAAGTTGAAAGAATCGGTAACGGACATTACCTCTTCTTTGAAGCGCCTCTTTGGGATCTTATTTTAGGGCACTAAAATTGTTCTTGGAGGAAGACCATAACCTCTAGAATGTTTCTAGGGAAGTTGAGAAGGTACTTTGGAAGGGGTTGGCCGAGCTTGAAGTCTCAATGTGGTGTGAGGAAGAGAGGGAGGAGGTGCCCTTTTATAAGGGAGGAGAGGGGTACCTTTGAAAAACTAAAAATATTATTTTATTATAAAGTCAAGTTCGGTTTTAAATAGCTCAAAATTGATTTATTTCGAAGCTAAGGTGGGGATGGGTCTAAATCCTCTCATAAAATAGAATTTAGACAAGTTTTGGTTCCTATTTTAACCTTATCATTTTGATTTGACATTAAGTTAAATAATTCTACTTTTACCGTGTCTTCTTGTGTTCTTATACTAAAAGGTTAATAAACTTACTATAAAAAGCCAAACGAACCCCAAGTTGTCTATTATTAATATATATAATCTTATATAAGACATTTGTCAGAACCTTAGATTTTTAGGAATAAAATAAAAATTAATAATATAATATTTGTTTTGAAAACTATTTTATGTCAATTTTGACACTATTTAGTAATTGATTTTTGTGAAAATCATAACAGAGTGATTAGTTCAAAATAAGATAATTAAATAAATACTAAAATGTCATAATAATCTATAAAATTAGTTTAATTCATAAAAAGTCTCAAATTACATTTATTTCGGTGTTTATAACATCAATTATGTCAATATTTCATTAATAAGATAATTACTGCATCATCTTTGTGTCATAAATAAATTAAATTATTTAATTTTTAAAAATTACAAATAAAATACCATTATGTAGGAAATCGTTTTAGATTTATAATTAATATTTATAGTAGAATTTATCTTATGTATAACCCCATATTAAAAATTATTTACTTATTAATCATTGATTTTAACTATTTTAACACTTCTTTAAATAAATTAATAATAAATGTCCTAATCTAATAAAAGTGGGCCTAAATGGTCATATTTTATTCCTAAGGTTGTTTTTGGTCGAATTACAGTTATCCAATAGAATTAGGACACGTGTTAGGGTAATAATAATAACATTTTTACCCTTAATTACCCTATTTACTTTTAACTGTAGTGAAAAAAGTAAAAAGTTACTATTCACCAAAAATTATTTTCATCTCATTGAACCACATTTTAATTACTGACATCAACCATGTCTCTCTGATTTTTGAAATTCCATTCACAAAAGCGGTAAAATTATGTTTTATGAAAAATTCATTTTTTTTACTACCACATAGTGGTTTCACTATTCATTAAAAAATGAAATTTTCCTGAAAAATACCAAAAATTAGGACTAAGCTATATTTGATATTATGAACTCAAAAATGATGTCTATTTTACCACATTCAAAACATATCATTTGAATTAATTAATTTAAAAATTAATTCCCGTCGTCAAAACAAATAGCCTGTTCTTAAGAGATAATAACAATCAAATGATTGACACTTGTTTATGTCTGGTTTAAATGTGAAATTACATCCAATGACCAACATTGTATTAAATTGTAAAATTATATTCTAAATATAATTTAAAACCACTCAAATTAATAATTTATCACTATTAATTATTTCGATTAAAAAGGTTGTTTTTAATTAAAATTTATTAATTTTCACTATTCATCAGAAAATGAAAGTTAGCTGAAAAGTACCAAAATTACACCGTAAGCTAATTTCGATATTCTGAATCCAAAAATGAAGACCATTTTGAAAAATAAAATTTACAAAATTCCAAAAAGTGGATATTACTATTCATAACGGCTAGTTTTAATAATATTTTAATAGCATATTGTTGTTTAGTGAAACTCGTTATTGCGTACTATACATGCTATCAAGGAAGGTCGCGATTGCGTGTAATACAAGGAAAGTCAAGGATGCATGTTGTGTAAACTCCTTTTGGTGTAGCGTACAACACAAGACATTAATGAAATAAAAAAGAATATTTTTCATAAAATCTCGGGGTGTTACATGTTGGCATCGTAGTAGTACCATAATAAGTACCAGGAGTCAAATTAGAGTCAATACCAACTACTCGGCCCTTCTCAAAGCCATACTGTGTTTCCTGAATCCATGTCGCCTCATCGAAATGGTGGGCACTTGTTTACTCAGTCATCTCGTCCTGACTATCAGCCTTTGTATGATAGGTCGCAACCTCATATGACTCTTTCAATTCCAATTTGAAATTGAAATGATGAAAATATTATATACAGTTAATTGTAAATCTGAAAAAAAAAGTAATACCAACCACAATCTGATGTTGGAAATCACCTCTAATCTCTCAAGTGGTTGGATCACTGTACATCCTTCGATAAATGTTGAACTCTGTAATATCAAGATGCTCGACTGCCTAAATAAATATAAAATATACTATTTATATTTAATGTTATATAAAATATTTAAACAATATACCTACAAGATGCTCTCTATGCATACTGAATGTACGACTACCTGCTCAATGCGTCACCTCCTGTCTCCCCTGGTTCTGTCATCCCACTGAAGATCTCCCTTGAAATCCACCATCCAACTTGTGCAAACATACTCCATCCCAAACGTGAGATGAATTGAACTCCGGTTGGTGTGCTCAACACTACACATCAAATTCTGTCACTCCTACTTTCTTAATGGTTGTTCTTCTCAAATTGTGCCAAAACAGACGGAAACGGTCACACATAGACAGATCCATGCCGTGTGGATAGCTTCATGCATGATATCATCAATGGGATACCATAAAACCAAGATATAATTTATAATATCAAGATATTAATAAAATAAATTTCAAAATAAATATTCCTTATTTCCGTACCAGCCAATGATCGAACTTTTCGTACCGTACATCAACGAAAATCTATTCCCATGTGAACTGTGGATGAGAAAAATAATTTCACAAGATAGCTCTCCCCTATCCAATATCTTCATGGGAAAAAACTGTAATAAAGGAATAAATAATCAAACAATTAGTATATATATAAATATTTTAATGAAAGCTAACTAAAATATAGAGGTTACCATACCACCGTGTGAGTGGATCGAATCCACGATGTGGATGTTGCTCGGGGATAGGGTCAGGAATCCTCAGTCATGCAAGACTGTGCCCCCTCTGTGTACCCCCTAAACCGTTAGTAGGCTAAGGGTCAGATGGTCCACAATCCCCCTCATCAAAAGGTTGATCAGCCTCCTACAACACATGAAATATATTAGGATCCATCTGAAACAAAAATTATTATTATAAGAATATAGTTGAAAATAACTATTATATATAGATATATATTAGTTATGATTATAACCAGCATTTAACTGTCAGTGTCCGTCTTCTTCCTCATCTCCATAGCTGTCCATGTCAATGTATTCATCTTCTTCCCCAACATCATCAATATCTATATGATTTTCAGTTTCATCATCTCTTGTCATTTCAAATTCATTTGTAACACAATTAACATCTTCATCACCATCGATCATTAATTGGGTAGTTTCATCATAGATATTCTCATATCTTTGTGAAAAATATTTATTTTGTGCAGTCTCGTGAAAAATATCAATTTCGTCCACTTCAGCGATACGACATTCAGTTTTTGTAAACTGATTTCCCAAGATTTCATTTTTATTATGCTCCACTAATATCTCAAGTCTCTTAAAGTAGCATAGTACTTTGTATAATAAATTTGATCGTTCTTTTGATCTAGTAAAAATAGTTCATTTACTACAAGAAAACTTTTATATTTAATATCGATGATTCCATGAGTCGGATGAACATGAAATCCTCTCTCAATATCCAGCCACTATCATTTATTAAATAATTATTTAATTCCATCCTAGATAACAAAGCTCAATAATTTCATCCAGAAATCCAAAATAGTCAACTTCAGTTTTTCTGTGATGCGATCCTCTCAATCAAACTCCATTGTACGTTGTTGTTTTTTGATTCCCCATATGTACATGTATGAAATTGAAAAACATTTACCACATATGCATTATAATATTTAACCATTTTGGATTTTGGGTTACTCAATATACATAGTCACTGATCAATTTTATCACCATGTTGAGACACCTGAAAATTTGTAGAATAATTATTAATCGGATAAATAATAAACATAATTGATATTAAACAATCAATAATTTATATTAATATTTTTTGAAACCATTGAGAATTTTTTTTTCTGTGTTCTTCAAGACCAGCTGCTATAATTTTTTGAATGTTTTTCTTGAAATTATTATCATATAAGCAAAAAATAAAATAACTTTACATATTGTAACAGAAATTGTAGAATATGTGATAAAAGCACTGACAATACAAATGATGTCATTACTTCACAGTTGATCCAAACATATGTATGAGCTCTGTGATGTTCATCATCTGAAATCCATCATTCATGAACTCCACTAAAACCATGATTTTCCTGATTAAAAATAGATAATTTATTGTCCATTTAATCATTAACATTCACCTCATTTTTTCCCATGCGATTTTGTTTTGATGGATATTGAGATTCAAAATAAATAGAACAGAAAAAAGAAATTTCCTTTTGTAAATAAGCTTCAGAAATTGAGCCTTCAACTGATTCTTTGTTGTGTACTTTTTTATTCAATTTCTGCAAGCATATCTCGAATGGGTACATCCATCGAAATAGTAATGGACCTCCACATTTAGCTTCATGTGGGAAATGTAATATCAGATGTTCCATTGAGTCAAATAAAGATGGTGGAAATATTTTTTCCAATTTATATATAATTACAACAACATCTTCTTCCAGGGTGCTTAGTTCATTATAGTTTATTATCGTTGATCAAATGTCTCGATAAAAATATTATATGTCTATTAGAGAATCTGAAATCATAGAATTCAATAAACCTATGAATCCATTCAGCATAAGTCTTTTCATTATAACATGACAATAATGACTTTTTAATCCAGTAATATAACCATTCTTAACACATCTACCCAAATTGGAAGTATAACCATCTATAAGTATCAAACCTACAATCCAATTGCAATATATTAAGTGAATCTCTTTTGAAACAGTATAAGATGCTTTTGGCTTCATTAACCTCTATGATCTGACATTTTCAAATAGTTCAAGTTATGGTAGCTTGCAAATTTGGGAAAGACTTAATCGTGCCTTTATAGTAACTTTGGTCTTACCTGGTGTATCCAAAACTGCATTTAATAAATTATCAATATAGTTCATCTCAATATGCATGACATCCAATATGTGGAGGACCAAAAAATCAGACCAATATGGAAGATCCTCAAAAATACTTCGTTTTATCCAATTATGTTCTTTCCCAAAGCCATGAATTTTATGTTGGTTTATAGTTGGCGAAAATGTGATGGGAGGTAATGAAAATAACACTTATTTTAACTTTGTACTTGAGATCATTTGTGGAGGTTCATCCATTTCAATTTTAACTTTTCTGAAATGAGATTTGTTCCTCCTAAAAGGATGATTAGTTGGAAGAAATCTGCAGTGATAGTCAAAATAGCATGGTTTTTTTCCATTGACGAGAATAAGACCTTATTGTATTTCTTATAGTAAGGACATGATTTCAGACCATTTTTACTCTATCCAGATAACATTCCATATGCTGAAAGTCACTAATCCTCCACATCAATGCTGCTTTTAATATGAAATTTTTTTTCACAACAACATCATATATACAAACATCATCACTGAACAATGCATTTAACTCATCAATCAATGGTTTCAAATAAACATCAATAATGTTTTTTGAATTTCCTGGGATTAATAAGGTAAAAAATATATAGGGCTCCTTCATCAACATCTATAGAGGTAAATTGTACAGAGTTATAAATATATGCCGACATGAAAACTAACTACCATAAGAACCAAATGAACAAGAAACCATCAGTTGAAAGACCCAATCGCATGTTTCGGGCTTCTAAAGAAAAAGATAGATGTAGAAAATAAAAATGTGTCCATGAATCACCATCAGATGGATGATTGAAAAATTTATCTATTCAAATCATGGTTTTGTGCCATGATGTCATTGACACTGTGTTCTGAGACGTAAATAAATGCTGCAACCTTGGTGTTAGTGGGAAATATCTCAACTATTTTACTAGATTCGATCCAGACTTCCCTAGTTGAGCTTCTTTATACCTAGATTTTCCACATTTGGGACAATTATCCGATGAATCATTTTCACCAGAATATAAGATGCATTCATTTGGATAAGCATGAATCTTCCGATAACTAAGGACCATATTACGAACCAACCTCTTTCTATCAAAGTAATTTGTAGGCACCATATTTCCTTTAGATAACAGTTTTTTAACCAAAGAAAATATCTAATAAAAACAGTTGTTTGACATTGCATTATCTGATTTAATAGCCATAAATTTTGCAACCACTTCTAATTTTCTTATCTTGAAACTAACATATAATGCATCCACAGTAGACCACATCAACTCATACAATTTGGATGGTTCCAACCCAGGAGTTAAATCTATATCATCTTGAGTTTCAGTTTGTTGAATAGATGGACCTACAACATTATGTAATAAATTTTGAAACTGTGATGGATCCAGAATCAAGTTATAAGTATCTTCTATGGAACTGTTTTCTCCATGTTGATGACAAAAAAAATAATCTGGTTGAAAACCAAAGCATAAGAGATGTCCCCCATCCATGTAAAATTTGTCAAATGTTCTCAAGGAACATTTTTTATAAGTAAACTTTATTATTCCATCGTAATCATATTCTGGTTCTTATTATGCAAATGATAAGAAAGCAACAACACCCTCAATATACAGGATTTATACTAGAACTGTTTGGATTTCATTGCTGATTTATCTAACCACGATCATCTAATAATTATTATTTTCAACTTCCTTGTTCCATATTTTTCTACAAAATATAAAATCATTACTATTTATGAATAATTTGAAATTATAAAAACAAATTTTGAAAAAAAGATAAATAATTACAACTAATTCTTAATAATTACCATTACTTACGGGAGACACAATTTCCATTGGATTGACGGATGCACTTTTGTCTCAAGACTCATTTACTTGAAACTTTCTCACACAGAAATCACAATGATGAATCTGCTGGGAGGTACGCATATTCATTCTCGTATGCACGAGAATGAATATGTGTACCTCAGAGAAGATTCTTCATTGTGATTTCTGTGTGATAAAGTTGTATGTAAATGAGTCTTTGAACAAAAGATCCCCCTTTTGTCAATGAATCATCTTCTTGCAACAATCACTGCCAGAACACATTATGAAAAATTTGGTCCTACAAACGCATATTCAATCTTGTGCATACTATATTGGATATGCATACGTAGAAGTATATTTTTTATAATGTTTTGAGATAGTGAAAGTTGAAAGGAGAAGATTCATTGCGCAAAAAGAGTGTCGTCAATCCACTGGAAATTGTGTCAAGTTATTACAAGTTATTACAATTTATTACAATTGATTTTCTTCATAATTGTTACTAATTTTTATTAATTGTTAATAATTGTTACTATTTCTTACTAATTGTTACTAATTGTTACTATTTATTAATAATTGTTACTATTTCTTATTAATTATTACTATTTCTTAATAATTATTACTAATTGTAATTAAATGTTACTAATTGTTACTAATTGTTACTATTTCTTACTAATTATTACTATTTCTTTATAATTATTACTAATTCTTACTAATTTTTAATACTCATTACTAATTATTGCTAATTCTTATAAATTATTACAAATTCTTGCTAATTATTTCTAATTCTTAATACTTATTTATAATTCTTACTAATTAATATTAATTCTTACTAATTCTTACAAATTCTTATAAATTCTTAATAATTATTATTGATTATTCTTAATTATATAATTGTTATTATTTATTACTATTTATCTCTATTTATTTCTATTTATTTCTATTTATTACTATTTATACCTATTTATTCCTATTTGGTACTATTTATTCCAATTTATTACTATTTATTCCTATTTATTACTAATTATTCTAATTTATTACTAATTATTGAAAATAATTTCTAATTTTTAATAATTATTTCCAATTTTTTATATTTATTTCTAATTATTGGAAATTATTACTAATTATTACAAATTATTACTAATTATTACTAATTATTACAAATTATTACTAATTATTACTAATTATTACTAATTATTACTATTTATTACTATTAATTACTAATTATTACTATTTGTTACTATTTATCACTATTAATTCCTATTAATTACTATTAATTACTATTTATAACTATTTTTACTATTTATTACTAATTATAACTAATTATAAATAATTATTACTATTTATTACTATTTTTTTACTATTTTTTACTATTTTTTACTAATTATTACTATTTATTACTAAATATTCAAAATTATTACTAATTATTCCTTTTTATTACTAATTATTACTATTTATAATTAATTAATCCTATTTATTACTAATTATTCCTATTTATTACAAATTATTCCTATTTATTCCTATTTCTTACTATTTCTTACTATTTATTCCTTTTTAGTACTATTTATTCTGATTTATTACTAATTATTCCTATTTATTACTAATTATTACTAATTATTCCATTTTATTACTAATTATTTCTATTAATTATTAATTATTACTATTTATTCCTATTTATTCCTATTTATACATATTTATTACTAATTATTACTAATTATTTCTATTTATTACTATTTATTACTATTTATTACTTTTTATTACTATTTATTAATATTTATAACTTATTATTACTAATTATTACTATTTATTACTAATTATTACTAATTACTCCTATTTATTACTAATTATTCCTACTAATTACTAATTATTCCTATTTATTACTATTTATTCCTATTTATTCAAATTTATTTCTATTTATTCCTATTAATTGATATTTTTTTTTATTTATTACTAATTATTCTTATTTATTTCTAATTATTCATATTTATTGCTAATTATTCATATTTATTGCTAATTATTCAAAATTATTGCTAATTATTCATATTTATTGCTAATTATTAACATTTATTGCTAACTATTTATATTTATTGCTAATTAATCATATTTATTTCTAATTATTCATATTTATTCATATTTATTTCTAATTATTCATATTTATAACTAATTATTGCTAATTATTACAAATTATTGCTAATTATTACTAAATATTTCAAATTATTTCTAATTATTACGAAATATTACGAATTATTTTTAATTATTACTAATTATTACTAATTAATCTCTATTTACTCTTATTTATTCCTATTTATCCCTATTTATTCCTATTTATTACTATTTATTACTAATCATTACTATTTTTTACTATTTATTCCTATTTATTAGTAATTATTCATATTTATTACTATCAATTCCTATTTATTAATATTTATTCTTATTTATTACAATGTAATTGTATTTATTACTAATTATTTCTATTTAATACTAATTATTCCTAGTTATTCCTAGTTATTCTTATTTATTCCTATTTATTCCTATTTATTTCTAATTATTACAATTTATTACTAATTATACCTATTTATTCCTAATTATTCTTATTTATTACTAATTATTTCTATTTATTACTAATTATTCATATTTATTTCTAATTATTCCTATATATTACTAATTATTCCAATTTATTACTAATTATTTTCATTTATCCCTATTTATTAATATTTATTTCTATTTATTCCTATTTATTCCTATTTATTCCAAATTTTTCATAATTATTCCCATTTATTCCTAATTATTTCTAATTATTCCTAATTATTACTATTTATTAATATTTATTATTATTTATTCTATTTATTCCAATTTATTTCTATTTATTACTAATTATTCATATTTATTGCTAATTATTACTATTAATTCATATTTATTCCTATTTATTTCTATTTATTACTAATTACTACTATTTAGTACTAATTATTACTAATTATTCCTATTTATTAATATTTATTCCTATTTCTTTTCTAATTATTACTATTTATTACTAATTACTTCTATTTAATACCAATTATTATTAATTATTCGTATTTATTCCTATTTATTACTATTTATTCCAAATTATTACTATTTATTCCTAATTATTACTATTTAGTACTAATTACTACTAATCGTTACTAATTACAACTAATTACTACTAATTATTACTAAATACTACAATTTATTACTATTTATTACTAAAATACAGATAACAAAACAATTAAAATCTAATTAAAATACAACTCATCAACAATAACTAAAATTCACATAGAAAATTAAATAAATAAAATATAAAATATAAATATAAATACCTTTAAACTTGATTTCCTATTTTTGTAAGCACCATCACAACTTCTCCGTAAAATAATTAACTGAGAGAAATTTTAACTCTAAAATTTGAGTTTAGTGAGAGAGTGGAATTGAGAAATGAGAGGATGAGAAAGAAAAACAGAGTGGGTTTATGTAAGTTTGATTAGTTGCGACTTGACTAGTTGTGCCGTTCTTATCGCTGCAAAAGGTATTTTTTGTGATGTGCCCCATCTCAAATACGTTTCTCTGCATTAATTGATGTCGGTGGTTTAAAGGGTATTTGCAATGGGGCCTATCGCAAAAACTGACCTATCGACACAGCTTTTGCAACGGAACAGCATCCTGTCGCAAAAACTCATTCACAGTCGTCAGTATTTGCGACGAGACCCGTCACAAATACCCTCTGACAAACACATAATTTGTGACAGGGGGATCCCCCATCGCAAATAACTATCCTGCACCTTGGCGTGCTTCCCAGGACAAAAGGTGCATTACCTTTTGCGACAGGACCCCAAATACCGTCGCAAATAACCCCTAGGATGGACTATTTGCGAATGGAAATAATCCCGTCATAAAGACCCCGTTGCAAAAGACAGTTTTTCCCATAGTGTAATTTATGATATAAAATTTCAAAAGGGTTGTACACACACCTTATAGGTTAATAAAGGTGAAAACATCAATATATGCCTCAATGAACAGAGATCAAGATGAAGTCCCATACAATGATCGTATCACTACATTAAGAATAAATCAATGACATAGTTATGTGTGAAAAACATAAATAAACCCAATATAAGTGTATATTAACTGTAAAACAATCATAGGTCATTTACACATAGTCCTAGAATGACATAATCAAGTATTAAAAGGTTTACCCGACAAATGGAAATTGGGTTGAGAAGATCCTTTATGAAAATTTGGGAGCCTAACCCCGTCACTTAAATATTAAAAAAAATGTGTCAATGAGAAAAAAAGGGGCCCTTAAAATTTGAACATAAAATGGAAAAAATAAGGATATCGAATGACATAGCCTAAAATTTAAACATCTAAATTAAAATAGACAACTTAAAATTAGTCTTTAACAACAAGTGGACGGTAAAAGGTTCCATTACCTCATGTCCGACTTGATGCGTTCGTTCTTTAACTTCATGAATAATAAACAGAAGATAATTTATACTTTATTCAGAACCTTTTTCAAGTTTATTATTCCTTTTATATGTCATATTACCACGTTATAAAATTACATTATTAATTATGTTCATATCAGACTTTTTCTCGATATTCGGAACTTGAGTCAAAAAATGAACTTTTTATAATTACAAATGGTCTATGTGGTCAAAAGTGAATCATCTCAAAAATATTATTCTTGATTTAATTATCATATATATACAATATTTATTTATTTATAATAGTACATAACATTTGGAGATAAGAACTGAAATTCATTGTTCATGGAGATGGTACGTTGTACATATGCATGAACGATGATTTTATTTCTATTTCATATTTAATGGAATGAAAATATAACAATACATAGGCACATTATAATTCTAGTGAAATATAATATTTTATATATGTTACATAATTTCATTAACTCCATCGTCTATATGTTCCATTTATAGCATGAACGAGTCTTATCACTTTGAGGGGGCGGTAGACAGCGCTTCCTCAAATGAAATTATCGTGTTTACACATCATGAAAAGTATAAAGGTATGTTGTAAATAAAAATTGTGAAAGAATAAAGACAATATCAAAATAATATATTTCATATCAATACAGTTCTATTATAATGGTCACCATTAGAGGCGGTAGGAGATGATTGAACAATCATCATTTCGTGAGGCAGTAGTTCGTCGTCCATAGAAATAGTATGTTCTAAATCCATTAGATAGAGGTGTGTGTAAATGTAGTTCGAATAAATATCATAAAAACATACTAGTATATTTAAGATACTAGTGTTGTTATGTAATCACTGATTAATTATATAACAATGACTGATGAAGTAGCATATTGGAAAGGAACTTTAGAGAAGGCATTACACCTTAAAATGTGTAACTCCCTTTTATTTGAGCCAAAAGGATTTCATGAATTTCATTATACCTAAGGTATGTATTCTATGAGAAAATAGGAATTTTTGGAGATTATTGGAGATGATTTTGGATGATACAAGGGGCTTTATAGGTGTGATTAAGGGGATAGAGGTGGTGGATTTTTATAAGAGGGAGGAGCGGTACTTTAAGAATTTCATGAAATATTATTTTATTATAAATTGAATTCTGAATTTTAAAATTTCCAAAACACATTTATTTAGAATTTAATGTTATTAATTTTTAAAATAATATCAACAAATAGGTTTTATACATGTTCTAGTTTCAAATTTAACCTTATCATTTAGCTTATCCCTTAGTTAATTAATTTAATTATTACTATGTCTTCTTGAATATATATACTATATTTTTAATATAGTTACAATAAAATTCCAGTCGAACCTAATGTGGTTCATTAATGACCTGTACAAAAATATCTATGTCATTTGACCCAATCATAAATTTTTAGCACTATAATATCGTTTAATAAAATGGTATTTGTTTTGAAAACTCATCTATCACAATTTTTATACTATTCATATCATAACTTCATAATAATCCAAAACATGATTATTTTGAAAATACATCATAAATTAAAATATACCAATTCATAATCATCCCAAAAATTCGTGTATGACATAAAGAGGTTTTAAATAATTTCTTTTAATATTTATAATCACATTTATTTAAATCATTCATTAATTAAGTAATCGGTACATCATCATTATGTCATAAATATATTTATTTATATGATATATCAAAAGTATAAATAAAATATCATGATTTTGGAAGTATTTTTATGTATATAATTACTATTTACTGTCAAATATTCCACTTCTATAACCCCATATAATTTTTTTTTCTAAAACATACATATTTAGGTTATATTTTCATGAACATTATATTAAAATTTATTAAATGTCATTTTAACACACAAGTGGCTCCATGTGGTCCGAAAATCGATCTAAAGATTCCAATGATCACAAATATCTCATAAAATAGGATTAGGACTTGTGTAAGGGTAATTTAATATTATTATAATATTATTTTTACACATATTTATCGTATTTACCCTTCAAACATGCTAAATAAAATATTTTCTGAAGTTACTACTCAAAATTTAAAAAAAATAAAATATATCTATTTAAAAAATTTGGACCTCTTGATTCCAAATATTTAATTAATTTTTTCATATTAAAAACACAATAGTTGAAAAAATAAATTTAAAATTCATTCTAATTTTTAAAAACCAAAAATCGTGTTTTTAAGATGTTAAAACTACAAAATATTAACTAGCGTTTATATCTAATTTCAAGGTGAAATTACTTCCAATGAACAAAATTGGATTAAATTATAAATATATAATACAATTACACTTTAAAAACAATTAATAGTAAAATATAACTATATAAATAAAGTATATTAAACGGTAGTTTTGAATTAAAATGTAGTATTTTTCACTGTTCAATAAAAAATAAACATTAGGAGAAAAATACCAAAATTTCATCCAAAGTAAATTTTGATGTTCCACATCTAAAATATAATTATATTTTTTTCAAATAAAACATATAATGGTGTCAAAAAATAGATTTAAATAGGGCCCGCCATCAAAGGACGGTAAAAATCATATTTAGAAATATACTTCTTTAATCCACAAAAATGAGTTTATTCATATATCATATCTAGAAAACATATAAGATGAAATTAAAATATTACATTGAATATATATCATATATTTCTCAATAAATTAAATTATATTAATAGTTATTTGATAACTCAATTATTCTATTTTAAATAGGCTTTAATAAAATTACATGCATTATATTCAATTGGTTTTTATTTACATTTTTAAAAAATTTGGTAACAAATTAATCATCATTTAAACATTTGTAAATCATGATTCAAAATATAGTTGTTATTATTCATTCCCTCCATTCCAATGTCTTGGAGTTAAATACCATTTAAAATAATAACAATATTACTGTATTATTTTTTAGTATAACTCAATGTTGTGTGCAATGTAAGATTTCAATGAAACCCATTTTTGAGTGTTGAGTATGATATCAAAAAAAGCGTCCCATTTAACATAAAATTAATATCTTATTCATAAGTATTAATAAAAATAAAAAGGTATTATTCTATAAATACATGGTTTATTAAAAAAGTAGTGAAGAAGGTGGATGTGGTGATCTAGGAAAATATAGAAGAGGAATTTCATGGGAACATCAATCGTTTTATACAGATGATGGAACAAGATCAAGGGTTGGTTACACTGAGTATGTTTGAGATTACCAGAGGGTTTCATCTCCCGCACCCTATGACCTTCACTAGAGAAGTTGGTCCAAAAGTAGCAGTGTTCTGCATAGATTCGATCGAAACTATTCTGGACCATTTAGATACTCTTCTCGATATGCAAGATAAGTTAGTTGCATATATGTCGAGGGGTCAAAAAAACGATTGTGGGACATTATGGTTTTGATATAGAAGGATCATGGAATGCTGTTGAATTATTTATAGGAGATGTTTCTTGAGAACTTCTATCAAGAAACCTTGATGTAGGATAAGGATGAATATTTTATGAGTTTTACTTAGGGAATAATGTCAGTGATAGACTATGCTAGTCATTTCACTTATTTGAGGTGCTTCATTCTTATGTTGATGAGTAATGAGGTAGCTATAGTGTAACGCTTCCAGGATGGGCTGGGACATGTGATAAGATCTCATGTGAATATCTTCTATCTGAAATGGTTTCATGATGTGGTGGATCAAAACCTTATCTCATAGGGGAACCTAAAGGGAGGTTCAGGTTTCAAACTTGTGGCACCATTTGGGAGAGATAGTTGTGTGGCTTCTGATAGTAAGAAGTGCCACTCTGAAACCATTCTGATGGATGGAATCACATAGTGTAGTCAGAAGAGGGGGCCTACTTATCAGAGTGGCAACCATGTCTTCTTTTATCAGTGTGGCAGGTTGTGGCACAAGCGTAACCAGTGTTTCCACCCACCAGTCTAGTGCCAAGCATGCTGCAGGTTAGGCCATGTGCATAGGTTCTGTAGGAATCTACAACAGTCATGAAATGATGGAGGTTATAGGCAGATTCCAAGTGTATGATGGGGGTAAGTTACCATGTATGAGGTAGGTAGTTGGAGATCCATGGGTCGCACTAGGAGAGGCAGTGGACATGGAGCTCTGGGGTTAGATCATCCTTACACACAGAGCATTGCAGTGTAGGGTACTCAAGCTGGAGCCCAAGGTAATGGTGCAGGTCATCTCCATATAGTTTAGGCTACACCTGAAGTTGGTGAGGCATGACTCTCTACTATGAGAGGTACAATTATTGTAGCTTCCATGCATGAATGTTATTTATTTTATACAAGTTCTACTCATTCCTTTTTTTATTCCCATTTTGTAGTTGTGTTGGGATAAACCATAGAAACTCTATTTGGGGTAATGTCACATGATACCCTACTAAGGGTATGAGTCGTGGACATCAGGCAGAGTAAGGGTTGTTCTCTAGAGATTTGGGGGTATCATTTTCTCTAGGATATGTTTGTCCTAAAGATGAAAAGTTTTGATATAATCTTGGAGATATATTGGTTGTCATTATATCAATCCCATATCGACTTTTAACGATGTGGGGTTACATTTAAATCTCACAATAAGAGAATATATGTCCTTTTTGGTTAGGGGGATACATGATTAGGATGAATAGGGATGCTATTCTAGTAGTTGGGGGAACCCACATCCCCAGTGGAATGCCTTATGATAAATGATGGGGAGATTGGACATCCCGATTTATAATTTTTTTGTCGACCTATTTTAGGATGTGTTTTGTGATGAATTATCTGAGTTACCACCTAAGATAGATATTGAGATCACAATCAAAATGTTACCAATAGCATATATAGTTTCTGTTACACATTATCTAATGGGGTCAACAGAGCTCCCAGAACTGAAGTGTCAGATATAGGAATTGGAGTGTGAGTGGTTTATATTTCATAGTAAGTCACATTGGGGATCAACAATGTTTTTTTATAGGAAGGCTGATTGATCAATTCAGCTATGTGTTATTTATAGGAAGCTGACCTAGATGAATGTTAAGAAATGATACCATCTTCCTAAAATCAAGGGCCTATTTGAACATCTTAGAGGTTCTTTGTAGTTTTCTATGATTGATTTGAGGTCCGAATAATATCAGTTGAGGGATAGATCTTCTAACACACACCAGACAACGTTTGATTGCAGATACATGTTTTATGAATTTCAGGTGATTCTATTTTGTTTGACCAATGTACCATCTATTTTTATGGCCTTGGTGAACTGAATATTCCTCCAATATTTGGAATAGATTATTGTTGTCTTCGTTGAGGACATCTTGTTGTAATCTAGAACTCATGAATATCATCTAAAACATCGTAACATTGTCTTCAGAACACTATGAGCGTATACGATTTACACCAAGCTATAAAACTTTAGTTTTGGATTGACGAGATGCACTTTTGGGGACACATCATATCTTATTCATGCATTTTAGTGGATCCCAAAAAATGTGCAGGTAGTGATGTCATGGGACCAGCCCAAAAACATCTATGATATTTAGAGTTTTCAGGGTTTGGATGGTTATTACAGAAGGTTTATTAGAGATTTATCTCATTTGGCAGTGCCAATAATATGCTTAACCAAGAAGGGGGTGAGTTTTTAATAGTCAGAGGCTTGAGATAATACTTTTTAAGAGGTGAACAAGGAGTTGAATACCAAATCGATTTTGATCTAACTCAAACCTATTAAGATGTAAAACATGTTTTGTGATGCATCCGGTGTTGGGATTATGGTATTGTTGATGTAGATTGATTGGGTTATTAATTATAGGTCGAGATAGTTAAGGCCCTATGATAGAAAGTTTCTTACAAATGCCCTAAAGCTAGCTGTTGTGGTTCATGACATAAATTGTTAGATGAACTACTTGTTGGGAGAACCTTTCACGGTGTTCACTAACTATAAAAATATTAAATACATATTCTATGAGTGATACTTGAATCTTTTACTATGATTGTGGGTCTAGTACCTACAGTTCTTTGATTTTGAGTTGGTGTACACACCAGGGAAGCATCATAGTGTGGATGATTCCCTAATCCAGAAGATAAATAATCTGGTTGTTCAGGAATCCAGTTAAGAGTGGTTGTTGATGGATTTGATTGGGTAGGTGATTTTGGATGTACAGGATGGGCACAAGAATATGACCCTTTCATCTATGGTAGTTGAATCTGAACATTTGAATTGATTTATAAAGTGTAAGTTGGTGGATCCATAGTGTTTGGCTATGAAGGAAAGTTATAAAGGTGGGTAGTAACATTCTGGTTGGTGTTGATGGAGTGGATTATGTTTGTTTTCTTATTGTTGTTTCATTAGATGTACAAGAAGAGACGATGTGTAGGTTCTATGCCTCAATGTGTGCAGTGCACCCGAGCTTGACTATGATGTACAATGACCATCAGAGTTAGTTTTGGTTTCTTGTAATGAATAAAAAAGTTATTATTTTTCTGGCATGATGCCTTACCTATCAGCATTTGAAGGCTGAACATTAGTGTCAAGGTGGGTTGTTGCTGTCATTTCATATTCCTATGTGGTAGTGGAATAATGCCATTATGGAGTTCTTTTGTGGGTATTTTGAGGATGAAATGGAATAATGATTCAATTTGTTTCATGGTAGATCACTAACGAATGTGGCCCCTTTCTTGCGGATTCAAGAGAGTTATATAATAAACCATTTTGGGGAATTGTATGTTTGAGAAATAGTGTGATTTCATGATGTACTGAGGACCATAATTTCAAATCATGATCCACATTTGACCTCACACTTCTGGAAGGGGCTAAAGAAGGAACATGGTACTCATGTTTATTTAGTATGGTGTACCACCTACAGATTGATGGAAAATCAATGCGTACAATTCTGGTATTGAAAGAAGTGTTGAGAGCATGTGTTCTGGATTTTATTAGTTTGTGGAAAAAGAACTGGTCACTTCTTTAGTTTCTTTACAAGAATATTTTTCAGGTTACAGTTCAGATGGAACCTTTTGATGAACTTTATGGGAGACTGTGTAGATCTCCATAATGTTGGTTAGAGGTTAGAGAGTCGGAGCAGTTAGGTCTGAGTCTTGTACATGAGATGTTGGATAAGGTTTGTTTGATTCATAATCATATGGCATCATCCCAGAGTAAGAAAAATGCTTACTGATATCGATGTCGTAGGACACTTGAGTTCATGGAGGGTGATAGTTTGTTTCTTCTAGTGTCTCCAAGGTGGGGACACTATCAAATTTGGATGTATGGGATGTGATATCCTAGATTTGTATAGTCATTTGATATTGTGGGAAGAATCGTGCTGCTGGCATATCTATTGGGTCTTCCATAGTGGTATAGTCTGATGCATCATTTTTTCCATTTTTCACAACTCTAACAGTATCATTATGATCTAGCTTATGTGATAAATTTCACGGATGTCGATCTTGAGGGTGATGCGTATTCTGAGGAGCACCCAGATAGTATTGTGGATCGTAGTGAGTTTTTTTCTGCGGGAATGGTTGTTACATTAGATCATGTTCTATGGAAATATGGAAATATTCAGGAGGAATCATGGGAGATGGAATTTGATATGCGGGCCTAGTGGCTCGATCTCTTTCCTTGGGAACTCAATGATGCTTAGGAAGAGCGGCTTGGGGAAAATATTTTATAAGGTTGGGAGGTTGTAAGATCCTGGATTTCCTTTAAGTTTTTTTACTTACATTTCAGTTTAAGTACATACTTTTGGTTAGTTAGTTGTTTTATGAAGTTCTTAAAAGGAATTGGAGGGGTTCTGGGGGTTCCGAACACGAAAAAAGGGATAAAGGCGTGTGTTCTGGTCAGTACGCATGGTTTTCAAATGGTATGAAAACCATGCAAGGAGAGATCATGCAGGCAGTGGAAATATGTGTGGTTTACGCACGGTTTGGAAAATCGTGCGTGAAATAAAGGACATGTAGGAAGTATCCTCTTCATAGTTTTTACATAGTTTAGCAAGCAATGCAGGTAAATTGTACAACATGTCTACATATAAAAACTTACAAAAAAAGAATTACCAGTAAAAAAATGGGCACTATGGATTTTTATATTTTCTTCCTCTTCTAGACATTGTGACACCCCAAATGTTTCAAGATATTTCAAGGATCAATATGACTCCTCTTTGGTCCAATTAGAGCACTTTTGGTTGCAGATTGAATATTCCGGTAAGATTAATCTCCATCATTATTTTCTTTTTGGTTTAGTGTTTCTATTTTTTTTCCCTCTCCATCCAAAGCACTCAAACAATAATTTTTCAGAGTGTTTTAGGTTAAAGCATCATTTTTTGGTTCAATATGGATACAAGGCTTTGGTTTAGAGAGAGTTCAGTAATATATTCAAGGTAGGTGGTATCTAAGTTATATCCCTTGGTTCTTGTGTAGATATTTGAATGTAGGTTTTTTAATCATTCCCTATTTTATTGAGTTCTTGGTGCTTTTGATAGGTGGTGATGTAGAGGGTGTCTAAATGGTTAATTTATCCCTTATTTATCCCTATGCAAGGCAATGAGGATGAATCAACCAAATTTGGTCCACCCGTGGGGGGTATCGATATTCCATCCACATAGATTCTAACCATGTAAGTGTATGGTCATTTTGAGAGAACATAGAGCCATGATGAATATGTTAATATGCTTGATGGATGTGTAATTGGTGTTTATTAATACACATTGATTTGGTAAGGACATAATTTATTTTTTGGTTGGCATGAAAACGAGATTCAATGGATTAATGGTAAAATTATTTGCAATTAGCCTTATACTTGAATATTCATAGTGATATGGGATTGGAAAATTGGAATTGGGATAAGTGGGTTATGTAATATGGATAATGGATGTGTAAATGGATTGTGGAAAAATGTTATTTATTGATTTATTGATGTTGTTGTGATGTTTTAATTTATATAGCCTAGGCTTGTTGTGAGATGGTGAATTGTGTTGAATGATTAATAAGCTTGTGTATATGGCTTGATAGAGTGGGGTATTGACTTGAGGCTCTACGCCCATGAGTAGAGTTGGACTGAGGCTCCAGCTCCGCTCCTAAATTCCTAGGTTAGGGGAGGGGATGGAGTTCTATTCCCCAAACAGTTTCATTCCACCCAGACTAAGGCTTCATAGTGAGGATTATGAGATTGTTTTAATGTGAAGGCGAGTGAGATGAGCTTCATTTTTTTCCATATCCTTTAGAATATTGAACATGCCTAATCCTTGGAACACATGATAAAGGTATATTAAATAATGAATGTCCTATGTAGTAAACCCATATATAGTGGTAGAATAAATTAAATGAACATAGTCTAGAGTGGACTAATGAACTGTTTATCCTAAATTTCCATCATTTATCAAATTCTTTCACTGTTTTCAATTTTTGGATTGTTTGAGGTCACCATTTGTGGTGTCCTAATGAGTTATACTCAAACCATGCTCAAGCCATTATTGGGTACTCGAGCAGATTTCATGCTTGCAGGTTAGGACAACAGCAAGGGCCCTATTCTAGAGAGTTGAGTTAGATATAGGAAATGAATGGGTGTGGTTCTATACTTGTATTCTAGACCATTTTTTGGATTCTTTTGTTTTCATTATTTTAAGGGTTTGTTCACTTCGAACTGTCTCATGACAGTCAATATTCACTACTACATATTGATGTACCAAATTTTGGGAATTGGTTATCTATGCATGTTATTGATTGTTTCCTATTGTTTCTATTATTTAAATTGTTATCTGTTGTGGCTCACTTTTGTAATGATGGTATAGTCTCCCTATGTGACCTATTATACCCTCACCAGTAGACAGAAACCTCTGCTGTTTGGGGAGGTGTGCTTGAGGTCATGTAACTATCTGGATTAGGGTATTGGTTTTGTGGCTTCTAGGATGGGTACATTTAACCAATTATTCCCTTTTATAAATTAATAGTGTTTGAAAAATCCTTGAAATTTCTTGTTCTTGATTTTACAGTGTCAGGAAATCCTACTGATATATTTTGTATCTTTTTTAAACAATTAAAACAATTTATAGACCACGAATATAAGGAATATATATATTTGATGAACCCACTATGTATGATAATATGAGGTTTTAATTTTATGAATAAAGTTCCAAGGTGGTGTTGATTCCTAGTGAAGAAGATCCCAAGGAATTTATTGTGAAATGACTACCTCCTCAATAATAAGAATAATAGTTCATTGTATTGGACACCTCAACTTATTAATATAAACTATTTCTTCTACCTACCTTGTTACCTTTAATTTTTCTTCACATTCAAGGGGATAAAAAAATCATACTTTGGGGATTCCCCACTCTCTATTTACATATATTCTCATTGGGAAAGTCAAATATTATGGTTTATGTCATATTATCCCCATTGACCATTGGATTTCAGGATACCAATTGAATATAATTTTTTTGATGCAAGAAAGAAAATATTCGTGGATAAAATAAGAATATAATTCCATCTATTTTTCTCATTTTTTCACTATTGAATAAAACACCCATGTTGTTTTGTTTTCATTGTAGTTTATAGAGATTATGTGTTAAAAGAACATAAGTCCAACCACTCCACACAATAACATAGTTTTATTTCTCCAAAATACTAGATTGTTCATTGCCTATGAGTTTAATTTTTTTCTTTAATGAATGTCGTGAAAAAATATGTGTGGTTGAATATTCGATACTATGATGTTTTTGGGTTTTTTCTCATCTTTCATAATTTTTATAAGAATTAATTCTGTTTTATATGTTTTTAACAACTCTGTAAATAATTTTTTTCAATCATAAAGAAAATAAATCAATTTTGGAATATATTCTTCTTTTTTTTTTGAGAAGTTGCATAAATGAATATTAAATTTTAAATCATTTACATTGAAAATAATTTAATAATCATGCACTAGACCAATCGCTATAAATTTGACTAAAATAATTTAAACATGAAATTATTAATTCTATATATCACTACTAAATGACAATGTTAATAAAGGAATTTAAAAAATACAATATTATGAAGTTTATATACAAAATAAAATATATCAACAAAATTAAAAAAACATTATCATTGAATGTGAGAAATAAAATAAGTCATTAAAAGAAAAAAAAATTAATGATATGGTTCTCCGAAACCATATTAAATTCCTATATTTTCATGAATAAACTCTAGGGATGCA
The DNA here is from genome assembly GCA_963277665.1 of Viscum album. NCBI lineage: Eukaryota > Viridiplantae > Streptophyta > Magnoliopsida > Santalales > Viscaceae > Viscum > Viscum album. The sequence goes on along the minus strand of OY728120.1, from coordinate 1,861,680,065 downwards.
TGTTTTCATGAATATATAAGTTCTAAATTATTTGTAAATCACCAAAATTATTAATATATTTTAATAAGTTGTTACTTATTAAGAGATATTGAAGAGAATATAATGTTGAAAAAAGTAAGGAAAAGAATAAATATAATTTATATAATCAATAAAATGGTAATTAGTTATTGCTCATATAGACATGGTGTTTCATTTTCTACTAACAATTGATGATAATGATATTATTTGAATAGAAAAATATCCTAATATACTAGGGTGTTACATATTTTTCTACGATACACTAATGTATCATGAATCATTGGAAAATATGTATACCTTGAGATATTTTGAAGTATTTCATTTCAAATAAACCCATATTATTTAATTGACTATAGAACATGAAATATTGAGTCTAAATGAATAGTAATATGATTTACCATTATAACCTAGCCCTTAAATTAGTATCTATGAATATGAATAACAATATTGTGAAAATTACAGGTTTTATACATGTAAATAAATAATTCCATAGTTATATTTGTATTATAAATAAAAATAATATGAAGGAAATCGAAATATTTTGGAAAACTATATTTCTGAAAAGTGGAGTTTCTTCATGATTTGAGGATGTATTTGAAAATAAGTTTTTACTTAATTTATAAAAATATTTTCTTAAAATGACATCCTTTTATAAAATAATCTTATTATAATTTACATTGAGTGATGTTTTGATAATGTTATGAAATTAATAATTTTTTGATAAATAAGGAAATTTCTTTTTTTATTGAAAACTATGTGATTTTTTAAATTATAAACCATTTAGAATTATATTTAATATTAGTTGAAAATAATAATTAGATAATTTTTATTACATATATATATATTCTAATGTTAGGTGGTTTCTATGACAAAGTTCAAGTATTCATAATTCTCTTAAATAAACTTCCTCCCCCAGATTTCATTCCCTCCACAACTATCCTCTACTGCTCGTGATTCCAGTATCATAATTCTAGGGTTTCCACAGATATTTTCTTCTTCCATCATTGCTTCGGTTATAGCTTCATCATTGGCCACATTCTTCTCCTACCTCTACTACTACTATCGAGTTAGGATTTCCATTGATAATCGATTCCCCCATCATTTAATTGAATTTTAGATTCATATTTACCCAACTTCTTCTCCTCCTTCTACCATGGATCTCAGGTCAGTAGTTAAAATTAGTTAATGTGACCACGCCCTAATATTTTTTTCAGTATCGATCTCTTTTTCCTCCACTGTCTTCCTATTATATTGGGATACATGTTATAATATTTTCTCCATCCGTAGTTCGGAATACTGCCAAGTCTTCCAACTACTTCTTTTAATTTTTCTTCCAATGTCATTTGGTTAATGGTGATCATCAAATCTATCGTTTTCACCTCTGATTTCTGTTGAATCATTGATCCCCCTAATAATCTTGGCCTAGCTCCTATTTGTAAATCATGAAACCCTAATGTTTTTGTTAATTAGTTCCCTTGACTTCTCCATAATTTCCCATCACGTAGGTGATTCCAGTTTGGCTTCACCACTAACTACTGTTGAGGACGCCCATCCACCCCTTCATAAACCCCTTTACTATCACTGATACCATCTTCAAAGAGAATACATATCCTGATCTATTCAACATATATATTCTCCCAATATGGAAGAAATAATCAATATTCCATTTTCATCATACATCACGCAGATGAGTTGTCATTTTAATTTACTGCATTTTCAACCTATTACAAAGAGATCCTGCATATGGTAATATTTCATTCATAAATTCACTATAACAATGGCTTCTACTTTAATGTTTTAAATTTCACTTTATTCATACCAAAATTTTATACTGAACTACAAAACATCTACATTCACGAATCATGAAATATGGATCCATGACATTTGTCCCACAACCATTTTTGTACAATTATCTGTCTTTAGAGACCTAATCAATGTAAATATAACAAAAAGGCATGTTCTTCTCAATTTCTGGAATTTTTTTTCCATCATTCCTAGATTTGGTAATTGAAACTTAATATTACATTTTCAAAAACTATTATTAAAAAAATCATATTTTATTTCACCATTTAAGGATTGTGCTTCTTCTACTCATCCAATCCTACATCATCATTAATTTTTTCCATGGTTGATATTGATTTCATCCAACACATCATCGAATAATTTAATTTTGGAATATATAAATAATATCAATTGATAGAGGATATTTCCAGTTTCATTTATGAATATTTCATGTTCTATTCAATGGTGTTTTTTAAATTTCATAGACTATATGTATTGTGGACTAACAGCTTTCCCCAATCTAAATTTTTCCATTTCAGCCTATTAATAAAATATTTCATTACATAAATACAATACATCTGCTTTCAAGATTCAGAAATTAAGGATCCACTTCATTCGTTTCTCCACCATTACAATAGAATTTTTTTTCATCACCTACCCTATAGATCCAGAGATCCACAAAAGGTGTGTTCACCTCATTTTATGGAAATTTTTACCTTCTCTCAAGGATTTAGTAATTCATGTTTAATGTTAAATATTGGAACCATATTTTGGTAAAGATCATATTCAGATTCAATGATCATGTCCTAAACTTCTACTGGTCAGCAAAAACAAGGCACAAGTTTTCAAGAAATTACTGAGATGGATTGGAATGTGTTAGCTAGAGCTTAATGTGGGTGGGTTTTCCAAATAAAAATTTCTATTAGAGGGAGGCTTTAGAACATTTTTAAGGAATACTATCTTCCATTACTCTACATCTTATTATTGTTTTTCTCTTACTATTTTATTTTTATATGATATATATTTTCCATTATTATGGCTTCTCCAATGGGATCTTCATTATACAAATAGTGCATGAAAGTGGGTGATCCTGTAGAACCAGTAGATTGTTAGTTTTGAGTTATATGAATTTTATTCATAATAAAATTGATTCCATTAAAATTTTCATATTTCAAAATTTTTTATTAATTTTTTCATTGATATATGAATTTTACAAATTTAGTTACAAATATAATGGGTCATACAATGCTTACATACGTAAACCAATTACTCTTATCAACAATTGATAATCATGAATCATAGTATTTAATCAATTATTTCTGTTTTAATATATATGATTTTTTAGTTTAACATATTTCTAATTTTTTATCATTTCCACTCATGGGATTTTCTTTCAATGGCATGAATCATCTCATTTAGAATTATTTTAGGCCTACTGAAATGATTATATTCCCCATTAATGATTTTTCAATTCATGTTTTATTTATAACTCATCAAATTTTCTTGTGGGCCTAAAAATTATAGTCCTCTATGTCATGTGCAATAAATAATAATCCCCCAATAAAAATGTTAGTAATCCAATGATATTGATTTCCAAGAACAATGTGATTCATATTATCCTATTACCATATATTCTATCATTTATGAGGCTATAAATTAACCACCGTAATGGTTTCTTCTATGATAACTTTTTTTGGAAGTAAATGTCACAAACCTAATCTATTGATTGAATCCAATTGTGGTAGGTACGTTAACAATCATGTGTGTTCTTTAATAGATGAAATATCCATTTAAATTGTATTATTTTGTTTTTTATGTCATATCATATACCATTATCACATCCATTCTCTTCATTTTGTTGAAAGGTACAATGAATGAGGAGATGTTCTTATTTTCCAGCATACTGATGTCTTTTTAGCCCAGAATAGATCAAATAAACAGATTAGAGAGATGAGAGGTAATATGAAGAGAGCTTAACCATTGACCGAGGGGCTATGCAACAGATCTACTATGGTTTGAAATTCAATGACTTCATTATTTCTATAACTAAAAAATTCATAGGTTATGTGATTCATATATTTAAAGGTATTTATCAACTCATATAACTACTTTTTTAAAAAAACTATGAAATATTTTTTTTGTATTATAGGCAATAGAGATTATTAATGGTTACACACTATACTATACTTTCGATTTTACCCTTGTTTTATACCAATGGGTTTTTAATAGTTGTTTAGTTTGGAATATGTATTTAATACCGGCCACACATATTCTAATTAATCTATATTTTCATTCAATTTTTGGTATTTACATGATAAATATAAATATTTTATAGTGTATATGTTCAGATACATTAATCACTTTTAAGATCAAATATTTACTAGGCCAATGCTTGCACACCAGGCACCCATATCCATTGGTTTTATAGATTTTTGAAAACATAAACATATTTATGTACTCGACATTTTATTTTAGTTCTTAGTGCTTGACCATGCATAAACTGATTCAATCAAATAATTTCATATTGAATCAACCTTTATTCCCATTGATCCTCCAAGTTTCTCTATTTATGCTACTGCTTCCCAGAATTGATTCACCATTGATTTAAATAGAATCTCATTTACATCAGACTTCATGGTGGTAGATAAAACAATCAAGGAACATTTAATAGTTATATCATTAGTAGGATTTCCATGAACTGAAATTCATTTTTTATTGTTGACCACATTCTTCTTCTCCAAACAAGTTTATCTATTTCGAACTTCTTAGAGAATATCCACATTCCATGAGATCCCAATTTAGCATGTTGCAAACATATTTTTTTATATAGGTATATTTAGGAAAACTATTTAATTTTAATTATTTTTAAAATCATACAACGTTTTTTGTTGTGCAAACACATATACTCTATTACACCTCCATTGTTCCAATTTATAATAGATCTTCAATCTATTTTATGACTCCTTTTTCACGGATAAGATCTCCTTTTTTCAAGTATTATTCTACTATTTTCAAATTTTATTTTGAATTAATATATGAACTATAATCTAGAATTTTATTATAGTTAATTAATATTTTGTTCAACCATGGTTTTTTCACAATTTTACTATTTATAATGAATATCCCCCTATAAACAACATATTTTTAATTTTTTTTTACTAACAGATACTAACTAATGTTGGAATCCATGACACTGTGATCCCAACTTCTATAATAGGGGATCCACAGTAGCAACGACTCACAACGATAATAGCATCATTCACCAAATTATTTTAAAAAAAGATTTTGTTGTTATATTAGACAAAATTCCTTTCAGAAACAAAGGTTTCTATGAAAACATTTTTTAATGATTTCTTCATTTCAAACTACTTATTTTCTGTTTCAATTCTCAATAAAATATACCCAATTCAAAATTAATTGTTAATTTTTCTTATGTTATATGTATGTTTCATGATGTATATGATTTATCCATGGTCAAAATAAATTTTCATTCATTTTCATTTATCATTAATTTTTTATAATATTATGACGTTTCATAATGTTCTAGAACTGTTCTGATAATATCAATCACTAACATGTGAGTATAAAATATTTTAAATTAATTATCATTCATATCTTTTCATGTAGTGATATCCTTTTGAAATCAAGTGTTGATTTTAGTGTCATCTGAATGTAAGGGTGAGGTACTATTTTAAATTAATTTAGATTAGTATGATCTATTTTATTTTCAGTTTTAATATAAAAACTCTACATATTTATGAGAATATATCCTTCGAAAAAAATTCCATCATATTGTCATGTTTACTTTGGAATGAAATTATGCCACATAAGGTAATTGAATTTAGAAAAATTAACACCATATTTGGAATCATAAATTTTTATATTACCTTATATTTTCAACTAAAAATATATCCATAACTAATATATAAAATAGTAAAAATTATTTACGTGATTTATTATAAAAACTAATTTATCAAGGTTTAATATAAAATTATAAGGTGTAAAATTAAATAAAAATTAATCCGAAAACCATTATATAGAAAATTCATACCTTATACGGTCCGTTTATTTAGTATGACCCAATCTGGATGCCTGTTTAATAAGGAAATTAAAAAACACCTATTGGTATTCAAAACATCCAATTGGGTCCTCTGCCCCATTTAAAAATGTCCACCCACTCTCCCATCCCATTCACACTTAAAAATACAATTAGATCATCCAATACATGCCCAAATCTATTTATTACTCCCCATAAAACATAGTTGATCCCCTTTTATCAATAATCTATCCGAGGATGGTTTTTTGGGGAAACCTAAAGAGGTTGTTCGAAGAATAGGTAACATTTATAAATAATAATTTTTATTATATTTCATATTCCACCTCATTAAAATATTATTTAGTATTATTAATATAATAAAAAAAATTAATCCAGATATTCATATTTTATAATTTTAATCTAATATTTTATTCGAATATCTTATACCACTGAATGGGATTGGAAATCATCAATCGTAAGCATAGTGTACTACCACAACACAAACTGATGTAAATTTTGTTCCCATCATAATCATTGGAGAAATTATATAAAAAACGGATTTAACATTTTACTATTTTATTTAATATATTACTATACTTCTGTTATTATTATATTTCAAAAAAACTAACATTCATTTCTATTGGGGATATGATAATGCCACTCATGTGTGCAGAAGACTACATCCATGTGAAACACTGTGAATCATTTTTCTCTTATGTATTACATGGATGGAAGGATGGATACTGTTAATAAATATAATTTATATTTATGATCTGAAAATACCTCAGTAAATATAATATCACATATAACTTCTTAGCTTTTAATACTTTGAGAAAACTATAATTTCTCTAATGCATACAAGTGGACGACAACCTCTATATAGCGATGTAAAATTTTGTTTCATTTTCTTTTTACATGGAAGGTAATAATGAAAATTCTATTTAATAAAACATATATGTCAAAAATAATAATTATTTTTTATGTTTAACTATTTTATGTCTTCCTTCCATTTCATCCGTCCAGAGAATGTAAACCACATTTAAGTGTATGCACGGACTACTGTATACTTGATTGGTGTAATCCATTTCTTATATATATATATATTATTGAGTACTTTAAATATATATATTAAGAATATATATGATATTCACAACATGGTTTACAATATATAATTTATTTAACCGAGCTCTATTTAATAGCACCATAATTAATGAACCAAAAATATATAAAAAGAAAGCAATTATCACCAGAAACATTGATTTGGAAAATTTATTATTAATAAATTTTTGAAAAAAATATTTAAATAAATAATATATCAAATGAGATATATTAGGATATTTATATAATATATTTTAAATTGAACAATAATTATTATTTTTAAGGTTCAAACACGTGCGTAGGATTTCATATCTAATGTAAGGGGTTTTGTCCCAATTTTCCATCATTGAGGTATATATTAAATTATACACCTAGGTTTCTTCTTGAGGTGTATAATGAGACCCATTTATATTTAATCTCTTAAATTTAATTATTCTCATGAGATTTTATGTTACATATAATTTTATTCATTAATGGGGATTGCAATTTAATATTACTAAAGTGGTTATCGTGTTATAGTACAGTCTTATTATTTATCAGAATTATTTTTGTTTTTTATTATAATAATGAAATATTATGATCCATATCTCTAGAAATGCATGAAAATTAATCAAATTTGGTTATTTCTTGATAATAAATGTATTCCCTTAATTTTACCATCTATGTTTAGGCAACAGTTTAGAGGAATGTTTTGAATAAAAAAATAATATTTCTTTTTTTCTTCATTCGAATAAATATTTTGGTAAATTTAAATTTTTCAAAAAAGGTTTTATTTTTTAAAAATATTTCGGGAAGGATTTATTATAGACAATTTTACCCTTGTTTATATTTTTAAAAAGGGATTAAAAAGAATATTAATTTAGTTTTTTATATGGTATTTTTGGAATTTTTACCAATGTGTAGATTTAATGATTCTTTTAAATTATTCATCATGAATAGAATTTTATGCTTTCATGTTTTTTATTTTCATCGAATATTCCATTATATGTGTCCATGATGATTTTAAGATAAAAATTATTCAAAAATATTTGAGTAATTTTCAAATTTGAAAAAGTATTTCCAAAAATGGTTATTTCCACCAAAAACATTCCAAGTGATCTTTCAGAATAATAACCCATCTATGATGAAATACATTTTTTTTACTTTAATTCAACTTGGGACATAATCTCATGATACCATTATTTTTATTTATATAATTTTTTAATCATTTTTACTATGGATGTACAATTTTCATACCATTATTCACAATACTCGAATATTTACGACCGTGATTATCAATTGGGGAAAGTATTAACATTTTTATAATGGATTTAAATACAACTATTTATATTGATTATGTTTGGAATAATTCATATGATGAATGAACTGGATTTATAATGGTGTGGTATGGACTTTCTAGAGCCCCTTGATGCATTAGTATGTTTAATTAGACAAGCTTTGTTGGCTTTTTTGGATGAGTAATTACCCATTTCATTAAGATGTCTTGGAGTAATTCCTTTATGGTATGTTAATGATGTTTGAAATTATGCATTCCTATTATATTAGATTATTTACAAAGTTCAATGTGATTATTTAAGTAATTATAATTTCTCTATAAATGTTTCACTCTCATGGGATTATGTATGTGGAATTATTCAATCATTATTTATTCCAGCCATATTACGATATAATTATTTATTATCTGTAATGTGATTCAGCAATTTAACTTTCTATATCAAATATTATTTATTAATTCATATCTTCCACTATATTAATACCCTTACTAAGCATTTTATCTCTCCAATTTATTGTTATTATTTTATATGGATGCCAAGATGTGTTTTACGATTGATATTGAGGGTTATACTAGACGATATAATGATAATGATTATGAAAACACTTTGTTTTAATTTATGTTTTAATTTGTAAAATTTTTTTAGTGTCTGAATATATCCACCAAGTCTATCTAACTATTTCTTCATTTTGGATTTAATTTCATGTATCATATTCCAATGTGATAATGTAACCACTAATATTGGGCTACTAGGGTTGGGTAAATTGTATTTTTTATCAGTGGAACTTTAGAAAAATCCTTCAGAATTATATTTGGGAAAACATATATTAGAAAACATTAGCATATGTTTGACTTCGAGGATATGAATAGAAGAACATCTGAATGTTTTTGTGAGTAATAGACTATATATTTCTAAAAAAAATCATTTTTTTGATACAATAATTAGATTTTTTCTGGAATAGATAAACCAATCAATAATATCCTTTAAGAAGGAATTTTGGGATTGACTCAAATATTACTCGGTAAACTAAAACATGCCTTAATGTGACCCTATTTTGATACCTTATAATGTATTTTTTTGGTGAATTCACATTAAATTTACGAACCATTATTTAGGGTTGGAAAAAAAATTATGAATTGATTACATTCCAATTGAAACAATGTTTATTACAATGAGATTATCCATGCATAACATTTTCAATTTAGGCCTAGTGATTTACTAGTTTTGGGATTAAAAAATTTGCTTCATAATGTAATTATCTAATATATTGTATGATATTGTTTAGAAATTGTTCTTATATAATTGATTGAGAATTGTATAAATTGATATACCCCATGTAGGAATTTATCCCTAGTTAATTATAATGATGATGGAGTTGTATCTATTTTGGAAATTGATCAAATTATAGTCATATTGGGAAGTTGAATCTGGTTATGAGATATACAAGTTTTTTTATGGAATAGCCTTCAAATCAACCATGTGGTGTTAATATGATAGATAGTTTTATGCCTCACCATCCTCCATCATTCATTGGGACTAAAAATAAATTTTTTGTTGAGTAATTTATACACTGTATATTTAATATATTTATTTATTAGGAATGTAATGAAAGTGGGAATGTTTTCAAATAATTTTTTCATCTCTCAGATGTTCTAGATAAATGGTGTTCATTGATTCAAACCAACAAGGAAGAATAAGAGATAAAAACAAGGAATGAACATATTTCATGGTATTTTTATTAGATAAATATTTTCCCACCATGACATGAGAGGATATTTAATTAAATTATTGAGTCTAATAAAAATGGAATTTGAATTGTTTCTAATTGTGAACCCAACATTATAACACTATCAATTGAATCTACATACTACATACATAATACAAATATAATTACATTCCATTTTCATTTTTTTGATTAATATGTTCAATATAAAAGAATTAGTATCCCATAAAGTTATTATTATATGAGGTCATATTATAATTTTCTATTATGAAAGAGAATTATTTATCCATATATTAAGGATTTAATGGAATGTAAGATAATAAGTGGGCTATTTATAATGTTAAAAAATGAAATATTGAGAAATTAAAGATTAATATTTTTGAATTTGATATTTTAATAATTTTGGAATGAATCACTTTGAAACAATATTATTGGGAATGAGAGTTTTCAACATAGATTGTGAGAAATTAATCTATTCTTGAAATTGTAATGAAAAAAAGATGGCAAGGTGAAATGAATTAAATATAATGATATGGGAAACTATACAATTGATTGTCCTTGGTGTCAGGGGAATCTCCCTTGAAACATAAATGGGAGAACGGGAATGTATTTTTGATCTGAAAAAATATGTTTCAAGTCCTTGACAATGTATCCGTAATTATATTAATATTATCTTTAAATTTGGATAAGTAATTTTGGATTTTGGATCTTCAGACTACCTTATATCTTCCAAATCTAACAATAATATTTTGTGTCTTTCTAGAACCTTTAAAAGGTAATTATCATATGTGAATCATAATGGATGTATCACCATAAAAAAGATGTGTCAATCAGTTTGAATTATAACACATAAGTGTACCCTACTTGCATAGCCAATTATTATTCATATAGATTATTCTGATGTAATAATTTATATTAGCAGGATTGAAAAATATGGAATAAAATTATTGAATAGATAACATAGTTATGACTCACAATAATGATATGGAATTATGTATCTCTATAGGGGATACCTTATCATCTAATCCATGTCTAGGTCAACACCAAGTAGCTCTTATGATATATATTCATAGGGAATAAGGGAAAACAAAATCGAGGGGTGGAAAAGAAATATTTAAAATGATGATGCATCTATTTTGAAGGAATATATTTATTTATTTCTTAAAAAATTACCTAAATATCAAGAAGAGTATAATGATGAGTTTTTTATTGATTAAATCCTTTATGGGAGTCCAATATAATAGTCTCCCTACAGAATAGAAACTATGGAATGAGTATAGTTGATGAATAAGCTAGAGTAGATGTGTGATAAGTGATTTAGGGGACATAGTGTTTCACCATTGGGTTCCCATATCTTTTTCCATAATAAGAATGATAGATCTATGAGGATGTGAATTCATTGTTGGGAAATAAATTCATTTACAATAAATTAAAAGTATCCTCTACCTTTTATGAATTACTTGTTTGGTCAACTTCATGAAGATAAGTATATTTCAATTATTTTCATTATTTTTGTGTATCATGATTCTTAAGTAAATAAGGGATATATTCTAATGAAAATATTTTTCATGAGGTATGGACATTATGAGTTCATAGTAGTGAGTTTTAGTTTGACTTATGAACCCCATGTTTTCATGGATTTAATGACTGGATTATTATGGGAATATCTGGATGAAATTTTTGTACTATTTATTGATGATATCTTGGAATACACTAGTAGATAATAGGATCCTGATACTCACAGGAATATCATTTACAATACTATTAGAAGAAAAGAGTTATATGGGATATTTAGAAATTATAGGTTCTATCATCAAAATATTTCTTTTTATGGAAATATTAAGATCCTAAATAGTGACTTAGTTTATCCTATGAAGAAAATATTACTCCATCAATATGATAGACTAAAATACATAAATTTTCAATGTAGTTTTCTTGGTTTGGTATGTTATTATTGGTAATTTATTAAAAAAAATCCAATTAGATAACCTTTTAGGCAATATTTCTCATAAAGGTATTATGTTTGTATGGTTAATATAGTGTGAATACTACATTGAATAATTGATTATGATATTAGTGAACCCATCTATTTTTACACTAACATTAGGAATAAATGGTTTCATAATATATGTTGATGCATATAATAAGGTAGTTTTTTCTATAATATTGTGGATTTATAATGGTAACACCAATTCATCAATACAATTAATGAGTGACAAATAAAAATATCTATCACATGATTTTGAGTCTCCAACTATAATATTTTCAACAATGACATCAAGAAACTACCACTATGAAGAATGATGTGATATATAAACATATCATAACAGTTTGAAGTACATCATTTTACATTATGTGGTTAACAAGAGGATAATGAAATGGATCTACCAGCTTAGGGACAATGATTCCTCAATACACTACCACATTGGGAAGGAAACAATGTATCATATTAATTGATGTAGAAAGATCACATAGTCCGAATGAAATTTTTGATTGATTGGGGTCCTATTTTAATGGATTTAGTAATTTTTGGATCATAGAATGATTACGGAAGGGGATACATCACTAATTTTTTAAATGGATTCTAAACCATAAATTTTCTACAAGACAAAAAGTTCTCAATCTATTGTTTAATATTTTCATAAGATTATTAATGATGTGTATAAGGTAATATTTATAGAAATATTTTTAGAATATGGAATTATGAAATTTGGAAATATATTATGTGTTGTATATATAAATGATTGAAGATATATTTTTTATATGATGCTTATAGATAAAATTTAACTATACACACAAGTAGCGCCATGATGTATAGTGATTTGTGGGAATTACTTTTATGAGATAACATGAAGTAAGTAATTACTGATTGCGTTTCAAGATGTTTATTTTTTTATCATGTGTAGTCTGAGAGATGACAACCCAGGGGACTATTTAATCCTATATTTATTCTTACATGTAATTTTGATGGAATTACTATTAAATTTTCCACAGGATTACCAAAACTCTAAGGAAGAATCATTCCTTATGGGTTATTATTGATTATGTCACCAAACTATGTATTTCCACGCAATAAGAGATGAGTTACTGATTTAGAGTGTTATAAGACTATATATTAATGTTTTTTTAAGACTAAATGGTTCATCTATTTCAATTATGTATGATCATGATGTATGATTTGTATAAAAATTATAGAAATTTCTTCAAGTGTTCCTTGATATTGAGCTCTATTTGAGCAGCACATGTCACCCTCAAAATAATGGACAATCCAGAATGGCAATTAAAATATATAATACATGGTGAGGTCAGTGAATAAATACATTAAATACATTGGAGAATATTATTTACCATTCGGGGAGATCACATATAATAATGGATTCCATTCAAGTATTCAAAGTGAACTATATGAAGCATTATATTTAAAGAGATATCTTACTCAAACATGTTGGGATGAACTTAGTGAAAGGAATCTAGTTTGCAGAAAACAGGTCAACGATATAATGGCCAATGTAAAGGATATAAAACATGTATTAATGTATCATGAAATAAAAAAAATACAGATATCAAGAGGAATGATTTTTAATATCATGTGGAAGATCACATTTTACTGAAATTATCTCCATGGGAGATTGTTATAATGTTCAAGAAGAAGGGGAAATTGATCCTTAGGTATATAAGAGTCTTTGATATTTTATAAAGGATTAGATATGTATCCAAACATTTTTTGATGTCTTATGTCTCTCTAAAGTACATGATGTGTACCATATCTCTTTATAAAATAAGTAAATGTTTGTCCCAAAGAATGTTCTTACATCAAAAGATATATAATCGAATCTGGATATCTATTATTGATGGTATACTATCCATTATATGAAAACTAGAAACAATTTTTGATTAATCAGATGACTAGTTTAGTTAATGTAATTTGGATAAACCATATGATAAAAGTAGTGAAGTGGGAACACAATAATATTAAGATAAATAACAATCCAAATATCTTCATGAGGTAGAATTATTTAAACTATGTCGTTGATTGTGATGTGGGGGAAAGAATGTATCACCCATAGACATTATCATATCATTAATTTTCGATAAATCCATCTCTTTGATATTTCAAGTAATATTGAACCCAGAGTCTAAATGAACCATAATATAGTAAGCCCTAATAACATAGTTGTTAAATTTATGTTTATGAATAATACTAAATAGATTAAAAAAATTATATGTTTTACACTTGTATAATTTTTTTATTGTTATATACTTATTAAAAATAAAAATAAAAACATCTAAAAGAGTATCAAATATTTTTTAATGGCTATTTTTCTAAAGAGTGGATTCATAATATTTTGAGATGCTATTATAATAGTAATTTTTTTTAAAATATTCATTAAATTTATTTTATTAAATACACATCATCATTGAAATCATCATAAGATAAATATCTTAGATTAATTTTTTTAATTTTAAAATATGACTAATATTTCATTGAACAATGGAAAAAACTGATGGTATTATAATCTATCATTTCATTCAAATTATTTAAATTGAAAAATTTTATTTTATATTATTTATAACATAAAATTAAATAAAATATATTTTAATTTAAATAATTTATATCATTAGGATAATTTTTAAGTTATGTTTCAAAATAAAAACGTTATATAAATATGAAAACTTTTCATTTTAAAAAAATATTTTCATTTCATATGTGGTTTTTATTTTAAATTATATTTTTTCACATCTGTGAATGGAATTTGGAAAAAATATTTAAATATTTTGAATTAAAATAATTAATATTATCTAATATGTTCTAAATAAATTTTACTATAATGAATAATGAAAATAAAAAACATTAATTATTATAGTTATGGAAATAACTGATTTATAGAGGGGAAAAACTATAAGTATAATTTTTAAAATGACCTACCAACATGAAAAAAATAAATTGAATGTAAATATTTCTAACTACTAAAATATATTTTCCAATAATGACCCTTTCTTTTTTTATGCGGAGTAAGAATAATTTGGTTATGAATTTTTCATTGTTTGAATACAATGTGTGTCATCTCCCCCACTTATAAAATTCCACCCACTCCCCCATCCAATTCACACACCCAATTCCAATTGGTTCATCCAATACATAACCAAATCTCTTCACTAATCCCATAAAAAAAATAATGTATACTTTTTATTGACCACAAATCCTTCATATTAAGGATTTTTGTGAATCTGAAAAGAAGTTATCAAAAAATATCCAATATTCTTAAACGATCATTTTTACTTCATATTTTTAACCCATAAAATGTTATTTAATAATTGTAAAATAGAAAAACCATTAAAAAAATATAATATGTTGTTATTATAATAATTTAATATTCTATATGAATATCCTCTTCATAAAAGGGAAAATAATTGATCATGTGTATGGAAAACTACAGCCTGTTAAACCAATATAAATCATTTTCCATTACAATAGTTTAAGGATTGATATAATAATTGATTAAAAAATTTACATGATTTTTATGACCTTATAATTATTATTTAATTATGATACCACGTATACATTCATTATTTTCATTCTGTGGGGGAAATGATAATGTTTCTCGTGTGTATGTTAGACTACAGCCTTGCGAAGCAATGTGATTCATTTTTCACTCATGATTTACATGGAATTTAGTATGTATATTGTAAATGAGTATATGTGATATATAATATTTATAATTTTTTGGATATATTCTATCACATATTAATTCAAATCATTTAATCCTTTGAATAAAAATAACATTGCTCCGCAGTACGTGTAGACTATCGCCTCTATGTATTGATGGGAAATTATTTTCAATTTATTTTCACACTGATGGGAATAATAATGAGTTTTATTAATATAAATTATATATATGAAATAATAATATTTATAGAAAATGTAATTTTTATTCAGGTATTTTATTATATATATCAAGAAAATTAAAACAATTTTCATGCATACATATGGCGAACTATCTCCATGAACGGTGAAAACCATTTGTAATATTTTTCTTTTATTTATTACTATAACAAAATATATAATGAATAAATATTATATTTACATTAAGGTATATATTATTGATATTATGGAACCATTGTAAGTATCAAAGGACCGAAATTACTAAACCAAAACATACAAGAAAAAAAAAGAAATTATTACCTAAAATAGTGATTTTCAGAAAGTCTTGTAAATAAAAATGTTTTAAATGACCATAGTTAAATTATATATGGGATTAAATATGTGATTATTTTTATTTTATATATTTAAAATTACACCATATTAATTTTACATGATTTTTAAACATATATTAAGGATGCTAGACATAAGGAAAAGGATTGTTTTATCAATTTTCCTTCTACGAGAAATATGTAATGGTATGCACATGTCATATTTTATGTAGTGTATATAATTTTATATTTAAATTTAATATCATTAATTTTAATATTATAATGATATTTTAGGTTTTATTTATTTTTATTCATTTATGGGGCTTAGAATTCAATATTACCAATGTGGTAATGGTTGTATGGTACAGTATCATCATTTATCGGGATTGATTATATTGTTTCTTCCAATGAAGAAATAATATGACCCGCATCTCATGATACTAATAAAAATAATTACAATATATTTATTTCATTATATTACATGTTTCCCCTAATTTTATTATCATTATGTACTCAAATGTTCAAAATATATTTTTACAAAAAATCATATTTATTTCTCTCTTCGGTCAATTTTTTTCCATATACATGTCATAAAAAATGTATTCATAAATGTTTTAAAATTATGAAAACTATTTTTTATCCACCACATAAATTTTATGATTTCTTTCTATGTGTTTAAAAGGAATCTTCTTGTCATTTTCATAATATAGAAATTCTTGATCTTTTATCCATGTGTAAATAGAATTTTACTTTTAAATTTTATGAAATAAAATAAATTTTATATACTGTTGGAAATTATATTCATATAAGATCCATTTATAAATTTCCATTTTTAATTTCTAAGCAATTAGTTTTTATAATATTTTATTATTTTTTAGTTAAAAATAGATAATGTTTGTTCATTTGGGAATGTATTAAAATTTCATAGGATACTTTTTCAATATTTTTAAATAATGTTCCACCCCTTTGGTATGAATAATGAAAAATACATAGAATGTGATGAGAGGTGCCTAATATGGCCCCTTGAATCATCAGTAGGTGTCATGAGATAATATATTATTTCTTTCTAGCTGAGGACGTACCCATTTTGGTTAGATTTCTTAGTAAACGGGCTTGAAATCATGGTATTAATGTATTAAATTAGGAATTCCAAAATTATAATATTATTGATTGAAGTCCATGTGGATTTTTAGTTTGTTATAATTTATAAAGAATCATTTTACGCTCTTGTGACTAAATATATTGAATTATTTGATCATACATATTCCTACCATATTATGATCATGTTATTGATAAAATGCTATTTAAATTAGTTATTTACCTTTCCATATTGATTAATATTTATTTATTCATAGACAATACCATACTCATACCATTTCTAATCATTTTAGATCATCCCATTCTTATGATTATTTTCTCTTAACTCCAATATTATTTTTATGATTTATATGATGGGTTGTTCTATATGAAATAATGATAAATTTGAAAAAACTATTTTATGTAATTTATATTTTCATTTAAAAAGGGATCTTAATGTTTGTATCTATTTACCAGTACTGTTAACCTATTTGTACCTAAGGTATTTGATTTTTTTAATCTAAATCTTATGTAATAAATTAACCAGCGACTCTAGGATACTAGGGATATGGCCTTTACAATAAAGGTGAATGGTAACGTTTATTGGTGGAGATATGTCATAGAAACTCAATATATGTTTATTATTCTTGCATAATGTTTTTGGGGTGTGATCTTCAATACTAATCTAATTTATCATAGAAAATTTAGTTTGAAATATTGATGTGTAACAACTGTACACACACTATATCAGTAAAACAAAAAATGGTCACCCCAATTCATTATATCCATTATTCTCTATTCACCCAAATCATATTTAATTTATGTGATAAAACTCTTTACTAACATTGACTCATACTCTCTCCTACATATTATAAACATGTTCTCAAATAACCAGTTCTTTAATACTCTATTCTTCTAAAGTATTCAGTTATTCCTATGATACTTCCATTTATAATGGAATGTACTCTTAAACCCTAGAGAAGTATCTATGAATCATCCAAAACACTTGAAATGACGCCATCTCATCCCTCCAATTGTACCCCATATGATCCTAAAATGAATTAATAGATATTAATACCCTTGAAACTCTCCTCTAGTAGGTCGTGGGATAGTGACAATAACCAAGGGTATAAAAAATCTCACAAATTGAAGGAATTACCCTCTAATAAAATTATATTTTTAATATATGATAATGAAATGACATGATACCCAAGGATATAATATTAAAATAAACCAAAAACAACCCCATAATAAATGTATAATGTCAATATATATATTTTAATGTCTCTAATGAAATGTTCCAAATGAAAAGTCCCATAGTAGTGACATAACAATAACTCTATAACCAAAGCTACAAATTTTAAGAATGTCCCCAAAGTACTCTAGGAAACATAAAGAATATTATATATATATAGAGTGAGAGTTTATATATTCTCATTAGGACAATACTGAAGGTCTTAAATGCACATGTGAAAATAGAATACTAATGTTATAGTGAAAAAAAGGAACCAATAAAATCATAAACTCGAAGACTAAAGAATCCTAACCGCACTATTTCTCCGTAAAAAATAATCAATTTAATATTATATCATAGTAATTGTGACATCCCAGACCTGGATTAAAATGAAAGGTTCACTAATCTTGGTGGGTCACATGGCCTCAAGTGAATCTACCTAAATACAAGAACCAACTGACTACTAGTGAGGGCCTAGGGTTTGCAAGTGGGGATAATATGCCCACATTAACAGAGTGTAACATACCTAAATAGTAATTAAAATAAATAGAATAAGAAGATAAAATAATATTATAATAGATAAATAAATAAGACTTGGATTCATAACAAAGCTAGAAGTGGCTCATATAAACTTATGATGATACATGTACCAAGAATGCATCCAAAAAAGTTAAAAATAATTAATTTATAATATAGTTATATAAATATAAAAAAAAATAAAAAGTTTTATTACCAAATAGACTCATGATAGTATTCTTGATCTCATTATTACCTAATGATAAGGACTAAAAAATCAACTCTTAAACTGTGGGAACATTCCCCTATCTCCAACTGCATCCAAATAGTCTGTTCAGGTACCCAACAGTGTCCTGATCATGGTGGGAGATACAGTCCCACAAGATTACCACCCAGCGATCTATAAAAACAAGGATGTGAAATAAAAAATGATAAACAGTGTGTTGGTAAACATATATGAACTAATCAAATGTAATGATCCCCATTTCAATTATTTACTAAAAATGAGATAAAAAAACCATAACGATCAATTATGTAACAAGTGCCAACTCTTATACCAAGTAATATACAAGTATGTGAAATTAATATGGGGGTCACACTCTATAGCCATATAACTGTATACTCCACATCCATTCTATACAACCTTAAATGTCACAGAAAACATATCCATAATGTTTGATAAAAAACAACTTATTTTAAATGACCATGCCATATAATCATTTTTTCAGACCATGATGGGCCATATGGTTGGGGAATAGGAACAGGGAATCATCATACATTCCTAAGAGAATATATAAGGAAAAAACATTAAGTAATAGTGGAGTCCAAGGAGAATTACATACCAATCACGTCCTATGTGAGTCCATGAAATCCCTATCCAAGGGGTAGCATGGCCTGGGGCATCCCATGTAATCAAGAATCAAGGAGAAAACTCTATCCTAGAAATCCACATCCACGTCCATGACCAATGAACACTATCTAAGGCATCTATACGTCCATTCACTGTATCTTATAATTTATCATTTCATACCAATATGAATTTCAAACTATATTAGTCCACCCACTCATATAACCATTAATACACATATGAAATAAAAGAGTATCCCCACTCATTTAACCATAATCACAATCACTTGAAACCAATTAGTATATCAACTCATTCATCAAATTTCTAACAAGGTAATTGATGAGTTATATATATATCATATAAATCATTCAACTGGAAGGATCGATAATAAAAGGAGGAAACCAAGCCATTATTCATCTAATTTGATTCAATTTATTTATTAATAATATTCCTTTCAAAAGGAAAGCATTAACTCATCGCTTTTGTGGTTATGTAATGAATAAACTAGGAATAATCATATGGAACACCCCTCGAGAGTCCCTGGGTTGGTAAAGAACAACCAATACATCACAATAGAACCTACATGAATCCCTAACATGTCTTATTTTATTTAATTCAATAAATCATTTCAATTTGTGGGTTGCAACAAAATTTCAAGTGAGTTTGAAAATCTCTAGTAACCTAATAAATCTCCAAAGCAAAAGAAAATATGTAGAAAACATACTATATATTTGTTGTAGGGTGATAATATTGTAATAACTTCTGATTTTACTCATATCTTGAGTCAAAAGAATAATTGATGAATATAAAAAAATAGAAAAATTAAACTTCACATAAATAACGTCGTCAATAAGATGAAGAAATAATAATGATAAAAATGAATCAAGTACCTATTATCATCGATATAAAGAGATATAATGAAAATTAAAAAAGAGTTTGAATCTATAAATGAGAGATGACCCTATGTATGTGCTTCCCTAGGTGGTCCTGCACATAAAAAAATGAGGCTGAGGGATTCATTCCAAAATGATAGGATTCCCTACATATTTTCAAAGGGTCATTTACATAATGTGTAAATACCCTACACATTCCCTAAATCATGGGATTATTCCCCATAAATAAACATATTACATAGAATGAAAGGTATTCTCTAGACAATTACATGTTGTGTAATCAAATAAACATCATGTGTCTATATAACATGGTGTGTAATTTTCCTACAGCCAATATAAAGCCCACAAGCATCTTCCTTTCAAAAAACTACCCAACCATTCCATAGTCCATCTTAGGGTATAAAAAAATACTGTACAAAAGAGTTCCACAAGAAAAATGAATCTATACCTCAAGAAAAACCCGGGATCCTACAATCATTCACCCTCAATGAAAATTGTCCCCTAATTTTTTATCAGATGGGTGGTCACATTTTTTTTGAGAATAACACCATTCACTAAGCATGTATGTCATCTTCCCACTCTGATGTCTTATCCTATAAATAGTATAAGTTCTATAGAATATTTACTATATTAACTAGACAACCTAGAAGAATATTTTTCCTCATGTTAACAAAAAAAAAATAGTGCTCTTGAATGGAAACATCCACTTGTATCTCATCCTCCTCATATTGAGAAGCATGATATGTGTCTGAGTGATAGCATCATAGTTATGATACGTGAAATTCAATTTGCATTTATTAATACCTATAGGGAAATATCAACTTATAAAATACCATCCCGACTCTACCAGGAATATAAAACGGCATGAATTATCGTGGTGAAGGTTTACCATGTTTCCTGATACATCTGCATCCCATCCATGGTAAAACACATAAAAGACCTAATCATCGAACATGAAATATAGATTTATTATATAGATATTGGCATTATATTTCATCCAATTTAGTTTAGTAGGAATACACTTCTGAATTAATTGGACCTAATTAGAATTATATTCCCTAAGAGTCAGTTCCAGTTCTGTGGTTGCACATACCGCTAAACATTGTTGGGGTGATCATCATGGCCTAACATACAAAACAGCATAAGGTTCCATCTTTATATCCACCTAATATTTTTTATCATAGGAGAACATTAATTGTATTATATTACCTTTCTTATATCCAAAATAATATGGGTCTCATGATCCCACTATATTCTTAAGCACCTGTATCATATGCTCATACTGTCCATCAGTCTCAGCATGTTATGTTGTGCTCAGATGCATCAGTGTACCCAGTACCCTCTAAAAACTCTTCCAAAATTAAAATGTAATTCTAGATTCCCTATCTGATAAGAAAGCGTGTGGTTTCCCATTAATTCATATTGTCTCATGGATATAAAAGCTCCCAATAACATCCACAAAAGTTCTCCTTGAATATATATAAATGATAAACCTTAATCATCCATTTAACAACAACAAACACAACATGATTACCTCGATGAGACCTCATAAAACTGGCCATGAAATCCATCACAACAGCATCCCATTTCAATAAGTGAATAGGTAACGATTTTAAATGTATGGTTGTTTGATGATGCTTCATCTTCACTTAGTGATAGGTGGAACACATCATAACAAAACTAGTTACCTCTTGGTTCATACCAATCAAGTATTAACATGGGTTGAAGTCACCGTACATCTTGGTCACATTGGGATGCACTTACCTTGAGGAAGAATTAATCTCTTAAATAATCACCTCATTTATATCCTATGCAACCCAAATGAAACGAATAATATGTAGAATATCATCCCTGCATATGGTCCAACTAGTAGGAGAGTCCTAACCTAAAAGACACTCTCGTAGGAAAAGTCATTCTATGTCTTATATCTGCCTCATCCTCACTTTATACAGAATGGTAGAGGTCACACCATAGGATGAAAGTTATTTCTACCCCTGAATATCATATACCAAAAAGTTCATTTGAGAGAAAAAAACCCATGAGTGGTGACTCACAACTGGATTGTTGAACATCATATATTTGATAACTCTATATCAGTGTGTCAGTCAATGTATTCCCTTTACTTGTAGTATTGGAAATATTGAAATCAAATGACCATATGTAATAAAAAAACCTTAATTTTCTTATATTCAGATCATTTTGTGTATATATGTACCTGACGGTTTTATTGTTCAGGTACATCACCAAACACTCTCCTAGTATGTAGTGTATATAATACCACAGTGTATGAACAACTTAAGAATAGTCACGATCATGCATTGTTCAATTCCACTCTTATGAAATTACATGTCGAGACCCATGCACCATAAATATATCTCCCTAAATTAGTACTTCTCTAAGATAGTTACCCGATGCTTCATAATAAACAGTGTAGCTCTTTCCCATATAAGGGAGAAGCAGGATTAATGATGAATCCAATCTCCATTTCTTCTCCTAAAAGGATATCTCATGGGTATCTGACCATTCAAAAATCACACCCTTTATAGTCATGCCCATCATCTATACAGTTAATCTTGACAATCCAATATAAAACTTATATAAAATCTATCTAGTATAATGATAATTTTTTTTAAAACATTTTATAGACATTCTCATCAGAAAATATAGCTCTCACATTCTCTAGGTGCTCTGAAACTTTTATATTTAAGATAATGTAACCCAATATGTGAATATCATCCATCCAGAAGTTGAAATTTTCATGATTAGTATATAATTGATGAAATATTAGTATATCTAAATGATCTTAATATATTTATATTGGTCATGTTGATTTTTAGAATACAATAAAATTCCATAAAATGCACCACAAATGAATTAATATATGTTTGGAACACATTGGTCATCAAAAAAATGAAAAACACTAGCATGGTTGTGAGACAAGAAAACCAAATAGTCATATAGAACAGATAGTCTATGAATGGTAGTATGAGGTATGATTGTGGGACAAACACATACCTTGTGATATCAGGATCTTAAATCAATTTTTTAGAAGGCCAAATCTCCATGAAGCTAATTGAAAAAGTCAGCTATCCATGCAATGAGATGTCAGTTTTTAACTATTAACTGGTTCTATTTTTGGTAATCCATGCACAATCAAAGGGTACTATCCTCCTATTTCGAAAAATGACCAGAGGAACCTACAGAGATGTTCTATGTTGAATAAATCCCTTTACCTAAAAATCTTGTATCTTCTTCTTGACCTCCTGTATCTAAGTCCCAGTGATCATGTAACGATGAATGGATATCAGTTTACCACCTGGAAGTACTTATTTATTAACTACACTTCTCTACCAATATTAAAAATAGATAATACATTAAGGAACACATATCTGAAATGATCAACCACTGGAGGAAAGACCATTTGGCATGGTACCTGATCATCCTGATACAATGTAAAAATATGTGATGTCATCCATCCCATATGATGATGTTGTAGTCCATATCGGCTCTCGTGTAGATCCCAATAACCCTTCTATGTTAGAATTAAACCATTTTGTTAAGTGAAAGAAACCCTTAGCTAATAGTATCCATCGTAGTCTCGATAAGATACTAGACTATACATACTAAGTATATTGTCAAAACATATCATCTCAAGGAAAAATATATTCTAGAAGATGTAAAACCCACCAACCTCATGGGAGAACTCCCTCCATGGGATTATATCATCCGTTCGGATTCCAAATGATGTATCTAGAATCGTAATGTTCTCAGAAGATGGTATAACAAGCCCATGTATTTTCACAACCTGTTAATATATGACTCTATATGATGCACCACAAAAGACCATATAATATAGTTGAGGCTTCTTAGATCGTACCTTTCACCGTAGTCGGTCTATCACCCTTATCCATGGGGGTAGGTTGTACAGAAAAATATTTCATGAACAATTCTCCAAAGAAAAAATTTCCAAGCCCAGAGTAGCCCCACTCTAATGTCTTGATGTTACCTATGCCTGGATTCCTCTGCCACAACAACCACTGCCATTACCTGATTGACTGGAACATATCCAACACCATTCTTGATGTGGAGTTAAGGAAAATACTTATGATCATGGTGTTGAAGATGACCCCTACCACTCACATATATAGGAAATGAAATTCACAATTATTTCATGTGTTCCATCCAACCACAATCTTGGAACTTGACTGTGTCACGATTGGATTTATTCTTCACGTGGACTCATCTACCACAGAGATGAAATAATATCGAGCTAATAGTGCTCATAGACGGACTAGAATTTTTTCATGGGAATCCACAAATGGGGTCTTCCTGCCACTGGATTTCAGGTTTTCGGGTCAATAAAAAACACATCCTTACCCGATTAACCTAGAAACCATCAGGTTCTACTCTTTAATTCGTGCCTAATTCACACATTTATTAATATTGGCCAATCTAAACACACAGACCTGTGATCTCAAATCATGTCGGAGATCTTACTCAATGTGTCTATCCAATGATAGATCATTAATAAGGCATATAGGTGTAGAATGATGAAAATATGTACGTCGTGAATCATACTCCCATAAGGTTATTGTAACCTTATCTACACACATGAATTCACTAGTCCTCTCTACCCGAAGATTATCACGATATAATTAGTCATACAATCTGGTCTGTAAATCATCCCTAACCCTATATCACTACATGTCTTCCTAGTTTATAACATCCTACCAGTGCTTTCCTTCTCCACAAAGTATGTAAATTGATATCTTCATTATCCTTTCACGGTGTGTCTCATGGTGCTCGAAGATCAATAAAATACTCTCTAACCATAACTCAATTGCTCATGTAAAACCATCCCCAAAAACATGGGAGGATGTTGCGGCCAGAACAAAGGTGTATGATCAACCATAAATATGGCAGGATGGCACACATCTTGAATGTTATGCATGAATTCATAGAATCACTAAAATATTATTTCCTTAGAACCATTTTCTAAAAAAACATGTTCCACAATAGGAAAAATATTAGGATCCACTAGTATCGCATGGCCGACCACCTCTAGAGCATGATCATCTCCACCCTCATGGTAAATAATTGGAGTTCATCTTGGTTACATGCATATGTAAATCAAAAAAAGCATACCTAAAAATAATAACATTAATGTTCTCAACTCAAAATCATAAGATAGGTCGAGATCTTTTTAAAACTAGGTAATACCACATAGCTTGTCCCTGAACCAGGGTATATGAAATATAATTTCACAAAAAAATAATAAAATCGATGAATCTATCCCACAAAATAATCTTGATGTAGGTCATGTATCTAGTTACAAGTTTACTTTTCCATTTCAATTGTATTTAATAATGACTACCATTATATCATATATTATTTTAAATTTGTATCCAAATAGTTTTCTAGTTCCAAATCCATGGGGGCCCATAACACCTCATGAACCAAAATTTCATGCCCATAAAATTCTTACCATATCAAATTCACATTAAATAACTGAATCAAAAGTTTCATCACATTCTAATCCATAAGAGCCCGTATTACTTTTGAACTGAAATATAGAGTCACATTCTCCATTCAATACACAAAATCTATCACAATAGTAGGTGCATCTATCATAGTACCTATCACAATATCATGATAAAAGGTAATGAATCCTAGATCGAATGGCAAAACACATGACATTGGATTAATAAAATGCACATATATGAATCATGAGAAGGAATACCATCATCTCAGATAATATGACCCTCATTAATATCAACATTAACATAACACTACATGTGTTTCACCCAATGGTGTGATTAAATCGAATATAATCATTAACATCTTGAAAAAACAGTACAATTCGAGGAAATTTGGTTTTTTCCATTATATGGGTTAGCTACGCCGATGAAAATCTCATTAAAAAAACTACAATACCATCATATCCTAGTATGTTTTCACAAAATAGTAATGAAATTCAGAAAATAGCTTTATCTGATACAACATTGTAACGTCCATGGAACAGAAGCCACTCAAAGATTCCACAAGAATGGTGTGTCACATGGCCTCAAGAACATCTCCTCGGATTCTAGAGGCTGATGACTAGCATCGCGAGCCTAGGGTGTGTCAGCGAGGAGTCTATAACCTCATTAATAGAGTATAACACAATGTAATAGTAAAAACTATCCATAGCAGAAGAATATGAAACAATAAGAAAACATTTAATTGAAAAAAGAGAGGGATACATAACAAAGGTAGAAGTGTTTCGTTTACAATGTTGATGATACATGTATATACAATGAAACAAAAAAATTTCCAATGTAGTATTGAAAAATTCATTTATCCAAATACCAAAAAGACAAAAATGTTCTATCTCAATATAGCATCAGGATCCTTATTTTGGTCCCATGCTCCATTACTCATGAGAAAGGTACAAAATCAACTCTCTAACTATGGGATTGTTCCTCTATCTCTACCATCATCCAAATAGTCTGTTCTGGTACCCAACGACAGCATGAACAAGGTGAGGGATACACTACGAAAACATAAACACTAAAAGGTCAATGATAACTAGGATGTGAAACATAAAAATCTAAATAGTTTTCTTGAAAATATGTATTAAGTTATAAATTTTAAAGATATTTATGTTATATAAGTGCTACAATTGATACCAAAAGCATCAGGATGATCATATTAACAAGTTTCAACTACTATAACAAGGCATCAATAATTAAATAATGTAAATTCAATGGGAATTTCATTCAAACATTGAACCATATCAACCTGAACCTTATCCTACAACCTAATGTATTAAAGAAACCAAGGCTAATCTATTCAACCAAACATATGATATTTCGTAATGTCATTATGTATAATCAATGTCTCAGACAATGAGGTTATGGATCTAAGTTTTATTTGACCAAGGAATCCTCATCGAGTCTGATAAGAATCTTGATTCAAACATTGTTCGGCATTGGATGTAGTCCTAGGTGCATGTCATACCAATAACATCACATGTGATTCCAAAAAAGTGGGATCCAAGTGGTATCATGGACCAAGTAATCGCACTAAATTATTACCCAAAGAGAAAATTGTATCCAAGGCACCTATTACCGCATCATGATCCAATGAGAACTATCTAAGGAATCTATACATTAATTCACCATTTGAGACTCATTATCATTTAATACCATAATACATTTCAATTCATAGTATTCTACCCACTCATATAACCATTTTCATCCATAAAAATTCCAAGAGTATGCCTAATCATTCATCCATAATCACAATCAAAGGAAACCAATGAGTATACCCACTCATTTATCAAATTGATAAAAATTACATTTAAAAATTTTGGGTTTCATATAAACCATTTAATCAAAATCTTCAATAAGATAAGGAGTTAACCCATCCTATATTTAATAAATTTGAGTCAATTAATTTATTAATAAGCTTCCCTTAAAAATTAAAGAGTTAAGTCACTTTAAAGGTTGTTCTATAAGAAATAAATATGAAATATTTATATGATAAACCACAAGGGTGGCCCTAGGTTGGAAAACAATAGCCAATACATTTATAAAAACCAAAGGGTATCTGTAATAGGTCCTATACCATGTAATTTAATTAATCGTTTCAATTTTAGGGCCATAATAGAATGTCTAGTAGAAAAAATGGTAGTTATCCAAAAAAAGCACCATACCAAAGGCAAGAAATATAGACAACCAGTAGTATCTCTATAGTAGAGTTATTATATAGTATCATCTTCTAATATACATAGATCATGAGAAAAATGATGAATAGATGATGATCATGAACATTGGGAAAATAAAAATTCATATAAAAAGAATCATCGATTGGATGAAGAATGAAAAATGGACAATAAGTAATGGATTTCATACTATAACGGATCTAATCAGATTGATGGTGAAAACACGGAGTCTTGATCTTTAAATGGGAGAAAATCCCACCGCTTTTCTTCCTTAGGGTTCTCCTACACATTAAAATAGAGGGTTCGGGTCATTGTC
The DNA here is from genome assembly GCA_963277665.1 of Viscum album. Lineage (NCBI taxonomy): Eukaryota > Viridiplantae > Streptophyta > Magnoliopsida > Santalales > Viscaceae > Viscum > Viscum album. The sequence goes on along the minus strand of OY728120.1, from coordinate 1,861,651,354 downwards.
CAAAAAAAGGAGGACTGTCCTATTTAGAAAAACACAGTCATTTAGAAAACGAATAAATTCCTCACACGTCCTATAAATGAAGGAATTATTCCCCAGGTTAAAACCCTTTACTTGGCATTAAAGGTTATTTTTAGACCATTACATGTCGCATATCCCAATTACATGAAATGTAATTAGTATAAAGCCAATATTTATCCCACCTGCCTCTTTCTTCTTAAGAACCTCCCAACCGGCCCATCGCTCAACTTATGGTTTATGTAAAATAGAATGTAAGGAAGAGTTACATGAGAAATGAAAAAAATATGTAGCTCAATATAAACCCGATATACTATATTAATAAAGAATAATGACTCATCCACTTACCACTTACCCATTGATTTTACAATCTCATACCCCAACATCTAATATCCTATGCTCCCATCTCTTGCATACATGTCACATTGCAACTACATGACAACAAATTTTACCAAAAGACACCTAAGACATAAGAAAATTTCTCCCTCAATGACACTTAGGACATCATACCATATCTCAACCAATAACCAATAATTTAGAGTTTCATAAACATGATGGAAATCATCCACATAACCTTCTCCTAAAATAATTGATCCCAAAAATATATATATCACATCACCTCACATCCCTCTAAAATAACCTTATCCATAACATCACAACTCATGTAATAAAACATGGGACAATACTATTGGGTAATCTCTAACATAATAACTTAATGTCATTACTGTTGGAGGAATAATAGGGAGAGGGGGTAACCGTCCATCCCTATTACCATTATCTCATATGATTGTAAAAGTATTGGGACCTAGAACCTCTGATCATTTTAAATGTTATTAATCTATGACGGGGAATGTTTTATAGGAAAAAATAATAACATATAGATATAGGATAATACCCAACCTAAGAGATTAATACAATTGTACCGATGGAAACCATCATCCACCACCACACCACACTTCAAATGTCACAAATACTTGCACTGATAATTGAAAAACAAAAGACAACCACCATACCAAACCATAAAGTCCCATTTACTTATAACAAACAAACCATTTACACATCTCCATATACTATTCATTAATTTGATTCATTTCTTCCAATTACAACACATATGTTTTTATCCTATTTATTATTTATTTATAAACCATTAATATCATTTAATCATTATATTTTATTCCATATATAAATGAAATACATTCACAACCCCATAAAAAAATTTCTCACCCACCAATAATCACCCTCAGACACCACACCACATTAGAAAAGTTTACACGTCACAAGAAAAACCCTTCTCAACCACCACACACTACCACATCACGTCAAAACCCCACTAGAGCCTCTATCATAACCCATTCCAACACCATCACAACATCACATAAAACATCTCAAAAACCTTCTAGTCATTATCACCACCACAATATTGACCAAAACACACAAGGAAACACTTCAAAGTATCCACACAATGATTCACATCCTTCATTCCATTAAAATTTATATTCGAGGGTATTTCCTAATTTTATTTATTTATTTTGGTTGAGTGTTATATAAAATACTATATTTATATTGGTATCGACTTATTATCCATATATATATATATTTATTAGTAATTTACCTAGGGTCATATGAATAGTAAATAGACTAGGGGTCCTAGAAACATAGATGAGGTGTAACACATGAAAGGATCCAAACATTTGTGTTTTTTAAATATTGGAAACAAGGATAAAAAAAAATCAACAATAACATCAATGAACTCCATCCCCATTATTTTCAAATATTCCAATTAATTACATTCACTAATTTGACCCATACAATCCATCCAATGGAAGTAAAAAAATGAAAGTAATATCAAAATGTAACATATAAATATTTTTTGAATGGGGATCCCCATACAAAAATATATTTTTCTAATTTAATTCTCCTGAAATGGTGATGAGGAGATAACCTAGAAACAAAAAACATAGCAGGAAACCATATATCAACCCAAAACATATAAAGTGAAAATGAAAAAACATCCCATACAATGCCTAAATCAAAACAACGTCACCATTGTGAATAAAAAATGAAGAATATAAGGAAAACACATGGTTAAGTGATATTAACCAACCCATGATTTCCCAAAATAAATAATGGAACTCATGGTCAATGCCTGAGGAGAGGGACTAGAAGATCCTTAAATAGTAGTTATGGTATACCATATTTCAAGTTGGAATGAGTACACAATGGAAGGGTTTGGCCAAAACCCCTATAAAAATGATGTAAATCTCTTTATTAATGGAGGTAATTTCCATATCACATTTTTAATTCTATAATGTCCCTCAAAATTCAAGAAATAAAAAACATATTTGGGGTAAATTACCCAAATCATGAACATCAACTGAAATTCATGTACCTTCTTCTAGAACTTATTTCACATCTTGAATTACACTTTCACATCATGGATCTGTTTCATGGCCTACTCCACCAACATATAATATTCCTGAATCACTATACACATAAGAGTTAAATTTTATTCTCACATTTTAAATCACCAATTAATATCAGAAATTCCATGAGGTTTTCTTGTTATTTCCTTAACCTCCACAGATCTTCCTCAAGAATCCTCTGAAATCCCTCCAATACCCAAAAATGAAAATAAATCGGCAAGGAAGAAATGATCATTTACTTTAGAGATCTCATGAATAGTAACCTTCTATGTTAACGAAATCTAGTACTAAATAAAATGAAAGGGTTCTAGAAAACCACCCTACAAAGATATCATTTAGGGATCTTGTTACCCCTAAAAAACATTAAAATTCAGTAATCTTAAACACCATTGAATCTTCTAACACAACTATACAACATCCATCAATATGAAAAATAATTCACCACCTCTGTCCAACCAAATGGAACATCACTCTCATGAATCCATCCAAATGACCATCTCATCCTCCACAAATATCAATCCAACAACTACCCAAATAATTACAAAACACTGACTTGATAATACATATCAAGTAATTATATCTCCCATGGAAGTATATTAATCACTTTAGGATTCACTAAATCACCACATGGTTTTAAATATGTCATAGTATAATGCATTTTTATTAGGAAAAAAAATTTCCCCTCTTTACAGTCTGAATTCTTTATCACCCATCACATTATTATGGAAACAAAAAAATATCATATATAAAAATCTCCCAACATTATTTAATCATTAGAAACAAAAAAGGAAAATCTTGAAAAAACTATGGGTATTGGGAATGCATCAAAGTCTCTCATTTCTCTATTCTATCATCTACTCCATCATTACCCTACAATACATGATCCAAGGAGATGGTTAAACCACACATGTTCCCTTGAAAATAATGGATCACTTTTAAATATTCTTTGAATATGAATTCATCCTCGATATCCAACTCTCCCAAGTAAATGATGGTGGATTCTTTATGATGATATGTGTAAAGATATGTTACATGGAAGATGTTTTGGATCATATATACCAATATTGGGAGTTCTAGAAAATATGATACCATGAAATCATGCTGCAACACCTCAATAGGACCAATGAACTAGGGAAAAAACTTACTCCCCTTGCCATACTAATCAAGCCCATGTCGAGGGGACACCCTCAAGATAACATGGTTTCTAACCTAAAACATTAGAGGTAAATTTAAAAAAACACACAACCCTTTTGATTTTCATGAACTACCCTAATCATCTCTTGGAAAAAATGGAACTTGTAAATCATGACCTTCACTATGTCAGGAATAATAACAGTTGAAACCCCAATCTTCATATCTCACAATTGAGAATGTCGTGGAATCTTATAATAAACATCAAATGGATCCATGCTGACAGAAGTGTGACAAAGTTTGTTATTTGAAAACATAACCAATGTGAGGTACCATTCCTCTATCCCTTTAAAGTAAAATATGTTGGTTCACAATATATCCTCTACTATATGGAAGGTTTTCCCTATCGTCCCATCCTTCTAAGGGTGGATATTACTATTTAGGACCAATGGGGAGCCAAAAGAATGATGAAGTACTATATAGTATTACGATTCTAAAAAAGGACCCTTATCATAGATTATGTTCCTTGGTACACCATGAATATTTACAATATCATCTACATTCTCATTTCCAGAACATCAGTGACACTCAACTCATTGTTCCCATGCAAATGATCATTCTAGGTCATTCGGTCAACTATCATAAAAACTACATCACATTATCTCTAAGTATAGGGTAAATTGATGATGTTTTCAACTGATATTTCCTCACATTACCACTCTAGATCATCAAATTACTACAAAAAATCTCCATGAACATGGTTCAACTCTTTCACAATATGATAAAAAACACCTGGCCCCAAACTCTTCCGCTGAACATTTCATCCTAGGATAACAATTTTGTCACATTAGGTTGTGCTAAAATATGGTCACAAAATGATTAATTGTCATAGGTGAGCTGTGAAACTCTTAAAGGACTCCATTATTTACTACTAGGGGAAAATATATTCTATTTGAATAAAATTTGAGGTTTTCCATCATATTACCATCCCTCAAGAGCATTACCATAGCCATCATTATTGCACTTGACCTCTAAATCTAAGTCTTTTCACTAATACAACTCCACTTTTTCAATAATAGACGACTGTAAAATTAGATAATAAATATTTCTCTATCCACTACATGACTATTGGTTAACATACATCACTGTATTCCTTTTTATCTCCTTCTAAACATTACCAACCACCTAACCCATACCCCTTCAGAATATTCATCTCAATAAAATCAACTTCAACATTCCACATTCATGGGGTATAAAAGATCTAAATATAGTAATTATAAAGAAAATATATCTAACTCTATGTGTGTATATTCAATTCTCACAGAGATGAATCATATTTTTAGTTCTTGTGTTTTATGAAAACTGTAATGAAATCATTGATAAGGTAATACTACCAATTATTAAAAAGAAATAAAAATACACATAGATCCAGATTATTGGTGTTATAGATCCATTCATGGGTATGTAAATTATTATACTCGTAAGATTATACCTCCCTATACAGCATCAAGGCACATCATAATTACAGATAAGAAGCATTGTTGAAACCCATAAAAAACACACCATTCTTTGGTAATTGGAGCATGAGATCACAAAAAAACATCTAGTTAAGGTAACTAAATGATTTATGGAACTTTTTACTACATAAAAATACATGTTCAATCCTAGTAAAGGATTTCAATAGAAATATATCATAGGATTAATCACGAAAATAATCTATGATAATATATTGAATGTTTATGAAAACTATAAACCACTACCACTTCATTGGATACATTCCATGAAAAAGATTCCTCAAACATTGATCATCCTATGGAAAAAATTAACTCAGGCCCCACATGCCTATTGAAATTAACCTCTCATATATAAAACATACATGTTTTTAATTTCCCATAGTCATGGTAGGGTCAAAAAACCTACAGAAGAACAATAAGATGCTCAATGTGCTCCTCAATTTAAATCATGTTGATAAAGATATAGTTGAAGAACATAATTAATTTTTTTTCAAGAACCCTTGATTGATGTAGTTAAGGATACCTATTAAGACAACTAGTGCATTCCTGGAACTGAATGTTTTGTAAAATAACTAGAAGTTACTATACATGCACCTAAATGATGTATTTGGGAAATCCTTATCATTCACCCAAGTGTAGTAATATCTTTGTTGTATTTAAAAATTCCAAATGCAAATGTAACCACTAAAATTGTCAAATAGGTTATCATTCCTTGGAAGATGGTTGTGGTTCTTGAATATTTCCAGGCTCATGTATCATCTATCCTAAAAAATATTATACCACTATCCACATTCATGGAGAACAAGACTAGAGAACCCTATGTAGACACAAAGGGATAGATGAAACACATCAATATCTGATCATCCATCAGAAACCTTTAATCCCACATGTCTATAGATTCAATTAGATAGATAGTCATTGAAATCAGATACACACGTGGTTACAACTCTATCCAAAACCCTATATCACATCATGGGGGTAACATTAAAACCTCATTGAAGGAAACAACTATGAACCCATCCAAAACCAAGTGAAAAAACTCTACATGATTTTCTACTGAATTATATACCAATTTATAGAAAAGAGGTCCCACTTTCCGGCCACATATATGATAACCACAATAGATATAATGAACACCCCTCGATGGACCAAAACCTCAATACACAAAACCATCTTTGGAAATAGTCGGTGAAATCGTGCATGAAATATAGCTGATCCTTATAAATAAAACATTCATACAAATATACTTGTTTCTAAAGAAAATATCCCACTAACCGGTGAACTCCAATCAACAGTCTACACCCCAGAACACATCAACAAAAAGCTTTCCCCCCACCCCCCAACTAGCATAGATAACGTTAGGGAAAATGGATGTCACTCCTTATCTATTAAAAAAGAACAAACAAAATTATTTGACATAAAGGATTTTGAGTATCCTTAATTAAATAGGACAAAAACAATGATATATTATAAAATAATTGTAAATATAAAAAATAAATTTATATGCGGGCACATTTTGTGATAACATGTGAATATGAATATTCCCATATCGTTTTTCTATTTACTATAGTCCGCCAAAACAATTATCTATTAATTTTACTTGTGGATTGGAACAATCATGATGCTTCCATATAATAACACCATCCATCCTCAATTTATAAAAACACTAGTGATAATTGCCTCTGAATCTACCTCAAAGTAAATTATAGTTACTTCTAAAAAGGGGTCCGAACAGCCATAAGATATTGGTGTCAATGTGTAGTTAGATTGTGACACTAGAAATGTCTATGTAATCTATATACATAACATGAAACTAGGAAGCTCCTAATGGATGCTTGGAATCCACATGTACATGAAGGATTAGAATATATCTATCGTGGTCAGCTAACTAATGTTCAAAACCCTAACATATGTAACAAAGGGTTCTCAATACCTGATAATATACATATTGAGACTCACTACAAGACTCCCACTTGAGGATAATATATAAATCAATGAATCCAAGATATAAACTCTTGTTTAATCTACCCCTTTAGATATACAAAATGGGTAAAAAGGAAGACTACATACTCAATCACTATGTGAAAATACAAAATTTTTTGTCACACTATAGACTCCAAATATTAAAAATCATTGACTAAAAGTATATAAGATACTTATATTGGATTACAATATTCCACACACTCATGATCCTCTACTAATGGGAGAGAAACTCATACCTCTTCACTCCCTTTATCATTAATAATAAACACACTATATGGAAATACTTTTGATGGTGTTTACAAAACATGTCATCCTCTGCTCGGTGAACTAGATACTATGTCCAATTTTAATGTGAAACTCGCCACAATTGACAAACAAAAATGAATCCAAAAACTCAATGGAGCTCCAATAAGACCGAAAATGATCTCAAAATATTTCAACTAGTTATCTATCTCCAAATCACAGATTCTCCACTCATATAACCCCAAATACTACTATTAAAATGAATAAAAATCCATCTAAAATGCCACGTTCTTCCTTATTAGGTTGATCCATCAGTGATCAATTGTATCAGCCTACTCAAACTCAACTACATGAGATACTCACATATTACGAACAAGATATATTCCTAAAAATAAATGAGGAATATAAAGCCCAATAGTATGATGTTTTATCACCTATTAACTTATGTAATTAAATTCAACACCCCAAAATCTTACCAATCATAAATGAATAAAATAAAACACGAGTCATGTACGTATCCTAGGAATCTATTATAAAAAGCGATACACCTTAGTTTGTAATTAAATAAGATTATACCGCTTGAAATAGATCAAAGAGGACACAAAATCCCACACCCTATCTTATCTCCATCACATATTCTATGCACCCTAATCTACATGATAGGTTTTACAACCAATACATAGCATATATATAGTGCCTCACTTTAACATATTCTAATCTATCAATCAATATCCCTTGATACCATTCTATCATGACTCCCTCCATCAAATGGTACCACACATTAGTCATTAATGTAGGGAGAGAGACAATGAACATCACGCCAATCCACTAGTAGGACTTGTTATAGAGATAATTATCGAGAGTATAAAAAATCCCAAAAATAGAACGGATTGCCCTATAATAATATAGTGTAGAGAGGTTGGATAAACAAAAATCATGAAAATTATTTGTATAATATAAAAATAACTCCATAACCAACGCAAAATTCATGTATACTATCAATAGATACAAATAAAACACCAAAAATAAATGTTCCAAAATAAATGTCCTATATCTACGAATTAACCTCATCCTCCAAATGCAAACAAAACATATTCATCGTGGCCCCCAAAATTCTCAAGGAAACCTCAAAAATATAATTTTAATAATTAAATTGATCATACAATTATACAATACAGGATCACATCCAATGAACCAATTTCTCATGGAAAAAAATAACACTAATAATCCAGGGACCAAAAATCAATACCAAAAAATCCTTAAAAAGGATAACTAACCAATCACAGCCTCACCATTGATAGATAAAAAATCACAGATCATATAGATTATAATAGTAATAAAAAATAACAAGGAAACCAACACATACTAACTTAATAATTTATTTCTATCATGTCCTAATGTTTTGTGTCTTCTGATCCCATAACATCTAAATATATCACCTCACAACCACATCACATCACATCTCACTCGAGGACACATCGAACATCACACCACATCTCGACTGAAGAGACCACAAAAATCACACAACATCTCATTAAATAACTATAATTGTAAGGTATCATTAATTTTATGGAAATAAACCTCAAGACATCCTAAAACCATGCATGATCCTAACCACACATATCACATCACACTACATACAATATGAAAACACCAAGTCCATAAAACCATATCTCATCTAACGATATTTGAGTGAAAATGATAGGGTAATCACCAAAACGAACTAAAAATATCACTACTAATAAAGGTAGATAGGGTATGAGTGGGTATCCATCCATCTATATCACCATTATCTTGGATGTTGCTGAAAATACCAAGGACTGATAACCTTTGATTCGTGGAAAGGTTTTGAAACTCAGGTGGGGATGTAACACCCCAAACACTTTATGGAATGTTTCTCTTAAATAAATTCTAGTTATAGCCTATATTTCGTGAATCACTAAGACTATATGGAACAAAACATGGTTACATAAAAGAGATATCCATAACCTATCCATTAATTTTAAATTTTCCACCTCTATGATTTGAATTTTAATAATCAGACTTACACGGTTGTGTTCAAGATGAAATAGTGTTAGATAGAAGTAACATAATTTTCGGGGAATAGTAACCTACCCTTATGAATAGTAAATTACCATTATGAATATTAATATAACTATTATGAATGGTATCCATACCCATGAGTGTATAAATTCATTTAGGCACCTTAAAAGTGAAGATGAATATTTTAAGTGTATATATTTTTCAAATAAAAATTGATTTTAATTAAATATTTAGTTTATCATATTTAGGAAATTATTTTTGAAAGGAATTAATTTATGGATTATACACATTGAAAAATGGTTAGGGTGAATTTTTTTTATTTTTCTGAAATACTTGATTTTTTGGGGAATAGTAAAATACATTAATTTATCATATAAATACATTATAAATTAAATTAACTATTCCTTGAATCTTGAGTGATGTAATAACCCAAATCTAGAACTCAAATGCATATATTACTATTATTGGTCATGGAATTCTCACTATTTCTTATCTTGAGAGGAAATAATAACTTAATGATAATAATATTTAGAATACACCTCTCCCCTCCACTATATAAACCACCCCTCACCACCTTTTCCTATCACACCACTCAAGCTTCAAACCTTTCCTAATTCATCCAAATACTCTTTAAATTCCCTATCCCCACCTATAAGTCCTTCTGGTCTCACCAAAAGGCCTAAAACAAAGCTCATAAGGAGTTTCTCAAAGAGGAGAACTCAAGAGGTGAACCTATCTTCCTTTTTTTCGCAAATCCTTTTACAAGTTCCATTATTTTTTTCTCTCTTATCACCATACCTCATCCAAATGAAATTATAATTCCAATACTATACATGTAATATATTTTCTTGGTTCTAATGGAATATTTCATTATAATCTCTCTTTTCCCCTCCTTTTATACTATAAATGCAAATACTGTCCGATATGTGTTAATTTATCACAAGCAAGGAAGATGGGTTTTCAATGTTCATTACTATCTTCAAGACAGCTCATGAAACCGTTTATATGGTTTACCAGGTCATCATATATTTATTTTTTCATCTTTAATATTGTGGAATCCTTAGACAGTCATAAAATGAAATAATAATACAAAACAAGTTCATTGTACACAAAACTGCCAAGCTAAATCCAAGAAATTATCAATACCTTTTAACTGATGATTCATCCTAAATTTTAAAAACCAGATTCATAATAATATCATTTTTATATCATTAATTTCATTAATAATATATATTAAAAATTATGGATGATTAATCACATTTCAAACGAAATTCCATTCATGAATGAAAGTAAACGAATCATGAAAACCAAGGAAGAAAATGCTTCCAAAATAATAAAATACAATATCTTACACCCATCAAAAAGTAAATTAGTGAACATAATAAGGTTATAACATATCAATTACATATTTATGTGGTTATGGGAATATTAATTTATGAAGCTAATTTTTTTTATTATATCATTAAGAACAAACAAGAACACCTTCAAGCATAAGCTAAGGGATCCTCTCTCTCACTTTTGTTCAAGAATCTCCCGTATGTTGTGCTCTTTTATTTTTAATTCCTAATGATGGGGTATGTTTTCTCACCTTCCCCATACTAACATTATGATATATAAATAACATGATACCCCTTTACCTCTCATTAATCCCTCACAAGAACACTCGTTGTCATGCCAGAATGTTTGTAAGGGGTTTTATTATCTCACTTACAATTTTGTGGGATTTGCATTGGTCACCTATTATTTCTTATATGTGGGATAGGTGTACTAAAATTTTATATATTTTATTATGATTCTATTTATATTAATGGTATTCAAGGATTCGTTTTGTGGTTATTAAATTTTGGTCATTTAACTCAATTGATTACAACGTGATAACGAGCTTGGTCTCAATTTTCACTTCATTATGACTTGTTTAGTATTGTGAAACAACTCTTTCTTATGTGGTGTAACTACTAACCATTTTAGATCACTTTTTAATTGAAATTATATTCCATATAAAATTCCATATTCTTATATCATGGATACTATTAATTTCTAAGCCATATATCTCTTTACAGACGGTATTTATTTGGAATGCTGTTTTGACTATGGAAATATTGATGAATCTGTATCCTCTATTCTAAAGGGATAATGTAAAGACGTATTTCCATTATGTTGAATCTATTCATAAATAATGGTTTGGATGTAGAGGTTTTTGGGGCCCTCTACAGCCCCTCGATGCATCAGTAGGTTTCATGAGAAAAATCAATTGGCGACAAACCCTTTGAGTTTGTTTCCAAAAATCAGAAGGGTTTCCACCCACAGAACTAAACCATTTTTTTGGTATTATAGTATCATGTGCTAGATACAAGATGTCCAATTAATAATCATTCTCTTTATTCATTTTCAGTTATTACTATCCTTGACGTTTTCACTATGAAAAAATATATGGATGCAGTTTTATTCTTAATTTATTAATGGCGTGAGTTTTTCATTTATTCACCATGCCATATTGATTATGTAAAATTGCTTACAATTCTGTTATTATTCATTCATTCTTATACCATTTGTAACCCTTACTTATCATTTGAGCTCCCCCATTCATTTTTTACCTTCAATAGGTGATGAAGAGGAGATCATTTATTGAGTTCTTATGGATGTGGTCTTTAGTTTTTGTTATATATCATATTTTGTAACCTTTTCCATTATTATTGGAGTTAAACATATGTATCTAGTTTCATAAAGATTAATAAATTGATTTTTTCTTCGGGATTTTCATTCCTTCTAACCATGCGACTGTACATAATAATGCACGTTCTCCCGTCTAGAGGGAATGAGGTGTTATAGTTGGTATCAGAGGAAGTTTAATATATAACATGAAAAATAGAGTAGTAAATGTATAGTAGGGAACAGAGCCCTAAGGTAGTTTATGAGGATAATCGTACAAGAACATCATGGTATTTTGGTAAGGAATAGATTGTGTGAATGTTTCTAGAAAATACATCCATGTCCGGATACGAGCAAGTAGAGGTTGCACTGTCACATATGTACCTAAGAGTGAAAGCTCCGACAAGGAGTTTCGGGTTTGACCTCGGGTATCCTAGTAAAAGACCATGGACCTTGCTGCACTCTTGGTTACAATACTCTGGGTGATATGCTTAGGATAATTCATATTTTCATTACAAGCCATTATGAATAATTGAAATTTAAATTATTCCTCAAAAAAACCATTTTTTTGATTATGGGATTATCCATGCGTATGATCTCAATTTAAGATACGTATTTTTTTAAGATAAGATTATACATTATGATTCAAACCCTAATCCAGTGTGTTCTATTTTTTAGAAATGGATTCTAATGGAAGAAGGGGAATTAATACATATGGGAAATGTAGGGATCTCCCCACTAAGAAAGTCTACATGGTCAAAAATAGAGAAGATCAGATCATGATCATTTTGGGACAACTTACTTAGGTTGTAACAAATAACCATTCCACAGCTTTGTTGGATCGTTTCATGCTGCAGAAGCCCCCATCTTTTAGCAGGACTACTAATCCAGTGGTGGTTGAGTAGTTGATCACGTCCCATGAAATGATATTTATATCATTAAGATGAAATAAAAATGAAAAGGTAGTACATGAAGTATATTGTCTAAAGGACAGTGCTGAAAAATGGTGGTCCTTGATTCAGAATAACATGGAGGAAGAATAAATAGAAGATATGGAATGGAGGACTTTTATGTAAATATTATTCAAAAAATATTTCCCTCATGAGAAATGAACCGAAAAAAATAGAAAATTCCTTAGCTTAAATCAAAGGGAATATGACAGTGTTGAAGAGTATGAGGCTAACTTCACAAGGCTATCTAGGTATGTTGTAGATTATGTACGTGACTCAGCAGGAAAGATTGATCATTTCTTGGAAGGTCATAAGAAAAGTCGTTGAAGGTCACTGGCTTCTCAAACATTTTCATCATATGATGAAATTGTGTCAAGTGCCATAAAAACAGAGAAATAATCTTTTAGATCAAATTTTTTCAAGGGAAAACAAGATAAAAAATTGGTACTCTAATAAACAAGGGAAAGGTGAAGTTCCAAAGTAGAATAGGGGAATAATGAAATTCCAATTATGCGAGAACTGTGGAAAGATTCCTCTTGAGAAATTCTTGGAAGGAATGGGAATCTACAATAAATGCGGAAAAAATGTTCATTTATCTCATGAATGCAAGGGGATGAAACAATTTTATGTTGTTCAGTGCTACAATTGTAGAGTTATGGGACACTATGAAAATGAGGGCCCATAGTTCCATGGAAACATGCCTCAGAAAAATCCAAGAGGGATAGGGAGAGCTTATGAAATTACAACTGCAGAAGTTGAAGTTCTTAATGGTGTGGTGGAAGGTACTTTAATTTTTTCTTGAAACATAGAAAACATTTTATTTGATTCTTGATCATTGCATTCATTTATATCTCCCGAGTTTTCCATAAAAATTACGCATGTACAACTTGATTTAATAATGGTTTTATCAATCAAAACACTTAGGGGATGGATCATTGCAACAAAGGTATGTCATCTAGTCCCCTTAGAGGCACATAAAAGTGATTTAGTTTCTGACATTATCATCATAACAAGTACTGAATTCGATATAATTCTTGGTATGAATTGGTTGTCAAATTTATATGTGAAGATTTATCTCAAGAAGTAGGAAGTTACAATTTTTTAAAATTTTGTTGAATATATTATCTTTAGAGAAGAGACCTATCCATCTAATTCTTATCTGTACCCACCCCCCGTAGCAATGCTAAATGATATTCTTGGAGAGTAAGAGAACCCATTATCTATGGGTGAGGAATGAAATATTAAAATTGAAGATGATCACATAGTGCAAGAATACATTGATATATTTCCAGAGGATTTACATGGTCATCCTCCAGAGCGGGAAGATGAGTTCTCTATTGATTTAATTCCTAGTGTAAGACCTATATCCAAAATACCTATTGAATGGACACTATTGGGTTAGTGGAGATAAAGAAACAACAAGATGAGTTGAGTCACAATGGATTTATTCAACCTATGGTTTCTCCATGGGGAGCCTCTTTCCTCTTTGTCAAGAAGAAAGATAGATCCATGATGCTATGCATTGATTACATGGAAATCAATGCTATTAATATAATGAATATGTATCTTCTACCTCGGATTGAGGATTTATTTTTTCAAATTCATGGAGATTAATACTTTTCAAAGATCGACCTTCGATCTGGATATCAGCAGCTACGTGTGAGGTAGGGTGATATTCCTATGACAACATTTCGAACCAGGTATGGGCATTACGAGTTTACTATGATGCCTTTTGGATTGAATAATGCACCCTTTGTTTTCAAGGATTTAATGAATAGAGTTTTCAAGGAATATCATGAAGACATTATTGTGGTATTCAGCGATGATGTCCAGCTATACTCAAAAAGCTATGAAGACCATGAGTATCACTTGAGGATTATATTGAAAACTACTAGAAGAAATTAATAATATGGGTAGTTTGGAAAGTGAGAATTAAGGATTCAATTAGTTACTTTTCTAGGCCATATTGTATCATAGGATGGAATCCTAGCTTATCCTGCAAAAACAAAGTCAATCCATGAATGGCCCATGCTAACCAACGTAACTGAGGTATGCATTTTTATTGTATAATCAGTTTACTATCAGTGTGTCGTTCATAATTTTTCCCGACTGGCTAACCAGCTGACCAAGATCACACGTAATGGAGTTATGTTTGTGTGGAAAAACGAATGTACAGAATACATCGAGGAATTGAAAAAAAATATTGGTCAATGCTCCAATTTTGACTCTTATATATGGAAGTTATGGATTTATAATATACAACGATGCATTAATGAATGGATTGGGTTGTTTCCATAAGAAAAATGATAAATTTATTACTTATTCATCAAGATAGTTGAAGACTCATGAGAAACATTATCCCCCTCATGATCTTGAGTTTTTAGTTTTAATATTTTCATTGAAAATATGGATACATTAACTCTATAGAGAAAGATGTGAGATTTATACGGACCACAAGATTTTGAAATACATTTTCACACAAAAAGAAAAAAACATGAGGAAAAGGGGATGTCTCGAGTTACTCAAATATTATGATTGTTCAATACACTACCACCCACGAAAGGTGAATAAGGTGGAAGATGCATTATGCAGGAAAGATCATGGACATCTGACTCAAATGAGGGTAGAGAGAGATCGTATATTTTTGGATCTAATAAAGATAGATATGAGAATTGTTAAGGAAGAGTAAACATCTCTTCTATTTCAAATTATTTCTAAACCATCATTATTATAGAAGATAAAATCACTCAATCTGATGATGACAATCTACACAGGAAAATGAATGTATTCAAGGATGAGAGATTGGAAGACTTCGTGTATGAGGAATGAGTTGTGAAATTTGGGAAGAGGTTATGAATTCCATTAGTACCTGAGCTAAAAAGGGATCTAGTAGATAATGCTCATAGCTCAAATTTCTCTATACACCCGGGTAGCACCAAGAAGTATAGAGATATGAAGGGATATTTTTGGTGGGGTAATATGAAGTGGGAATTTTATGGCTATGTGTCAAGGTGTCAAGTTTGTCAACAAGTGAAGGCAGAGAGACAACGTCCTAAAGGATATATGAAACCTCAAACTATTTGTATTTAGATGGGGGATAACATTATGATGGATTTTTTCGCTGAACTACTGAGGTCACCCAGAACGAATAATGAAATATTGGAAATTTATAATCATCTCACGAAATCAGAAAGTTTCACTCTAATAATAGAGGATTTACCACTTGAGCGCATGGGATGATTTTATATTAATGAACTTGTAAGACATTATGGTGCTCCTCTATCGATTGTGATTGATCGAGATCACTAGTTTACATCAAAATTCTGGAAATTTATCCAGAAGGATTTGATTACTGAGCCTCGTATGAGTAATTATTATCACCCCCAAACTGACGGAAATTCTAAAAGGAATATTCAAACTCTAGAAGACATGATAAGATCATTTTCTATTTACTTCCATGGTATGTGGGATCAATACATGTCTTTGGTGCAATTTTCCAACAACAATAGTTTCCATTACTGTATTCAAATGGCTCCATATGAAGCGTTATATGGAAATATATGTCGAACTCCAACTTGTTGAGAAGAAGATGGTGAGAGGAAAAATATATGCTTGGAATATAATGGAGAGACCATGGAAAAGGTAAAGACAATCGAAGCCTATATTAAAGCTGCCAAAAGTAGGTAGAAGAGTTATGCAAACAACCAGAGAAAGGATTTTTAATTCCATGTGGGAGATCATGTCTTCTGAAGGTATCTCCATGGAAGGGTGTCTTATGGTTGGGTAAGAAAGGGAAACTGAGCCCCTGGTAAGTTGGACATTTTAAATTATAGAATGAATCGGAGCTGTAGCTTATCATTTAGTGATGCCGCAAAATCTCTCCAGAGTTCATGATGTGTTCCATGTGTCGTTGTTAAAGAAACACCTGCTAGAGCCTACACATGTACTCACATAAGAAGAAGTAGAACTAGAACCTGATTTGTCATACAGTGAAAAGCCTATCGGGATTCTTGACAAAAGGGAGCAGGTATTGAGTAATCAACAACTCGTCTAGTAAAGTTTCTTTGGAGATACCAGAATATGGGGGAAGCAACATGGGAATGTGAGGATGATAGGAAAAAAAATCACCCACATCTTTTTAGTGGGCTTCAGTTATAAAATGTCGACGATTTAATTTCGAAGTAGTGATTAATGTAGCACCCCACAAAAATCATGGTATGTTTCTCTTAAATACATTCTACTTATATCCTATACTTCATGAATCAATAAGCCTCTATGGAACAAAACATGGTTTATTATAAGAGATATCCATAACGTAGCAATTAAACTTAAATTCTCTATCTTAGTGATTTGAATTTTAAAAATTTGATATACGTAGTTGTGTCCAATATGATATTTAGAGTCTGATAGAATTAACATAATTTTTTGGGGAATAGTAACCTACACATATGACTAGTAACATACCCTTATTAATAGTAATATGACTATTGTGAGTGGTATCCATACCCTTGAGTGTATAAAAGAATTTTGGTACCTTAAAAGTGATGATGGATATTTTAAGTGTTTATATTTTTCAATTAAATAATGATTTTAATTAGATATATAATTAATCATATTTAGGAAATTATTTTTGAAAAATGGACTTCATTTTTAGATTACGCATATTGAAAATGCTTAGGGTGAATTTTTGGCATTTTTCTGAAATACGTGAATTTTTTGTGAATACTAAATTATATTAATTGAACGTATAAATTCATTATAAATTAAATTAACTATTACTTGCATCATGAGTGATGTAAGCACCCAAATCTCGAACTCACATGGAAATATTACTATTCATGGTCTTGGAATACTCACTATTTCTTATCTTGAGAGGAAATAAAAAATTAATGATTATAATATTATGAAAACACTTCACTACTCCACTATATAAACCACACTCTCCCCCTCTTCCTTCCAAACCACACAAACATCATCACTTGCCTAAATTCTTAAAAATACTCTCCCTAAGCCCTATCTTTATGTCCAAGACCTATTGGTCTCACTAAAAGGCCTAAAACAAAGGTATTAAGAAGTATCTCAAATAGGAGTACTCAAGAGGTGAACCTCTCTTCTTTTTTATTTCAATTCATTTTACAATTTTGATTATTTTGTTCTCTATTGTCATCTCACCTCATCCAAATGCCATGATAATTTCAATACCATATAGGTACTAGATTTTCGTTGTGCTAATGGAATATTTCATTATAATATCTCAATTCCCCCTCCTTTTATACTATAAATGAAAACACTATCTGAGATGTGTTAATTTATCACACTCAAGGAAGATGGGTTATCAATTTGAAATACTATTTACAAGACTGGTCATGAAACCTTTTCAATGGACGAACCAAGTCATAATATATGTATTTTATTATGAAGTCCCATGTAAATAATGAATTAATACATTTTTATAATTATTAATAAATGGGAATTAAATATTAATTTTACATTAAAGGGGTTTCTATGTTCGAGGGTGTATCCGATATGGAAAAACGATTTTCTTTGAAATCCTATGATGCACCCAATGTTGGGTCATAAAGAAAAATAATAATATAATATGATTATTTTTAAAAGGTAGTTAACACCTTATCATTGTATTGGTAGGAATGATTAAAACTAACTGCAATGTCATGACCGGAGCCAACGGGGCTCGATCCGCGACTCCCCAAGCCCGCCTCCAATATGCCAGGGGCTGGCGACGAGCGCCGAGTAGGCTATCACACACATGGGAGGCATTAGCCTAAGGTACCTGTACACATGCAACCACAAACACCTCCATGCAACAGTGAAGAGATATAGAAACTGAAATGTAAATGCATGCATACAACCTATCCCAAACCAGAGTGCAATAGAAAAAGTAAAAATGGAAAAACAGGGCCCACCAAAGAAAACTACAAAGCGCGTCAAACGTACTCTGAAGAAGGGGAACGCTGCCACAAACACCCGCCGGAAAGATCCCTCGGCACAGCTCCGGTAGACACCCCGGTCAAATCGCTCCGTAAGCTCCGCCTCCTCCGGGTCCTCCTAGGACTCCGTCAAAAGGCCTTTGGTTTGTACAAGACACAAACATGTGCGGGCAAAGCCTGTGCAGGGGTGAGTATAAACATACTCAGTAGGCACCCCAAAAACACAAAACCCAAGGGAGAAACTGAAAGGCAACAGTCCGCTCAACCCAGCCAGAGGGAACCCAGACGAGAGAGAAACTCCATCTCGTGACCATCCTCAGCTAAAAACAACTAGTCAGCTCAGCTCAGCTCAGGTGTATGCCCATACATACACCTTGAACAATCCAGATATCCACAACTCACGCCACAAAGCCACAAGAGTTACCGACCTCATCACCAGCAACTGCCCCCAACCAAGGGAGTACACCACACGAACACTATCATACCAGATGACACCCATCCGAGAGATACACTCTATCGAGTCCCAAACAAACATCTCAGATGCTCACCTGAGAGACCATGCTCGTCAGATAACATCACTAAGGAAACAACGCTGAAACAACATAACCACCAAACTCATCGGATAGGGGATCACCGCTAGGATCCGATAGGGGATACCAAGACCCACTCCGATATACGTAGCTCACAGATAGGGGATCACTCCCAGGGTCCGCTGGGGGATACCACGACCCGATCTGGCATACGTAGTTCTCACAGATTGGTGATCACACCCAGGATCCGCTGGGGGATACCACAACCCGATCTGGCGCTCGACAAAAGCACCACAATCAGATAGAGGATCATCGTCCATATAAAGATGGTCACGACGATACCAGAACCCTATCTAGTACAACTCGCGTTGTAGGGGATCGAACCGATGATGTTACAACCCTACCGAAACCACGCGCTGAGTACGGGATCGCATAACCAACGATACTGTAACCCTACCGACACCAAGCGCTAAGTAGGGGATCATATAACCAATGATACATCAAACCTACTATAAACTTCATGCTGAGTAGGGGATCATATACCCGACGATGCCACAACACTACTGGGCAATACCCACCGCATAGGGGATCATATTCTCGATGATGCCACAATCCCTACGGGGTTAACCTGCTAGATAGGGGATCGCGGCCCGTGAATAAGTGGTCACAGCGATACCAAGAACCCGATCAAGGGTAAAGATGCTAGAGGATCCGCTCCGGGCCCACCGGAGGGATGCCACAACTCTAAAAGTTAAAACATCCCATCGAGAGGATCACAAACCCCTACGAAGGTTGTGATGCCGCGCGAACCCTCATAGGAACGAACCAAGGGAGAACCCTCAACCACTGTTGGTCCAAATGTCGCTAACCCGAGTGACCCGCCACAATGCCACACTGCGCACCTCCTAGGCCAAAACCGAGGCCACCATCGCGTTCCACGTGGAAAAACATGCAGGATAGGCTGTTTACTCGCCCGAAACGGAGCACCGGTGAAAAAGGCACTATTCACCGTAGCTAGCTCGTGCGGGGCCCACACAACGATCCCGAAATCCATCGAACGGATCACACCACAGCGATCCCCTCAGAAAAACAAGTGGAATCGACTACTTGCTCGTCAGAAACGGACACCCGGTGAAAAAGTCACTATTCACCGAAGGCCAGCTCGGGTGGGGCCCACGCCTGGATTTCGAAACTCATCAAATGGATCACACCATTGCGATCCTCTCGAAAAAACACACATGATCGACTATTCATCCGCCAAAATCGGACTCCTGGTGCAAAAGCTGCGTTTCTCAGCAAACGCCAAAACCCGGCCTCATGGGGGCCTGCACCCCGTTCACAGTCCCAACACCCGGAAACCATCTCAAAAAGTCCGTCATACCATTAGGGTCTCAACGCCGCTGACGACACGTCAATCGGACACTCCGGGTAGAAGTTACAACGGCCAGAAGTCGTAAAATAATAAAATAATATTATTTTATACGACGTTTCTAACTCCCGGGCCATGATCCCGAACCCTTAAACCCTCAAAGTGAGTTCAAAAGGTCCGCATGGATGCAAGGAGCGCGTTGCTGCAAAAGGCCTGCAAATCAGAGTTATGGTTTGCGAGTTACGGGGGTTTAAAGAACCCCCGAAAAATCATGGCCGGACCACCGCCAGCCTCGCCGGAAACCACCGCGTCGCGCCGCCGCCCCTCGTCGCCGGAAAACCGGGTTTTCGCCGGAAAACTTCCGGGAGCCACCGGGAGCACCTCGGTGCTCCAAATTCAGATCCGAAACATGTTTCGGAAAGCTCGGGATCCGAACTATACAAGCCATATGAAAATTTGAAGAAAACAACATATAAACGGGATCCGGGATTTTAAACTCAAACCACCTACCTCACGGGCGAAACGCCGACGTTCTGCCTCAGATCCGCGCTCCAGAGCTTCCGCTGCGCGCTCCTGGAACGTCTGCCATCGAATTCCGAGCTCGTGGGTTCTTCGTTTGCTCGATTCAGCGGAGCGGTCGCGAAGAACGGCGAAGAACGTCGAGAGGAACGATAAAGGGAGGGGGCGCTGATATTTATATCAGCCGCCTGCCGGCGCCAAACCCGCCTCGGACCCGACGCCCGATGCGAACAAAAGTGAGGTCACCCCTAGGGTAAACACGCCGTTTCGAACGCAACGACGGACTCATATTTTCCATCCAAGACTCCGTTCAGAAGTTATACGAGCCAACGCTCGCACACTAACTTCATTACTTATTTACGAAAACGCCCCTGGTGGCGTTTCTCACCGCAGGTCCGCGCCCGCAATGTTTACAACTCGCCTAGGGTAAACGGCACGTTCTGGACGCAACCGTGCCCTCAGATTCCCGTTCTGAGCTACCGTTTAGGAGATATCACTCCCCCGCCACCTGCATAGTATAAAAAATACTTATTATTCTTATAAAATTAATTTCGGGCACACCGGGCCTCAGAATCGCACGCCGTCTTCACGCCTAACTCTGTAATTCTTCGTAGAAATATTACGAAGTCTGACAGGGACAAAAACCTAATTCTCTACATCCTCCCCCCTTAGAACTTTTCATCCTCGAAAAGCCCTAAGCACAAGGAAAGCGTCTGGACTCTCAACTGGTTCTCACACACCAGCGAGTTCGCCAACAAAAACCCCTTCCCAAACGCATAAGTCAGAGGGCCTCATCCACCACACCTGAATACTATCCGCTTTGGGCAGCACTGACTCGCCCGCACGGTTTTAATAGCGTCACAAAACGCGTCTCGGTGGGGGAAGGATCCCTCTTCCTCACACATTCGAAGCATGCAGAACAAATCCCATACAGGGTCTTACCAACGCCCTGAACAAAACTCGAGCAAGCAACAAAAGGAAAGAGTACTGATAAACAATGTCTATTAAACTACTGCAGTAAGTAGAAAAGACACAAGGCATACCTCTATCCATCTGCGGTGCCTCTGGGTTGACTGCCTCCAGGGCATGCAGCTGTCCTCGCCCTCGCACACCAGCTTCCGGAGCTTGGCGTGGACCACCTGGGGGTGGGGGTGGTGGAAACTGGTACTGCCTACCACCGCCTCCCGCTGCACCAGCTCCGCCGCCACGTCCGCCGCCCTGCGGACCTCCTTGATTGAGACGCTGCCTCTGCCAAGGTAGTCCATCGACCGGCTCCCTCTCAGCAGCACGTCGGGTCGGACAATCTCTAGCAAGATGTCCCCGACCGTCGCAAGCATAACACCGCCTCTCCTACGGCTGACCAAAACTGTCCTGTGAGCCCTGTGAGCCTGAGGCTCAGATCCTCCATCCTGGGGTCGCCTCCTGAAACATCGGCCACGTCCAGACCCCTGAGTCTGTCATCGGCTACCAGATTCCGATCCGACTGAAAAAGTCTCAGTCCTCGAGTGCCCAACACTAACAGGGAGAATCTTCTCATCCAGAAAACTTTCTACCACCAACGCTCACTCCAGCACCCCAGTATAGGTGGGCAGGCGTAAGGAAACCACACCTGCTCGGATGTCCCTATGTAAGCCCTGCTCGAAGGTCTGAGCCCTAAATAATGGGTCTCGAACCATATCCAGGGAGTAGCGCGACAGGTCTGTAAACCTCGTTGAGTACTCCGACACAGTCATGCTCTCCTATCAAAGCTGCAGAAGCTCCTGGATCCGCACTGACCTCAGCGTCACCGGATAGAACTCCTCCCTGAAGAGCCGCTCAAACCCTACCCACGTGAGCATCTCCTCTTCATGGGACTGCATCACCAAACTCCACCATCGCTCGACAGAACCATGAAGAATGCTCACCGCTAGGACCACCATCTGATCTGGAGGTGTCCACACTAGGCGGAATACACGGGTGACTGCCTCAAGCCACTCATCAGCTGCATGGGGGTCTGGATCACCCTGGAACCTCAGAGGTCGCTGCCTCTGGAACTCATGCAGTGCACTCATCCTGCGTGCAACCTCGTCCTGCACTACCGGCATAACCAGCTGCTCGACAGGTGGCGGCTCAACTGGCAGACCACCTGGAGGTGCAACCTCAGAACCTGCGCCCTTCTCCATAGCCTCTACACGGGGCGGGTCGTCAGCACAATCCTACTGTGGAACCCTCACTGGCTGTCGTCATGGAGGCATCCTGAAAATCATTCAAGACGCACCATAGTCAAAAAGTATATCTGGAGAGCTGACTCAAGAAAGAAAAGGAAATACCCAAAAACCCAGTCCTATATGATGCATGTACCCTTATTTCCCTACGACCAGTGTACGAATGTTCCGAGTCGAAAGGTAGGTTATCAGAGTCCTGGTTTATGGATACGTCGGCCGCTGCACCATCACTGGAGTCCTTGGCCTGAAAGCAGAAATCGAAACATCCTAACACTACCGCTATGCAACCCAAAACAAACTCACAGCTACACCAGCTACGCTCTGAGATCCCAAAGGTGGAACCTGCTCTGATACCACTTTGTCATTACCCGACCCAACGTGGCTCGAGCCGTGACTCCCCAAGCCTGCCTCCAATAGGCCAGGGGCTGGTGACCAGCACCGAGTAGGCTATCACACACATGAGAGACATTAGCCTAAGGTACCTATACACACGCACCCACAAACACCTCCATGAAACTGTGCAGATATATAGAAACTAAAAAGTAAATGCATGCATACAACCTATCCCAAACCAGAGTGCAACAGCAAAAGTACAAAGGGAAAAACAGGGCCCACCAAAGAAAACTACAAATCGTGTCCAACCTACTCTGAAGAAGGGGAGCGCTGCCACAAACACCCGCCGAAAATATCCCTCGGCACAGCTCCGGTATACACCCCGGTCAACTCGTTCACTATGCTCCGCCTGCTCTGGGTCCTCCTAGGACTTCGTCAAAAGGTCTGTGGTCTGCACAAGACACAAACATGTTCGAGCAAAGCCCGTGCAGGGGTGAGTATAAATATACTAAGTAGGCACCCCAAAGACCCAAAACCCAAGTGAGCAACTGAAATGCAACAGTCCGCTCAACCCAGCCAGAGGGAACCTAGAGGAGAGAGAAACTCCATCTAGTGACCATCCTCATCTAAACACAACTAGTCAACTTAGCTTAGCTCAGGTTTATTCCCATACATACACCTTGAACAATCCAGATATCCATAGCTCATGCCACAAAGCCACAAGAGGTACCGACCTCATCACCAACAACTGCCCCCAACCAGGGGAGTAAACCACACGAACACTATCATACCAGATGACACCCATCCGAGAGATACACTCCATCGGGTCCCAAACAAACATCTCAGACGCTCACCCGAGAGACCACGCTCATCGGATAACATCACTGAGGAAACATCGCTGAAACAACATAACCACCAAACTCCTCGGATAGGGGATCGCCGCTAGGGTCTGCTATGGGATACCAAGACCCACTCCGGTATACGTAGCTCACAGATAGGGGATCACTCCCAGGGTCCACTGGGAGATCCCACGACCCGATCTGGCATACGTAGTTCTCACAGATAGAGGATCACACCCAGGATCCGCTGGGGGATACCAAAACCTGATCTGGCGCTCGACAGAAGCTCCACACTCAGGTAGAGGATCATCGTCCATATAAAGATGGTCACGACAATACCGGAACCCTATCTGGTACAACTCGCGATGTAGGGGATCGAACCGACGATGCCGCAACCCTACCGAAACCACGCGCTGAGTAGGGGATCGCATAACCAACGATACCGTAACCCTACTGACACCAAGCGCTGAGTAGGGGATCGTATAACCAACGATACCGCAACCCTACTATAAACTTCATGTTGAGTAGGGGATCATATACCCGACGCTGCCACAACCCTACTGGAAAAGACCCACCGCGTAGGGGATCATATTCCCGAGGATTCCACAAACCCTACGGGGTTAACCTGCTAGATAGGGGATCACCACCCGTGAATAAGCGGTCACCGCCATACCAAGAACCCGATCCAGGGTAAAGATGCTAGAGGATCTGCTCCGGGACCACCAGAGGGATGCCACAACTCTAACAGTTAAAACATCCCATCGAGAGGATCACAAAACCCTACGAAGGTTGTGATGCCGCGCGAACCCTCGTAGGAACGAACCAAGGGGAACCCTCAACCACTATTGGTCCAAACGTCGCTAACCCGAGCGACCCGCCACAACGCCACACTACGCACCTCCTAGGCCCAAACCGAGGCCACCATCGCGTTCCACGTGGAAAAACACATAGGATATACTTTTTACTCGCCCAAAACGGAGCACCGGTGAAAAAGTCACTATTCACCGTAGCTAGCTCGTGCGGGGCCCACGCAAAGATCGCGAAACCCATCGTACGGATCACACCACGGCAATCCCCTCGGAAAAACAAGTGGAATCGGCTACTCGCTCGTCCGAAACGGACACCCGGTGAAAAAAGGTACTATTCACTGAAGGCCAGCTCGGGTGGGGCCCATGCCTAGATTCCGAAACTCATCGAATGGATTGCACCATTGCGATCCTCTCGGAAAAACACACAGGATCGACTATTCATCCGCCAAAATCGGACTCGGGGTGCAAAAGCTGTGCTTCTCAGCATACACCAAAACTCGGCCTCATGGGGGCCCGCACCCCCGTTCACAGTCCCAACACCTGGAAACCAGCTCAAAAAGTCTGCCGTACCATCAGGGTTTCAACGCCGCTGATGGCACGTCAATCGGACGCTCCGGGTAGAAGTTACAACGACCCGAAATCGTAAAATAATAAAATAATATTATTTTATATGACATTTCTAACTCCTGAGCCATGATCTCGAACCCTTAAACCCTCAAAGTGAGTTCAAAAGGTCCTTATGGACGCAAGGAGCGCATTGCCGCAAACTTCTTGCAAATCGGAGTTACGGTTTGCGAGTTACAGAGGTTTAAATAACCCCCGGAAAATCCTGTCCGGACCACCGCCAGCCTCGCTGGAAACCCCTGTGCCGCCACCGGATTCCGCCGCATCGCCGCCACCGCCGCTGGAAACCGCCGCCCTGCCACCATACTGCCGTCGCGCCGTCGCCGGATTCCGCCCTGGCCGCCACCCCTCGTCGCCGGAAAACCGGGTTTTCGCCGGAAAACTTCTAGGAACCACCGGGAGCACCCCGGTGCTCCAAATTCAGATCCGAAACATGTTTCAGAAAGCTCGAGATCCGAACTATACAACCCATATAAAAATTTTAAGAAAGAAAACACAAAAATGGGATCTGGGATTTTAAACTCAAACCACCTACCTCGCGGGCGAAACGCCGACGTTCTGCCTCATATCCGCGCTCCAGAGCTTCCGCTGCGCACTTCTGGAACGTCCGCCGTCGAATTCTGAGCTCGTGGGTGCTTCGTTTGCTCGATTCAGTGGAGAAACAGTAAGAACAGCGAAAAATGGCGAGAGGAACAACAAAGGGAGGGGGGGCGCTGATATTTATATCAGCCGCCCGCCGGCACCAAAACCGCCTCGGACCCGACGCCCGATGCGAACAAAAGTAAGGTCACCCGTAGGGTAAACACGCCATTCCAAATGCAACATAGGACTAATATTTTCCATCCGAGACTCCGTTCAGAAGATATTCAAGCCGACACTCGCACACTAACTTCGCTACTTATCTACGAAAATGCCCCTGGTGGCGTTTCTCACCGTAGGCCCGCGCCTGCAAAGTTTACACCTCGCCTTGGGTAAACAGCACGTTCCAGACGCAACCGTGCCCTCATATTCCCATTCTGAGCTACAGTTTAGGAGTTATCACACCCCCACCACGTGCATAGTATAAAAAAGATACTTAATATTCTTATAAAATTAATTCCGGGCACACCGGGCCTCAGAATCGCACGCTGTCTTCGCACCTAACTCTGGAATTCTTCGTAGAAATATTCCAAAGTCTGACAAGGCCAAAAACCTGAGTCGCTACATAAAATATGAATATACAAGTTTGTTAAATGTTTTTAAATTTATCCAATAAAAATATAGGGGCTTAAAAAAAGAAATAATCTGATTTTATGCATAAATACTCAAATATTCTTTAAAAGCACAATTTACCAGCTTCTAAAGGAAAACCTTCTTTAAATATAGTTTTGGTCACTTTTATATGTCTTATTTGATGAAATAAAATTCTTATTTAGAATCGGGACATCGAAATTGACTTTGGGTAAAATTTTGTTATTTTTCTGATGAAAATTAATTATTTGATGAATAGTTAAAAATACTGTATTTTAATTCAAAACATCATATTAATCAAATTTATTTATATTGATACATTATATTTTTAATTTCATTTATAGTGTAAATAGACTATATTTTTACCATTTAATCCAATTTTGGTCATAGGAATTAATTCCACTTTGAAATTGAACATAAACAGGTTTAAATCTTTTGATAGTTAATATTTCTTAAAAACACTCTTTTTTTTCACAACGAGAATTAATTTTAAATTAATTAATCTAACTTCTATCTTTTGAATTTGGTAAAATAGACATAGTTTATTAATTCGAAATATCTAAAATATCTTAGGCTTATGTTTTGGTATTTTTATAAAAAACTTCAATTTTTTGAAGAATAGTGAAAACATTAAGTAGTACTTAAAAAGCTGACTTTTTCATTTAACTGAAATTTTACCGCTACTGTGAATTGAATTTAGAAAATCAAACATATATTTTTGTCATTAGTAAGTAAAATTTTGTTCAATCAGAAGAAAATAATTTTTTGTGAATAGTAAATATTGGCTTTTATATACCATGGTAAAAGGTCAATATGGTAATTCAAGGAAAAAAAATATTATATTAATACAAAATTACCTTAAAACTTGTCCTAAAATTTTTGGATGAGTCATGGATGACCATGAACATCCATGGGTCTATTTGAGAACCCCATGGAGCCACATAAGAAAGACAGTGTCACCTTATTTTAATTAACTTAATGTAAAGGTAAAAATGACCTAAACTAATTTCTTTTAGTAAAATAATTTTTACCTAGGGTAATATAAGTTATCATTTTTACTATAAATAATCATTGTAAAAATAAAAAGATTTCCACGATCCTGGCATTTTTTCTATAATATTAAGACATCAAATAAATAAACTTTTTTATGACACAACAATAATGTAGTGTTTACCTCATTAATAAATGATTTAAATAAATAAAATTATAAATATTTAAACAATATCGAAAACCTATCAAATTCTTATTGGATGATTTTATTGTGACCATGAGTCATATTATCTTCTACTGTAATTTGTTTTGGACCTTTAGAAATGGAAAATCATTATATAATAAAATACTATTTTAACACATTCTTAAAGATCCCCTCCCCTTATAAAATGTCCCCACCTCTAATTCATTCCTCACACATCTCAAGCCCCTTGTCCCATAAAAACCCTAAAAAATGCTATAATGATACCTCTATTCCATTAAGAATCCTTACTTTAGGCAGAAGTAACTTCAAGTAGTCCTTTTGGTTAAAACCAAAAGGAGTTACCCGAATTAAAGGTAATAGTTTCTCATAAATTCTATTCTATTATTTTACATCTCAAAACCCTAAACTCTTATTATTAATTTCATTAATAACAAAACCAGAATCATAAATATTCTTGGATGTTTTTATGAGAAGTATTGTAACTACACTTATACACAACTCCATCTAATGGGTAAAAAACATACCGTTTCTTTGGATGGAAAACTAACACCTCACGAAACGATGATTATTCAATTATCTCTTACTACCTCTCATGGTGGACATTATGATTGAACTGTATTTATGTATGATATATATTATGTTAATGTTTTATTTATGATTCTGTATTTTTCATTTATAGCATACCTTTTTTGTTTCCATTATGGGTAAACACGATAATTTAATTTGAGGAAGTGCGGAGTACCGCCCCCTCAATGTGATATGACTTGTTAATGCAATATGTGGGATTAATAAAAGATGGATTTAATGAGATTATATATATGATATTTTATAGTAATTATAATATAATTGTTTATCATAATGATTTCATTCCATTACATATGAAATAGAAATGAAAGTAGCGTTCATGCGTACATACAGCTTACCGTCTCTGTGAACGGTGCATTTCATTTCTTACCTAAAAATGATATGTACTATTATAAATACATGTATATACTGGATATATATGATATATAGGATATCTAAATCATTAATATCATTTTGGATATAATGAGGTTTGGCCACATAGATAACTTTTAAATATAATATGTTCATTTTCGACTCAAGTACCAAATAACGACAATAGGACCGTTTTTTACTTAAATGATTTCATAATCATTATAACATGGTATTATGTGATATAAAAGGAATAATAAACATGAAAATGGTGCTTAATAAAGTATAAATTATGTTTACCTTATTATTCAAGAGATTAAATAACGAAGGAGTCATGTCGGACACGATGTAAGATACTTCATCTCAATCTATATTCATTGAGGTATATTTTGTTTTAATACATGAATTTTTTTAATATTCTGTATAAGAACCTTTGAAATTTCATTTCATTCAAAGGTAATCTTTTTCTATGAGGCATTTTACGAATTTCCAAAAAAGAATGTTTCTTTTTAACGTAAGTCGTGACAATGGCCTTTCTGCCACCACAAGTATTATTTAATCTATGGCTTTCTTAATAAACCATAATGTTTTTGAAAGGAAAATAAATACCATATACTCTTCTACGTATTTTGGTATTGAAAATGGTTTTGATAATGGATTTTTTATTTCAATATATTTAAATGATATGTTTTTATTTATATGTGGAAATTTTATCTTTCCTTTATGTTTGTTTTATGTGTTATGAATATGTTACGGTTATTGAGAATTATTATATATAAAGGTTGTTCAATAATAAACCCAGGATGGGTGAGCCCTATATAGATCTCCAATGCATTGGGTAATATGATGGAGGTAAACTTCATTGTTTCTGCTAAGATATTTAGAAAATATACACTTATGGGTATTTTAAATGTAACACCCTATGTGGATATGATAGCTAAAATGTATGTATTATATGGATGCCATAAGATACCATTGTGATTTATATTTTCTATGTATGATTCATTAATCTAATGATTTCAGGAGGTTTTTTATAGGGCATAAGTTATGTATGTAATGATGAACTAAGGTTTTCATTCATCATTTTATAACCCTTAACATGATTTTTTATGCTCATCCCATGTTGTGAAATGTTTTTCATAGGACTTAAAGTGGAATAATGTCAAGGATGGGATGTTCGAAAATTCATGCTGTCTAAAACAAGGGACGATACATGACTCTTTTTTTATGAGTTTTTTTTTTGAAAAAAATGGAAACTGAGTAGAAGTGTCTACCATGTAATTTTTGAGATGTAATGTAATAGTTATGACCTAATTATCTAAAACTCTAAACCTGAAAAGATCCTAAATGTGAATTATTCATTTAATTTATTATTATGTAATGTTTTAGGCTGGGTCCTTATAGTTGGTGTTAGAGTTTAGTTTATATAACATTAAGAGGTACAGTATTGCTAAATTAATAGCCATAAATTAATTTATGTTAATGAAGAACTGATAGAATTTACCGATTATCGTGTTGCTTTGCCTAAGATATCTCTGTGTTCAAAAGAGTTTTCTACAGAGTAAACAAGCTAGCTATGTTGGGATGATATCAGGAGGAAGACAACTGTGCAAATCTGCAACCCTAGATAGCCAGAATTGGAACTGAATAGTTTCTTGCAATGATGGCACAATTGAATCTGGCTATAAATGTTGGTGGTATCCATGCATGTGATCATCCAAATCAACCATAGAGGAACATGTCAATAGTGGAGCATTTCATGAGGCAACTACCACCATCAATATGAGGATCATCCAACCATGTGCTAGCATAATGGTGGATTAAAGCACTAGAGAATATTTTCGATGTTATGGGGTGTTCATCAAATCAAATGGTTAGTCTCGTTGTCTATCATTTTGAAGGAGAATTTGATTAATGGTGGTCTATGGTGAAAAATATTAGGTATCGTGAGGAGATTTATGCTCTTGATTGGGATGAATTCACATGAATGTTTCTTGAGAAATATTTACCTAAGGTGGTTCTTCTTAGGATGGGAAAACATTTAATGTAGTTGAGGTAGTAGGATGAATCACTGGCTGCTTATAAAGAAAAAATCAATCGACTGGCAAGGTATGCTCCAAATATCATATGAGATCTTGAGAGTAAAATCAATCTTTTTTAGTAAGGATTAAAACCAAAGTATCGAATGTCTTTAGATTTTTATGAGTTCAAAAGTTATGAAAAACTTGTTCAATGTGCGGAGAAGGTATAAATGGAGTTTGTTGATGATCAGGTGTTCTTTGAAAAACAATAGAATAAGTGGTCGAGGTGGCAGATGGAAGGGAAGAACTCTTCAATAAAGTCTGATGGTAAGAAACTTAAGTTCACTGTTTGTGATAATTGTGGTAAAAATAATGCTGAGGAATGGATTTTGAAATCTGGAAAGTGCAACTGATGTTGTAAAATGGGACATAACACCCATAATTTCACTAAAAAAGATCATGGTAATGGTAAGACAAAATCTGATTTACTGCTAGTAAAATGTTTTAAGTGAAATGAAATGGTACATTATGCAAATAAGTGTCTAATTAAGAAATCAACTAGGGTAAAGACTCTAGACTACAATTAGAAAGGGTTGGTTAAGTCCTTTGCATATTCTCTAGAAGATATTGGTCCAACAAATGAGGTATTATGAGGTACACTGTTTGTTCGTTCAGATTATGCCAATGTGTTATTTGATTTGGTGGCTACACATTCTTTAATTTCTGAGAATTTTTCTAGTAAATTCGGAATTCCATATCAATATATTAATACTGAACTTATGGTAAAATCACTTGGAGAAAATTTTGAGTCAAAAATAAATTATATGAACCTTCATGTCCTTTTGGGTGGAAATAATATACATGTAACCTTATTGTTTTCCCTCTAGTAGAGTTTGAAGTTATTTTGGGTATGTATTGGATTTATATTTATCATGATATTATTGACTACAGATCTAAAGAGGTTTCTTTTCAAAAAAAAATTTAGTTTGTGTACAAGAATGAACCCTTACTTTTGATAACATATCATTAAGCTAAGAAACTTGTATAAGATGTAAATGAATGTTTCCTTGCCCATATTTTTGAAAACAAAGGAACTTTTCATATTAATGATGTTTTAGTGGTAAATTAGTTCTTTGATGTTTTTCATCAAGAGTTTCCTAGTATTATAACTGATTGAGAAGTTGAATTTACTATTGACTTAGTCTCTGATTCTAAGACAATTACAAAACCCCCTAATTGAATTGCTCAAATTGAACTTTTAGAGTTATAAAAGCAATTGGATGAGTTAATAGATAAATGTTTCCTTCAACCATGCACATCACCACGAGGTGCTCCTAACTTGTTTGTTAAAAAGAAAGATGGTTCAATGAAACTTTTCATTTATTATAGAGCATTGAATAACATCACTGTTAAGAACAAGTATACTTTGACTCATTTTGATGATTTGTTTTATCAGCTCTAAGGAGCTCAGTATTTTTCAATGATTGACATGAGTTCATGGTACCATCAGTTGAAAGTAAGGTAATCATACACTCCAAAGACTGCACTGTGTACAAGATAAGGAAATTATGAATTTTCATTTATGCCTTTTGGTTTAACCAATGCACATTTTGTATTCATGGAACTTATGAATAGAATTTTCCATGAGTTCTTAGATATGTTTGTGGTTGTGTTCCTTGATAATATTTTGGTTTATTCTAAAAGTAAAAAATATTATGAATTCCATTTAAAGGTTTCCTTGCAAACCATTAACGGAATGAAATTATTTTGGAAATTTATCATGTGTGGGTTTGGGTTAAATTTTTTTTTCCTTGGTCACATAGTTTTAAAAAATGGAATAACTATTGATCCTTCTAAAAAAATTTGTCGAAGAATTTCCAATACCCACAAATATAACTGAGATTAATAGATTTATTGGTTTGGTAGGTTATTACTGGAATATTGTTGAGAATTTTTCATGATTATCTAGCCCACTGACTATGTTAACTCAAAAAGGTGTTATTCTAATTTGGAGAAAATAATGTCCTGATTGTTTTCGGCAATTGAAAAGAAGATTGGTAAATGTTCTAGTTTGGACACTACCTTCCAGAAATGGTGAGTTTGTTATTTATAGTGACGCTTCATTAAAATTTATTGGTGGTGTCCTTATGCATAATGATCAGGTAATTGCTTATGCTTCATGTTTGTTGAAACCACATGAGTTAAATTACCCAACACATGATTTAGAATTAGCTGTTGTTGTTTGTACTTTAAAATTTTGGAGGCATCATTTGTATGGAGTAAAATTTGAAATATATAATGAACAAAAATGTTTGATGTATATATTCACTTTGAAGGAATTTAACATGAGAAAAAGGGGATTGTTGGAATTCCTCAAGGATTATGATTCCAAGATCCTTCACCATACAGGAAAAGAAAATAAAGGGATTGATGCTTTGTGTCGAAAAAGTAATGTTTCATTAACCACGCTATGTTAGGACTGAGATCCTTTAGTTTTTGATTTGATTAAAATTTTCAGAGTAGTTTTTGGTTTAGGAAATTCTTCTGTTTTGTTTTAGGTGTTAGTGAAATCATCTCTATCAGACATAATAAAGAAAGCATAGAAGGAAGACAGTGAGTTGCAGAAAAAGGTAGAGTTGGTTCAAAAGGGTATGTTGCGAGAATTAAGCATTGATAATGACTATGTTTTGAGATTTGGAAATAGATTATGTGTGCCATGTGATTCACACTTGAAGAATGATTTGTTATGTGAAACTCATAGTTCCCTATTTTCAGTTCATCCTGGTAGTTCTAATATATACATATATCATCATGAGTATTTCTGGTGGGATAAAATGAAATGTGATAATACTAATGTTACGGTGATGTGTTTGACTTGTCCACAGGTTAAAGAAGAGCAGTAGTTACTATAAGCGAAACTTTAGTCATTACCGGTGCCAGAGTAAAAAATGAGAAAATATATCCATGGAATTCATTATGGGATTACTGAAGACATATTCAGGTAACAATACAATATAGGTTAGTGTTGATCGATTGAGTAGTTGTGCTCATTTTCGTCCTATTCAAGAATCATTGTTTGTTGATCATCTATCTCGGTTGTATATTAAAGTGATATTAAGGTTTCATGGTGGTCCCCTATCCATTTTATCTGATCGTGATCCTAGGATTATTATTAAATTTTGGAAAGGCCTTTAGAAGTCGTTGGGTACGGAATTAAATTTTAGTACAAATTTTCATCCGCAATCAAATGGGCAGTCAGAAAAAAAAAATCAGAACTTGGATGATATGCTATGTGCTTGTTTACTGGATTAACTGGGACTTTGGTACTAACCTATTTCATTGGTTGAATTCTCTTATAATAACATTTTTCATTCCAGTATATAGATGTCTCTATTTGAGGCATTGTAAGGAAAGCATTGTCAAACTACAGCTTCGTGTGTCATGAACCGCCCTCGAGGCCCATGCCGTGACTACCCCAAGCCCGCCATCCATAGGCCAGGGGCTGGCGACTAGCACCAAAGGCGTAATTCCCGATAACTGGGAAGGAATTGCCTTTATAAAGTAAAAAAAAAACACCACAGAGTACAAGCGGAAGTAATACACTAAATACAAAAGGAAGTGCTAAAAATTAAATGGTCCCGAATACAACTCCAATCGATAGTACAACAACAAATGAACAAAAGTTCAACAGAAAAAGACAAACAGCTGGAATAATGGAAGAACCTCCTGGATCGTCCACCACAGATCCTACCTGAAGGGTTGGAATAGATAGCCTACACAACGCTCTCTCCCATAAACCTCCTGCAAGTGTCGTCTCATCATGAAGTCCACCTCCGGGTACCATCTAGTCCTCGAACTCTCGGCCTCTGTCAGCGCTGCCCGACGTCTGCAACCAATACAACGAAGTGCGGGCATAGCCCATGCAGGGGATTGTATACTATACTCAGTAGGGACCCCAAGACCCTCATGGTCTCACTAATGTCAACAAGGATAACCAAAAAGAATGATCTCAACAGATAACCCTTACTAAGGTATAATATCATACTTATACCTAAGTTATCAAGTAACCCATCTCAACCACGAGGAAACAAAAATGTTATGAAATCAACAGATAACCACAACCTAGGTATATGCCCATACATATACCAAAGTGATCAAGTGACCCATCTCAATCCTGAGGAAAACACAAAGGTCATTGACTCAGCTCAAACCAGGATTTTATTATTATCGAAACTGTAACTGCTGATGAGCCCGTATCTGGAGTGTACAGTGATCCTGTCACAACTTCGTGGTACTACTCACTAACCTAAGACTATTGAGGTACTCCTTCTATTGAGTACTGTGGGTCAACCACCTCATATAGTAGTGCTCCTCCGCCTTGGGTCTGCCACCTCACACAGTAGTGCTCCCCCTCATAGTCAACAGAGGTACTCCTCCTGTCGAGTACCGCGGGTCTGCCACCTCACAAAGTAGTGCTCCTCATCCATGGGTCTGCCACCTCACAATGTAGTACTCCCTACTGGGATTTTCTAGTCACTCCGAATCAAATCAGATAAGCAGTCATCAGGTCTCAGCGAGCTACACGGTCTCCGTACTCCGTATGCTGGTCTCCGGGAGGTTCCTCTCCACGAGCTATAGGCAGATACTCCAAGTATCACAATTTTCCACGAAGAAGTATCTCAAAGGAACGCCTCGTCATAGGGGTCTCAACACAACAGACGGTGCGTCAATCGGACGCCCGGTCTGTGAGTTATTAGCATTTTTGTCTCAGGGGCCCAGTTGGTTTTGTGAGCGAACCATCCCGGCCGTATCTCAAATGTACCCCGAACTCTCATAGGGTATAATCATAGGGACGGTTTCTTAACTTGATCACCAACGCTGCTGACGGTTCTTCAAACAGACGTCCGGTCTGAAAGATATTAGCATTTCCGTTCTAGGGGCCCGGTTGTATTTCAGGTACAATCCAACCCGGCCATACTCCAACTGCGTCGAAACCTCGATCAAAGTATTCCAAAAGTTCATTCTCCTCAATAGGAATCCGACAATGTTGACGACACATCAATCAGACGTCTGGAACGCAATATATAAGCGTTTCCGCTCCGAGGGCCCGGTTGGTTTCGTGTACGAACCAACCTGGCCGAACCCAAAGTACTCCAAAACATTGAATGTAATATATCAAAACGACCATCTCGATCCAAAGATCGCATTGCAGCAGACGGTGCATAGATCAGAGGTCTGCAACCCATGTTATGGGCAAATGACTGTGAAAGGTCCGAAAGTGGGGGTTTTGGGCTCGGACCGACCCGGCCTGGGACCCACTGGGTCAGCCCGAACCGGGTCGACCCGACCCGGGTCGGGGTCGGCATGGCCGGCGTGGCACGTTCCAGCCTGGGCGCGGCGAGGCTAGGAAGCCCGGCGCGCTGGCGGTCCGGCGCGCTGGACAGGTGGCTCGGACGAACGGCCAAGCCTTTCGGGAGTGCAGGGGGGCGCGCTGCCCCCCGCCGTTTGTAACCACGACACCCCATAATGGGGCCCGCTCTTTTCTGGATAGCCGGGGGTCGTAACCCCCATCTCTCCCCCTAACCGGCTGTCCGGCCTCTGTCGCCACAGGACCGGCGAGGGCTGGTCCCCCTGCTCCGACGCCGGCGGCCCGGACCAGGCCGCCGGTCGCCCTGCTTCGACGCGGCCTAAGCTGCAGATTATGCTGTCCGGCGGGACGTGACAGCGCCACGCCCCTCTGCCGCCGCCCCGCTACGGCCGTGGTGACTTTGGGTTTTTCTTCCGGCGCGACGTGACGGCTCCGCGACTTGGTTCGATTTTCAAATGCGCGGCGCGACGACGCCGCGCATCCTTCCCGGTCGTTCTCGTACGGTGCGATGACACCACGTCACTTTCCTTTGAACCGCAACAACACAAAAATAATAAGGGAGGAGGGTCGGCCGTGTTTGTGCGGTCCAGCCCCCTCCCGTTAAACGATATCAAGCGGTCCAATTGAACGTGGATAGATGACAGAAGTAATTCCTGAAAAGAAACGCATAAAACCCCTCCCTTGACAAATTTTGTCGAACGACGGTGTCACCGAAAACGGCGTTGCGGGGTGAGTTTCCGTATATGCTGATAGAGAACGTCCAAGGAGGAAGCAGCGTCTCCCTTCCTTTCACACGGAGAGAAAATTGAAAGGTGGAATGTCGTTGGAGAGTTCCCACGTCGGCGCCTCCTCCTTTTTCAAGGAAGAAGAAGCCGGAAGAATCCGGGTCATAGAATCAACGTTCCTTAATGAAGAAGAAGAAGAAGAAGAAGAATAAATTCTTTAAAAACTACCAAGCTCTCTTCCCTTACCCTCAACACCACAAATGCCAACCCTTCACAAAAAAATAATGGTTCCACATTATTTAATCAACCCAAGCCAATATTTTCCAAAATAAATTCAAAAGTTGAATTCACTTAATTTAATGTGAGTGTTGGCTAGAGTTAATGAGGGAGAGAGTGAGTAAATGGAAGGTTACTCATTAAAGATAAGTTTACAAAAAAATTAAAGAGGGAGTTAGGGAGTTTAAGAGGAATGTGAAGGGGTGGGGTTCGTGTGGGCCCCACCTCACCTTTAATCCTCTCATGGGTGGTTAACTTGAAGTGGGTCCAACCCCAAACTCCATTAATTAGGTTATAACCACTTAAGAGAGGGTCAAAGTGTTGTAACACAACACTTAATCCACTTAGCATGAAAAGAAAATATAATTGTAACAATTATATTTTATCCCTCACATTTTTTATAACAACTCCTCCCGAGAAAACACAACTCTAGTAAGGGTATTCTTAAGGAATTACCGGCACTGCGGTTCCATCGGTGCCCTCGAATTTCGAATCCATGCACTGGCTCAAAAGATAGAAAAACCCGCTCGTTCGTTTACTGAACGTACCCGAGCTAAACTTCAGAAATTGATTTCGGGCAAACCGGGCCTCGGAATCAGGCACTATCAAAATCTGCATTCTTGTAAAATCCCAAAGAAAATTTATAAAAAATTTCCCTTGAATTTTACAGGTCTTTACATTACTCCCACCTTAGGGATTTACGTCCTCGTAAAGCTTAAACACAGACTAGGGATACAAAAGCGGTATTGAGAACGCATCTGGGCCTTCCACTCCCATGTGCTTACCTGGAGATTCCCATACTGCCAAAGAATGTGCACCCAAGGAATCAACCATCCTCATAGGATCCGCTCATGTCGATCCTCGGTCCCCACTGGAACCTCCGAGAAAGTCACCCCATCGCACAAGTCCAGCTCCCCATGGTCGATGATATGCGAAGGGTCGAGCACGTATCTCCTCAGTTGAGATACATGGATGTCGTCGTGCATCTGGTGCAACTGAGGTGGATGGGACAAGTGGTAAAACGCCTCGCCTGCCCTACGGAGGACCTAGAAAGGTCCGTTGAACCTCGGAGATTACTTGTCGCCTCAGCCACGTCTCCGTAATTCCTCGTCGAGGTGAGACCCATAAGAAAACGTTGTCTCCATCCTCGAACTCTAGTGGTATCTGCCTCATGTCAGCATAAGGCTTCTGTTGGCTCTAAGCTGTCCTCATCTGCTCTTGGATGACCTAGACCTTCTCTGGTCCCACAAGAGCTGCTATGATTTCTTCTTTGCCGATAAGATAAATCTGGTCTCATCCCCTGGATGAACCACGTTGTTTGCCTAATACAGTCAATCCGGACATGAATGATGTATTCATTACATGGAAGACGTCGTAAGGCCTCGACGTTACTACCAAGAGATCCAACCGCCACTCTCGCCTCTAAGGGTCGATTCACACTGCCGACATCAGCGTGTGGTCACTGGGTCTCTTCTAGTAGGAATCTCGAAAGTGAGGGTCAAGTCAACAGTTTAAACCGTAACCTCTTAGTACTCAAAAAGGAAGGAAGCAAATGTCACAAAGGTAAGTGTCTTTATATAATTGCATCTCATGGTACAAAGACACAAATGTAACAACAAAAAAATGGAACTAGATATACAAATAATAAAAGGAAACCACTAGTTCCGCTTCTGTCCACTCGCTTTCAGAGCTCCGTAGTCGTATGCTTCTACTGCCTGAAGCTGAGCTCTCCCATGTCCACCGGTTCCCTGCGGTCGGGGTGGACCACCTGGTGGTGGTGGTGGAAACACCTCGTAGCGTCGTCCACCTCGAGCTACATGGCCAGCTCCCCTCCCTCGACCTTCTGCTCATATCGGTCTGCCTCGATCGAACCTCTACCTCTACCTAGGAGGTTCTTCATTTAACTGAAGGTCATCTGCATGGAGGTTCAGACAGTCACGTGCCATGTGACCAATCCCTCCACAGGAGTAACACTACATGGTAGGTATTGCTCTGTCATTCCCCTTGGTGCCTCGCACTACCGACCCTGAGTCATGCGGTCGACCACCTATAGGTCTGGTCCTCTTGGACCTCTGCGTCATCTATCTACTGCTTGCTACAGAAGACTCTACCGCATGCTGGCTAGTGGTGGGTCCTGCTGCTGGAGAGTGCTCAGCAAGGAAAATCTCCACTAAGAGGGCGCGCTCCAACACCCATGTATGCGTCAAAATGCTGTGAGAAACAACAGAAGCTCTAATCTCTCGCCTGAGCCCCTTCTCAAAGGTTTGGGCCCTGAAGAACGGGTCATGTACAATATCAGTGGAGTAGCGCGAGAGTTCTGTGAAACTCACTGAATACTGCGCCACTATCATGTTGCCCTTCCACATATGAATTAGCTCCTGTATACGCACTGCTCGAAGGGTGGATAGTACAAACTCTGCCCGGAATAGGCTCTCGAAGTCTTACCATAGAAGTGTCGCCTCGTCATGCATCTCGAGCATCAGGCTACACCATCTACCTGCTGCTGCCTGAAGAAGGCTGGAAACAAGGATCACCATGAAGTCTTCTAGCATCCCCACTAGCCTAAAGACTCTCACCACAGATCTAACCAATCCTCAGCCGCCTGCGGGTCCACTCTCCCCTGAACCTGGGTGGCCTCTGGCGCTAGAACTCGTGCAGTGCACTCAAGCAATGTGCACCATCTGCTGCTAGGGCTGGTGGCATCGGTGGGCCAACGGGTAGTAGTACTGCTGGTGCCTCAACTGGGATAGGGCCATGTACTAAGGCCACGTCACTCGACACGCTATCAATACGTACAACTCTCGGGGCTTTAGATGGTCGTCCGTAGGGAGGCATCCTGAAAGAAACAAATGTGACATGGTCAAACAATTTGTACCAAGTGAGCTGAACTGGTTTGAGCTGTTTTAAGGTAAAACCTTTGAAAACACACACACAATCAGTGTTTTCGTGGACAAAGTCGGAAATTAGTTGTCAGGGTCCTGGTGTATTGATACGTCGGCCGCTCGGACCAACACTGGACTCCCTGAACTGAAAACCACACTCGGTACCCTAAGCACTATTTCGTCACAAAAAGAAAATATCAGAGTTATATGTTCTACGGTAGAACCGACTCCTCTGATACCAATTTGTCACGACCCACCCTCGAGGCCCATGTTGTGACTACCCCAAGCCCGCCTTCCATAGGCCAGGGGCTGGCGACTAGCACCAAAAGCGTAATTCCTGATAACCGGGAAGGCATTGCCTTTACACTAAATACAAAAGGAAGTGATGAAAAGTAAATGGGCCTAAATACAAACCCAATCGAAAGTACAACTACAACTGAACAAAAGTACAATAGAAAAAGACATATAGCTAGAAGAATGGAAGCAGCTCCCGGGTCGTCCTCCTCAGATCCTACTTGAAGGGTAGGTACTGATAGCGCAGCTCCTGGATCGTCCACCACGAATCCTACCTGAAGGGTAGGTATAGATAGCCTCCACAATTCTATCGCCTTTCATCCTCATATGAGTGTCGTCTCATCGTGAATTCCACCTCCGGATACTGACTCGTCGTGAGGTCCATCTCTAGGTATCGTCCGGTCCTCGAACTCTCGGCCTCTATCAGCGCTGCCCGACATCTGCAACCAAAACAACGAAGTGTGGGAATAGCCCATGCAGGGGTGAGTATACGATACTCAGTAGGGACCCCGATACCCTAAGGTCTCACTAAATCCAACAAGGAAAACCACAAATAAGGATCTCAATAGATAACCCTTACATAGGTATAAACTCATACTTATACCTAAGTTATCAAGTAACCCATATCAACCATGAGGAAACACAAAGGTTATGAAATCAACGGATAACCAAAACCTAGGTATATTCCCATACATATACCTAAGTGATCAAGTGACCCATCTCAATCTTGTGAAAAACACAAAGGTCGTTGACTCAGCGCAAACCTGGATTTTTTTATTATCAAAACTATAACTGCTGATGAGCCCGTCTCTGGAGTGTACAGTGATCCCATCACAACTCCGGGGTACTACTAACTAACCTAAGACTGCTGAGGTACTCCTCCTGTCGAGTACTACGGGTCTTCCACCTCACACCGTACTGCTCCTCCGCCTTGGGTCTTCCACCTCATACAGTAGTGCTCCCCCTCATAGCCAACAGAGGTACTCCTCCTGTCGAGTACTGCGGGAATGCCACCTCACAAATTAGTGCTCCTTTGCCATGGGTCTGCCAGCTCACAAAGTAGTTCTCCCCACTAAGCTATGCTAGTCATTCCGAATCGAATCGGATAAGCAGTCATCAGGTCTCAACCAGCTATACGGTCTCCGTACTCCGTACGCTCGTCTCCGGGAGGGTCCTCTCAATGAGCTATAGGTCGATACTCCAAGTATCACAAAGTCCCACAAAGAAGTATCTCAAAGGACCGCCTCGTCATAGGGGTCTCAACACAACAGACGGCGCGTCAATCAAACGCCCGGTCGGGGAGTTATTAGCCTTTTCGTCCCAAGGGCCTGGTTGGTTTCATGAGCGAACCAACCCGGCCGTATCTCATCTGTACCCCGAAATCTCATTGGGTATACTCATATGGACCGTTTCTCAACGTTATCACCAACGCCACTGACGGTTCGTCAAATGAACGTCCAGTTTGAAAGATATCATCTTTTTTCTTCGAGGGGCCCGGTTGGATTTCGGGTATAATCCAAACCGGTCATACTCCAACAGCATCCAAACCTCGGGAGAAGTATGCCAAAAGTTCCGTCTCCTCAAGAGGAATCCTACAAAGTCGACGTCACATCAATCAGACGTCCGAAACTCAAGATATAAGCGTTTCTGCTATGAGGGCCCGGTTGGTTTCGTGTACGGACCAACC
This sequence comes from Viscum album, assembly GCA_963277665.1. NCBI lineage: Eukaryota > Viridiplantae > Streptophyta > Magnoliopsida > Santalales > Viscaceae > Viscum > Viscum album. The sequence goes on along the minus strand of OY728120.1, from coordinate 1,861,608,617 downwards.
CAGCCGAACCCAAAGTACTCTGAAACCTTGAGTGTAATATAGCGAAACGACTGTCTCAATCCAAAGATCGCATCGTAGCTGACGGTGTGTAGATCGGAGGTACGTAGCCCATGTTATGGGCAAAAGACCGTGAATGGTCCAAAAGTGGGGGTTTCGAGCTCGGACAGACCCGGCCCGAGACCCCCTGGGTCGGCCTGAACCGGGTTGACCCGACCCGGGTCTAGGTCGGCCTGCTTGGGCGCGGCCCGGCCCGGCCGGCACGGCATGCTGGCGGTCTGACGTGCTGGCCAGGTGGCTCGGCCGAACGGCCGAGCAGTTCGGGAGTGCAGGGGTGTGCACTACCCCCCTCCATTTGTAACCATGGCCCCCCAAAATGGGGGCCGCTCTTTGCTGGCCAGCTGGGGGTCGTAACTCTCGGCTCTCCCCCGGACCGGCCGGCCCGCTCCGGCCGGCTGGCTTCTGCCGCCACGGGACCAGCGAGGGCCGGTCCCCCTGCTCCGACGTCGGCGGCTCGGAACCGGCCGCCGATCCCCCTGCTTTTCCGCAGCCTAATCCACGGCTTATTCTGTCCGGCGCAGCGAGACGGCGCCGCACCCCTCTGCCGCGGCCCCGCTCTGGCCACGGTGTCTTCGTTTTTTTCTTCCAGCGCGGTGCGACGGCGCCGCGGCTTGGTTCGATTTTCAAATGCACGATGTGACGGCGCCGCACATCCTTGCCACTCGTTCCCGCGCTGTGCGACGACACCGCCTCACTTTCCATTGAACCGCAACAACAGAAAAATAACAAGGGAGGATGGTCGGCCTTGTTTGTGCGGTTCGGCCCCCTCCCGTTAAAAGATAGCAAGCAGTCCAATTGAACATGGATAGATGACGGAAGTAATTCACGAAAAGAAATGCATAAAACCCCTACCTTGACAAATGTTGTTGAACGACGGTGTCACGGAAAACAGCATCGTGGGGTGTGGTTCCGTATATGCCGATGGAGAACATCCGAGGAGGAAGCAGTGTCTCCCTTCCTTTCATGCGGAGAGACAATTGAAAGGAGGAATGTCGTTGGCGAGTTCCCACGTATGTGCCTCCTCCTTTGTCGAGGAAGAAGAAGACCGAAGAATTCAGGTCGCCGAATCGATGTTCCTTGATGAAGAAGAAGAAGAAGAAGAAGAAGAAGAAGTTCATTAAAAACTCTCAAGCTCTCTTCCCTTACCCTCAAAACAAAAAATTCCAACCCTTCACAAAAAAATTATGGTTCCACATTATTTAATCAACCCAAGCCAAGATTTTCCAAAATAAATTCAAAAGTCGAATTCACTTAATTTAGTGTGTGTCTTGGCTAGAGTTAATGAGGGAGAGAGTGAGGAAATGGAAGGTTACTCATTAAAGATAAGTTTACAAAAAAATTAAAGAGGGAGTTAGGGAGTTTAAGAGGAATGTGAAGGGGTGGGGTTCGTGTGGGCCCCACCTCACCTTTAATCCTCTCATGGGTGGTTAACTTCAAGTGGGTCCCACCCCAAACCCCCTTACTTAGGTTATAACCACTTAAGAGAGGGTCAAAGTGTTGTAACACTACACTTAATCCACTTAACAAGAAAAGAAAATATAATTGTAACAATTATATTTTATCCCTCACATTTTTTAAAACAACTCCTCCCGAGGAAACGCAACTCCTGTAAGGGTCTTCTTAAGCAATTACCGGCGCTGCGCTTCCATCGGTGCCCTCAGATTTCAATTCCATGCACCGACTCAAAAGACAGAAAGTCCCGCTTGTTAGTTCACTAAACGTACCCGAGCTAAACATTGGAAATTGATTCCGGGCACACCGGGCCTCAGAATCAGGCGCCGTCAGAAACTGCATTCTTGAAAAATCCAAAAGAAAATTTAGAAAAAATTTCCCTTGAATTTTACGGGTCTTTACATATTGAGATGAAGTAGTTTAAAGGAAGCTGATGGAACCAGAATTGGTAGAAAAGATGGCAGAAAAGGTTTAGTTGATTCAGAAGCACATGAGAACAACATAGAGTTGGTAGAAAAGTTATGAAGATTGTTGGAGGAAGGATATTTATTTTGTGGTAGGTGATCATGTCTTTCCCATAGTTCCTACATGGAAAAGTGTGATGATTTTTGGTAAGAAGGGAAAGTTGAGTCTGAGGTTCAATGGACCATATGAAATTTAGGATAAAGATGGATCAGTAGCGTACATAGTATCATTACCTCCACGTTTGTCCAAGGTACAAAATTTTTTTGATGGTTCAATGTTGTTAAAGTATATGCTAGTTCCATCTCATGTTTTAAATCCAGAGGTAGTTCAGTTGGAAGAGACTCTCTCTTATGAGGAATAACCAGTCCAGATTCTTGACCATAGGGAGAATGTGTTACCGAATATGATAATTCACTAGGTATAGGTTTTGTGGATAAACTATATGGTTGAAGAGGAAATGTGGGAATCTGAAAATTCTATGAGGGATAAATACCCCCACTTATTTCCTAAGTCAATAAAAATTGCGAGGGCACAATTTCCAAAAGGGGGGAAGGATGTAACATCAGAGGAAAATAAAGAAATAATACATTTTCATTATTATAAATATTTTTGAATTAAATTGTAATTTTACATTAAAGGTGTTTCTATGTTCGATGGAATACCCGATAAACAACAACGGGTTTCTTTGAAATCTTACATTGCACACAAAGTTGGGTCATACAGAAAAATAATAATATAATATTATTATTTTAAATGGTATTTAACACAAAGACATTGTATTGTCGAGCATGAATAAAACTAACTACAATATGGATATTCAAGTTTGTTGAATGTTTTTAAAATTATCCAATAAATATTTTGAGGCATAAAGTAACAATGAATCTAATTTTAAGCATAAGTACTCAAATATTCTTTAAAATATCGATTTACCACCTTTTAATGGAAAACCATCATTAAATATTTTTTTTGGAAACTTTTATATGTTCTATTTTGCAAAATGAAATTTTTCTTTAGAATTAGGACATCAAAGTTCTCTTTGGAATTTTTTTTTATTTTTCTGATAAAATTCATTTTTTGATTATTAGTGAAAAATATTGTATTTTAATTCAAAAATTCCTTTTAATCTAATTTATTTATATGGTTATATTATTTATATAATTGGGTTTAAAGTGTAATTAGATTATATTTTTACCATTTAATCCATTTTTAGTTATTAGAATTAATTTCACTTCGAAATTGGACATAAACAAGTGTGAATCTTTTGATAGTTAATACTTCATAAAAACACACTTTTATGTTTTGACAGTAGGAATTAATATTAAATTAATGAATCAAACATATTTTTTTTGAATTTTTTAAAATAGAAATCATTTATAATTTGTAATATGAAATATAGTTTAGGCAGAATTTTTGGTATTTTTCTGAAAAACGTCAATTTTGGATGAATACTGAAAACACTGAGTAGTAGTTAAAATGCTGACATTTTTATTTAAATGAAAATTTTCCACTTTTTTGAATTAAATTTGAAGAATCCTACATAAATGGTTGTTATAATTAAGTAAAATTTTGTTCAGTAAGATGAAAATAATTTTTGGTGAAGAGTAACTTTTGATTTTATTTACTGCGGTTAAAGGTAAATTGGGTAATACCAGGTAAAAAGAATATTATAATAATAAAAAATTAACTTAAAACATGTTCAAAATTTATTGGATGAGTCATGGCTGACCCTGTGAATTCTTTGGTCTATTTTGGGACCCCATGGAGTCAAATATGAGCTATAATGACACTTTATTTTAATAAACGTAATGTAAAGGAAAAAAAGACATAAACTAATACATTTTAGGAAATTAATTTTTACATAAAGTTATATAAGATATATTTTTGACTATAAATATTATTTGAAAATATAAAACGATTTCCTACATCATGGTATTTGTTTCATAATTTTTAGACATAAAATACATAAAATTAGTTATGACACAATAATGATGTTGGGTTTACCTCATTAATAAATGATTTAAATAAATAATATTATAAAGATTAAAAAAATATCCAAAACCAATAAAACTATTATTGTATGGTTGTATTTCAACCATGAGTCATCTTATCTTTGACGTTAATTAGTTTTGGACCGTTAGAAAACTAAAATCATTGTATAATAAAATAATATTTTCACACTTTCCTAAAGATCCCTCCTCCCCCTTATAAAAAGCCTTCACCTCTATCCCATACCTCACACATCTCACGCCCCTTGGATTCTCCAAACCCTGCCAAAATAATCTCTAAATATACAAATATTCCATCTAGAATCCTTACCTTTGTGATAAGGCACTTTAATAAGTCCTTTTAGTTCATACTAAAGGGAGTTACCTAAATTAAAAGTAACAGTTTATCTTAATTTCTATTCTTTTATTTTACTTCTCCATCCCCTAAACACTTTTTATTCATTTCTTTTATAAAAAAAAGATTCCTAAATATACTATTATGTGTTTATGATAGGTTTTATAACAACACTTACGCACACCTCTTTCTATTTGGGTAATGAACATACTATTTCTATGGATGGAAAACAAACGCCTCAGGAAAAGATGATTATTAAATTATCTCCTACCACCTCTAATGGGGGACATTTTGATAACACTATATTTATATATGAAATATATTATTTTTATGTTTTCTTTATGCTTATGTATTTTGAATTTATATCATACCTTTATGGATTCCATTATGAGTAAACACAATAATTTCATTTGAGGAAGTGCGGACGACCGCCCCCTCAATGTGATATGAACCATTAATGCAATATGTGGGAAGTGTAAAGTATGAAGTTAATGAGATTATATATATTATATTATAATGGAATTATAATATAACTATGTGTCATTATTTTTTCATTCCATTAATTATGAAATTGAAATGAAAGTAGTATTCATGCATACGTACGGCTTACCATCTCCATAAACGGTTCATTTCATTTCTTACGTCCAAATGTTATGTACTATTATAAATATATGTATATACTGGATATATATTATATATATGATATATAAATCATGAATATCATTACAGATATAATGAAATTTTGACCACATAGATGACTTGTAAATATAAGAAGTTCATATTTTTCTCTAGTACCTAATAACTAGAAAAGGAATGTTATTAACATAAATGATTTGATAATGTTTATAACATAATAATATGTTATATAAAAGGAATAATAATGTTTAAAAAGGTTCTTAAGAAAGTAGAAATTATTTTTATTTTATTATTCAGGAGATTAAAGAATGAACGAGTCTAGTCGGACACGAGGTACGTGACATCGTCTCAATCTCCTTTCATTGTGGCATATTTGGTTTTAATACATGAATTTCTTTTATACGTAGTATAAACACCTTTTTCATTTCATTTAATTCCTAAGTAATCTATTTATTTGAGGAATTTTACTAAATGACAAAAAATAATGTTTTTTTAATGTAATCGGTGACAATGACCATTCCGCCACCGTGAGTATTATTTGATCTATAGCTTCCTTAACAAGCCATATTGTTTTTAAAAGGAAAATTAATTCCATATAATCTTTTTCATATTTTGGTAGAGAAAATGGTTTGGATATTGTATTTGTAATGTCAATATATTTAAATGATATATTTTTATTGAAATGTGGAAAAGTTATCTTTCCGTTATATTTGTTTTATGTGTTATGAATATGTTATCGTTCCTGAGAATTATTATCTATATGAGTGGTTTTGTGATAAAACTAGGGTGGGAGAACCCATGATAGATCTCCAATGAATTGGGTTAAATGACAGAGGTAAACATGAATGTTTCTCCTAAGAGATTTAGAGAATATTCTGTGATGGGTATTCCAAATGTAACTCTCTATGTAGCTATGATGACTACAATGTAAGTATGATATAGATGCCACAAGATACCTTTATGATTTATATTTTCTATACGTGATTCATAAATCTTGTGATTTCATGAGATATGTCAAATAGATTATGTAATGTATGTAATGATTAACTAATGTTTTCTTCCTTTGTTTTATAACCCTAACCGATTTTTTTTACACATCCCACATTTTGAAATGTTTTTCACAGGACTGAAAGATGAATAAATTCCAGGATGAGATCAAGGAAAAGTCATGCTATCTAAAATATGGGACGGGACATGAATCTTTTTTAAGATTTTTTATTTTTTGAAAAAATGGAAACTATGCAGAAGTGTCTACCTTGTATTTTTTGATGTAATGTAATAGTTGCGACCTAATTATATAAAACTATAAACCTGGAAATATCCTCAATGTGAATTATTCATTTAATTCAAGAGTATGTAAGTTTTAAGACCAGTTACTTATATTTATCATCTTCAATATTATAGAATCATTACACACTCATAAAATGGAATAATAATACAAAACAACTTTATTGTACACAAAACTACCAAGCTAAATACAAGAGATTATAAATACCTTTAAACTGTTGATTCATCCTCATGTATATAAATAACAGTAATTATAAGATCATATATATTTTTTTAATGTCACTAATAATATATATTTAAAATTTTGGATGTTAACCCACATTTCAAATGACCTTCCATTCATGAATTCTACTAAACAAATCATGACAACCGAGGAAGAAAATGCTTCCAAAACAAAAAATTGAATCTCCAAAACCAACAAAAAAGGCCATTAATGAACATAATAAGGTTATACCATATCAATTACTTGTTTATGAGGTTATGGAAATATTAATTAATGAAGCTAAATTTTATTATTCAGGTCTTTAAGAACAAACAATAACACCTTCGAACGTAAGGTAAGGGATCCTCTCTCTCACTTTTGTTCATGAATCTCCATTATATTGTGCTCTTTTATTTTTTATACTTAGTGATGGGGTATGTTTTTTCATTTTACCCATACTGACTTTATGATATATAAATAATTGGATACCCCCTTAACTCTCAATAATCCCTCACATGAACACCCATTACAATGCCGAAATGTTTGTAAGGGGTTTTCTCATCTCCCTTTCAATTCTAGGGGATTTTTATTGTTCGCCTATTATTTATTATATGTGGTATAGGTATACTGAAATTTGATATATGTTATCATGATTTTATTTATATTAATGATATTTTGTGATTCATTTGGTGGTTATTAACTTTTGTTCATATTAATCAATTGGTTACAACGTGGTAACGAGTTTTGTCTAAATTTTCACTTCATTGTGATTTGTTTAGTGTTGTGCACCTACTATTTCTTATGTGGTGTACCTAATGCCCATTTTAGATCAATTTTCAATTGAAATTATTTTCCATTTAAATTCCCATATTCTCATATTATGGATATGATTATTGTCTAAGACGTGTACCACTTTACGTTTAATATTTATTTTGAATGTATTTTTGACTGTGGAAATATTGATGAATATGTATCCTCTATTCTATATGGATAATGTGAAGTAAAATTTCTCTTATATTGAATCTATTTATAATTAATTATTTGGATGAAGAGGCAGTTGTGACCCACTATATCCCCTCGATGCATCGGTATGTCTGACGAGAGAAATCAGTTGATGACAAACCCTTTGAGTTTGATTCCAATAATCAGATGGGTGTTTACCCATAGAACTAAACCATTTTTACTGCATTATGGTATCATGTGCTAGATACATGACATAAAATTAATAATAATTCCATTTATTCATTACCAGTTTTTACTATCCATAAGGTTTTCACAATGATAAAATATGTGGATACAGTTTCACTCTGAGTTTATTAATGGCTTGAGTTTTTCATTTATTCACCATGCCATATTGATTATGTCAAAAGTTTTACAATTCAGTTATTATTCATTCATTATAACACAATTTTAACCCTTACTATGTGTTTGGGATCACACCTTTAATTTTTTACATTCAACAGGTGATGAAGAGGAGATCATTTATTGAGTTCTTGTGGATGCAGTCTTTATTTTTTTATGTACCATATTTTGTAACATTTTCCAATGTAATTTATGCTAAATATATGAATATAGTCTCATAAAGACTACTAAAATAATCATTCATTTTGTATTTTAATTTTTTCTAACCATTCCAATGTACTTAGTAACGCATCATATCTTGTCTAGAGTGGTCGGGGTGTTACAGGGGAGCATATTGATATTACTTAAAAGACATGATATACATATTGCATAAAATACCATACTTTAGTTTTATTCCATTTTCCCTAGGACACGAAACTAGGACACCACTGCACAACATGTCCATTTACAGAACCACTTTCACTACTACATGCAACACACTACCCAACCATTGCACAACAACAGACATTCCCAATTTCAGATAACAAACAGACCATTTAAACATATTCAAAACACATTCATTCAAATCAATTAATCCAATTACAACAATAAAATTTTTATCGTATTCCTTATTCATTTATGATATATTAATTTCATTTTATCCTTACGGCCTATTCCATGTATAATCAAGAATGTAACACAACCACCCCACACTAATACTCAACTACCAGACATAAACTGTCACCATGACACCACATCATTCAATCCCAAACATTAGAAAAACCACCCATCTCTACAACCACACATCATAACCTCCCAAAAATCTTATATAATTCAACATGAAAACACCATCACATCACATTACCACATATTTAATAACATAGAATATCACTATGATCATCCTAAAATAGATAAAAAAAATTTCAAAAAAATAAACACAAAGTATAACATCGTTAATTTTAGAAACAATTATATTCAAGTCAATTCATTTCATTAATTCTTTCATTGGCATGTGTATTATCACAAACACCATATTTCCATGGGAATTTATTTATTATTTATATACATGTTCATTGAAGTTTTATCAATTATGGTATCAACAGTCTTCAGAGAAAGAGACTCAAACATATAAATCAGATATAACACCATAAAGGCTCCCATTAGCTGTAATATTTTAGTAATTGAAAAAATAATGTTAAACACCAGAAAAATTTCATCAAACCAAAAAAAAAATTTTATTCAAAGCCATCCCCATCAGTTTGAAATTTTAAATGTCGTTATATTTTTTATATAACCCTCAAAATCCACTAAATGAAATGAAAAAGTAATAATTACCCAAAGGTAGAACATAAATAGGGATAGACTAAAGATTCCCTACCTCAAAGAACATTTTTTATTTTCATCCCCCCATAGTGTAATGAATAAATAGTCTAAAATATACAACCACATTAGGAAACCTAGTGTCAATGTGAACCACGCTAATAGATAATAAAAATGTACCCTAAAAATACCCAAAAAAATAAAATTTCACCTACGCCAATCCATGAAATAATAATGGATGAAAAACATGGTGATAAGGGAGAAGACCCTACCTCAAATCCCAAAATATCAAGTTCTAGAACATAATGATCAACATCAGAGTAGAGTAATTGGATAAACCATTGAAATCATCTAGGTGTCACTCAAAATGATAGGAAATAATTGAAGAATTGGTGTTCCTAGAAAAAAACTATTCCATCAAACATGTTCTAAATCTCTTGATTAATGGTATGACCTCCATATTCATGTATTGAATTTTATGGGTCCATGAAATTGGTTTCATGACTGAAATTCATAGAATCAACTCCCCATATCTAAAACATCCACAAAAATTAAAATCGCCAGAGTTGGAATTTATTTCATGTAATGTGTGACCCATTTAGATTGGGATTCCATTTCATAAACAACTACATAGCTGATAGAAGCAATGAATCACAAGAAACATTCCATGAATCATAGAATATTTTCATAAATATTTATTTCACTTACTAAATTAATTATTCTGGTTTTTATATTTCCCTAAAATCTATATATCCAACTCAAACATCGTATAATAAACTCCCAAAAATAAAATGGGTAATGTAATGGATTAGGAATATATGTGTTGTTATACACAAGGTCCAATGCATGTTTTTTCATCCTTGTGACATATCCTCTAACCCAAAAAATATATCTATATGATGTAATGTTGTAAAAACAATGTTAATTTCAAGATAACTCATTTTAATGTTTGACTAATATTCATTAATAAAATGTTATGTAGTTATAATTATTTTAAAATTATTTGGTTATATTTCTATGAAAAAGAGAAAATATTTCTTTCTAATAATATTTTTTTCCAGGAATTATATAATATTATTATTATAATTAATTAAAAATTATAAAATTTGAATTTGAAAAAATTAATTCCATTTTTGAATTAATTAGGTAAAAATTACTATAGGATTATTTTTTTTATATTTTTTAAAATATTGATATTTAAATGATTATGAAAATTACAAATTTTTATTGAAAATTTAATTTTTATTCAATGTACCTACATTGAAAAATTAAATTTTTGATTTGTTTTAAAATTTCATTATTTTTTAAAAAATACTAATACAACTAAAATCGTGGGAATGAATTTTGATGTTCAATTTGGTATAAAATTAATTTTTATACATAAAAATGTGTTTTTTGGAAAAATGCTTTTTATCGGGTATTAGGTGTTTAATATTAAATTAAATAAATTATTTTTTAATGTAACATTGAAATTTATTTTCCAAATTTGGCATTATTATGTCCAAATATATTAAAATTTTTCCCTTTATTCTTTTTCATTTTAAATAGCAGCCTTATTAAATTTTGTCACAACAGAAATGGTAAACCGAATAATTATAATTTAAAATGAAATTACATGGACTAAAAAATACACTAAAAATATAATTTATTTAATTTTATGAGTCTAATTCAAAAATAATAATTAAATATTCTTCAATATTACTATTTTTTGTAATTTGATTCCAGAATTTGATCATAATAATTTTTTACGTAATGGATAATGTCAAAATTTTCACTATCATTGTTTTAATATCAATGATATATTTTTGCAGTGAAAAAAAGAATATATGTTTAGTTATAAGTAGGTATTTGAAATAAGTTTTTTTGTCATTGTAGTTTTTTTCTAAATTTCATTGATGAATAATTTCCATAATTTCACGCAGAACCCCAAAAAATTATTTTTCAATTTGTAGAAAAACAAAATGAATTATTTTTCAAATATAAAAATGAATAATGTTTTATTTAATTCTTATTTTATAATATTTTTATTAATATAACATTATAGGTTTGTGTTAAATGATTGTCTATATATCATTTTACTATCATTTTTTTCATAAATAAATTAAAAGTATCATTCTAAAATTGAAATTAATGATATTTTTAATATATAATAATTTTTTAAATAATTTAATATTAATTAAAATAATAAATTTATAAGTAGTTCCGATATGGTTTAAAATATTATCCATAGTCTATTGGTTGGATAATTATTATTTGGTGATAATCTTATCCCAAAATGTGTAAAAAACATGTTATCGCGGAAATCATCTAAAAGGGTTAACAAAATTTATAAGAAATGATATTGATGAAAGAATAATACAAACCTTACAAAATTTTATTGAATGAAATTATTTAGACTCACCCTAATACTATAATATAATCATAAAAATTTGGAGAAACTTTTCAATGAAAAATAATTTATATTAATTTAATACACTAAGATATCAAAAGAATTCCCCTCCATGATCATATAAATCATCCCCTAATGACATGTTTTTTCACAACAATATAAATCTTTGGTATAGAAAATCCAAACCTTAATACCTACATTACAACCATATCCATGTCCATGAGGTTGTTTAATTGATCATAAAACAATCATAGGAATTTATTTTGGTGTAAACCATAAAAGGATGTCGAAAAAAGAGATATAGTTCATAACTAGTTTATTTATTATTATTTTTTATTACACCTCCTTAAAAACATATTCAATCATGAATAAATTGTATAAATATTATATTCTATATATTAATATGTTTTATGGCACAGTAATAACCTATATCCATATTCAATTTCATCAAATGAGATATGAAACCATTATTCACGTGCATGGAAAACTATTACCTCACGAACCGTTGTAATTAATCTACAATAACCACCTCCCACTAATGGTGATAAATATGTATTTAATATATATATATATATATTATTCCAATACCATATTTATCAATATTTAATGATAATACATCAAATTATTTTTACCTTTCCTTCCATAGGAAAATATTAATGCATTCATGCATATGTGATATGTGAAATACATTCCTATAAGGAGGAGATTACTAGATGTTAAATAATAGTGAGAGATTTCATGATGGATGATCTCATTCCAGGAAGGATATTCCATTCATGTTGGTACCTCCTCTGATGGAGGAGGGACATTCAATTTCCATTGATGGGGTGACATCCAGGATCTTCTCTCCCTTCTACAATAGTGACCTCAACCCCTCATTCACTTTAATCTCTCTTTCACTTATGGTATGATATCTATTCAATGGAATACCTACCCTACTAATATATAATCCAGAATTCTACATGGAATCATCACTTATAAATATTACACTGAGTTTTATCTTCACAAAGAGATGAACTTTGATGGACCTATTTGATTGAATCGTTTTCAGGCTGTCAAATTGACATGAGATAAAAACTATGGGTTTTCTCAAAGACATGAATATTTTGATTATGTTGGAATTAGAGGAGGGTTTGACCAATTACTATTCTAGAGCACCCTATAGATGAAAATTATATCAGTTATTATTATTTATATGGTCTTATGACTTCCACAACAATAACAACTCCTCTTCGGTTGTGATCTAGGTATGCATTCCCCAACACCTACTAACATTTAAAAACCTATAAATTTTGGTAATGTTAGGGAACCTTGTGGGTAGAATGATATGATTCGACAATATAATTTGTCCTCTATATCAACTGGTCTATCCATTTGTCTTTGTAGAATTTTATGCTTCTAGGATTCCTTTTGAGTTTGTTTGGAATACAATAGGTGAGGAATTTAATTGCCAACATCAGGTGGTGCACAAATCATTGGAAAACATTTTCTCCACCTATAAGAAATTGGGAAATACTACAACAACCAATACACAAAGAATTAGGATACCCATTAATCTATATGGGAATTATTAGAAGGATGTTAATAAGATTATGGATAATTGAGGAGGGAGGCATGCCTTGAAAAAAGATGATGGGGTATTCCTCTAGTCCCAATATCAGAAATGTGCATAGTGCAATGAGGGAAGGTATCACAATGATGTTTTGGGTCTTTATTCCATTGAGGACTGATCTGGGTTTACCTTGGGAGTTTTTTCATTCTCTATCAAAGAAAGAAAATTCTATTATGGTGCTTGAGGTAGGATTGATGCCTTATGTAGCTCCATCTATTGTGGAGATAGATCATTCATGGAATGAAATTATAGACAAAGGATGGAATCATAAGAAACAATAAATGATCTAGAAGACAGTGGATTCTAATGTTCTTAATGAAGAATATTTTCCAAACAACATTTCATGGAAAAATTTTAAGCGGATGAGGATTTGGGAATGATAATTTTACATTTGGAGGTTCCAGTGATTGAGATGGGAAACTGCTTTGGTATTTTTGGAAAATGATGAACAATGTCAAATCATTGTTGGGGATGTGATATCCAATGGGGAGAAGGTGAATCTAATGGAGCATAATGATGAGTCCTCAGACTTCCTTCTAGGAGATTCAAAAGTTGAATTTTATGGAAATTGACCACCCAAATCGATGAGGAGGAAGATTCATAGAGGTATTAATAAAGGGAGAAATTATTACTCATACATATCACTCCTAATGGAGAGAAGATCCACCATGAAATCGAAAGAAAAGATAAGTAAAAGTGTTCCCTAGAATTTTTCATATTCCTTTTAGGATGAGGAAATGGACCAGGGGGATGCTTCATTTGTTTTTCCAACTAAACAACAAATGTAAGAGAGAGAATCTCTTGAACCAAACCTAGAAGTTCTTATGAATTCATAAGGAGAAATAAAGGAACTGATTTTGATGATTAATGCCTCTGAAGAAAATTCCAAAATGATGATAGGAAGGCCTCTTAGATTTTAGAAAACAATTGAGCTATATGAATAGATTGATAACCTCGATCTTATACTGATAAGGGAATTAAATTAAGGGATGGTGACTAAAGAAGCATACATGTAGACTTGCGACTTGTTGGAATCCCATTTTTTAGACCATATAATGGAGTATCTGAAGACTCGTGTAAGTTCCCTATTTGGGAAACAATGTATGGGAAAAGTTTATTGTAGACAATAAATGTTTTTAATCACTTTTTCTTTTGATTTGGTGGTTTAAATATTAGTTTCACACATTCTCCCTAAAAGTTTCTTCGATAATAAAATTGTTAAAATGAAGGGGGTTTATTCTTGCGTATGTGTGGATGACCACATCCATGATGTAATGTGTTAATGTTTTCAAGAGCACATATCATGGATTGTATATATAAGGATATATAAATAAATAATATAGTATTTATGATATAAAGTTAATTATATAAAAATTAAAACATTCCATTTTTTCATTATGATCACATAAAAAGGGAAATGTAACTCATGCATATGCATGCCCAAATGTCTCCATGTTATAACATAATTAATTTTTCATGGTCATCATTCATTTATGGTTTTAAAAGTTGAAATGAAATATAAAATATATAATTATTTCATGATTATTATTCTGGATATGATAGAATAACGTCATCTATGACCATAGTAATCCTAGAAAAATCATTTTTGATATATGAGAGTAATGTCGGTAAAATATCTGGTGTGAACATAATTTATTTAGTAAATAATTATAACATTTTAAAAGTAATCATAAACATGAAAATGGTTCTTAATAAAGTATATATTTATCATATGAATATTATTTAATATTCTAAAGAATGTATGTGATGAGACTGATTCGAGTTAAGGGAAACAAAACATTAAAATAAATATTTTATATATTTTAATGATACACTTTCTAACTCATTTTTTTCCATATCCATATTCATAAAAGTACATTTTTATCTAATAATGAATTATAAATGAAAATTTTATTCTTTTTCTATGTTCTTATAATGGGTTTCTAGTGGAATATTTATAGACAATTTATATGAGATATTATGACATTCATTAAAACGAAAAAAAGAGTGTTCTATTTTAACGTATACATAATCAAATGCTTTTCCCACCACCAAAACTATTATATTATTTTATTTTTCATAAATTATAAGAATTTAATTTTTCATCAAAAAAAAATTATCATTCCATTTGTTTAGTAAAATTTAGTTTCCAAAGTGGGTTTTAATAAAATCAGATATATCATGATCAAAAAATGATCACTTACGGGTACAATTATAATTTTTATTATTAATGATTCTACGATTTAAAATTTTCATATGATTCATGGTAATTTTTATGATAATAGGGTGATCTATAATATTCCAAGTATGTATAGATGCACTATATTCAAAAAATCAATTGTTCCACTATAAAATGAGAAAGGGTGAGCCAGTTATATCTCTATAATACATTTGGTAGAAGGATAGAGAGAACCATTTTGGATTCCCCAAATAGATTTTTTGGAATTATAGTGATTGTAATTGAATTTGTAAGAGTGATTATAATATTGATATGAAATCAATTCCCAAGGTTACTTATATGATTTACCTATTAATTCTATAGGTTTTTGTAGAAACCTCGTGATTTAAATAAGGTAAATAATGAACATATTTTCCAAGGAATATAAATAATATTTCTTAAATATGACTTGTTTGAATTTTATGAAAGTATTATCGGCCTTCCATTAATTATAATAGAAAATTATTCTTTTTATTTTATCATAAATATTTCTTTTTAAATATTTTTAAATGATATTGGGAACAATAATTGATATAATTTATTTTAAAAAATATTTTTAGATCAATTATTATTTGGAAATAGTAATTTTTTTGAGTTTTAATGGAATTAATTATTTACATCAAATTTTTTGCCCCTTCATGAGAGTTTTTATCGTATCCAATTTTTCAAAATTATATAACCATACGTTTTAGAATGCCTATGAAAAGGATGAGGTCAAGATATAAATTATGAAGACATTATAGTAAAAGTAAACATCTCAAATCATAAATGAATTTTATTTTGTGAAAATGGATAATAAGTGAAAGTGTCCACATTGAGATTTAATATCAATTTATGTTAGGGTTTTGAAAAATTATCTAATGATCTGAATCAAAAATATCTTCCACAAGGGAAGATAGTAATTTATTATTTATATATTGTATAATATCTATTGATTAATTCTAGGTCATTATAGTTTGTATCAGGGAAATGGTTTGGAGAATTCAGAGGTTAGGGTAAAGTGTATATAAACCAGTAAGAGAATTAAATTTATGGTTATTATATAAAATCAATATTTCCATGTAGAACCCTTTGAATTCTTAGATTCAAAATGGTATTTTGTCGAAGAAATATTTAAATTGATGTAGTAAGACATTATGTGGATGATATCATTCCAAATCATAAATTTGAAATGTTTTTAATTTGAACTTAGTAGTTTGATACTATAATAGGATAGTTTAAATAGTTTTTAAATGGTGGTGGAATCCATGATAGAAAACATGATGATCTACCATATATTCCCATTTCTATAATGGGAAATTTTATGATACAATACCTATATGACCCATTTTTATCATAAGGTGGATTAAATCCATTTTTATGATATTTCATTTTAGGGGTTTTGGATTAACAAAATATAATTATTTTAATCCACTATTTTTAAATGGAATCTAATCAATGGTTATGAATGGTTATGAATACTAGATAATGATAAATGATTTATACCATTGAATGGGATGAATTTATGAATATGTTCCTTGAGAAATTTTTTCTCTTAGAGTTTTTAAATAGAATTGTAAAACATTTCATTTAATTGATACAAAATGTGGAATATTTTGGGGTATTGTATAAATAAAACATCACTCAATATGAAATCTTCATACCAATTTTTATCAGGGTTCCTGATTGTAAAATCAATCAGTTTTACTCTTTATTAATTCCATGCTATCGAATAGCATTGTGATTTTATAAATTTAAATGATATTTTAATAATTTTTAATGTTTTTAGAAGGATATAAATGAGTTTTATAATTATATTTTTCTAAAAAAATTATGAAGCATCAATTATTTTTTGATGTTTTTTTGGACATGGATTCAATTTTAGTTTAGAAACCTAATATATATTTCAAAGTAAAAGATTTTATTTTCTGAAATGATGTTTTGATCACATTTTTGTACAAATTCATACCTTTTACAACATAACATGAAGCTGAGAAACTATTTAGAGATTGAAATGAATATTCCCACGGACACATTTGTTAGTATTAGGGTAATGTTATGATTAAAAATCTACTTATTGTGAATTAATATTTGGATGTTTTCCAATTGAGTTACAAAATATTAGACCAGATCAATAATTTCTGTTATCTATTGACTGAATTTTAATGAAAACTCTATTTCTAAACACCCTCATGAAAAGGTTTATGTAAAATGTTTGGAAATCTAAATGTTTGTAGAGGATTTTCAAGATAAATTTTTCTTTTCCCCTTGAACATATCCATGTGGGGATGAAATTTATTTTGTTTAAAATATTCAAGGTTCAATGTGACTATTCATTGATTAAAGATCATAGGATAATAAAATTGTTAAAAAAAGTTTCCTTTGACACATATTGATGATTAGTTTAATAAACTCTAGAGTGCCCAATATTTTTCAGAGATTTATCTCAGGTTAGGATACCATCAGTTTAATGTGTAGTAGTATGATAACCTAAATAATCTGTGTTATACTAGGATCTATAATGATTAGTTTTTTGTTATTCCATTTGGGTTTAAAAATTCCTTAGTGTTATTGAGAGACCTTATGAATAGTGTTTTCTATGAGATCTTGGATTAGTTTTTTTTGTATATTCATGGAATTTTTTTATTCTAAATGTAATGTGAAACATGTAAAAATTTTGGTTTTTTTAATTCGTAAATTAAAACAAGGTATATTGAAAATGTATTCTCTCTGAATTTTGGATGAAATAGAACTAATTATTTTGAATTGTTTTCTATAAATCTGGAAAAAATCTAAACAGTAATAAAAATAATTCTTTTTAATGAATTAAGAAGAAATATAGATGTCATATTCTTTCATACATATCATGTATTTTTGGGTTACAAATGAAAATTTGTTGAAATAATTTCCTGCTTACATACCCAATTGACTAAGTTAATTTGAAGTGGAGTTAAAATTGTCTAAATGATAGTGTGTGATGATTGTTTCG
This sequence comes from Viscum album, assembly GCA_963277665.1. Classification (NCBI taxonomy): domain Eukaryota; kingdom Viridiplantae; phylum Streptophyta; class Magnoliopsida; order Santalales; family Viscaceae; genus Viscum; species Viscum album. Next base: position 1,861,590,330 of record OY728120.1, on the reverse strand, counting down.
AGGATATGAAATAAGGAATGGTTAATTATCTTATTTTCTGTATCACCTCCGTATGTTGTCTATTTTTCTTATATACTGATTCTTTATTGAATGGTCTAGGTTGGGTTCAAATTTATAATATGAATGTAATTTCGTATACTTCATGTTAGCTGAAAACTCATGAGATAAATTATACTGCACATGATATTGAATTATCTATAGTATATTTCCATTCAAAAATATATATTCATAATTTATAGGATGTAATGTGTAAAATATAAACATATAATTAATGTTTGAAGTATATATTCACTCAGAAATAGCTAAACATGGAGTATAGAATATGGATAGAAGAAATAATGGATTAATACTACGCATTTCAATACCATCATAATGAAATAAAATATATTTTCAATGATTTATGTTATAATGATAATGATACATTACACATGATAATTTTTAAAGATAGTCTTTTGGTTATTGAATTGATGAACTTTTTCAAAAAAATTGTGCATTTAGGAAATGAATTTGTTTTGTATTTTTTTAATAAAATAATCTCTACAAAAACGAATTAAGAGATATCAAAAGGATGATAATGTTCTATAAGAAAAGGAAAAATCCATAAATATGAGTATTTTTCTAGAGATTAATGATTATGAAGAAATTTTTATTAGATTGTCAATGAGATTATTTAGGTGTTGTGTTACCCAGTTGAAGATGAATTTATTGATTGAATCTCAATATTCCCTATTTCAATTCAACTGGTTAGGACTAAGGTATACAAGGATGTCCTAGAGTATTACTGGTATGTTGTATAGTAATGATATACTACTAAATTTATCTTGAAATATTTGACTTATCCTAAAGATAAAGTAGAATTAAAATTTGAATAATATATTCTTCAACATATTCCAAGTAAATAGTGGAAATTGGAATACATATCCATGGAATTTAAAGTGTTATTTGAACATACATATTTAGGTAATAATTTTATTTGGGTTATTTTTTATTGATTAAATAAATCTTTTCATTAACTTCAAATTCAAGGTATTTTGTATTTAGCTCATATTTCTAAAATATAAATCATTGAGATAGTCATCTAACATGGATTTATTCCCTCCATTTTATTTTTCTGTGATCCTATATTTAAATAAAATATATTTAATGTACTTCATATTTCATTGGTAACTAAATTAAATTTTCGTATATATTTTTATCAACAATCTAACTGACAATAAAAAATAATGATTTTGAAATTTCCTAAAATGCTTCAAGATTATTCAATAGATTCATATGGATGTTGATATAATCATATTTAATATGTTTTTTTCATATAATTTTTTTCTTATTCTAGTATAATGGTTTCACTTTTGAGGCCTTATATGGAAAGTGGTTTTAGACACCTTCTATTTGGGATTATATAGGTGGATGAAATACGATGTGACAAGAGATAGTAGATGAAATAATTGAGAATGTGATGTTGATTTAGTAACATATGAGTATGGATTAGAGTTGTAAAATTTTTTATGTAGATAAATAAATAAATGATACATCATTCATTATAGATGGTCATATATTTTTAAGGTTTCTCAATGGGAAATTTTTCAGAATTTTGGTAATAAGGGGATGTTAAGTTGACAGTTCATAAGAGCATTTGAAATCATTGAAAAGTTTTGATCAGTTTCCTACTAAGTGGCATTCCCTCTGATATGGTTCTAGGTAATAAATGTAGTACCCCCAGTTTGAGGTATATGACTTTGTTTATATTTTTTAGAGTTGACAGGAAAGTAATGAGTTAGGAAATGGTCGAGAGAGTTTGGAATGTTTTTGGATGAGTTTGGAGGCTTTTTGAGGGGCGTAAGGTTTGAGCATGGTTAGTGTAAACCGTGTAGATGCTCGAGGAAACAGTGTAGGGAGAGGTAGTAGGCTACGCACGGCCTGCGCACTGTTTTCCAAACAGTGTGGGGAAACTGTGCGGGCACCTGCTCTCAAGGCAGTGGCATGCTCATGGTTAGCTCACAGTTTTCCAAACCATGTGGGCTAACCATACGGCCACTTAAAGCTGTGGTTTTTAAGTTCGGGCTCCCTCGGGTTTGACCTAAAACACTCCTCTCTTCCTCCCACTCGAGCATTACTCAGTATTTTCGGTTCTCAGGGGATAGAAGGGCTCTCCCACTATTTTTGGATGGGTTTTGATGAGGATTCAAGAGGGTTTGAAGATGATTTCTCCCGAGTAAGTCTGCTCTCATAGATCCTTTGTGTTTTCCTCTAGTTCTTCTCTTCCCTCCTTCTTGGTTTTCTAGATATACACTTGGTGTGTGTATATATAGGGTTATATTGGCCTAATATGATAACGTTTGGGCCCATTGATGTTAGGCAAGGGTATCTAAGAAGTTTAGAGGAGGCATTCTACCGGATTGGGGTGCGTCTGGGTGAAAGGTCGATTTCGCCAAACCCTAAGAGGTATGTGGCTTCTCTATCGACTGCACTTGGTGGAATTCTATGCTGAATTTACAATTAAATTTATTTTTTTGAAATATAATTGGTAAATCAGGTGGAAAATTTGATGGAAAATGTATGGGTGAAGAAATTGGGGGTTTTTGGCATGAAATTGGGATTTGTGGGCGAAAATAGGATTGTTGGAACTATATTCAATTGGATGATTTTAAAATGTTGATTTTAAAATGACAATGAACTTGGGCATGACAATGGAATGTGATGGTGTTGAAATAATGTGTGATCTTGTGTGGCTTGTTCTTGTGTGGATATGGATGGGATGTTGTATTGGAATGGGTTGTGATGTTATGGAGTGGTCGATAAAGTTCCACTATAATCAGGGAGATGGATGGATAATGGTCGGAAGGGCCACCATCAAGGCAAGTGGCCAAGAAAGTACGGCTTGTTGGGTTGTGAACGGGCTGGACAAGAACGTACCCCTGTTGTTGGTTGATTGCTTGATTATGTGAGGTTTTGGATAAGGCTTGTTAGTGAAATGTGAACATGGTAACCAGAATGTGGCTTTATTGTTGTTTCTTTCCCTTTTGTGGCATGTTTGGATTTTGTAATTAAGTTTTCAAATGAGCTTGTTTTATATAAAATGTTTTATATAACTGTGCTAACGGTTTATCCTAGTGGCATGTGTAGGGATGTCATTTGGGGAAAACCTACTGAGTTTTAGTACTCACCCCCTGCTTTGGCACTGTGGTGTCATTGCAGATGTCGTGTACTGTGACGTGGGAAAATGTAAGGTATCTCCCTCCTTTAGTGGAGTATTGTGATTTCATGGTGGATCATGGAGCTTGGAGCTTGGTGTGGAGCTGTGGTGGTGTCATGGCTTGTTGGTGTTTGGATGTTTGGTTTCCGCTTTGTACTCTGATGTGTTGTGGACATGTCTAGTTATGTTGGGTTTGGTTTTCATTGTGGAAAAACATGGTTGTTAGTGGATGGTTTGGTTGGGTTTGTTGACATGCATCATATAGTTTGTGGATTGTTTGGTTGGTTCTGCCTTAAGGGAAAATCGTTCCCCAATCTGTTCTCGGAGGCCTCAGCATTTATTTCCGGCCTTTGGCGCCCTGGGAACGCCACTTAAGGCTAAGTAACCCTCACCGCCTCCTCAATCCAATGTGGTATGGGTGGGATGTTACAAGTGGTATCAGCTTGTTCGGTCCTTTGGAGTTGATTTTCGGATTTGGAGTTGACATTCGTTCTTCATTATTCCTTGAGTTGGGATGGTTTCAAGGTGTAAGACTGTCAAAAATTGGAATTTATAACATAAATGGATGTAGCTAACCCTTTTATGCTAAACTTCAAGTTACCAGGGAGTTCGGTAAATAAGTGTTTTGAAGACACTTATTGGCATTTGAAATCACATTGCCGTGGGTGTAGCCAATGAGATGAGCATGACATATATGATAGAAATGACTTCCCCGTAGGATTCATATTTCATTGCATTTAATGATTTATGGGATTAATTGAAAAAAAGTTTTTCAAATGTGTGAATATGAAATGTGAATAAACATGGTATTTTGAAAATGGTTGATTTTCAAAAATGGTGCAACATGGGAAAGGTGCAAGAATGGAAAGCCTGATTGTGATTGATTATTATGAAATGGTATTTGACGTGATTGATTAGTGATGTATACACTAGCGAGGCTCATGCTTGTTTGTTTTATGTTTATAGAAATGTCACCATGTATGCGTTGTAAAGACCAACCGGAAGCGGGTAATGAAAATCTGGTTGCAACTGAGCCACAGGTGAACCAGCAACTAGTGTACAGTATAGTCCAAGCATTCCAAGTAGTGGGAAGTATAAATAGAGAGGAAGAACCCAAGCATTTTTACTATGCGGATCAGTTTCAAATGTAGAACCCACCCATTTAGGGGTGATGCAGACCCAGAAAGGGAAGAGGCATGGCTCTCCTGAATAAATATAATTTTTTAAATCATGGGAACCCTGACCGAACTAATGGTCAAGCTAGCAACGTATAAGCTGCAGGATAATTCCCTTCAATTGTGGGAGCTGGTAGCCCAAGTGGGGATGGACCAGGGTATGACATGGGAAACCTTTGAGGAATTGTTTAACAATCAATTCTACCGTCATAGGTTCAAGATTCAACATACAAATGGATTTTTTAGTTTTAATCAAGAACAGATGTCCGTAATGGAGTATGCAGCAATGTTTATGAGTTTAGTACGGTTTTCACATGAGGTGGCGGGTAGCACGTCGCTGAAAGCAAGGATTTTTGAGGCAGGCTTGAGGTAGGAAATCTGTTCTAAAATAGTAGTGTTGTGTATCGGGGACTACACAGAAATGGTAAATCGAGCTTCAGCAGCTGAGCGAGATCTGCTGGGAAATCTGGGTAGAGGAAGCGTGGTAATACCCACATGGACCAGTGGGAACTCTAACACTGGGTTCAAGAGAAAGAGGGACACATATTCCTAGAGTGGGAGCATGGTACAAAATGTGACGATGGGATCGGTGAACCTTCCTCCGAAGCCCCAGAGTAAATTGGGTTGTTTCCAGTGTGGCTCCTCGACGCATATCAAGCGGGATTGCATGACACAACCTAGAGCATGTTATAGTTGTAAGAATATGGGTCATCTCCAGTGCTACTATAAGAATGCTCCGAGGATGGGTTTGCATGACACTCCGAAAGGATCGCAGGCATCATATTCTTCGACGGGACGGGGGCAGTAGCGTACCCCTCGTTAGAAAGGTATTGTTAGTCATGGTGATTATCAGAACACCATGACACCTCAACATGGGAGTAAATACCTAGGTGCAACAACTAAGATGTTGTTCAGAGCTGACCAGATTGTGGTGGATGATCAGTCAGGACCATCCACAGTATGAGGTACTATTCTTTTAAATTATACCTGCATGCATGTGGTGTTTGATAAGGGTGCTTCACACTCTTTTATTGCTGCACACATTGTTGAGTTGTTGGGTTTAAAGGTAGAGATGATGCCTTCGACATTGAAACTTTAAACCCCTCTTGGTAGAAAAGTATAAATCTGTGGCCTTAAACATTCCTTAATCTTGAGATATTACAAGATTACACCTTGAGGATCTTTTCAGGTTTAGAGTTTTAGATAATTAGATCATAAAACTTGCATTACATCCTAAATATAAACAAAGTGGTCACATAAAGATAGTATTATTCTTTCCCATCAAAGGAAACATATTTAAAATAAAACATGGATTCTTTCTTGACACTTCCTTGACACTATCATCATATCATGTACCTTTCCCTTGACCTGTGAAAAACATTTCAAAAAAAAACTTGGGATGAGCATAAAAAGCTCAGTAAGGGATATAAAAATATAGAAAGGAAACATGGGTACATATATACATAAGAATGAAATCATACTTTACCCATAAAACATAAGCACTTTAACATACCTCATCAAATCATGAATAAATCATAGAAATTATAAGACATAAAGGTATCTTGAGGCATTCATAACATTCTTACGTAGGTAGTAACCCTCTTGGTTACGTTTGGAATACCCATCACAGTATATTCCCTAAATCTCTTCGGAGAAACCATAACGTTTCACTCCTTCGTGTTACCCAATGCATTGTAGAGCTATATCGGGCTCACCTGCCATTATTTTATCATGGAACCACCCGTCTTCATAATAATTCCCGAGCACCTCAACATAATCGTATCACATAAAACATGCATGAAGGAAACATAAAATTTCCACCTTTCAATCACAAGATATCAATACAAAACACTGATATAAATACATTATGAAAACAATTTTCAATAACAAAATAAAAGAAAATTAAAACATGGTATTTATTTTTCATTTAAAAAAAGGTACGGCTTGTAGAGGAAGCCGAAACTCAAATAACGGTCACGGCGGCAGAGAAGTCGTTGTCGCCGCATACGTACGACAAAAACATTCCCTTTTGTCCTTTATTAAAATGCTTCTTATAAAAAAGATTCCTTTTGTATAAACGTAATAGTCAAAGGGGTTTATACACTGTATAAAAGAAGGTTGTGTATAAAACAAAATATTCCTCAATGAAAGGAGATTGAGACGAAGTCCCATACCTCGGGTCCGACTTGACTCGGTCGTTCTTTAATCTCCTGAATAATAAACTTGAGTTAATTTCTACTTGTTTAAGAACCTTTTTCAAGTTCATTATTCCTTTTATATCACTTTTTTCCATGTCATGAACACTATGTAATTATTTAAGTTAATAACGGTCGTTTTAACGATCATTGGTACTTGAGTCAAAAATAAACCCTTTATAATTACATGTTGTTCATGTATCCATTATATCCAGAGTCATTATGTATATATCATATATATCCAGTATATACATGAATTTATAATATTACATAATCATTTATAGGTAATAAATGAAATGCACCGTTCATGGAGACGGTAAGCCGTACGTACGCATGAACACTACTTTCATTTCTATTTCGTATTTTTATAGAATGAAATCATAATGATATAAAGGTATATTATAATTCCAGTATAATATCATATATAATATCATAGTTCCATCCTTTATACGTCCCACATATGGTATTTAACGAATCAAATCACTTTGAGGGGGCGGTAGTCCGCACTTCCTTAAATTAAGATATTGCGTTTACCCATAATGGAAACAATAAAGGTATGCCCAAAATGAAATATACAGAAGATTAAGGAAAAAATAAACATATTATATATCATATATATATGTAGTGACACTTTAATGGACACCTTTTAAGGTGTTAAAATAATGTTGAACAATCATCGTTTCGAGAGGCATAAATTCACCATCCACGGAAACAGTATGTTCTTTAACCATTAGATGTAGGTGTGTGTAAGTGTAGCTCGAATCCTTCTTATAACAACAGCCTAGTATACTGAAGATACTGGAGTTGTTACAAAATAAATGAATAAGAAGAGTGTAGGGGTTGGAGAAGCAAAATAAAAGAAAAGGACTCAAGTGAAGACATTACCTTAAAATCGGGTAACTCCCTTTGGTTTGAGCTCAAAGGCTTCTTTGGGAAGACATCTGCCCAATGTGAGGATTCAAGGAGTAAGAGAGGGATTTGGAGAGACAAAATGGGCAGGTTTCGGCCGAGCCAAAGGATTTGGGAGTGTGGGTAAGGAGGTAGATGTGGGGGCCTTTTATAAGAGGAGAGGAGGGGCACTCTTGGAAAGTAAAGAAATGATACTTTATTTGAAAATGAGTTTCGGATTCAAAAGGTCCCACATTGATATAATTCTAGGTTAAGGTGATAAGGGTTCGAAATCCACCCATCCAATAGGTTTTGGACATGTGTAGGTCATAGATTTTACATTATCTTTTCATTTTATTTAAATCCTTTATTAATGAGGTAATCACTGCATCATCATGATGTCATAAATAATTTAATTTATTTAAAGTCTAAAAATTATGAAAAAATACTATGATGTAGGAAATCTTTTTAGATTTCCAATGAATATTTATAGTCTAAAATATCATCTATGTAGACAAAATTAAAATGTTTTAATCAGGTGATACATTCTTGTTATATTTACTTTCTTTAAAAAAATAAAAAGATAACAAGTCACCATCCACAAAAGTGATTCCATGGGGACCCCAAGTTTGGCACAAGACATTCCATGGTCGGCCATGAGACAACAAGTAGAATTAGGACACATGTTGGTGTCATTTTTTTTTATTATGATATTATTTTATTATCCTTAACTACCCGATTACTCATTAATCAATATAATTAAAGATAATTACCGTCGTTACTATTCATAATTTCCAAAAACAAAAGAGTCTTGATTACATAATTTGGACCTTTTGATTCCAAATATGTAATCCATTTTACCAAATTCCAAACACAGAAATTGCAATAATTTATTTAAAAATAATTTCTGTTGTCAAAACAAATAGCGGGTTTTTTTTGAAACAATATCTATGAAAAGTTTGGCATTACTTTATGCCCAATTCCAAAGTGAAATTAATACTAATGAACACCATTGGATAAAATGGTCAAAATATATTCTAATTTAACTTTAAAAAAAATTCAAAAGATAATCTAATCATATAAATAAGTTAGATTAAAAAACAGTTTTGATGTAAAATGCAGTATATTGTCTAAAAAATACCAAAAATTCACTCAAAGTAAATTTTGATGTCCCAATCATAAAGAATAAGTTTATTTGGACAAACATAGCTTATAAAATTGTCAAAATATATATTATAAAATGGTTTTCCATCAAAAGGCAGTAAAACAATCTTTTAAAAATATTAGTGTATTCCATGCATAAGATTGTATTTATTTTCATTTTAACCTCTAAAACACTATCTTAATAATTAATAGAAATAGATAAAAATATATATTATTCATTACTTACTTGGGATGTTACATCCTTCCCCCATTTAGAAAATTGTGTCCCTATAATTTATTTACTTATCGAATAAATGGGGGTACTTATCCCTCATTATATTTTAAGATTCCCATGTTGCCTCTTCCATCATGTGGTTTTTTCACAAAACCTTTACCTGATTAATCACCGTATTCCGTAACACTTGCTCCCTATGGTCAAGAACCTGGATCGGTTGTTCCCCATAAGATAGGTTCTCTTCCAGCTGAACTACCTCTGGACTCAAAACATGAGATGGATCTGGCATATACTTTCTCAACATCGAAACATGAAAAACATTGTGTACATGAAATAAACTTGGAGGTAATTCCACCCGGTATGAAACTGATCCAACTATCTATGGAATTTCATATGGTCCAATAAACCTTGGACTTATCTTTCCTTTCTTACCAAATCTCATCACACTTTTCCAAGGAGAAACCTTGAGAAAAACATGATCACCTACCTCAAAAGATAGATCCTTCCTCTGGTTATCCGCATAACTTTTCTGCCTGCTCTGAGCTGTTCTCATGTGCTTCTGAATCAGATGAACTTTTTTTGCCATTTCTTCTACCAATTCTGGTCCCATAAACATCCTTTCACCCACTTCATCCTCGAAAGCTGGAGTTCAACACCGCTTCCCATATAATGCCTGAAATGGTTCCATCTGTATACTGGAAGGAAAATTGTTATTATATGAAAATTCAACCAAAGAAAGATGTTGGTCCCAACTTCCCTGATAATCCATAGAGCAAGAACGTAGAATATCCTCCAATGTCTGAATTGTTCGTTCTGACTGCCCATCTGATTGAGGATGAAAAGCTGTACTAAAATTTAATTCAGTACCCAACGACTTCTGAAAGCCCTTCCAAAAGTTAGAAGTGAACCTGGGATCACGATCAGATACAATGGAGAGGGGAACTCCATGTAACGTGACTATCTCTTTAAGATACAAACGGGAAAGTTGATCTAGGGAAAAAGTATCTCGTATAGCAAGGAAATGAGCAGATTTAGTCAAGCGATCAACAATAACCCAGATTGCATTATTACCTCGAGATGTCTTCGGTAATCCCACAACAAAGTCCATAGATATATTCTCTCATTTCCACTCTGGCACTGGTAAAGGCTGAAGCATACCTTTCGGTAACTGCCCCTCTGCTTTAACCTGTTGACATGTCAAACACTTCACAGTAAAATCAGCAATATCTCTTTTCATTCCCTCCCACCAGTAATACTCCCGCAGATCTCTGTACATCTTAGTACTGCCAGGATGAACTGAAAACGGAGAACTATGAGCTTCACATAACAACTCTCTCTTAAACCGTGAATCACAAGGCACACACAATCTCTTCCCAAATCTCAAAACACAATCATTATCAATGTTGAATTCAGGCAACTTACCTTTCGGAACCAGCTCTACCTTTTTCTGCAACTCACTGTCTTGCTTCTGTGCTTGCTTGATTCTATCTGATAGAGATGATCTCACTGATACCTGAAACAAAACAGAAGAACTTCCTGCACCAACAACTTCTATGCCAATGATTATCAAATCCTTAACCAAAGGATCACGTTCCAAACACAACATTGCTAATGAAGAATTACTTTTTCGTCTCAAAGCATCAGCCACTTTATTTTCTTTTCCCGGATGGTAATGAATTGTACAATCATAATCCTTGATTAATTCCAGCCATCTCCTCTATCTCATGTTTAACTCTTTCTGAGTGAATATATACTTTAAACTTCTGTGATCAGTATATATTTCACACTTTACTCCATACAAATGATGCCTCCAAATTTTTAAAGCGAAAACAACAGCAGCTAATTCCAAATCATGTGTAGGGTAATTTACCTCATACGTTTTCAACTGTCGTGAAGCATAAGCAATTACTTGATCATTCTCCATTAGGACGCAACCAAGTCCTTTCAATGAAGCATCACTGTATATAACAAACTCACCATTCCTGGAAGGTAGTGCCAAAACTGGAGCATTCACCAATCTTCTTTTCAATTCCTGAAAACAATCATTACATTCTTTTGTCTAGATAAACCTAACACCCTTCCGAGTTAGCTTCGTCATTGGACTAGATAACCATGAAAAATTTCTAACAAACCTTCGGTAATAGCCTACCATACCAAGAAAGCTACGAATCTCAGTTACATTTGAGGGTCTTGGCCATTCTTCAACAACCTCTGTTTTTGCAGGATCAACAGTTATCCAATATTTAGAAACAATGTGACCAAGGAACGAAATTTTTGGCAACCAAAACTCACACTTGCTTAATTTTCCATACAGTTTCTTTTCTTTTATGGTTTGCAAGAGAACCCTTAAATGACTTTCATGCTCCTCTTTACTTTTAGAAAACAACAAAATATCATCTATTAAAACAACCACAAACTTATCCAAGAACTCATGGAAAATTCTATTCATAAGGTCCATGAATACAGCAGGTGCATTGGTTAACCCAAAAGGCATAACTACAAATTCATAATGTCCATATCTAGTACGGAAGGCAATCTTCGAAACATCTTCTTCTTTTACTTTCAACTGATGGTACCCCGACCTCAAGTCAATCTTCGAAAAATACTGAGCTCCCTGGAGCTGATCAAACAAATCATCGATATGAGGCAAAGGATACTTGTTCTTAACAGTAATATTATTCAAGGCTCTATAATCAATGCAAAGTCTCATTGAACCATATTTTTTTTAACAAATAAAATAGTAGAACCCCATGGTGATGTGCTAGGTCGAATGAAACCTTTTCTCTAATAAATCTTGCAATTGCTCCTTCAACTCTAAAAGTTCAATTTGAGCCATTCGATAAGGGGGTTTTGAAATAGGCTTATCCTCAGGAACTAAGTCAACAGTAAACTCAACTTCCTGATCTGGTATTATTCCAGGAAAATCATCAGGAAAAAAATCAGGATACTCATTTACCACTGGCACATCATTAATCTGAATAGTTCCCTTGTTTTCAACAATGTGTGTAAGGTAACATTCATTTCCATCTTTTACATGTTTCTTGGCCTCTTGATAAGTTATCAACAGTAAGGGTTAATTCTTGTACACAAACTGAAAGTATTTCTGAAAAAAAAACTTCTTTATCTCTACAGTCAATCTTATCTTGGTAAATAGAGATCTAATCCGTACCCAGGATAACATCAAACTCTACTAGAGGTAGAACAATAAGGTTTTCAAGTAGGTTCTTTCCATAGATAAGGATAGAAAGATTCTTATAAATTCTTTTTACCTTAACATTTCCCCAAGGTGTTTTTACCAAAAGTTCAGAAGTCATTTCTTGAGATGGTATTCCCATTTTACTAGAAAAGTTTTCAGAGATGAAAGAACTTGTAGACCCCGAATCAAACAACACACTAGCATAATCGGAAAAAACAAACAAAGTACCTGATAGAACTTCATTTGATGGCCCGACATCTGCTGAAGTAGTTGGAAAGGATTTTCACCACCCCTTTCTGCTTGTAGTCTAACTGCTTCCCATCACCCAAGCTCTTTGTCGGACACTCGTTTTCATAGTGACCCATCTCATTGCACTTATAAAATTTCACTAACTGTAAATAAAATTTGGTCTTACCTTCACCGTGATCTTTTTCAGTGAAATCACGAGCCTTATGTCCCATCTTACCACATCGGTAACACTTTCCAGAATTCAGAAGACATTCCCCAGCATTCCTTATTCCACATTTATCAAAAACTGGAAACTTATATTTCTTACCATCAGACTTTTTTGAAGAATTCTTCCCTTTCTCTTGCCACCTCGGTCTCTTCTTCTGCTGGTTGTTATAGAACACTTGATCGTCGGAACACTCCATTTCCACCTTCTCAGCACATCGAACAAGCTTTTCATAACTTTTAAACTCATGAGAAGCTAATGCCCTTCGATATTTTGGATTTAATCCTGAGTAAAAACGATTGATTTTACTATCAAGGTCTCGGATAAAATTTGGAGCATACCTTGCCAATCGAGTGAACCTTTCTTCATAGGTAGCCACTGAGTATTCCTCTTGCCTCAATTCCAAGAATTCCTTTTCCATCCTAAGTTGAACAACCTTAGGAAAATACTTCTCAAGAAACATACCTTTAAATTCATCCCAGTCGAGAGAATCAATCTCATCAGCGTCCCTGATATTTTTAACCATCGACCACCACTGATCTGCTTCACCCTCCAAACGGTAAATAGCAAGACTAACCTTTTGATTGTCTGAACACCCCATGACATCTAAAATATTCTACAGTGATTTAATCCACCCTTCATCTAACACAGGGTCAGATGATCCTGTGAATGATGGGGGATGTTTCCTCATGAAATGTTCCACCACTCACATGTTCCTCTGCGGTTGATCTGGCTGATCTCGTGTATGGATACCACCGTCATTTATCGCTTGAGTCAACTGTGCCATTACTGCAACAAACTGTTCAGTTCCAATTCCGACCATCTCAGGATGCTGATTCGGAAGGTTATTTCCTTCTGCATGCCTGTCACGACACGTCTTCGGGACCCGTTCCGTGACTACCCCATGCCCACCTTCCATACGCCAGGGGATGGCGACAAGCACCAAGGCGTAAATCCTGATAAATAGGGAAGGCATTGCCTTTGTAATGTAAACAACCACCACATTTTAAGTAAGCGGAAAGAGTAAAGAGAAAGTAAAAACTGTAACAAGCTGTGCTGAAAGTAAAAGGGGCCGGAAATACAAGCCCAACTGTAAAGTACAACTGAAAGGAGAAAACAACAACTGAAAAAAAAAGCCGCAGCGTCGAGTCGTCCTCTGGAAGTCCCACCTGAAGGGTGAGCACAGATAGCCTCCACAACTCCTCGGTCCAGCCATCTGCTCCGAGTACGTCCTGCCCAGTAGTCCACCTCCTGGTACCGCCCTGTTCCGCAATCCTCCACCCTGATCAGCGCTGTCCGTCGTCTGCAACCAACACAACGATGTGTGGGCATAGCCCGTGCAGGGGTGAGTATAAGCTACTCAGTAGGGACCCCGAGACCCCCGAAAGTCTCCCGAAATCCACAAAGGATAAACCAAAAAGGAAAGATAAAATCATGAAGTAACAACCGACACTGCTTAGGTATATTCCCATACATACACCTATGTCATCAATTCCCGTTTGGTTCCAACATCCGAGCCCAAGCACAACTCAGTCCACACAGGAAAGAAAAACGTAAAATCCACATAGGATATCTCAACACAAACCACAAAGGAATGTAAAACATAAATCCACACAGGATAGCACAAAACAATCCACAAAGGAAAGAAAACAGGATTCACACAGGTACTTCTTCGTATGACATTAGAGATGATCATATGTAGCCACTGATTCATCTAAGCCGTCGGACCCACAAAGGATCTGTAGGTACTAACCCTCGCAATGACCCACACAGGATCGATCATGAAGTTGAACCCAAAGCTATTGGGAAACTCCTTCTCCATCAAGAACAGTGGTTATGCCGCTATAACTAAGCGGTTCCCTCTTACCTTGTACTGCTGTAGTACTCTACCTATCGGGTACTGTGGGCCTGCTGCTACAACCAAGCGCTCCCCCGTGCCTCTACAACCAAGCGCTCCTCCGTCGTTGGTCTGCCACTACAACCAAGCGCTCCCATGTGCCGCTACAACCAAGCGCACCTCTGTCGTGGGTCTTCCGCTACAACCAACCGCTCCCCTGCGCCGCTACAACCAAGCGCACCTCTGTCGTGGGTCTGCTGCTACAACCAAGCGATCCCCCTCATAGCCTCCAGAGGTACTACTTCTGTTGAGTACCGCGGGTCTACTGCTACAACCAAGCGCTCCTCCGCCGTGGTTCTGCCTCTACAAACAAGCACTCCCCACTGGGCTATCCGTAACACACTGAGTCATTCGATCAGTAGTCGTCAAGTCTCAACCGGCTCTAGGGTTTCTGCACACAGCATGATCGTTCCGGGAGGGTCCACTCCATGAGCTAAGAGGTCGATGCATCAACTGACATGTAGTCCGGAGTTGATGTATCCCAAGATGTACCGTAGTGGTCACTTCCGAAAACACAGAGGATTTCCGTACTGTTTTCATCATCGTCGCAGTCGAATCCACTGAGGATCTCTGTATAGTCGTCGTCGTCGAAGTCGCAGCCAGCACTAGGGTCCCCGCACACAGCAAGCTCGTTCGGGAGGGTCCGATCCACGAGCCGAGAGGCTGATACATCAACTGACACAAAGTACAGATTTGATGTATCCAAAAGTTCCGTATCGTCAATTGGAACTCAACTTTGTAGACGGCGCATCAATCGGACGCCCGGTCTGAGAGTTATTGGCTTTTTCGTCCCAAGGGCCCAGTTGGTTTTTATGGCAAAACCATCCCGACCGTACTCCACCTGCATCCAAAACTCGGGCGGAGTATGCCAAAAGATCTGTCTCACTTAGAGGAATCCAACAAAGTCGTTGGCACGTCAATCAGACGTCCGAAGCTCAAGATATGAGCGTTTCCGCTCCGATGACCCGGTTGGTTACGTGGACGAACCAACCCGGCCGAACCCAAAGTATTCCGAAACCTTGAGTACAGTATACCGAAACGACCGTCCTGATCCAAGGATCGCGTTGCCGCTGACGACGCGTCAATCGAAGGTACGTAGCTCATGTTACGGGAAAAGACTGAAAAGGTCCGGGAACAGGAGGTCTGGGCCCGAGCGGAACTAGCCCGAACCCCCCTGGGTCGGCCGAACTGGGGCGACCCGACCCGGCTGGACCCGGGACGGCCCGGCCTGGCTGGCCAGCCCGGCTCGGCTCGGCCAAGCGGCCGAGCAACGCTGGGGGGCGCGCTGTCCCCGCTTGACAACACCGCGACCCCTGTGGGGGGTCGCCCTGGTCAACGGACGCGGCAAAGCCGCCTCCTGTGTGCGCCGGACCCGCACGGCTGTGGGTCCGCTGGCGTCGCCGTTGGTGGCTTCCGCGGGCCACTGGAGTCGCTCCGGTGGTCCGATCATGTTCCTGTCTGTGCCGCTACTCCTCCCGGGGACCCGTTCTTCACTGCGGAATCATCAAATCTCCTTTGCGTCATGTTTTGTCATCTCCTGCCAAATCCGCACAACAATGAAGAACTGTGGAGGGTTGTTGGGCCGTGTTCGTTTGGCCCGCACCCTCCGCGTTAGATGATACGAACGGGAAGATAATTAACACATGACAAATGTATCAAAAACAATTTTAATAATTTAAAATTGCACTTGATCTAGGATCTTTTGTTTTAGAAGAAAACAACGATGAGAATAAAAAGGTATTTGCAAATAAAATCCCTACCTCGTCATACGTGCGTTCTTCGTGGAATTGACCGCCGCAGAAGGAGGCGATCGTCGCATCGCGGAAGGGCATCGCGTCGTCGCGGAAGGGCGTCACGTCGTCGCGGAATACGGTGTCACGTCGACGAACTCTGAGGTTCAAGAAAATATAGATTTAATTAATATTAATTAAATTCATATTATTTTTATAAATCCACAAAGAATTTAAAAGGAGCGCAACCCCCCTACCTTGTCATTGTCGATCGAAGGTTGTCACGGGGTTGGATTGTCGCGGACGAACTTCGCGGAATAAGAATCGTCGGTGTCGCGGTACTTGGCGTCGCGTCATCGATCTCCGAGGGCTCGACGTTCTTCGTCGAAGGCCGGCGTTCTTCGCGTTCTTCGCGAAGGAGGAGGAAGATCCTTAGTGATTCCCCAAAGGTTTAACACAACATTTCAAAAAGAAGGTGTGTTGGCCTTATTTTATTAACATGCCAACAAAACGAAAACGTGTTAAGAAACAAACGAAATTATTTCATATAATTAAATTCAAAAAATAAACCACCCAATTAATAGGAGCGTTTAATTGTTTAAGTAAACTCCCCAGTTGACTTTTATTTAATAGGGGTTTTCGTGGGTGCGTTACTTAACGGAAAGAAAAGGTGGGAATCGTGCAGGCCCCACCCCACAAATATCCTACCAAGTGGGTAGGATATTTTGGATTGCACCCTATCTGTTTCAACTGAGCTTAAACAGCTTAAAGTGGTCTTTAAGCGGCTTTAAAAAATAAAATTGTCGCACAAATTTATTTTATTTCATAACATAAATCCCAAAAATTAAAAACCACAACCGAGCAAACGCAACTCTGGAAAAGGCGTTTCTATGAAAAAACTGGCGCTGCGATTCCATCGGTGCCCTCAGAATTCAATTCAGGGCACCAGTTTAAAAGTTAGAAATACCCGCTCGTCCGTTCACTGAACGTACCAGAGCCAAACTTCGGAAAGTGATTCTGGGCACACCGGGCCTCGGAATCAGGTGCCGTCAGAATCTGTGTCCTTGTAAAATTCCAAGGAAAATTAAGAAAAAAAATTTCCTTGAAATTTACGTGTCTTTACAATGCCTTCTGAGCACTTCTTCTCTGTTTCCTCTGCGGAAAACCATTCTGAACAAACATGTCTTAGATGAAGCAACATGGTAATCTTCAAATACTATATCACATCAATTTGACGATAAAAAAAATATTTTTGGATAATAAATTAATAGAATTCTCACTCCTAAAGTTATCTAAACCGACCTTTGATACCAACTATAAAGCCCCGACCTCAAACATTACTTAATCTTGAGATATTACAAGATTACACCTTGAGGATCTTTTCAGGTTTAGAGTTTTAGATAATTAGATCATAAAACTTTCATTACATCCCACATATAAACAAAGTGGTTACATAAAGATATTATTCTTCTTTCCCATCAAAGGAAACATATTTAAAATAAAACATGGATTCTTTCTTAACACTTCCTTGACACTATCATCATATCATGTATATTTCCCTTGACCTGTGAAAAACATTTCAAAAAAAAACATGGGATGAGCATAAAAAGCACAGTAAGGGATATAAAAATATGGAAAGGAAACATGTGTACATATATACATAAGAATGAAATCATACTTTACCCATAAAACATAAGCACTTTAAAATACCTCATCAAATCATGAATAAATCATATAAATCATAAGACATAAAGGTAACTTGAGGCATTCATAACATTCTTACGTAGAGAGTAACCCTCTTGGTTACGTTTGGAATACCCATCATAGTATATTCCCTAAATCTCTTTGGAGAAACCATAAATTTTCACTCCTTCGCGTTACCCAATGCATTGGAGAGCTATATCGGGCTCACCCTCCATTAGTTTATCATGGAACCACCCATATTCATAATAATTCCCAAGCACCTCAACATAATCGTATCACATAAAACATGCATAAAGGAAACATAACATTTACACCTTTCAATCACAAGATATCAATAAAACACATTGAAATAAATACATTAAGAAAACAATTTTCAATACCAAAATAAAATAAAATTAAAACATGGTATTTATTTTTCTTTTAAAAAAGGTATGGCTTGTAGAGGAAGCCGAAACTCAAATAACGGTCACGACGGTGGAGAAGTCGTTGTCGCCGCATACGTAGGACAAAAACATTCCCTTTTTTACTTTAGAAAAATGCTTCGTATAAAACATATTACTTTTGGATAAATGTAAAAGTCAAAGGAGTTTATACACCGTATAAAAGAAGGTTGTGTATAAAACAAAATATGCCTCAATGAAAGGAGATTGAGACGAAGTCCCATACCTCGGGTCCGACATGACTCAGTCGTTCTATAATCTCCTGATTAATAAACTTGAGTTAATTTCTACTAGTTTAAGAACCTTTTTCAAGTTCATTATTCCTTTTATATCACTTATTTCCATTTCATGAACACTATGTAATTATTTAAGTTAATAACGGTCGTTTTAACGATCATTGGTACTTGAGTAAAAAATAAACCCTTTATAATTACATGTTGTTCATGTATCCATTATATCCAGAATCATTATGTATATATCATATATATCCAGTATATACATGCATTTATAATATTACATAATCATTTAGAGGCAAGAAATGAAATGCACCGTTCATGGAGACGGTAAGTCGTACGTACGCATGAACGCTACTTTCATTTCTATTTTGTATTTTTATAGAATGGAATCATAATGATATAAAGTTATATTATAATTCCAGTATAATATCATATATAATATCATAGTTCCACCCTTTATACGTCCCAGATATGGTATTAAATGAATCAAATCACTTTGAGGGGGCGGTAGTCCGCACTTCCTTAAATGAAGATATCACGTTTACCAATAATGGAAACCATAAAGGTATGCCCAAAATGAAAAATACAGAAGATTAAGGAAAACATAAACATATTATATATCATATATAAATATAGTGACATCTTAATGGCCACCTTTGAATGTGTTAAAATAATGTTCAACGATCATCGTTTCGGGAGGCATAAATTCACCATCCACGGAAATAGTATGTTCTTTAACCATTAGATGTAGGTGTGTGTAAGTCTAGCATGAATACTTCTTATAAAAACATCCTAGTATATTTAAGATACTGGAGTTGTTACAAAAGAAATGAATAAAAAGAGTTTAGGGGGTTGGAGAAGCAAAATAAAACAAAAGGACTCAAGTGAAGACATTACCTTAAAATCGGGTAACTCCCTTTGGTTTGAGCTCCAAGGCTTCTTTGGGAAGACTTCTGCCCAATGTGAGGCTTCAAGGAGTAAGAGAGGGATGTGTAGAGACAAAATGGGTAGGTTTTGGCAGAGCCAAAGGCCTTGGGAATGTGGGTAAGGAGGTAGAGGTGGGGGCCTTTTATAAGAGGAGAGGAGGGGCACTCTTGGAAAGTAAAGAAATGTTACTTTATTTGAAAATGATTTTCGGATTCAAAAGGTCCCACATTGATAGAATTTGAGGGTAATGTGATAAGGGTTCGAAATACACCCATCCAATAGGTTTTGGACATGTGTAGGTCATAGATTTTACATTATCTTTTCATTTTATTTAAATCCTTTATTTATGAGGTAATCGCTGCATCATCATGATGTCATAAATAATTTAATTTATTTAAAGTCTAAAAATTATGAAAAAAATACTATGATGTAGGAAATATTTTTATATTTCCAATTAGTATTTATAGTCTAAAATATCATCTATGTAGACAAAATTAAAAATGTTTTAATCAGGTGATACATTCTTGTTATATTTACTTTCTTTAAAAAAAATAAAAAGATAACACGTCACTTTCCACATAAGTGATTCCATGGGGTCCCCAAGTTTGGCACAAGAAATCCCATGGTCGGCCATGAGACAACCAGTAGAATTAGGAAACATGTTGGTGTTATTTTTTTATTATTATGATATTATTTTATTATCCTTAACTACCTGATTACTCATTAATCAAGATAATTAAAGATAATTACCATCGTTACTATTCATAATGTCAAAAAACAAAAGAGTCTTGATTACATAATTTGGACCTTTTGATTCCAAATATTTAATCCATTTTACCAAATTACAAACACAAAAATTGAAATAATTGATTTAAAAATAATTTCCGTTGTCAAAAAAATAGCGGGTTTTTTTGAAACAATATCTATGAAAAGTGTGGCATTAGTTTATGCCCAATTCCAAAGTGAAATTAATACTAATGACCACCATTGGATTAAATGGAAAAAATATATTGTAATTTAACTTTAAAACCAATTCAAAAGATAATCTAATCATATAAATAAATTATATTAAAAAGCAGTTGTGATGTAAAATGCAGTATTTTTTGTTATTCATTAAAAAATGAACATTGTCTGAAAAATATCAAAAATTCACAAAAAGTAAATTTTGATTTCCCAATCATAAAGAATAAGTTTATTTTGACAAAAATAGCTTATAGACTTGTCAAAATATAGATTTAAAAATGGTTTTCCATCAAAAGGCAGTAAAACAATCTATTAAAAATATTAGTGTATTCCATGCATAAGATTGTATTTATTTTCATTATAAGCCTCTAAAAAACTATCTTAATCATTAATAGACATAGATAAAAATATCTATTATTCATTACTTACTTGGGATGTTACAAAAAGATTTTCGAACTTTATTGTGTAGAGCATGCTGTATCGTTGTTGGCGAGATTGAGATAGTGTGGGATTTCTCAGTACTTGAGATTGATGGCTATAATGCAATCTTGGGCATGGATTGGATAATAGTGTTTAAGGCCCACATCGATTTTGATGCATGAATAGTGATTTTTATGACACATGATGGTGTTTTACATCTCTTTAGAAGAGAGAGGCATGAGAAGCAGGTTGCAACAGTCTTGTTGGCATAGGCAGTTGGCACGTTATCGTATCTGTTGGCTGTATTTTCATTGGAATAGATAGAGGTTTTTAGGAATAGTTTTTTTCTAGTAGTGTTTCATCAGTTCATGGACGTTTTCCCGAATAATTCATCAGGTTACCTCCTTTAAGAGAAGTGGAGTTTACGATTGATCACCTTCTGAGGAATAGTCCTATTTCACTTCCGTCTTACCGGATGGCACCTACAGAATTGAGGGAGTTGAAGGTCCAGTTGGAGGAGTTAGAATGTAAAGGCTTTATTCAGCCTAGCACATCTCCGTGGGCAGCACTGGTGTTGTCTGTGAAAAAGGCAGATGGAAATTTGAGGCTCTGTGTTGATTATCATAGACATAACAAAGTGATGATAAAGAAAAGATATCTTGTTCCACAAATTGATGTCATATTTGACCAGTTGAAAGGAGCCTAGTGGTTCTCCAAGATTGACCTCCTATCGGGATATCATCAATTGCGGGTGTAGAATAACGATAGTCCTAAAACAACTTTCAGAAGTCGATATGGCCATTATGAATATGTGGTTATGCCCTTTGGTCTAAAAAATGCACCAGCAGTGTTCATGGAATTGATGAATCAGATATTTCAGAGATATCTGGATTCATTTGTGGTGGTGTTTTTGGATGATATTCTCATGTATTCAAAGGCAAGGGAGGAGCATGAACAACACTTGTCGATAGTGCTATGGATCTTGAGAGATCATCAGTTGTTTTCCAAATTGTGAAAATGTGACTTTTGGATACAGGAAGGTTTTTTTCGTGGCAATGTGATTTCTAAAAAGGTGTTTCAGTAGATCCAGAAATGATTGAGGTGGTTATCTAGTGGTAACCACCAAAGAATGTGTTTGAGGGACGGAGTTTCCTTGATCTATCTGGGTATTATCACTACTTTATTCGTGATTTTTGATGTCTATCTTCACCAATGAGAGTGTTGAAAAGAAAGAATGTTCCATTCCAGGGGAACGTGCAGTGTAAGTAGTGTTTCGAAGAGCTGAAAAGTTTCCTTACATCAACACCAATTTTGGTTTTTTCCAGAACCAGTAAAAGGGTATGTGGTGTATTGAGATGCATCAGTATCAGGTTTGGGGTTTGTTCTCATGAAAGGGGATCATGTGGTCGTTTATGGCTCATGGAAGTTGAGGGTGCATGAGAAGAACTACCCAAATCATGATTTGGAGTTGGCGGCAGTGGTCTATGCTTTGAAAATGTTGTGCCATTATATATTCAGTGAAAAATTCACGGTCTACATGGATCGTAAGAGTTTGAAGCACATTTTCTCACAAAGGGATCTAAACTTTATGCAAAGGAGATGGGTGGAATATCTCTAAGTGTTTGATTTTGACATAATGTACACACCGGGTAAGGGAAATTTGGTGGCAGATGCATTAAGTAGGAAATCATATGCTCAGGTGGGGAAGCAGGCATCAGACTAGTGGCAGTTGATGTCAGTGATAGCTAACATGTGGCTAGAAGGTGAGGACGAAGGAAATAAAGTGGTCTTATTTTCGATTTCATTGATTCCTGACATGGAAGGCATGGTTAAAGAGTCACAGATGTCTGATTCGGAGTGTGAGACCATGAGGTCGAAAATCAATGGTGGGGAGACCATTGAGGGTTGGGAGCTGAATAAAGAATCAGTTTTGTGTTTTCGGAAATGGATAGTGGTTACAGTGGCTTTTCAAGAGGATCTTCTCAGGGCGTTCCATCATTCCAAGTGGGATGTTCACCAAGGAATTCAGAAGATGTATAAGGCATGGAAAGCGCAGTTCTGGTGGGCAGGAATGAAAAGAAGAGTTGCTAAGTTCGTTTCACGATGTTTCACTTGCCAGTAGTTCAAGGCAGAGCACCAGAGGCCAGTAGGAATGTTGTTGTCTTTAGCTATCCTTGTTTGGAAGTGGGAGCAGATAGCGATGGATTTTGTCATAGGTCTCACAAGAACGGTTAGAAAACATGATGCCATTTGGGTGAAAGTGGATCCGTAAATAATGTCTACCCATTTCATTAAAATTCATGAATCTCATACATTGGAGGATATGTCCAAAATATATGTCTAGGAGGTGGTAAAGAGGCATGGGGTTCCAATTTCGATCGTATCAGATAGTGATCCTTGGTTTACATCCCATTTTAGGAAATCATTTCAGAAATCCCTTGGAACAAAGTTGACCATGAGTATGGTATATCACCCTCAGACGGATGGCTAATCCAAGAGGATAATAAAAACCTTGGAAGACATGTTTTGGGCTTGTGTGATGGATTTTGGTGGCTCTTGGGAGGAGAACCTATCCTTGGTTGAATTCTCGTATAATAATATTTATCAATCATCCATACTGATGGCTCCATTTGAATCATTGTATGGGTGTTCTTGTCATTCTCAACTATGTTGGGTGGAAACAGGTGAGTCTTCGATGGCTGTACCGAGTCTTGTCCAAGAGACTACAAAAATGATCAAGTTGATCAGGAAGAGGATGGAGATGGCTCAGAGTCGACAAAAATCATATGCGGATCATCGTCGATGACTATTTTCATTTGAGGTGAGTGATCATTTTTTCTTATGGATTTCTCCTTGGTTGGGACATCGTCGGTTTGGGAAACAAGGAAAGTTATCAAAGAGGTAATTGGACCTTTTGAGATTTCAAAGAAGGTTGGTGAGGTGGCTTATCGGTTGGATTTTCCACCTAGGTTCAGGGCGGTACAAAATGTATTTCATGTGTTTCAGCTGAAAAAGTACCAGCCAGATTCGGGTAATGTTATTCGATGGGATTATGTTGAGCTGGAGCGAGATGCTTCGTTGGTGCATGTGCTAGTGCGGGTTGTGGATAGGCAAGATAAAGACTTTCATGGTAAAAGCATCAGTCTAGTTATGGTTTTTTGGTAACATGGACAGATCCAAGAAGAAACATGGTAACGAGAGAATGAAATGGCCGAGTAGTGGCCCGAGCTCTTTGGGAAAAGGGCGGGTGCACTACTTTCCAAGGACGAAAAGTCCAATGGTGGGGAGAATATTGTACCCATGGTTTGAGGAATGTAGACTTTGTTTATGTTTTTATGAGTTTTCAGGCATGGGATGAGTTAAGAAATGGTAGGGAGATTTTGGAATGTTTTTGGATGAGTTTGGAGGCTTTCAGAGGGGCACACAATTTGAGCACAGTTAGTGGAAACCGTGCGGATGCTCCAGGAAACTGTGCAGGGAGTGGTAGTAGGCTACACACGGCCAGCGCACAGTTTTCCAAACTATGCGAGTAAACTGTGTGGGAACCTACTCTCAAGGTAGTGGCGTGCGCACTGTTACTGATCGACTTTCCAAACCGTGCAGGCTAACCGTGCGGCCACTTAATGTTGGGGTTTTTCAGTCCGGGTACCCTCAGGCTTGACCTAAAACACTCTCACTTCCTCCCATCTGAGCCTCACCAGGGATTTTTGGTTCTCAGGGGATAGAAGGGCTCTAACACTCTTTTTGGAAGGGTTTTGAAGAGGATTCAATAGGGTTTGAAGATGATTTCTCCTGGGTAAGTCTGCTCTCATGGTTCTTTTGTGTTTTCCTCTAGTTCTTCTCTTCCCTCCTTTTTGGTTTTCTAGATCCACACTTGTTGTGTGTAGATCTAGGGGTTTTTTTTGCCTAAGATGCTAACATTTGGGCCTGTTGATATTAGGAAAGGGTTTCTAAGGATGTTTCAAGGATGTTCTCTACCAGATTGGGGTGCGTTTGGGCGAAAGGTCGATTTCACCAAACCCTAAGAGGTAGGTGACTTCTCTCTCGACTCCACTTGGTGGAATTGTGTGTGCCTTTACAATTAAATTTTTTGTTTGAAATATAATTGGTAAATCAAGTGGAAAATTTGTTGGAAAATGTATGGGTGAAGAAATTGGAGGTTTTTGGCATGAAATTGGTATTTTTGGGTGAAAATGGATTTGTTGGGAATGGTTTGAATTGGATGATTTAAAAATTTTGATTTAAAAATGACAATGAACATTAGCATAACAATGGCATGTTATGGTGTTGAAATAATGTGTGATCTTGTGTGTCTTGTGCTTGTGTGGATATGGATGGGATGTTGTGTTGGAATGGGTTGTGATGTTGTGGAGTGGTCGAGAATATGCCAGAATAATCCGGGAGATGGATGGATAATGGTTGGAAGGGCCACCATCAAGGCATGTGGCCGAGAAAGTACCACTTGTCGGGTTGTGAAGGGGATGGCCGAGAAAGTACCCCCGTTGTTGGTTGATTTCTTGATTATGTGATGTTATAGATGGGGCTTGTGAGTGAAATGTGAACCTGGTAACCGGCTTGTGGCTTGATTGTTGTGGCTTTCCCTTATGTGGCATGTTTGGATTTTGTAATAAGTTTGAAAATTGGATTGTTTTATATAAAATGTTTTATATAAATGTGCTAACGGTTTATCCTAGTGGTGTGTGTATGGAAGTCATTTGGGGAAAACCTACAGATTTTTAGTACTCACCTCCTACTTTGGCACTGTGGTGTCATTGCAGATGTCTTGTACAGTGACGTGGGCAAAGGTAAGGCATATCCCTCCTTTAGTGGAGCATTGTGATGTCATGGGGGAGCCTGGAGCTTGGATCATGATGTGGTGCTGTGGTGGTGTCATGGCTTGTTGGTGTTTGAATATTTGGTTTCCGCTTGGTACTATGATGTGTTGTGGACATGTCTAGTTGTGTTGGGTTTGGTTTGCATTGCGGAACAACTTGGTTGTTAGTGGATGGTTTGGTTGGGTTTGTTGACATGCATCACATAGTTTGTGGATTGTTTGGTTGGTTTTGCCTTAAGGGAAAATCGTTCCCCAATCTGTTCTCCGACCCGTCGGCATTTATTAATATAAATTAATTAGATGTTTCATATTTAATTTTATATTATGAATATTATTTGATTTTTATGAAAAAAATGTAAATGAATTATTTTTATCCAAATTTGGTTTCCAATAATTATATTATTTAATTTAAATTATTTTTTCATCAAATTATAGTATTCCAATCTGAAATAATTAATTCCATTTTTCAATATTGAATATCAAAATAATCTAATGATGATTTTTTATACTTTTCTTGAAAAAATAATATTATAATGGATAGAGATAAATATTATTATTTATTGAGAACTATATTTTCTATGAATGTAATTAAAGACTCATATTATATTTTAGATTAGATTTAAAATGTATCATGTACATTTTTACTCTAAATAATCTTATTATAATCCTTAGAAATAATTTCATAATTTTATTAGTAATAAAAAACATTTCCTTAAGTAAATGTTATTTTCATGAAAAACAACTTCTTGTCACATTAACCAAGAACTTTTTAAATTTAAATAAACCCAATTTTGTTAATTGAATTTTGAGATATTTATTCTGTATTTTTAATTAGGTTATACATTTTTAAATATATCCCATTGATTATAGTTCATTTTGAATTTATATAGAAGTATGTTTATGTAACCATGGTATGGGAAAATCTGGTAATTAGAGTTAAATATAATTTTTATAAGGGCTGAAAATGATCCAAAAACAAGAATTTATTACATTGGATGAGTCTATTTCATCCACAATAATAATATATTCAAATATTTGAACATTTTACTAATTAAATGTGAACATTACTTTTATCCCATTTTCATAAGGGATAATGTAAAAATTATCACCCTTTTTATTTTAATATATATAATTTTTTGATATAGGGATAAAAACATATGTTTAGTTATAAATATTAATTTTAATAAAAATTAATTTTTTATCTTTCATATTTATTTTGAATTTTTTAATGATATAATTACCCATAATTATTAATAAACATAGAAAATGTATTTATCAAATTAATAAAAACTGAAATTAATGATGTTGAAAATATAAAATTTAATAAAATTTAAATAAAATATTTTGTTACTCGAGTTTTTAAGGTATATATGTCAATATATTTGTGTTTCCAATCAATATTTTATATTTACATGTCAATAACGTTTCTTAATGTCTAATGTAATATATAGTCCCAAAATAGATATAATTGATATTTTGTAATAAATAATATTTTAATAAATAATTTAAAATTCATAATAAATATATCATTATCCATGATATTGGGTTATAATTTAAAATTCCAACTATTTTATATTTATGGAACAATTCTTATTCTTAATAATATTTCTAAACCATAATGAGTAAAAACCTTATTATATTGGAAATTGTCACAAAGGTGATACAAAGGTAGAAACAAAATGATAATGGTAAAAACTTTATAAACATGTCCATATGATATATTTTTTGATATAATATATACTAATAGTCATCATTGATTCAAATTATATAAATTTGGTTCCATTTTTCCATTATAAATAATTTATATTAATTTAGTTCATTAATAAATTCAAATAATTCCACATCCCACTTTTATAAGAGGGAAAAAATTATCTGATTTGATTCACACATAAAAAATCAACAACTTTAGAAAATCCATACCAAAATCACATAAATAAATTCCACCATGTCCTAGATTCCATGTTTTTATTCGAAACCATCATAGTATATCTTTAGGTGTAAACATTAAGTGGTTGTCCAAAAATAGGCATAGTTGTTAACCATGGGTTTCCATTATATTTATATTTTTTCATACATTAAGCCTTATTCTGACATAATGAAATCCAAAAAATATGTCAATTTAGAATAATTATATTTTTTAATAAATTCAAAACCAATATCACTATCATTTTCCATCAAAAGGGAAACAAATACTCCATTAATGCGTACATATGACTATCTGCTCAAGAACCGATGTAATTCATTTTCTGTCAATGCCTCTCATAAATTATTACAATAATGAATTTAATATATATAAAGGACTATAATTAAATATAAATTATTAATAAAAGATAATATGACATATTATTTCTTAAAATTCCCTAATTTATGAATTGATTACGTCGTTCATGTGTATGTGTAGACTAAAAACACCATGAAGTGATGTGATACATTTTCCATCAACAAATAAAATGGAGTGTATATGAAAATATATTTCATAAAATAATATTATACATATGATATATTTAAAATTTTGGAAATGAAAAATAATAAAGACCATTATTCTGTAATTAATTTTTAGAAATTGAAATGTTACTCATGCGTACGTAAAACCAATAATCTCTAAGATTATTTCGTAGTTTATTATTCATTTAAATCATTCTTAATTATTATTTAATTTTTAATAGATATATAAGAATGAAAATAATGAAATCAATATTATTATAGAGATGGTGAAAGAATGAAAACATATAAAATATTGAACTTACTAAGGTTATATTGGACATTGGATATGAATCTAATCAGAAAATCCAATGTGAAATTAATTTATTGTGTAATTGAATAGAAAATGGTAGAAGGGAAAATTAACATTAAATTTATTCTTAATAATGTAAATAATTAACTTAATATTATTAATCAAGAATATATAGAATGTACAAGATGGGTTGTACGTGCAGTGATAGAAACACTAATACAGAAACCTTGTCTTCACTATTTTAATGATTTATTTTCAAAATCATTTCTCTAACATGACCATATTAACAAAAAATATTACAAGACATTTTTATAAATTATACTAGAAAATTTATTTCTCTGTTACCATTATTTCAGTTTTTTTCAAAATTAAAAATTATATATATATTTTATTAATTTTTTATTTAAAAATATCAAATGAATTATTTATATACAAATATATTTCACGTATTTAGTTTTGATATATCATATAAATTATTATTATTTTATTTATTTATAAGAATCAATGTTTTTTTCAAACAAAATTTCTCAATTTCATTGTAATTATAACATATGTTGAAAACATTTTTGTTGATGAAAAATGATATATCATGATCCAATATTTTTTTCTTATTAGCGAAAATAAATTTTTTAAGATGGAAACATCGTTGTATTATGATTATGTTGTGGTTCCAATGAATTATTTATGATGATGGGTGGATCCATTATAAGATGAATATTTGAGGTTTTTTTATAATCCACATACATTTGATTACACGATAATGAATGAATGGGTTAGACCATTATAGCTATCATATGAATTGGGTAATGTGACCGAGTAAAGAAATTTTATTTCTCTTATGAGATAATTAGAATGTACCACAATGTTTATTCCAATTGTAATAGTGATTGTTATAGTGATATGAATATAATTCCACATATCTATATGATTTATCTATTATTTTTTTATACAAATGTTATGATTTAAAAAAGTCAATTATTAATCTTTTTTTAAAAGAATGTATATTATATTTCATAATGGTGAAATTTATATCCTTCTAAATGAATTTTTTTTGGATAAAAAATTATGAGTTTTATATTTTACTTTATTAATTATATAGTTTGTTTTAAGTTATTGTTTACAAGATAAGATGAGTTTATGTGTAATTTGTTTATTTATAGATAAATTTTTATTTTAAAAAAGTGAAACTTTATAATTATTCATGGACTCACATGTTTTTTTCATTTTCAATGACTCTTACTAGACATTTTAAATCATATGATTTTTTATAAAAAACAATAGTATTATAAGGATGAGTAGAGAAATGGATGAGTTAATTATCTAAATTTATAAAATATTTCATGAAACATAAATAATTTATTTAATGAATGTTTTTTTGTCGAAAAAATAGATACTAGGTTGAAGTGCACACTTTGTGATGTATTATTTTTTTTATAAGGGCGATAACATATTATAATAAAACACTATCACTAACTGATGAATAGGACTACAAAAAATTATTTCTTATAGAAATGAACATGAATTGTATAAAAATGATATTTTAAGTGAAGAACATTTTGGTCAATAACATACTCGACAAACTACACCGAGGTTAAGAAACCATTTAATTATATAATCGTAATAACAAAGTAATTAAATTGGTGGGTATGAATTGAATTTTCTTACCCAGTTTATATATATATCCCCAAATAAATATACAATTATTGTTAAATTCCTAAAAAATAATCAATCAATTTTTAGAAAAGTAATTTTATTTATTAAAACTATGTTTTATTTGTAAATGCTTTTTTTGAGTTAACATTGTAAATAATTTATATTTATATTTGAAATTATATTTTTTAAATTTAATTTAAATTTTTAAATAATTAATAAATGAAAATTAACATAATTTAAAATTACGTGCATTTTTAGAGTATATTTATTTTTAGATAATTGTTAAAAAAACAATTTTTTTTGTAAAAGTTCAATTTATTTTGATTAAAATAAGTTATCTAGAAATCACATATTGTTTTGAATATTTATTAAATTTTTATAATTATTTTTTAGTTATATTTGATTCAATTAAGTAATTTTTAATCAACATTATATCTTATTTTTTGAAATATTTATTTTGGGACATAATAATTGGATTTTTCTCAAAACATATTAAAAGTGAATACTTTTTTTCTATTTTAATTAATTAAAACAACCTATGGTGAGGAATTTTATAGTTAAATGTATATATTATAATATATAATTATATATATCAATTCACAAGATTATGATTTCTAGTCATTTAGAAAATTTAAAATGAACATTTTTAATGAGAATACCCTTCTTGAAAAAACACATTTTCATCACATCTGCGGGGCTAGTTTTAATTTTGATTATTAAATTATTTGTGAAAAATTTGAATGAAATTGTATCCATATTTTTAAATTTAATTATTTTTATTATAATAATATTCATACTTTATATTTGTTTATAATGAACATTGAAAATATAAAAAATCTTTTATGGTGGTCACATAAAAATTGATTTACATTGGTTAAACTAAAAATATAGTTGTTCAAATGACATAAATAAAAGAATAAAATATATTTAATGGAAATATTTATAACATAAAATATTTAATTATGAGTAATGGTCCATTTTTATCAATGTTTACAGTTATAAACATTGGTACCCATTTTTATTTTCATAAATTTTAACTATGCCACCCATCACACATATAAGTGAATGCAACATATCCTCTACAATTCACACCATTAAAGACATTTTAATCACGATTTACCTACCCAAATACCTTCCTTAATTCCCATCTTAGAAATAGGGTCACCAATTTTTTTCATAAATCTATCATAATAAGGCATCATTTCTAATCGAGGGAGGTTATACAAATAAGATGTATCATGTTTAACCGAGGATATTTATAGTATATATTCCCCTTCCTCTATAGAGTATTGTTCAATTATGAATATATAATAAATCAATTATCTCCCATATAATTATATTTTATATTTTTAATTTTATATCCTAAATCTATTTTCTACTTCGAAAAATAGGGAACACAATATTCATTCATTTGTATGTTGGGCTACCTCCTCAAAATCTGATGTGATTCTTTATTCAGTATCACCTCTAAAATTTTTATTTATTATTTATTTAATATATATATATATATATATATAATATTTTAACATAATTACAATTCACTAATTATTATGTCACATAGATATTCTTCATTTTAATTCAACGGGGGATTTAATAACATTGACTGTGTGCATGGTGGTCTACTGTCTCATGAAGCGATGCGACATGTTTTCTCTAATGTTTTACATGGAATGTAATAATGATATATTAAATTAATATATTTAATATATATGACATAATTTTGATACAAATTTCATATTTATCATAATAAAAATATAACATATCATTTTGATAACTAACATTCCACTCACTGAAAAACGACAACATCATTTATGTGTATGTGTTGACTAACACCTCCATGATTGTTGTGATTATTTTTGATGACCAAATAATAAGGATGAAATATATATATATATATATTTTATGAAATAATATGGTATTTAATATATTATATTCATTCTATAATGATAAAAAATGCGTAACTCATTTCCACATTGAATGATAAAATAATGGAAATGTTTTTTATTCTTACGTAAAACCTGCCATCTATATGATTGTATCATAATAAATTCTACATAACCTTATTTCATGATTTGGTATGAAAGTGTAAATAATATATTTTTTATCTTAATCAGGATTACTATTCGAGATAATACGAAATGATGGCCTCTTTGACGATGCCCAACATATCAGATCCATTATGAAAATATTGACCAAACATCCTCAAAACACTAGACATGGAATTAACTAAAAAAATATTTGAATATGATTTTATAAAAAAGAAAATAAATTTTTTAACTGTATGTTATTAAACCTTGAAAAGGATATGAAATAATAATATAATTAATTTGAACATTTTATACATGAGATAAATGAAAAAAGGGATAGTCTAAACTTGAGGTAAGGGACATCGTCTCAATTTCCCCTTCATTTCGGTATATTTTAATGTCATTCAAATATTTAATTTTATATAGTTTAAATAATCCCCTATTTAATATTATATCTTGATTAATTTATAGATAATGGTATTTTTATGGTTCGATATTAATTATACCATCCAACGGTATTTTTCTATAATATTTTATAGTGGTGAAGTGTTTCCTAACTCAATTTCCATTCATTTAGTTATAACTCATCTTTATTTACTCAATTATTAAAATATTATGTGTGAATTTATATCTAAACATAGGTCATGTTAATTATCTAAAAATACTTTAAGTTGGGAGTTATTGGTGGTATTATCCATTAGATTTAACTAGGATACCGTTTTCATTTACTTGGATTTAAAATAGGTTGTGAATATGATGTTCCATAATAACATCATGTTTTCATTTTACTTTTTACGAGTTATCAATTTTTCATTCATCATGATTGAAGTCAAATGGATTTGGATTATTTATTTTGATAACTATTGAATCTGAAAATGCGTTATGACATGTTTTTATGTCTGATGACCAATATATTGATTTTTATAAAAAATCTTATGTTATGCGAATGTTTTTTTATTTCTTAATACCCTTAATCTATTCTTATTCTCATTAATTATAATAAATTAATGATTCTTATGTTTAACCTAATTGATCACTTGATCTCACCCTTGTAATTTTTTTATATAGATTATAAAGAACATTATGAAATCTTTTGTTTATAGAAATCATTTTAATGTGATGATGTTTGTGAGTTATTTTGAATACATAAAATGGACAATGAAATTATTGTAATATTGTAAAAAATAATCCCTCAAATCCTTAGGAATTGTTTTTTAGGGTTTTTTATATTTACCAAAAACAATTAATCCAAATGGTCTTTGTGTATGTATGTGTTGTAAAATTTTATTTTATTGCTATATTATTTGGGTGGAAAACATTGGTCACATTGTTCTATATAAATTATATCAATTTAATGATTATGTTTTTGGATCGCAATAAGAAAGTGTGGGTTCAGAGATTTTATAGTCTGTTTTAGAGTAGTATTTAAATAAATTTTGAGGTTATTAGGTTTTCAAGTTTAGTTATATTAAGAGTTATAGATTTAATCATAGGTTTATATGTTTAATGTTAATCATAAGATCAATGTCCTGGACAACCATTTTAGGATTCATGTAATTAAATTCTTAGTTGATTGAAGAATGTTTGGGAGATGTTTTATTGGGTTAGGGTATATATAACCACCTACGTTCAACATGGGTTGTTTTCTAAAGAGATAATATCATTCTTCAAGATTAAAGATGTTGATATTATTTGTATTTAATATTATCCTTGATCATTATTTTTCATATTATAGATGTTCAACATATATTTTGAAAAAATATATTGAAATAATTTTAGGAAAATCAACAATGAATGGTTTGGTGAAAAACTGACGCATCTGCAATGACCACAAATCTCGAACCCACAATATAAGATAGACCAGATTTATTAGACTACCACAACATTATTTGATGTCATAGTTAGCATTTTATATTTTTTTACTTAAATTAATATAAATATAATGATTATGTATACTTTCAAAACATATGTTTTATATTAGTATAACAATGGTATTGAAAGGTGATTTGATTATTTTGTGACTAGTGCAATTTAAAAAAATGAATTTTATATTCCCATAAATGAAGGATGAATGATTTCAGATAACCATTAAAGATATACACTCTTTAATTATGAGTTTATTATAGGATAATGTATATTTATTTGTGGAATGATTTATTTTAAACATTGGGTATTACTGTAAATCATTAGAGATTATTGTATTATTCCAAAATATGAATATTTATTCCCTTTTGTAAGCATCATAAATTATACTAATCATATTGGTTTTAGTTATATATAATGAAAGGTGTAATAGCTCCATTTTCCATTTTATGGTTATATGTTCCTTTAAATGTTTATTTTAGTGTTTCAATCATGAAAAATTGATCTTAAATACTCATCATTATGTTAAAATTATCTTATTATTATTATTGAAATTGTATAAAGAATTTAATTAAACTATTAAAGTAAGAATATTTCTATATTTTCTTATTCAATGTGGTAATAGAGTTACTCAACATATGGAAAATGGATATTGAAATGAAAAGGTTATCCTCTTACCTTCTTATATTATGAATCATTGGTCTTTTAACTAAAATACAATTATTTTTTTAGGTCCTTAATATTCCATCAATGTTGAATTTTTGTATGATAAATGATCTCTGTTACTATCCATTATTATATACTATTTTCTTCCATGTCAATATATTCACTTCCCAAAAATGTTCTCCTATTTGAATCCAAAAATCTTTTAATGTAGATAACATTCAAAATATCATTTCTCTCTTATCAAGAGAAAATTTTATTTTCCCATGTAATGATATAGGACATAAATAAGGTATAATAAAATTTTGAAAACATAGATAATAATGATAAATTTTAAATAATGTGGACACAATTTATTAACTGGTGATAATGTAACACTGGGATATTTAAAAAGAGTGACATTATGTTCAATAGTGTATTTAACACACTACACTAATCTATACAACCCTAAAAATATATGAGCCTTATAACCAAGACATTATATTGGTATATATGTATAGTATTAACTAAAATATTAAAGCTAAATATATAAATTTCCTAAAAAATATAATGTCATTGATAAATTTTGACTAAATAATCAATCAATATTTTGTTAAAGTTATTTTATTATTCAAAACAATATTCATCATAAATAACAATTCTTGTTTTGTGAGATAATATTATAATTTATGTCTATAAATTATATATTTTTTCAAATTAATAATAATATTTGAAATCTACATTTCATAATTAACATATGATTAAATATTGGTATTTTATAGTAAATATTGATTATATAGTGAATTTTGAGAAGACCATTTTTTATAAAAATTTCATTTATTTTCAGTAAATTATGTAATTTAATTGTCCAATTATTTTAATAATATTAAATAATGATACATAAAAACTATTATTTTTTATTTTATCCTCTTAATTACTTTTAAATCAACTTTATATTATATTTTAGTATAAGATTATTTTTGTGTTTAAAAATGGGTTTGGTCTGAAAACTGTTTTAAAATGCTAAATATTTTTATATTTTAGATAAATAAAAACCCATAATGAAGAACAATTTAAATGAAATTATATATATATTATCAACATATACTATCTTAAATTCATAAAATTCTGATAACTAGTTATAGATTGAATATAAAATCATTATTTTCTTGAAAAGTATAATTCCTCAAAAAAATCATTTTCATCACGTTAGAAAAATTATTTATAAATTAAACACATCCAAATAAATTAGTTGAATTTGTAAGAATAAATATAATTATAATAATAAATCTGATCAAATAATTACAAATAAAATATTTAAAACGTACTGTGAAAAAATAAAAATCTTTTCCTTAATTAAGGTCAAAATGAATTTAATAGGGTATAAGCGAAAAATATATCGGTTAAAATGACATAAAAACATAACTAAAATATATTTTCTTGAAATATTTAGACATTATAATGTCTATGTATCAATAATTTTATATTTTGGATCTTGTTGGCTTTTGAAAAACATGGGTACACATTTATCTTTCCAAAAATTACTATTGTTCCACTCACATCACTTATAAAAAGGCAACCCACTCCACTTCACTTCACAAAATAAAATCTTTTTTTATATTCAAATCCTATACCATATAAAATATTTAATTCATATAGTATCATTTTAATTATCATAGACAAATATACATAAAATATGGAGGTGAATTTTAGTTTAAAAAAACTTTAAAATAATTACCACTGATGCCTCTTAAAGTAAATGTATCATACTCAGACTCAGTCAAATTATCAGAGTAACTAAATTGGAAGCATACAACATGAAATTATATCATATTAAATGAATCAAAATGACAATGTATCTGATTTATATCTAATTAGTTTTATTATAATAATAGTTATACTAATAAAATAAAAAATATGGAATGTGGAATATAGTGAATCACATTCTATTACAAGCATAATGGAAAAGAAACTCGGAAAAAATAAGAAATACAATAGATAACAATTTTAAGAGGGAATTACAAGTCATATTTAAAATATTTACCTCTTTTAACCTTATGAGTAATGTAGTCAATAACCATGAGTAATGGTATCCACATTTTTATACTTAGTATCATGTATATCATTACATTCATAGAAATACCTCGATACAATGATTGGAAGAATACTATCTTTTTACCTGTAGATTCCATCGATATGACAAGAAAATTAAGTCCTCTTATGACTGGAATCCCATGATATGATGGATCATAAGCACTATATACCTATACACATAATCCCTCAGTAGATACAATGATCAAACCTGATTTTAAAATAAAATGTCTGTTTGGAAACCTCCCTCAAATGGATTTCTAAGAATAACCAATTATATAAATAAATAATAAGAAAATGAACAGGTGGTTAATGGTTTGGAATATTCATTTACCAAGAGTTATGAATGAAATATACCAGATCCGACATCTTCAAACGACCTTATACTAATAGAAAATGATTCCAAGGATTGTATATATTAGAGTATTTCAAGAAACTAGGGAAACTAGATCATTTTATCTCATAATTCTCTCGAATAAATATTTGTTTGACATCATTTTGGTTTAACACCATTATATTTTTAATTAGTTTACTTATGAAAAAATACATCTACTCTTTTCAAATTATAATCATTAGTTAGTCTATTGACTTTTCTTATCCATTGTCATTGTGTTAATCAATATCAGAGTCAGTCTGATAGATTTGGTTCTTGTATCCATTTGATGGTCATGAATCTTATTTGTACAATATTCATGAAAAATACCTGAATTATGGTCTATTCGGTAATTGTATGAATACTCAATGTAAGTCCCCATATTTAAAAATTTCATAATCTTGAATTAAGTTAATAATTCAGATTTAGGATATTTTCAGGTTTAGAGTTTGAGATAATTATGCCATTACTACTACATTACATCTCAAAAGTTACAAAGTAGACACTTCTACTCTATTTCCATTTTTTCATAAAATAAAATCTCTTAAAAAATGAAATATGTCTACTACCATGTTGTAGACAGAAAGGCATTTCCATCAGCCATCCTTGACACAATTCATCATATGTCTTGTGAAAAACATTACAATAACTTGGGATGAGCATAAAAATCTCAATAAAGGATACACAAAGAAGGAAATAGTTAGTTTTTTCAAACAAAAATTAAACCATTAACACTTTATCATAAGTAATAAATTTCACCTTTATGATGTATTAAATAGTCTTTACTAAATAAAAGATCATTTTTTACTATTTTGTAACTAAAATATCTCTATAAAAACCCTAAAAAGCACACATAATATATGTATGTAACTTTGGACAAAAACATATTTAAATGGAATAACCTTACGGTCGACTATCACACGTATCACTAAATGGAAGTCAAATGGACAAATTCCATACCCAATGCATTAGTGGTTATAATGAAACCACCCATCCCAGTTTATCATGACACCACCCAATATTTGGTTTATCACATAACCACCCATAAAATGACTATGTACCAATATAAAATCACAAAACATAAAATAATGCAAATATAAAAATTTCACTAATAACATTTTATTTTCAATCACAAGAAATTATTTCAAGATATTGAAAAAATTAATCCATTTCAAAAACCATTTTCAATACCAAAACAACCAAAAACTAATTAATGGATTTATTTTCCTTTTAAAATCATTAAGGCTTACAGAGGAAGCGAACTCACGATTACGGCGGCAGAGAGGTCATTCTCGCTGAAAACATTAAAAATATTCCTTTTGTCATTTAGTAAAATGTTTTATAAAAAAAATATTCCTTCTCAATGAAAATAATAGTAAAAGGGATTTCTTATATACCGTATAAATGAATGTGGTGTATATTATCCAAACAGTCCACATTTAATGGAGATTGAGACGAAGTCCCTTACCTCGTGTCCAACTTTACTTGTTCCTTATTTACTTTCTTGAATAATAAAAATAACCTAATTCATACTTTCCTAAGAACCTTGTTCATGTTTATCATTCCTTTTATATCACTTATTACCTATCCATAACAATTAGTTAATTATATGAGTTCATATCGGACATTTTGTTGATATTCAAAACTTGAGTTGAAAATGAATTTGTTATAATTATAAATTGTCCATTCGGTTGAAATTCCATTATCTCTATAATGATATTAGTGATTTATATATCATATATATCATTTATATCCTATATATATGTATTTTGAATAGTCTATATCATTTGAAAAAATGAAAAAGAAATTCACCTATCATGGAGTCGGTAAGCAGTACGTACGCATTAACACTACTTATATTTCATTTTTTTAAAAGAAATGAAAACCAAATGATAAATAGATATATTATTATTAAAGTAAAATAATCATATTTTATATACGTTACGTATGTTCATTAACACCATCCTTTATATGTTCCATGTATGGTACGAACAAGTCATATCACTTTGAGGGGGCAGTAGCTAGCACTTTCCCAAATGAAATTATTGTATTTATGCATTATGTAAACCACAAATGTATGATATAAATGAAAAATATAAAATAATATAGAAAATTTAAATATAATAAATATCATATAGTTCTTTCCTAATGGACACCAAGATAGGAGGTAGGAGATAATTAAACAATCATCATTTTGTGAGGTTGGAGTTTTTCGTACACAGAAATATTATGTTAGTAACCATTATATGGAGGTGTGTATATGTGTAGTTAGAATAATTCTCATAAAAACGTAGTATATTTAGGATACTGTTGTTGTTATTTAAAAAATGAATAAAATGATCATGTGGAGTGAATAAGTAAAATAAAATAAGAGAACATGAGGGAAGATGTTACCTTTAAATTGGGTAACTCCATTTGGTTTGAACCAAAAGTCTATCTTGAAGTGCTTTATGTCCAAGGTAAAGCTTTTTGGAGGAATATAAGGATATTTATATATTATTTGAGTAATGTTTGGATATTTCAAGGGGGATTTAGAGGTGTTAGTAAGGGTTAGAGTTGATTGATTTTTATAAGGGGGAGGAGGGGCTCATTAGTAAAGTCCAAAAAGATTATTTTTTTTATATAATAATTTTTGGATTCAAAAGTTCCAAAAATTGTTTAATTAGAATTTAGGATGTATATAGGTGCATATAAAATCATCAGATAAGAATTGTTCATGTTTTGGATAATTTTTAATCCTTATCATTTTTATTTAACCATATGTTAAATTCTTTAACTTAACAATGTTCTCTTATATATTCACACTATATGGTAAATATATTTATCATAAAATGACAATAGAACAAAAAGTGGTTAATTAATGTAATTATAAACTGTATCAAAGTAATTTTGTCGAATTTTAGATGTTTAGAATTATAATATCATTTAATAAAATATTTATTGATTTAAAAACTCATTTATGTAAATTTAAATACTATTAATATCAAGACTTTTAAAAAATCTATAACAACTTGATTAACTCGAAAAACATAAAATAATTCAAAGATAAAAAGTCATACACATTCCTAAAATTCATCTATGGAATACAAAGTATAAAAATAAATTTAATTTAACATTTATAATCTCAACTATTTAAAAATTTTATTCATGAGGTAATAATCACATCATCAGTGTGTCATAAATAAATTTATTTATTTGATGTCTAAAAATTATAAATAAATTTCCATGATTTTGGCATGATTTTTATGTTTAAAATGAATATTTATAGTTTAATGGATTACTTGTATAACCCCATATAAAATTTCATTTACTAAAAGATATATGTTTATGTTAGTTATGTCTTTACTTTAAGTTAAAAAATATGAAGTTTCATTATCACTCCCATGTGGCTCCATAGAGCCCCAAAATCGACCCAACGATGACCATAGTCAGAAGTTTATCAAACAATAGGAATTGGACACATGTTAGGGTAAGTTAATATTATTATTATAATATTTGATTACCTTTATTTACTAGATTTACCTTTTAACAATGGAAAACAAAATATTTACTGAAGTAAATATTCATAATGTATATAAAACATACATATTTAAACAATTTGAACCACCTTATTCAATATATGGAATACATTTTTCCAAATTCAAAACACAGAAGGGGATGAAATTAATTTAAAATTAATTCCAATTGTCAAAATATAAAGTGTGTTTTTATGAAATAATAACTATCAAAATATTGACACTTGTTTATGTCTAATTTCAATGTGAAATTAGATCCAATGACCAAAATTGGATTAAATTGTAAAAATATAATCTAATTACACTTTAAAACCCCTTAAATTTATATTCTTACCATATAAATAAATTATATTAAAAGGTAGTTTTGAATTAAAAGAGAGTATTTTTCACTATTCATTATGAAATGAAGTTTATAAAAAAATTTAAAATATTTTACCCAAAGTTAATTTTGATGTCCTGGTTCTAAAGAAGAAATTTATTATGTTAAATAGAACATATTAAAGTAAAAAAATAGATTTAAAATGGGTTCTCCATAAAAAGGTGGTAAATCAACCTTTTAATGAGTATTAGAGTATTTATGCTCAAAAATTGGACTCACACACATTTTAGGCCTATAACATTTATTAGATAAATGTAAAAAAATTTAATAAACATGTGTATTTATATTTTAGTTTGTTCTATTCATTCCCACCAATACAATGGCTATTAATTAACAACAATTTTATATAACAATATTATATTTTTATTTTTCAGAATAATTGAACATTGTTTGCAACGTAAGACTTAAAAGAAACCCATTTTTGTGCATCAGGTACATCATCGAACATAGAATACCATTTATATTAAAATTAATATTTAATTCAAAAATATTAATAAATATTAAAATTTTATATTCATCATTTATCTAAGATGTTAAATCCTCCCCCCTTTTAGAAATTTCATCCTCACAATTTTAAAATTGGGCTCAGAAACATCATTAAAAGCACCACATCAGAAAAAAGAGTCA
This sequence comes from Viscum album, assembly GCA_963277665.1. Lineage (NCBI taxonomy): Eukaryota > Viridiplantae > Streptophyta > Magnoliopsida > Santalales > Viscaceae > Viscum > Viscum album. The sequence continues at coordinate 1,861,548,796 of OY728120.1, read as the reverse complement.
ATAAAAATATCACTTCAAAAGAACAAAAGAGAAGTACCACAGTCACCTGAGATAACACATACTAGGATTCCATGTATGAAAACATGGATATGGAGGAGAAAATAACTATCACGTTCTGATGGAGAGATATTGAAAACACGATCAAGATAAAGTTATCCACCAAAAAACCACAGACATGTGATACGTTAAACTGTCTTTAGTTTCCCAGAAGGAAAATTAAATGGAAAATGTTTTTTTAAGTTTCATTAATTAATGTTTCAGAATTTATTTATAAAATTGAATACGAATATAAAGAAATATTCTTAATTTTAAAGTAGATTTTCATCATTTAATAATTTTCTACCAAAAAATAATTTCTCTCCAAACAATGAGTATTAAAAATGAATTGGTCACACATGAAGCACAAGAATCAACTTCTAGAGAATCACAAAATCCATAAAATATGAACAATATATTTCCCTTGTATTAATAAGTTATCCAAAACCCAAATGGTTAGTACAAGATCGGATAATCCCCCAAAAGGATAATACATTATAAAAAGAAATACTACTCCTAATCTTCAAAATTCAAAATAATTCCCAATTTTCAAAAAAGACCATTCAATAAAAAAATGTCTTTACATTTCATCAAAATATTCTACACTATGACTGAAACCCAAAATCCAATAAGGATTTGATCACATAGTCATCCACAAAAATTTGAACAATTACCTCCAAATAACATTGGTTTCCCTAGAAGTATCACACTAAAAGGTAATTAACCTTGTCACATATTTTAAAAGATAGGTTAATCATTTCCATAAATAACCTGAAGATCATTATGTCCACAATAAAATATAGAGTCTTCCAAAATAATTTTTCAAACAATAGTGTTTCCCACAAGAGATAACTTCTTCCAAAATAACATTTAACACTCAATCATGAAACCATTTTTCTATATAAAGAACATCCAATAGATATATCAAAAATTTCGAAAATCAACTTATTATTGATCCATAATATTATTTATCTACAAAGAAAAAGTCATACATACCACGGACTTCACATAGGTTGGTGGTAGGAAATAAATCCTAATCGCACATTAGTTGTGGGTTTGATTCCCACAACATTATTTGATGCGACGGGTTGTCACAAGGTTTGCGTGTTGTCCTTTTTAAAAATATATATAATTATCAAACATTTCAAAAAATGATATAAATTTCTTAAAAGTGACCATAACATATTTTAACCACAAAATTTTATCTCATAACTCACATTTTCATCACAAAAATTAATAACCTGTAATTTCCTTAAATTCAGGGATCATATAAACCCAAATGGTGATTTATAACTATATCCACAGAAGAAAAGATATTTTTTCCTTGAATAAAATTTTCACATATCAATCATCCGGTATACAGATACTATAAAAAGTGTTTCAAAGTAATCCTATCATTAATACATTTAAACATATCATCATCCATAGATCTAACATAACAATTAAATTCCTAAAATTTAGAAATCTTAACCATAGAAAATTCATCCTAATCCATTATCTATGTTTTCCCATATTATTCTTTTATAGTTTTTTCCTCCAAAAAAATCAGGCATAACGTCCTAAGAATTCAGTAATGTCAAAACATGAGCTAAGAAATAATTCATACCTTTCATTGGTCATTGTCAATTTCTTCATCTTCAATTGGAATGGAATTAGATATTGGTAAAAATATATTTTTATTATCATTCTAATCCCATTCCTGAACCTTCTTCATAGTAAATCTATTAGTATAATGACCATGAACACCACATTTAAATCATTCAATTGATCCTTCAGAGAGAACTTCATTCCCTTTCCTTGAGTCAACAAGACACTTCCTTTTTCAATGGAAAGTTTTTTCTTTATGACCTTCATTAGCACATCTGAAACCACTTCCCATCCCATTGAAGAATCTTCCTATTTGTTTCGTTCCACATCCTTAACAAATTGTTTTTTTGAATATACATAACTTTATGATTATTCCCTGAACTTCTGTATGGATTTTTTTCCCGTATATACAATGCCTTATAAAAATCACAATGGTTAAGGTGGTCAATCATGACTCTAGATAGTTGGTTGAGAATGACCAAAAGTATCCTCATCGCATCTCCAACTTCATTCGGTTTCGTATTTAGAAAACCATCACGGTTATCTTCACCTCCCTTGTTACTTTGCTGCCTACTAGATCCATCAATTTACTAAAAACAAAAAAGTAAGTTTGAGTATATTAGTAAAATAATTAAATAATATCTTATGATTAGGGTAAATACTAAGATAGACGTTTTTAGGTTCTCTTAAAATCATTCAATTTATCTAAAATAACTAGGAATATTTCTAATATTCTAGCCATTATGGCTAGGCAACTTATTCATAAATAACACCCTAACATATAAAGTTATCTAATATGACATATGATACAAATTGAAAGGCCCCAACCATAAAAATTACATAATCTTCAACTAAGATAATAATTCACATTGAGGATATTTTTAGGTTTAGAGTTTTAGAGAATTAGGCTAAACTATAACATTACATCACTAAAATTAAAATATTTGATACTTCTTCTCATTTTCCATTTCATTCATAAAATAAAAAATATTAAAAAAAGAAACATGTATAATTCCAGGTTTTAGACAACATAACTTTTCCTTAATCCCATCATTTTCCTTATTCCTCTTATTTCCTCTGAAAATCATTTCAAAAACAAAGGATGAGCATAAAAAGCTCAGTAATGGATATACAATGAAGGAAAACTATTTAGTATTCCAAACAACAAGTAAACCATGAATACATTATCATGTGTAATAATTTTTACCTTTATAAAGTATTAAATACTCTTCGCTGAATAAATGATCATTGCTTACCCTTTTTTATCAAAACATATTACCATAAAACCCATAAAAATCATACAAAACATATATGTGTTACATGGGACATAAACATACATAAATGGAATAACCATATGGTCGACATCCACACATATCACTAAATTGAATGGTTGTACAACCGAATTCCATCCCCAATGCATTAGAGGTTATAAAGTAACCACCCATCATGTTTTATCACATCACGATCCGTCACTTGGTGTATCACATAACCACTCATCAAATGTCCAAGTACCATTATAAAATCATTACACATAAAATATTGAAAATATAGTAATTTCACTAAGAACATTTCATTTTAAATCACATGAAATAATTTAATAAGATTGAAATAATCAATCCATTTCAAAAATAATTTCAATACCAAAACTCCTTGAAACTAAATAAGGGATATATTTTCCATTTAAAAACATTAATGCTTTTAGAGGAATCCAATTAATGATTACGTCGACGGAGAGGTCATTTGTCACCGAAAATGTTAAAAAACAATACTTTTTTGTTTAGAAAAACTCTTCATAGGAAAAATATTCTGTTAGAATGAAATTAAAAGTCAAAGGGACATATTATATACCGTATAAAAGAACGAGGTATATATTTTCAAAACATTCCACAATGAAAGGAGATTGAGACAAAGTCCCTTACCTCGTGTCCGACTTGACCCGTTCGATCTTTAATTTCTCAAATAATTAACATAAGTTAATTTCAACGTGATTAAGAAAATTTTTCAAGTTAATTATTTTTTATATATCACATGTTACCTTTCTATAAGAATTAGTTAATTATTTTAATTCATTGCGGAAATTTTTTCGATATTCGGAACATGAGTCAAAAATTAACTTGTTATAATTATAAATTGTCCATGTGGTAGAAATTCCATTATCTCCCAAATGGTATTCGTGATATATATAACATATATATGATATATATATTGTATATATGTATTTATAATAGTCAATATCATTTGAATATTTGAATATGAAATGCACCGTTCATGGAGATGGTAAGTCGTACGTACTCATGAATGCTACATCCATTTCACTTTTATGAATGGAATGAAAACTAAATGATACATAGGTATATTATTATTCCAGTATAATGTCATATTTCATATACATTCTGTTTGTTAATTAACACCATACTTTGTATTCTCCATGTATGGTACGAACAAATCATATCTCTTTGAGTTGGCGGTAGTATGCACTTCCTCAAATTAAATTATCGTATTTACCCATTATAGAAACCATAAAGGTATGATATAAATAAAAACTACAGAAGAATATAGAAACTATAAATATAATATATACAACATATAAATAATGTTCTATTATAATGTCCACCAGGAGAGGCAGTGGGAGATAATCAAACAATCATGGTTTTGTGAGGCTACAGTTCGTCGTACACAGAAACAATATGTTCGTATTCATTAGATGGTGGTGTGTGTAAGTTTAGTTATAATCCTTCTCATAATGACAACATAGTATATTGAGGATACAGTTTTTGTTATGTAAACAATGAATAAATATATCATAGTGAGAGAAGAGGTAAAATAATGTAATAGAACTTGATGGAAGTCATTACCATTAAATCGGTTAACTCCCTTTGGTTTGAACCAAAATGATTTCATGAAGTTAATTGTGCCTAATGTAAGGAACCATGGAGGAATATTGGGATCTTGAGTTCTTATTTTAGTGGAGGTTAGATTATGCAAGGGGTCCATAGAGGTGTGAGTAAGGGTTAGATGTGATAGATTTTTATAGGGGGGCTCTTTATGAAAGTTCAAAAATATTATTTATTTATATAATTATTTTCGGTTTCTAAAGGTACCAAAAAATTTATTTAAAATTTAAGGTGCATATAAGTTGATAAAAAATCATCCAATATGAATTGAACATGTTGGGATAATATTTAGTCCTTATCTTGTTTATTCAACCCTCTGTTTACTTGGTTAACTTTTCTATGTTCTCTTATATATTCATAGTATATGGTAAATATAGTTACCATAAAATGTAAATAGAACAAAAATTGATTCATTAAGTACATTATAAACCTTATCTATTTAATTAGACTGAATCATATATTTTAAGGATTAATATATACTTTAATAAAATATTGATTAATTTAAAAACTCATTGTCTTCATTTTCAATAATATTCATATAAGACTTTAAAAAAATCTATAAAAACTTTATTCTTTCGAAAAACCTACAATAATACAAATAGAACAAGTCATAAACATCCTTTAAATTCATGGATGTCATAAAGAGTTTAAAAATAAATTTATTTTAAAATTTATAATCTCATTTATATAAAACATTCATTAACGAGGTAATCATTACATCATCATTGTGTCATAAATAAATTTATTTTTTAGATGTATAAAAATAATAAAAAAAATACCATGATCTAGGAAATAATTTTATATTTCAAATTAATATTTATAGTCAAAGTGATTACTTATATAACACCATATAAAAATAGTTTTACTATAAGATATATTTTTATGTTACTTTTGACTTTACATTGAATTGTTTAATATGATGTTTCATTATCACAACCATGTGGCTCCATGGGGTCACCATATAGACCCAAGGATACCCATGGTTGGAAATTTAACAACCAATTGGAAAGGGACAAATTTTATGGTTATTTAATATTGTTATAATAATATTTGTTTACCCTAATTTACCAGATTTACCCATTAAACATGGTAAATATAATATTTCCTAAAGTAAATATTCATAATGTATAAAAACAAAAGTTACTGATTTAAAAAAATTGGACCTCCTAATTCCAAATATGGATTCATTTTTTTAAAATTTAAAAACACATAAGTGGAAGATATTAATTTAAAATTAATTCTCATTGTCCAAAAAAGGCGTCTTTTTACGAAATAATAACTATCAAAATATTGACATGGGTTTATGTCCAATTTCAATGTGGTATTACTTCCAATGACCAATATTTGATTAAATGGTAAAAATATAATCTAATTACACTTTATAACCATCTTAAAAGATAATATATCATTATAAATAAATTATATTAAAAGGCAGTTTTGAATTAAAATATAATATTTTTCACTATTAATTTAAAAATGAACTTTATCAAAAAATTACAAAAAAGTTTAACCAAAGTAAAATTTTGTGTCTTGATTCTAAAGAAGAGTTTTATGTTGTGGAATAAAACATATAAAATTGAATAAAACGAGATTAAAAAATGGGTTCTGCATCAAACGACGGTAAATCATCCTTTTAATGAATATTAAACCATTAATACTTAAAATTTGATTCATTCACATTTTAAGACTATACCAGTAATTGGATAATTGTAATAAAATTTAACAAACATGTGTAATCATATTTTAGTTAGTTCTGTTCATTCCTTCTAGTACAACAACAACACGTTAACTACTATTTAAAATAATCATATTAAATAATTATTTTTCAGTATAACTCAATATGGTGTGTAATGTATGATTTCAAAGAAACCCATTGTTTTGTATTAGGTATTCTATCAAAAATAACATCATATTTAATGCAAAATTAATATTTAATTCACAAATATTAATAAATATGAAAATTTTCTTATTCTTCATTTACATAAGATGTTACAATAAATATGTTGAACTTAATGAAGAGTATTTTTTTAATATTCCAAGAACATTATAACATTTTCAATTCATGGTAAAAGGTAATGTTCTCTACAAAAAAACATACTAAAAACCATGGAAAATTAAACGTCATAAACATGTTTTAAAAATGTGATTTTTCCAAAAACTAATAGAATGGAAATGTAATAAGTAATTATTATGAATAATCAAACTCACCGTTTTTGGAAATGATAGATGAAAAAAATAAAAATTTAAATACAACATTGAAAAAATATAGCTCTTTTCAGATATAAAAATTTATTCATTAAAAACGAACTCTCCGTGAGTTTGTAAATCTTTTAAATAAGAAGTTGAATATGGTAGAGTGTATTATAAAAGTTATTCTATAAAGAAAACTTCTCCCCTAACATAATTTTCTCCCTCTATGACCTTATTCATCACCCTTATATATCATTATACCCTTTGAAATATCATTCTACCCCTTTTTTAAAATATTATCCTCATTTGTGATTTTAAAAAATGGGATAGGAAGGATCCAATTTTTCCTAAAATGTTATAAAATATAAAAATATCTTAAATAATACTAACTAATCCTCCATGTAAATATGAATAAATACATAACCAAAAAAATTGTAAAAAATTGAATAATAAGTGAGTTGGGTGAAAATATAATCTATTCATTATCAACACAAACGTCTCAAACAAATACAATGAGAGTTAAAAATACTTCCATTCTTTCATCATCAAGGCCTTTAAAATTTTCATCCTATTCTTGAACTCCTTCCTATCTTTCTTGTTCTTTGTATCATTTCCGTAAAAAGTGGATTGGTTCCAAATATTGATCTTAAAACATTTAAATGCCTCATTAATTTATTTGTTTGGTTCCCTCATTTTGATGACTTCATCTTCACAATACCTAAGTATGATCATCCCCAATGTCCTGTCCTAAATATTCACTTTAAAAAAAATTAAATATTATGTTCATTAATGAGTTTCATCTTTGAATTCATCAAAAAAATATTATATTTCCTCTATATATGAGGTTAATCTATTTAATTATTCATTCAATTCTAACATATGTCTATTACCTCAAGATTTTATTTTAATTCTACCATATATTGATGTTAATCTGGTTGGATCCTTAATAAATTCAGAAATATGAGGTTTTTTTGTTTTTATTTCTTTTGAAAAATAATCAAATCCTGGTAGATTTTGGTCACTATTTCTGTAATAAGTTTTATTGAATCTGATTTCTCATTAATGGATTCTTGAAGAACCATACATAATGATAAAATATTGGGAATATTTGTAATCTTATCTACCAATTTCTTAAAATATAGAATAATTAAATTAAATCTCTTCTAAGGGATAGTTTCTTTAAATACTAAATGATTGAGATGAGAATGAAGTTATTTTGGAATATGGGTTTCAGTCTCTAGTTACTTTATTTTCTTTTAATCTTTGTTTGTGACTTTTTTATATTATAAAAATTCAATAATATTAATATCATTATTAGTATCATATTTAGTAGAAACATTTTTCTAAGAATCTTTATCCAACACATACATATTTTTTGATGATTAATCTTCTTTCCATGTTTTTTTATATTTCATCTTAATAATTTATAAATTTTTCATCCTTATCAATCTTGGAGGGTAAACTAGTTAAATATGATGGTTTAGATGATCCCTTATATAACTATGCTACCATATCATTATCCCCAAACATTAATTCTTGTTCATCATATTGTCATTCTCAAACATCAACTTCTTGTTCTTCAACATCTTCGTATTCTGCATAATTTACTTATTCATCATCCTTTAAATTTACATCCACTTATTTATCATCTTCTATATTAATAAATTCATCAAATTATCTGGTGGTTCTAATATAATATTTATTTAATAATATAGGTTATAACTCATTCTATGGAATAATACTAACCTATTAATCCAAAAGTAGCTTATAAATTTCGTTATCATCCATAGAAAGATTCTCATCATGATAAACTAACGATTCATTAAAAACAGATCCTGCTTCTTGTAAAAATTCATCAGTGTTGGATATTAGAAGAAAGTGTATTTAAAAATCTTTTTCTATACATTTTAAAATACATTCCATAATTTGAACTTATATTATCCTTTTCTTTTTCTTCATTTTCTTCTCATCTTCCTCTAACTTCTCTTTATCCCATGTCTTAAAATATTTATCTTTTTATAGATTGATTCTAAACACTGAATCCCATAGCTTTTTTGAGCCTTAATTTTCATTATATCTTCAAAACATTCAATTGAAATATTATTTTTCATTATTTTTTTGATAAGTGGATAGGTAAATCCATTCCAATTTTTCTTCCCATAATCCTCAAATTTTCTTGATGGATATGCCTCTAAATTAGTATAATTAAACTTTTCTAAAAACATTATTATTTTGAATAAATGACCAACTTCATAATTGACATCAATTTATAAATTATAAAATAAATATTTTTTCTATCTAGATACGATTTATTTTAACCTTTAATTATCTGCATTCACATTATAACTATCTTACTATTGAATGCTGAGAACACTATTATCTATGACTTTATTGAGAATATCATGATGTTATCCACCATTATAATGATAATCAAGACCAGATATATCTTCCTAATCCAAAGAAATAATATAGAATTAAAAAAGTAGAAAACATAAAAGATTCATTAATAGCATTCATAAAAATAAAAAACCCTTTAATCTAATTGTAAATGACACTATTATCAGAGTCATGTTTAAACCTTCTAAACCATTTTCCTAAAATTAACAAATTGAATCACCATACATATTTTTATAGAAAGTATTGATGCTCTTCAGAAATTATATGATGTGATGTAGGCTTAAAATTCAGAGTGAACTCCAATAAAATTAGATAATATTCTATAATAATGTATATATCGATTACAAAGTATTATACAAGAATTTTTTTCCTAATTATTATCCCTTAAAAAATTCACTAAAGTGTAGAATATCAAATATATCTCTGGATATTATAATTTTAACTTCTTATCAAGATTATCTACACAAAAAGTCACAAATCCATGAAATGAAATTGAATTCATGAGTGTAGAATAATATTTTTTCATACAATGAACTTTCAGCCAACTTTTCATAAAAAACCACATTCAATAATACTCCTTGATTTCCTTCTATACCGAAACGTGGATCATTGATTGGATGAAATGAAATATTGTCGAACTAAGGACATTTAAGGATGAAGAATCTTGGGGTGAAAATACTAATGTTATTTCATAGGTTTATAAACATATCCTAGTTGTTTTTTATTTAAAAAACCTGGTTGTTTCTCAATATAAAACTCATTCTAATCATATCTGTTAAGAAAGTAACACTTCATATCCATTTTAAAGGGTTTGAAATTAATGAATGTTATAATATATAGAAGTATTTTAATACATTCAATTCTATTTACCATTGAATAAGTTTCTTCATAATATATTTACATTAGATGATTATAATACCTAAAAATAATTCCATATTTATTTATAACTATTATTCCATTTTAATGAAATTTATTATGAAAAAATAATTTTACCCAAAATAGAGAAGTTTAAATAGGTCATTCCACTTATTTCCAAACATTTTTCCTTTCAAAATCATTAATTTAATCTTTTAATTCCATAATTTAATCCTTATCCCCGAAAGCCTCATTAGGATTCTTAGGATCAAATTTGGATAAAAATGATGATGTTAAATTACATTTAACAATGAACATGTAGTCCTTATAGGTTGATCTACATCTCTAATTATACATTCACATGGATGATTCCAATGAAACGACCGAATCCATGGGTTTCCAAAAGTCTATTATTCAACAATATACAGAAAATATTCCTAATAAATAACTTAACAATGAAATTCAAGTGTCATTTCCATATGAAATGTTGTTTCTAATAAATATTGAATAAATGTTTTAGAAATTATATATGATGATATGGTTGGGGATATTTGAAAATAAAATGATATGTTTTATCAAACATAACATGCACTATTTCATCAACTATACAAGAACTTTAAATGAAATCTCATTAATCCCTAAAAGTATTTAACGAAACATAAAATATTCCTTCATCACCTTTATGTTAAAATTTTTGTATGTTATCATTATTATTCAGGATTAATACATCTTAACCAAAAACATTGAAGTAATAAACATTTGGTTTTCTTCTTGACCATAACACATAAGTAGTTAAATTAAGAAAATTAATAATTCAAAATCAATTTATATTATACCAGGATGTACTAACCACATAGGTCCAAAAACATTTACCAACTCTGTTTTCAATAAACATGGTTCTAGTAATCACCTATATATTTATGATACTTATTTTAACTACACAATTTAATTGGGGATTTCTAGGTGATAAAAACTTATATTAAATACCTTTATTACAATATAGTATTTCAAAATCATAATTTTATATTTATTCCCCTTGATCACTATGAATATTTATCAAGGATAGGGTTTTCGAGGTTTTAACTCTCTATAAAAATGTTTTAAGTTAATAAAAAGCATTAGATTTTAGAATAATAAAATAAAACCAATTATATATAATGTAATAATCAACTAAGAAATATGTATAGTATTTTCCACCAATATACCCAGTTTGTGAAGGACTGAATAAGTCCACGTGAACTAACAATATTTCATCCGATGTTTCAACATCAATAATATATTGAAATTTTTAATTATTTTTCTTACCATATTAACAATGGTCGCTAGCATTTTAAGTATCAAACATATAATTTAGCAGATCCATAATATTCCATTTATTACTCATCGTGGATAATATTATATGTTTATATGTTTCTTAAAATTCAATAGCATACCCAATAATAATCATACATTACACTAAGTAAAGTTATGTATTGGCTCCAAATGTATTCTTTATTTTGTGTGTAATCATTCTCTTACTCAATGGATGAATGAAATAATTTATCCTTGGAACTATGTACTATACATTTATCCTTCCTAAATGTCAATACATAACCTTTTTCAAATAATTTTCTTATTCTTATAAGGTTTTTATTTGGACCTACAACAAATATTACATTTGAAATAATAAATTTTCTATGTAGAATAATGTTACATATTATGATAATCTATCCTTGAGCATTATCTGAAAATGTTACATTTCCACCATCAATATTGATTATCTTCTTCGATTAATATTTATTTCTATTCAGGTTCCTTGGAAATATACAATCCTTGTTCTAAATTATATAGATGTTGGTACATTAATTATTTTCCAAAATACAGAAACATTATTTTTTCAAAACCCAACCCTTCTGGGGGTGGTATTTTCAGAAAGTAAAATATTAGGTAACCACATTTGGCTTGAATAAAATTTTTAGTAAAATAATGAATTGAAACGTGTTTCTATAAAAAAATTCCCATGAGTGACCACCACATTTTAACTTATTTCAAAATGTTTAACTTTATGAATATATAATTATTACTAAAAATATCTTTTTATTTTTAAAACCAATTCTAAAACTATTTATGTGAGGCATTATTTTATAATTTTTTTTCATAGTTTTAATTAATAGTGGTAAACATTGGAAAATGTTTCATTAGGCTAGAAATTGAAGATTATATTTTTATTACTATAATTCTATCCTCCAAAGTATTATTCTTATAATAATCATTTTCCTATAAAACCTATTTCGGGAAATAAACATTTCAAAATATTTTGAAATAGTATCTTATTAAAAAGGGTATTATCCTGATTACTAGAATGAATTGATATTTCATTTTTAAAAAAAAGTTATTATTGAAAATTCCATATCATTTTTAGAATTAACATAATCACAGTTTTCAAAGAGTCATAAACAATTCATTTTATAAAATCCTTGAAAATTTGGAAACATCATCATATCTGGGTACGAATTATATTTTACTAAAGAATATTCATTATTATAATGTGTAAAATTTGACTCATAGGTATTATTTTTATTTACAAATATTCTAGTAAGAGATTTAGTTGGGTTTAAATTTCCGATTAGTCATTTAATAACTATGTGTACTCTAGCAAAAATCTATATGATCTTTGGCCTATAACTTTTATTATCCGGATAACAAATTAAATGACCTCCAACATTTTCACTCAATGTGTATGATGAATTCAAAATAATATTTTCATAAGATTTGTAAATTTTTTTGGAATATACTTCAAAATTTATTTCTTTATTATCATTCATTTTCATAATTGGACAATCATGTCAGATTTTTCTATCTTTCTTACATTCATAACAAGTGACCTCATAAAATTTCAGTTCCCCTTTATCATTATAGAAATTATTATGTCTATATTGAAAATAATTCATTCCAATGATGTTTTTCATTCTTATAGAAAGTTTATCTAAATCATTTTATGAATTTTATGATGAAATGGAGTCAGATTGAACAAAAACATTCTTCTACCCTAATGATATTACAAATTTCTCAATTGAAAAACATTAGAAGGTATAAATGATGTCTTATAAAAAGCAACACCATCACTTTTATTTTTTCACCTTTTCACAAGCTCTGTCATGTCTTCCCTTTTATTGCATAAGGGTTCAAATAAAATCAACACCTGTTAAATTAGATAACATCCTTGAATCATCTACTAATGTTCTTTTTGATTTCCATCATTGTGAATAATATCAATCACAATTTCAGGTAAAATTTAATTATCTACTCTTCTATCATCAAGAGACAGTAAATTATTTATATTATTTATGAACCTTTGGTAGATCATGGAAACTAACAATCCATATATAAAACCAAAGTCTTGGTAATCATCTCTAAGTATAGTTCTTATGGTTTCCAAAACATTATATGTCTTAAAATAAGTGACATCCAATTTACTCCAGATACACTTAGTAGCTTTAGAAGATTATATCTAACTATATAAATTAGTTCTCAAAATTTATAGTAAATTTTTTTTGAATTTTTTTTCAACTAATATTATAAATTCTCATCATTTTTATAAGTAGAAAATTCATTACATAATACTATATTTTTAATTAATCATAAATATTTTATTCACCCTAGTTGACCACAATGTTCTTCACTCTACATCTAAAATATTTATAGTCATTACCATCAATGATAGGTTGTCTACTATGATTAATATTTTCAAGAGATCCAACATTCATACATTTTATCTTAAAATAAAAGTAATTATTTTCTAGAATTTTACAATAGTATAACAATGTTTATAACAAATGATTATATCAAAACATATATAAAAATCATTAATAAGGAAATTAAATAATCTTGCATTATATAAGTAGTATAAAATAGATATGATACTAATTATAGGAACCTAATAATTATCATATATGGTTTTCCGTATGGGAAGGGGTGAATTATTGTTAGATAACCTTTAAACTAATTATCACCCATTACACATAATGTATATTTATTAGACATGGAATCATGCTGATTTTCAGAGTAACAAAATCAGATCCAAACAACACCTAATAATATTAGCGTAGATGAATCGGAATCCAAATTTATCAATCTCATATAAATGAATTTTTGTTATTAAAATCATATTTATCCTAACAAAATAATAAATATTTTAATTTTATTATGATGACTCAAATTATTATAGACGCATGGAGGAATTGAATCCTATAAAAACAAGCAACACAATGGCTAAAAATATTAAGAATGAATTAAAAGATATATTATTAATATTTACCACTTTTAAATATAATACTAAGGTAGTCAATAACAATGACTAAATGTTTCCATAGTTTTATACAGGCTATCAAGTCTATCATTCATTACTTGAAAATCCCTCGATTCGATGATCAAAATAAGCTATGAATTCTCCTCCTCAGAATCACTTGATATGATGATCGGTATATGTCATCCAATCCCAAGATGCATTCAATACAATAGACCAGATTCACCATATTCATATCCCCATTATCCGGTAATCATAACAAGGATCATCTGTGATTACAAAAGAAAATTTCTATCAGGAAACAACCCTAAAAAGTATTTCCTAAAATTACTGACTCTCTAAATAATTACACAAACTATGAACATGTATTTCATGCTAGGAAATCATAAAACAACATTGGGTATGAATGAAATATACTAGATCCATACACATAAAAGTGACATATTATTTTTAGGTTAAGATTCCAACATTCATATTTGTGAGTTTGTTTCAATGACCTCTAATAAATAAATCATTAATTCTAACAATTATTTTGAAGAACTAAATATCTATCATCATTTTAAGAAAAATATAGTGGTAATTGTATTCGTGACAATAAGAAATAAGTCTTATGAATTCATATTATAAATATAGCTCAGTCAGATGGACTTCCTTATCAATATTCATTAATATAATCCTTGTGAGAGTCATTCTGACTGTTTTAGTACTAGTATTAGAATTATGTTCATGATTTTTTTCAATATTATAGACAAGAAAAAAAATCTAACTATTGATATGAATAAAGTTAATTCTATTAATTTGATGCATAATAAAACTGATGATCATAAGGATGAATAGTACACTTAAATTCAATATACATTATAATTATTTCATTATATCTTAAAATTAAAATTTTTCATCCAAAAATATATTTAAAACATGGAAAATATAATTTTATTAAATTTTTTTAAGAAACTATTTCAGATTTCCAAAACTAAAAAAATGGAAAATTAAGATGTAATACATCTGTCACAAAACATCCCTCCCTAAAATATAAAAATATTTTATTTATAATAAATATATCATATAAATTATTTTGGTTCTAATATATAGAGGTTCTCCAAAGAATATTTATCATGCTTAGCCAACCATTTTTGTTTTATTTCTTATTGCACCTCCTTCATATATTATTTAATAATTATAAAATAATTAGAATAAAATATTCCACAAACAAATATTTTATAATGTTAATTTAATAAACTAAATCCATATTATCTTCCATCAAAAGGGATAAAATGTCACCATTCATTCATACAGTGAACTACCACCTCATGTGTCGATCAGATTCGTTTTTCATCTCAACTATAATGTATATTTATAATGATGGATTCAAAAACAATATATGTATAATATTTATAAAATATTTTAAATTTTTTATGATATCAAATATACCTTTTTAATTTCCATTCCATTTGAGATATGTTAACTTCACTCATGTGTACAATGAACTACCACGTCATGAAGTGATTTATTGCGTTTATAAATAACACAGTCCATTAAAGGTAATAAGGATACATTTACTATGTATAAGTGATGTATATAACATAAATATTAAATTAATGACACATTTATCATTTTAAAAGGCTAATATATCATGTTATTTTTTACCATTCCACTCACAGATAAATGATAAAATTGTCCCAGCAAACATGTTGACTATTTCCTGCATTAAGTGATGCGATTCTTTTTTCACCACCACTTCACATGTTTGTTATATATATATATATAAATATTTAATAAAATAACATTTCATGAATTGTTTTTTTATCATTTTAGAGATATAAATTAATATATAACTTCCTTCCATAATGATTACTAAAAGATGAAATTATTATTCATGTGTACGTATAACCTACTCTTTCTATAATTGTAACATAGTTCATTTACATGAGCATATTTTATGTTTGTTAATAATATTATAATTAAATAATAAAAATTTTCTTTATTTATTGATTATTATAATTAAAATTAATGAAAAATAGACAATTCTACTATCATAAACAGACAATAGTCATTTAAAAATATGGACCAGTTTTCCTCAAAACATTCAACATGGAAATAAATGAATAAATATTTAAATATTATATATTGTGGAAATTTATAAAATTTCTTTAATTATATGTTATTAAATCTTTAAATGGGTACTAATAAATATAATAAATGTTATAAGATTATTATAATGGAAATAATGGACATACCATGAATTTCTTGAATCGAGGTAAGGTACTTCATCTCAATTTCCCCTTAATTGATGAATATTTTAATGTTATGAACTTACTTCCATTTTAATGGATTATATAATTACTCAATTAAAGGTAATATCATGAATCCTTAGTAATTCATGGTATTTTAAAATCAATTTTAATTACACCATCCATGTGTGTTTGAATTGAAGGAAATTGTGAGGCTACGTGTTCCTTAAATCAATATCCTTTAATTGGTTTATAACACTTCTTTATTGAATCCATTGTAAAATAATTATTTGTTAATTAATCTATAAATTATATTATTATTTAGTAAAAAAATTTATTTGTTTATTTAAATAATTTATGAGTAAAATACATATTGATTAACTCTCAAATCATGGAGGGTTTATTGTTTGGGGGGGATGACAGTTTAGGGTATTTTGCGGTGAAGGGTTTAGGAATTTTGACAAATTACGGTTTATAGGGTTTTTGGTGGATAGTTGAGGGTTCTTTGTGACGGGGTTTTATGTATATTAGGTCCAAGGGTTTTTTCTTTCTTTGGGGATGAGGATTTTATATTTTATAAAGAAGTGGCTCTAAAGTTCATGGGGGATAAGGTTTTACTGTATCTATGGGATGAGGTTTTAAGATTTTATGGGGATAATGATTTTTTTGGGTTGAGGTATTACTATTTTTTAGGCGTGAGGGTTTTCTAGTTTTTTTGGGATAACAATTTATGGTTTTTGTAGGTTGAGGACTTAGGGGTTTTTGGGTTGAGGGTTTAGGGATATTTAGGACTGATGTTTTAGGGTTTTTGGGCCTGAGGTTTTATGGTTTTATTGTAAAATGGATTATGGTTATTTAGGGCTAAGGGTTTAATGTTTCTTTGGGATATATCTTTAGTGATTTTTTATAATGAGGGGTTATGGGTTTTGGGGGATGTGGATTTAGAGTTTTCTTTAGGATAAGGATTCAGGATATTTTATGGATAATGGTTTTTTTTACGGGGTGAGGGTTTTCCATATTTTCCCTTTGAGGGTTTAGGATTTTTTAGGGTAGGAGGCTTTAGAGTTTTTTGGGGGGCTAAGGGTTTTGGGTTTTTTGGGGATAAGGGTTTAAGGATTTTTGGGGTTGAGGATTTATGGTTTTCAGGGGTTGATTTTTTTATAATGGTAACCTTTTTTGGGTTTTTTGGGTTATAGGTTTATTTTATTTCTAGAATTAGGGATTAGGTTTTTTGGGGGATAAGTTTTCTTAGTTTTTTGGGGATGAGGGTTTATTGTTTTTTTAGATGAGGATATAGGTTTTACTAAGGCTGGGGGTTTTGGGTTTTTTTATGGATGGGTAGTTTCAGGTTTTCAATATAATTATCTACTATTTTTTGGGGTGAAGGGTTTACATTTATTTAGGGTTGAAGGATTCAGGTTATTCGTGGATGATGTATTTGGGTTGTTTTGTGCTGAGGGTTTATGGTTTCTTATGTGATTAGTTTTAGGGTTATTTTTTCCTAATTGATTATGATTTTTTGGGGATGAGGGTTTATAGATTATAGGTGCTTAGGGTTTAGGGTTTGGGGAGATCCTTTGGAAGGAAAATTGATTACCTTTGATCATGTTCTTCCATTTGATCATGCATTTGAGCAATGATTTTCTTTTTGGATTCATGCTTGTAAGTAATAAAATCAACATATATCATTATTCTTTTTCATTAGAATTTCTTGTGATATTTAGATGTGATCAAATATTCCATATTTTTAGGTTCGTCATATGTTATTCATTTTTATTTGGATCATAGACCAAATAAGAAACTGAAACTTCATGAGCACCATAATAAAGACCTACATAAAACGTTTTATACATTCCCCACATAGTTTGGTGCTTTATAGAGATATATTTGGTTGTTCTATGCACCATATATTCCATATGGTTCCTTTTTAATTTTTTAAATTCTTTATATATATGAATTATAATCTATTATCAATTCTCACTAGCTCTTTGACACTTATTGAAGGTTGTTTCCAAAAAGAAGGAAACCTATGTGGTGTACCTAAAATGTTAACCTTTATAATATCTTCCCAAGGGGTGAGAATGTGTTCTTTTTTAATTATATGAATCCACTAAAAAATGAATTTTATTTTTTTGAGTTGTTTAGGATATTTTTTCCTCATTTTACACATCATACAATATGTAGACTGATTAATTGTTTAAATATGAATAGTTTGGTGAGTGGGTATACTCATGGAAGTTGAATGCTTGTGAATTGATATATAGAATGAATGATTATTGATTTAATTTGAATACATTTTTATTCTACCCCATGGATAATGATAGTTGTATTGTACACCATTTATGAGATTTACTCTGGGGTCTTGATTATTTGGAGTGCCTTGATCACTGACACCCCTTTGATCGATCATGTTTGGGCTGATAGTGAACATGGTCTATTGGAATTCTCTTTGGACCCCATTCCATGTATAATTGAGTTTCTATCAAGATGATCCTTGGAATTAATGGGGATTCCTTGGACTTCTATGCCATGGTTCCCACCTTGCATGGTCTAACAATTCTGATTTTATGAAATGGACAAGTAAAATATGACATCCTTGATTATATGGAATGGCCATGGAGAATTTGACAGATCTAGTTATACAGTTTTATCATGTTTAAGATGATATATAGGTTGTTTTACATGTCCATGTACGATATGATCTATCGTGTAAAAAACATGGTGATGGGATTTATTTCCATTACTTACTGCATCATTATTACAGGAGATTGACCATTGCTTTCATATAGCCATGAATAGTTGTAAAGATTAAAATTACATTTTTTACATATTCCATGAAAACATATTTATATTTTTTTATTTCTATGATATATATTGAACATAGATTAGCTAATATTGCCCAAAATATATTGTTATAGACACTATTGATGGTGTCATTCTAGGATTTTATCACACAATCTATCTCGAGCCATCATTGGGTACCATAACATACTATAAGGATATATAAAGTCACTGTGGAAAGAAACCATAGTATGATTCATGATTTTATATATCATTAATATCATGGTATCATGTGACCGAGTTTAAGCTTGTGATACTTTATGGGATACATCATTTTGTTTTTTTTTTGGTTTTTTCATGTAGGTATTTTATATATTCCATTCTAACTATTTGTAATTTTTTATAGATACATGACATGACATATCATTTGTATACAAAATTAGTTCTATTATAGTTTTATATATCTTTCTTTATAAATCTTTTCTCATATTCTACAATTATAATTCCTCTACTACAACAGGTTATTGGATCAGTTATTATATTCTCATTTGCTGAGGCTTATTCATTGATGTAATGATTTGAATATTTTATTGGAATGTTATTCCATTATTCTTAACCTAAAATTGGGGAATATATTACCTATAGACACACCTTAAGACCTCACTACTAGTTAGAAGCCTCTGGTATATGGGTACATGAGATTACATCCATGTGTCCAAATAGGCTCATGTCAGCATTTAGTGGCATCTAGGTCAAAAAAATTACAATGTGGTATTATGGGATTTTCCTTTTTTGACATACTATTTTGTGAAAATTAAAAGCGATAATAAGTTATTGGAATTAGTTAATGACACATTCTTGGGAGTAACTAACCCATGAATGGGAAAATCCAAATCTCCTTGAATGGTAGTTTATGTTTTCTATATTTGGAAATTATAGATGGTTTGATTCCACCATATTGTGATTATGTTTAATTGTTTCATTAACGATAATAGCTTTATAGGTTCTATTATATTAAATCCCAATTATATTTGGATATTCCATTTCATGAAACATTTTGGGCACTTTGTAGGAATCCCATGCCTTGAATTATACCATGCCATATAGGATATATTTCTTTTCTCTTTATTTTGTGATATATGCCATGATAGATATGCATGATGATTTGATTGATGATCTGTGTAGTTTTTTAGGAAACATGGATGGTACTTAATGTTCCTATACTAAAATGTACAATATTTTCCTGATTAGACTATAATAGACACCCTATGCATCCAACTATGGAACATTGAGTCATTCGCTGTTGGTTTCATGGGATAAAACATGTTATGGTATGGATTAGGTGGATAACATATTTTAGTTCATGTGGAGTATGGTCCAACATGGATTAAAAGTTGTTTCCCATTTAGCTCAATAATTTAAAATGTGAATTGTGATAGAAATGTTAAATCAAATGGAAAATTAAAATATTGGAATAGAGAACATGACATAGACATGGATTTAGTGTTAGTAGTTGGAAGTGTCTCTAGTGAGTTTTATGGAAGTTCCTTTTTATTAGTCCAATATTTAGGGGTATTATATGTGGTAAAACCAATTTATAAGAATGTTTTTATCATTCATACACTTGTAGTTGTGATCATTTGATATAAATGTTTTTGGAGGAATGCATTTGGAATTGTGGAAACATGACACCATGATAACCAATATTATTATGTTAGGTGGGTGGTGACCACCATGATATGGAGGTTGTGGGTAAGGGTTTACCTATGAATCCTCTTATAGTGCCAGCTGAGACGTAAGTTTTTATAACATAGGTGTCGAGGGATAGTTTTGTGAGAGTTTTCCATGATTTATCAAAAATTTTATGGACCTCCACAACCTACCTTCTCAATGATAGAGCTGACATGTGTTTTCATGTAGCTGTATCCTCCCACATATTGAGGGTATAGAGGCCCATATTCTATTGAGTTGTTTATTGAAACTATGTTTTTGATATACGAGCATATGGAGACACCACATGAGTGGAGAGTGAATCTCGAGATATATACACCATGTCGAGAAAGAATGAACATGAGCGATGTCCTAAACCAGTATGGAATGATGTTACTCATGGTTTTGTGAGTCTTCCACACCATTTTTTATGACTACCTTATCCCAAAAACTCTTAGAGAAATATAAGCCAGTGAGTTCATGCATATGGAATAGGGTGTTATGACTATTATGGAGTATTTTTTACACATTAAATAGATTTTCTGTTTTTCAAAGATATACCATGATGATGAGATATCATTAAGGATAATATTTGTGGAATGTCTCTATGAAGTCATCAGATATCAACTAAATATTTTTATATTGTCCTTGATTACTAAAATTATTAATCAAGTTCTAATTACAGATCAAAAGAAGAGGGGTGATGGGGGTGCTGGTAGAGAAATACAGTCTCTTGACCTAGTGGTTTCAAATTCAAGTGGTAGGAAATGATGTTTTGAGGATTCACATTATAATATACTATTCATGATTTAAGTGATTTTAGTTAAATTTTATATCATCTGTTTGGAAGATGGGGATACTTGATTAATCAGGGAGATACAATCACAATCGAGTGTCGAGCCTATGGAAGGATGTGACACGTGCAATTTTTTTGCAGGTCCATCCCTCTAGTAGTTATATTGTAACTAGGGTTGTTCGTTGATAAAAATGGAGTTTTGTTTCTGATTGTTTTCAATCGGTAGATATTTGACTAGGGAGTTTTCCAGGAATGAAGTCATTCATTTGAGAGTGAATGATGTATTGAAGGTGGCACAGTTTACAAATAATTGCAAAATTTTTGGGCCTCACAATTAGGAGATTATTGTTGGAAAACAATGGTTTTTCACATAGGATTGTATGGTATGTTAAAGGGAAAATAAAATTAGAAATATAATAAAACCAAATACCTCAGAACATGAACCATGTATGATGTTCCGGTAATGGATTGTGGCAATGTACCAGGAAGTAGGAACAATGCGTGGAGTGTTTCACATAACTAAAAATGATTTGCAGCAATGGTACATTGTTAAGGTGTGTAGTATGTGAAATACTGAAGGTTGGTTGGATTTCCGTGGTTCGTGAAAAAAATAACAGTCATGGTGGAGGCAAACAATGTGAAGATGGAGTTAAGTATACAGGAATGAGTTTCCCATATTGAAAATTTTGGTAAATCAGATTAGCAAAATTTGGGGAGATATGATCATATATAAGTAACAATAATCCCCTTCATTAGGTATTTGGGTTGGAGATTAAAATTTTGGGTTAAAATCTGGTAATTTACAATGTGGTTCATAGAGTAGAAGATCTAACAGTGTGACAACCATTCACATATGGAAAATATTCCACATGAAGAAAGTGGAGTTCACAGAGGAAGCTCTCATAGTACTGGGCGGAGCATGGTATCACATGGGGTAGGGTATTATGTGGAGAAGCTAAGTAATACACAGAGTGAGGTAGTATGTGAGGCGGGGTAGTTCACTGAGGAGTTGGATGGTATGAATAAATAGTAGTGGTATGTGGAGAAGGTGGTCCTTGCACCATACCCAGAACACCGTACGCAAAACACAAAAGGAATCTTAGAAATTGGCCAAATCAGTTTGCAAAATTAATTTCCCTAACCTATTAGTGTACGAGAAAATAAATTACATTCATGGGAGATTACAATTATTCCAGATAGAATCTATTTAATGATTAGTATTCTTGATTTAATTCTAACCATTGAAGAAACCTTCATGTCAATAAACTAAGTAAAGATTCTTCCAACGTAGTGAGTAAGGAGGAGACAGTGGATGTGATCCAAGGGACACATAGTGCCATCCCTAAAACCTTGTAAAGGATGCGTGCCTTGGACAAAGTAACTATGAAAAAACTCTTATAATCCAAAAATTGATAAGTTTAGTAGTTTTTGGTATGACAGACACACTATTAGTGTATGATACAAAGATGTTTCCCTTAGTGGTGAACCATGTAAAATTACAGAATTATTGCTTTTTATGTGATTGTTTTTTTACTCTTCCTCTTTATACATGTTTAACAGGTACCTACCATCATGGGAACACGATCAATCAATTTTTAAAGAATAATTTGACACCCTAATTCACTCATTCCATCTTAGTGTGATCAACGGTCCTTTAAGTGGTATCAGAGGAAAAAGGTAGCTAGTGTTGAATCTATCTTCTGCAATCATGGAGAATCTAGACTATCTTAGGTGAGTTCCCCTATTCCATGAATGTAATTTTCAGATATGGAATAACATGATGAGATCTCCCTAAAAGTCTCTCTGAATATATGTTTTATTTTCTATTGTTCATGGAATACTAGTTACTAATCCTATAGGGGTATCAGTGAATGAAATAAATAGGAAAATACATGATTCTGATGCAAAAGAAAAAATTCTATCACTATAGCCATTTCTGATTAGATTTATCTAAAGGTAATGAGATTCAAATCCTCTAAGTCAATGTGGGATAAACTAGAAAATATTGATGGAGGATATAGAAAAGTGAATGAGGTGAAATATCATGTACTACAAAACAGGTTTGGTGATTTGAAAATTCACCCTCATGAGAATGAAGATTTCTTTTTTCAAATGAATTACTGATGTTATAGGAGAAATCCGAGGTCTCGGTGAAGAAATCAAATAAATTTACATAGTAATGAAAATTATGAGAAGACATCAACCCCTTTAAAATGAAAAGTTATTATCCCATGAGGAAATAGATCTATCCAAACACTCAATGGATGATTTGTTGAACAATCTATCAGCATATGAAATCACAATCAAATTAGAAGAAGCTACAACTCATGTGATAAAGGAAATGGAATTCAAATCCATGGAAAGACTAAAAGTACTAGGAGATAGAAATGATGAAGATAACGAGGAAAACAAAACTCTTTCTCCCATTTCCAAGATTCTCAATAAGGGAACAGGGAAATTTGAAGTCCATCTACCTCTGCCTACATTTCTTTGTGGAAGAGTTTGGAGCATTTCCTCTTAGTGCTAAAGAAAATTTGATGATGAACGGAGCAGAGTAGAAAACATGAAGAAACCTCAAAAAGATTCTTTAAAAATGGAAACACCAAATTTTCCAATATATTATAAAAGAAAAGTTTTTTTTGGAGGATGAAGAGGTCGAAAATAAACTCTCTGAGGAAGAAGAACCTGAATTTAAGAATAGAAACCATTCCTCCAAGATGGATACCGTTGTAAAGTTAGAACCATCGAGAGATAAATGTAGAGATGATCAATTAAAATATAATATAGATACCATGATTAAACTTAAGTATGCTTTTGGTAATCCTAAGAATAAATGTATGAGATTCAATTAGTGGAAATCAATGGTGGAGGAATAATCACAATATAATAATCAAATAGAACCAAAAATTAAAGGACTGTAAGAACTGGTGAATATACAATCATCAATCCTTGAAAGCACTGATGATTTCATGGAACTAAAAATCAAAATTTAAGAACAATTTTAGGTCATAAATTAACCAATATAAAGGCTTAATGAGAAGTATAACACCATTGAGGGACTTGAAGAATAAGTTGTTTCTTTGAGAAGTAAACCTGAAAGTGAATCACGTTCAAAAGAAGCAAAGAAGAAAATAAAATTTGTAAGGTACTCAAATAATGAGCATCTAGAGTGATAAAAACGAGGTTCTGATGGAGATGGAAAGATATTGAGTGATCAATGACCCACATGCATGGGAAATAGTGGATGTTTTTTTATATTTTGAAACATCAAATTCTATAAACAATGTTAATGAGAAAAATTCATGCTGAAAGATGAACATGTTGAAAAGGCACACGAATTACTAAAAAAGA
Organism: Viscum album; assembly: GCA_963277665.1. Classification (NCBI taxonomy): domain Eukaryota; kingdom Viridiplantae; phylum Streptophyta; class Magnoliopsida; order Santalales; family Viscaceae; genus Viscum; species Viscum album. The sequence continues at coordinate 1,861,523,683 of OY728120.1, read as the reverse complement.
AACCCTTAAATAAATCTGGATGGAGAACTAAAAAATTTCATCGAGTTACCAGAAATGATAGGAATTAAAACTTTTTTCTTATGTAATAAATCATGAGGGGAATTATAAGTGTGAAGACATTTCCTTTCATGAAGGGTCATTTTTGTGGTTATTTGGGCCATAATGTGTCCTACGATGAAGAGGCAAGGAGTTATATGTATGAGGAGTAGTTAGGAGTTCAAAAAATGAGAACATATTCATATATTACTTCTTATTGAAGAAATAATTTCTATGGATATTGTTTTCACTATTATAACATTGGCCATAAAGATGTGTATTGCAAGTAGAGGTATGACAAGGGAAATTCGTTCAATGCTCAGATATGAGTCAATACTCATCAACTAGATAGTGTTTCAATTTAAAATAGTATTTAACATCTGGAAGAAAAATTTAAATATGAAGAAACCATGTACATGGAAGAGAGAATTGGAAGGCCATCGGTGTCCTACACAAAATCCAATATCTCGTGAAAATAAAATAAGAAAATTGAAAAGTCCAATATTGCAGAAGTAGCTATCGAAGCTACAAAAAAACTAAAACAACTAGATTAATGATAGAGGATGTTTATCCCACATGATGGGTAATGTATAATTATTAACTAATTTCAAGAAAATTTCCATAGAACAGTGAGGTTCATTAACCATTTTGATTTGAAGACAAAAGGCAGTGGATGTACTGAGCTATCTAATAGAGAGATGCAGAAAACTGAAGTCCATTAATTGGATGGTCTGCATCACAATATTCTTAGTGTGACTCAACTCTGTGACTCATGTCATAATTTTACATTCAATCAGAAGGGTTTTATTACAAGTGGAATTTTTGGGAATTCTCAGATGAACATATATAGAATATAATGGAACTTATGTCAGGTTGAAAGAAAAGAGAACATTTTAAACAAAATAGTTAGAGAGGAAAACAACTTGTGGCATCAGATATTGGGGAACATCAATATTCATGACATGGAAAAGATATCTTTGATAAAGATAGTCATGGATACCCTTTATCTAAGGCATTATAGAGAAATGACGTGTGATTCTTGTGAGGGAAAATGGAATGCAGTTCCAACCAGCCCAATAAGTAATATTCTAGAACTCTTCCATACAAATGTATGTGGCCCAATACATGTATCCAAAACACATGGAGAATGGAACTTTGTTTATTTTAAAGAAAACTACATTAGAATGTATTGTGTGATCATTATACAAAGGAAGTAAAATTTTCTTGATAACATGATAACATATCAATTAATTGCTGACAATGATACTGGACAAAATATCAATGTCTTGTTATCTAAAAACAGAAGGTAATAACCATCTATTGGATTGGAAAATTACCTAGAAAAGCATGGAATACAACATGATGTGGTTGTTTTGAGAACTCCATATAAAAATTGAGTTGTTGAGCACCAGAATCAACAGGTAAACAACATGTCCAGAACAATACTAATCAAGAGTCGTATTGCTCAACATTATAGGAAAGAGGTTGTTCATGGTGTAGTTTATATTCAGAATCGAACAAGACTATATTTGGGTGAGACAAAGTCACCATATGATTTTTGTCACAGAAGGAATACCTCCTTGAAATACTTTCATGTTTTTGAAAGAAAATGTTTCATCAAAAACAAATAATAAAATCAAGAGATGTATGGAGAAAATACAGATGAAGGAATATTTCTTTGATAATCAATGAATATTAAATCCTAGAAGTGTTTCAATAAGAACATGGTAATAATTTTGGAATGAGGTGATGTTAAGATTATTGAAGATAAAAATATGAATGGTTCAAGGAAATAATTTTTTGATTTCATAAAAGATGAGAAGGAATTTGAACATGTAACAAATGATAATATAGCTGTAGAGGAAGATGTACAAAAAACTCAGGAGTCACTTCATGATGTTGACTCAGAAAAATAATTAGATGAAGAAGCCATAGCTAGAGAGGACTTGGTCGAACCCCAAATGAGAAATCGAAGAGCCGAAATTGATCAATCCAATATTATCAGAGATCAGAATTCACCTTCACAGATGAGGAGAATGAGGAATAGTGCTCAATCATCATTTCTAACAATTTTGGAACCATCTTCTTTTGAAGACGCTTCATAGGATGAGTCGTGGGTAAAATAAATGAATGAACAGTTAGACCCGATTGACAAAAATCCGGGTTGGGATCTTGTCAAAAGACCTGAAGGTCACAATGTGGTTGGTATGAAGTATATTTTCTACAACAAATTCGACAAGAATAGAAATGATATCATAAATAAGTTGTTCATGGTTTGTTAGGGATATTAAAAAAATTAGGGTTTTGATGATAAAGATACATTTTTTCAATTACAAAGATTTGAGTCAATAAGACTATTTTTTTCCATGTAAATCCAAAGAGGTTATAATGTGTATCCAATGGACGTCAATACTGTATTCTTAAATTGAGTATTAGAAGAAAAAGTCTACATTGAACAACCTATGGGGTTCTTTCTTGGTAATGATGAATAAAAGGTTTTCAAATGAAATTAATCTCTATATGGCCTAAAATAAGCATGAAGGACATGGTACTCTCAATTGGACACTTACCTGAGAAATATTGAGTTTAAAAGAGGAGGAGTGGATCGCAATATATATGTGAATAATTCTCCAAAGGATTAGTTCATAATATTTTTATACATGGATGATATTCTTTATAGTGGAAGTAGGCTTGGATCATTGGATAAATTTTCCATTCACATGAAATCATATTTTTAAATGTCCATGATTGGTGAACTCATATACTTTTTTTGGGTACTAGTGATTCAAAATGAGGATTACACTTTCATTTATCAGTAGAATTTTTCATGATATCTATTGATGAAATTTAATATTCTTGATTCTAAACCAATTTCAACTCTGATTATAGTTGGAACAAAACTCCAAAGGCATGAGGATGAGACATCTATGGATCCCACCACGTACAGAAGAGTAATTGGAAGCCTATTGTACCTGATGATGAAATGGCCATATATTGTCTTTGCATCACGAATTGTGGTCCACTTTCAGAGTAATCCGAAGGAAGAACATATTGAGGCAGCGAAAAGAAACATCATATACATTCAAGGTACACATAATTATGGGCTATACATTGATTCATGAAGTGATTGTGAACTATCTACTATTTCTAATGCAGAATAGACTGGAGATGTAGTGGATAGAAAGTCCACTAGTGGTGGAGCATTCTATATTGGAATGAAATGCATGGGATAGATGAGTAAGAAACTGGAATGTACTTCTCTTAGTACTACCAAAGAAGAATATATATATACTACCAAAGAGAGCACTCAATTACTTTGGATGAAGCAATAACTAATTGGCATAGGTGATGAGGTGAAATAACCAATGGTGATTTACTATGATAACAAGGGAGAAATTGATCTTTTGAAGAATCATGTTAAACATTCTCAAATGAGAAATATTGAAAACAAATATCACTTTATCAAGGAAAACTTTGAACAAGGCGTGATCAAAATGGACAATGTGGGAACTAAAAAGAAAGTGGAGGACATTATGACCAATCCACTATTAGTGGTAGTGTATGAGAATAATCAGTTTAACCTTTGTGTTCACCCACCTCCTATTGCATAAAGAGGTTATGAGGTTCCCCTCTCCCTTTTAGATTTAACAGTTTTTAATCCTTTTGTATAAAAGATGAAGGTCTATGGGAGAGATACGATCAAGTGGGATCAGATGGTTTTCATTACATTTCCTGATTCGGTTTATTGGGTTTATTGTCAATGGGGGAGAATGGATAAATTCAATGGATAAGGATATATTTTTTAACTGGATACAGGAAAGATGTAGAATAGAAAAATCAAGAACTATTACTTTGGGGGAGAAAATAAAAAAAAGATAACTCATTTAGTGTCTTCTCTCTTATTTTCTATACTGAGAACTACTCATGTAGACGTAGAGTGATGGATGGGTTGTTTCTTGAAGGTTATGGTTTTGATCATAGATGATGAATTAGGGAATTTATTTGAGCAATGTGCAGAACCAAAAATGGATTGCAGGAATCGTACGTGGTGAAGTCATGCAGTACTCAGAATGTTGAAGGTTGGTTGGATTGTTACGGTTCCCAAAATAGGTTTGGTAGAAGGTTTTGTCTAACAGTACACGGATAGAGTTCGGTGTATAGTGAATATTGTCCCACATTGATTGTTTGGGTAAATTGGATTATTTAAATTTGGAGAGTTGTGTTCTCTTAAAAGGTAAAAACATCCCCTTCATTAGTGAGTTGTATTAGAGATTAATAGTTTGGTAAGAAATCAAGTAATGACCAAAGGGGTTCACGGAGATAAGAGAGTACATGGAGGGAAACATCAGCGTATGAAAAATAGTCCATGGAAGAAAGTGGAGTTCAGGGAGGAATATTTCACAGTAAGCGGTAGAAAAATTTAGCATGTAAATCACGACATTACACAGAGATGATGGGTAGTATTTGGTAATATGGTAGTAAAAAATTCTAGGAAGTCTGTCGAGGAGTTGGACGATATGAAAAAATAGTAGTGGTACGTGGAGGAAGTGGTCCATGCACCATACCTGGAACACAGTACATAGAACACCCAAGGAATCTTGGAAATTGACCAATTAAGTTTTCAAAATTAATTTCCAAAACCTATTGGTGTACAAGAAAATAATTTACATCCATGGGTGATTACCAGACATCAACAGAGCATCCATCTATAGTTAAGGATGCATTATTTAATTCTAAACAATTTAAGTGACCATCATGTTGATACACTATGTTAAGATTCTTCCAACGTAGTCAGAAAGGGAGAGTCAGTAGAAGTGATCCAAGGGACGTAGTGTTCTATCCTTAAAACATTGCAATGGCAGTGCATCTGAGACATTGTGACTATTCCCAAAATCCTTTAGTTGAAAAATTCAAATGATTAGTGTTTTTTGGTATGACTAACACACTAACGGTGTATGATCCTTGGACATATCTCATAGTGGTTATCTAAGTAAAATTATTGCATCATTTCATTGAATTTGATTGCCTGATTTCATATCATCCTCTTCAGATTGGTTTGACAGGTTCCAACCAATTTTGGAACAATATCCATCAATTTTAAAAGAAAAACATGACACCCTGATTCACCTCTCCCCTCTCAAGGTGTTCTGGGGTCCTTCATGATAGTGGAAGAGGATCGGTTTGAAATCATGGTTTAGTGGTGTGTTTCAATTATCTAAATCACACTAGGAGCATGAGCATTACAAGTTGATCTATCCATGGTGGGGGCCATTTCGGTGGAAGTAACACCATGGATGTACCTAGATATTAGTGTGGGACTACTATTTTTAGTGAGGTTCTATTACAGGTCAAAGGTTTAGGAAAGATCTATTTTTTCATCCGACACCAAAAGAGCATAAAGATAGACCATCTATGGATAGAGTTATGATATTTGTATCCTTTTTTCTAGTTTCAATTTTTTATATAAGTGCATCATAAGGTTTTATATCAATAAATGTGGTAGAAATTGATTGGATTGCTGTTCATTTTTCTGAAGTCATTATGAAATTTGATAATCCAATGGAAATTAGTCTTGAGAGTGTTTAATAGTACAAGGAGGGCCTCTATGAGGTTGGTGGGTGTCAATTAAAATGGAATTTTCTTTCCACATGATGACTGGGTTTAGTGTCACAGTCGGGAAGGATGTTATAGTTTCTTGTCAATAAAATGTTGGTTAATATCACTGAAATGTGACATTACCATCTCCATATAGAGGATTTCCAATTCAAAAGGGTGACTGGGATGTCTGGGAAATCTAATCTAAAGTATATCGTCATCACATTACATGGATGATAGGACATATTGATAGTGTATATCTAGTTTATTATGGATCAAGTTAGAAAAATTAACCCACAATGGAGATCATTTTAGGGGTGCTTTCCTAAAATACCTTTCTGGTTTACCACCAAATGGGGAGGAATATTTCTCCATCAATCATGTGTACGGGGCCACACTATTATCCATTCTTTCTTATATGGTGGCTATGATGGAGTTTCATGATATCTAGAGGTATCTTGTTGATTTAGAAGAAAATGGGTTCGTACAAACTATAACATCTAAATGAGGGTTTAATTTCCCTTTTGTCAATAAAGATGGATGGTACCAATAATAAATGTGTGAATTAGTAGAAATTATTTCATTTCACAATTAATAACCATTTATTACTTTCCATAGATAGATGTACTTTTTTATCTTCATTGATGGGATTATGTTTTAGAAGAAATTTATTTGAGATTGGGATATTAAAAGGTACATGTTCTGGCCTACAGACATAAAAATTTAAACATATTTTTACCAGGTAGAGTATATATGAGTATGTTTTTATGTTTTATTGCCTAACGAGTGTGCCAAAAAATTTCCTGGTGCTAATGGATCGAGTTCTCTCTCTTTATTTGGATTCATTTGTGTTGGTTTTTTGGGGTGATATAATGGTGTATTCACAAAATTGACAAAACCATGAAAACCATCTTGAGAACACTTTGGATACACTATGAGAGAATCATTTATATCTAATTATAACAATGTACCACTTTTGTATGGATGATATTCCCTTCCTGGGTCGAATTATTTGGGAGACAAGAGTTTCTATTGACCTATAGAAAGTGAGTGTTGTAGTTTCCTACGAGAAAAAAATAATTTCATTGATATGTAGATCTTATTGGGTGATGATGGATATTACATGAATTTCATACATAAATTATGATACTTAGAAGAACCTATTATGAGCTTAACTAATAATGGCATGAACATTATATGGTCTGATACCTATGAGTTGGCCTTTATAGAGATTAATAGGAAACTGAATTCAGAACAAGTCAAGATTCTACCCGATTAGTGAAGAAGTTAAAATGCATATTATGACACATCATGTATCTATATAGGTGTATTTGTGATGTAAGTGGATAGAGTCATGGAATATAGTTCCCATTAATTATGTCCACGTGAGAGGAATTACACATTGAATGATATTGAGTTAGCTATAGTTTTACATGATTTGCGTTGGGGTTGAAATTATTTTTTGGTAGTTAATTCTGTGGTGTACATGAAACAAAAATCATAAAATGATTCTTTACACAACAACATTTGTATATTAGTAAGTGGATATGGGTTGAGTACCTATAGAATTTTCAATTCATGCTGTAAAATATTCCATGTAAAAGAAATGTAATTGGCGATGAACTGATCTGAAGGGCATAGATACCAGAAATTTGTGAGGTTAGTAGCGAGTGGAATATTATGTCATTGTGTTTAGATATTCACTTTAATGTGCAGGATGGTCAAGAGAAGGCATATAATTCATCCTTATATGTTTCCTCTACCCTTCTTAATACAGTGAGGATGGGGAAACTATTAGACTCTAAGGGCCTAGTACAATGGAAGATTATTGAAAGTGAGGACCCTCGTCCTCGTTGGAATGTGTGTGATGATGATATTCTATAGATACATGGTCATCAATATGTTTTGAAATACATATTAATGTACATTATATGGAATTTTCAGGCCTTATTTTGGGAAGTACATCTGGGAGATTTCTAGATGTATCCAGATTTATGTCTCCTGTATTGGATGCTAGGGATGGAAAATGAGTTAATTGGTTTTTTCATTAGTTTTCATACTTATTAGCTGGTGAAGTTGGAACATGAGGAACCATAAGGTCTTTTATAATAGTTACCTATAATTGAGACAAAATGGAATCAAGATTCAATGTATTTCATTACCATTTGACCAATGTCGCCTCAAGCACAGATGTAGTTTAAGTTCTTTCAGATTGGATAATGAAGGTTTATTATTTCATTCAAATCAAGGAGACTATTATTATAGATGAATTTAGGAGATTGTGTATACATTAGATTGTATGAATTTACAGGGTCCCATGGAAAATAATTTCAGATATGAGATCACAATTTGTGTCTCATTTCTAGCATAGTTTGTAGAGGGCATTGGGTACACAGGTGCTTCTGAGCATGGAATACCACACATAGACTGATGGGAAGTCAGAGCGTATGATTCTGGTGCTTGAGCATAGGATACGATCATGTATCCATGTTTTTGGTGTCTTAATGGAGACTAACATACCAAAGGAATTGTTTTCCAACAATAATGTCTATCACGTTATTACATAGATAGATCCTTATGATGATTTTTATAGTAGTTCATTGAGATCACCTCAATTTGGGATATAGAGTTGGTGAGGTAGCTTTACTAGGACCATGTCTCTTTTAGGATACTTTTGAGTGGGTATAGTTAATCTGAAAGTGGATGGATACTACACAGTGTGGACAGAAATATAATGTAAATCAACATCGATGACCTATAGAGTTTGAGGTCAGGGATCGAGGTTTTTTATGGGTCTCCCCAGTGTTGGGACATATAAATATAAGAATACATTATATGCATTCACTGGGATATTTTGTGTAATTCATGTTTCTATGTAGAGTCGGTGTGGTTGCATATCAATTTCAAATACCTCTAAGGTATCGAGCCATACATGAAATCTCCAATATATCTCAACTATGTCATTATCATTCAGAATATTCTAATATTTTTCTTCCAGAGTAGGTTTGGTTACAAAAAAATTCATCCTTTCAGGATAGTCCAATTAGTACCATTTATAGGATCATGTATTTTATATATGGTTGTTCATTTCATCTTGTATGGGGCCCATAACCACTCAAAAATTTATCAGACAATACTTGGGAGTTGTAGGTCTAAGTACATTCTACATAGATGAAGTTATTTGTGGTAAATTCTTCAAGACCCGTCAGAGGGAAATTAGGGAATTAATTTATTTTGGGGGGAATATCGTACGATAAAAGGTTTTCCGTTGAGTTACAAATCGTTTATTTTTGTTTAATTTTTTAATTCCCTAATTTGAATAACCTTTGTGGTCAGGGGAGAATCCAGGGTTTATGGGGATTTATATGAGCCTATATCGTTAATTTTACATGGAATGAGAAAGTTAAAGTAGTTAGTGGACACTATATGGGATAGGTCGCATGGTTACTCAAACAATGTGAGTCCTGGGAAGATAATAAAAAAATATTACATATTTTGAGAACCCATGTGGTTCAAGGAATATGACCTTTTGAGGTGCCTATAATTTTTAATAGATCTAAAATGACCGATATACACATGACTTGTAGAAACCATTTTATAAACCATGAGAGGTAATCCTTATGATAGTGAAGGGAACACAGTTCTTACATAGTTTGGCCAATCATAAAGTAATGTGAATCCCAATATTTTCAGAAAAAATGACCACAATTCCCTTAAAATATTTTAAAAACTAATTCTACTTCATTATTCCTCCATCAGATACCCATGAGGATTGGAGATCACCTTTGGAAAGAAAATTTATATCCGGTTGTCTCATCCATCCATCAAAACATGGATTCATATGCTGATCACCTCATTATATTAGCATCAGTAAGTACTAAAATCCTCTTGTCTCATTCTATAGTTTCCTTGGTATCAGCTACTCTATTTATATACGAGCTAATATAACATATTTCCACATTCATAATCTGGTCCTTTTTTTCTTATGATCAAGAGGAAATCATATGTTTATACTAGATGATCACTCTATTATGGATATATGGTATGTGGTTTATACTTTCCTCACATGGTTTGATGCTTTATGGAGTTTGTTGTTTCTATGTTGCATGATAGAATTTCTATAAGTTCCCCATTGAAGTTATTAAACTCATGAACTATATGAATTGTAACACATTAGTGATTCCCAATTTTTCATTGAGACTTATTTGAGGTTGATTTCCTAGAAAAGGCCACCCATGGGGGGGGGGTACTTTCTGTTTTCCCATGATTATATCATCCAAGGGTTGAGTGTGTGTTCTGGACTATTTATTAGAAGAAAAAAATGAGTTGTGTTGAATTGTATGAGATGTTAAGGAGATGGGTTTCCTCCTTTATAATATTTACATGATGTAAATTGGTTAACTGTTTAAATGCGATTTTCAATATTTGTGGTTAAACTAATGGTTTTTAATGATTGTGAGTTGATGAATGGAATGAATGGTGAATGATTTCATTGGATTCCATATGTGTTCTAAACCATGGGTCATGATTGCGTTAGTGGATTCCTTTAATGATATTTGTAATTGGGTATTAATTATATGGGATTCCATGGGAATCTCTACCCCATGGATCTAAATTTTTATGCTCATAGTGGACATGGCTTTTTTTCATGAACTATAGAACCCATTCAAAGTCTAACAAATTTTTGATCAAGTTTCTCGTGGGACTTGAGGATGATTACATGGTTTTTTTACCTTGGATCCAGCCATGTGAGGCTTGACACATCACATTATATGGCATGGATGGGATAAATGTGACATGTTAAATTATACATCATAACCAAGGTAAATGTGACACACCTAGGTGCACATCATGGTTGTGACTAAGATGATTTACTGGTTTTACGATGTAGGCTTGCATGATATGATATACCATATATATGGAATGGAAATTGTGTTTATTTCCATTTTTTACTACATCCTTGTTATAGAATCTTGACAATTTCTTACATTGAGCAATGTATGGCTATAGAGTTTAACTTTACATGTTTAAAATATTATATGGTAAATTTTTTATTTTTTGTTTTACATTTAATATACATTACTCAGTACATAGATTTTATTGCATATAATGGAATGTTATAGACAATTCTACTGGTGGCATATAATGATTTTATCTCACACCATGTCTCGGGCTATTGTTGGGTACCCAAATAGAATATATGAATGTAGTTACTGACCAGGTAATGTACCAACATTACAATGGTTGATTCATTCCATGATAAAGAGTTTCGGACCACATGACTTATATGAGGCTCTTGATTCTTGGTAGGATATATCTTTTTGTTATTTTTTGAATTTTGATACTTGTATTCTCTTGATTCATATATATATGTTCTGGATGATTTTTAGTGTTGTGACAAGAAATAAATTTAGTATATGAGAATAAATATATCTTTTATATATATATATATAATTCTCTTTCATCACTATATCATTTTTAGTTATTATTATTCTTACAATACAGTGGGGTTAGTGATGTAGTTATTAGAGTCCCTATTTCTTCCACATAATCATTATTGTAATGATTTATCTATTTAACAACTATGAAATTACACTATATTAAAATATAATAGGAGGGAATGGTATGACCAAAGACACACACTAATACCTCACTTCTAGATAGTAGTCTCTATCATTTGGGGAGATGTGGTTGAGTCCATGTGGCCAACAGGGCATGGGGCTCCATTCAGTGGTAGTTGGGTGTGCGATTTTTCAAAAATTTATCTCAATAAGAGCATTCCCTTGAGGATCATAAAACCCACCCTTCGGAGAAACTCATGGAACACATCCCATAGTTATTCAAACATACAAAAAAAGTGATGCTAAGAAAATAGAACAATATCAATTCAAACTTAGAAATCAGTAATAATAACTTAAGATTAACATCAATAACTCATAACTAGAGAAACACATCCCAATATCCTATTGTAATTTGAGTCTCATCATGTAAATACATAACCATATACAAACCAAAACATAACTCTAATATCCCAAAAATCCTATCTCTAGTCTACCAAACATCCCTTGATAAGGACCCTTAAGTACATACAATAATTGATACAAATTTTTAATGAAATGTAACGATCCAATAATTGATTAATAAAAATTCATCTTGATGTAATTAAATCTATTATTATTTACTATGGTTATAAAATATATTCACTTCCTTGGTTTAATGTTTTTTGGGTTTTAATATAACGTTAATAATTGTGATTGTTGCTAATATAACTACTGAACAGTGACCACATGATTAGTATAAATATAGGGATATAACATATCCAAATTACTCAGACAAAGGAATTGATGGCCTAATCAAATAGAATTGATATGTATGAAGATAATTTTTCAAATCTCATAAGGGGGTGGCATCACTGGGATTCTCTCTTGACCAAGACCAAGCTGAGATTCAACATGTTAAGCTCGAATGGAACCACCCACGGGAGAAGTGGAAGTGGATAGAAATTACTACCAGATCTATATAATCTGATCCATCCCAAAAATATATCACCATATCACACCTTACTATTAGGTGTAATGAATGTGTTATACGTGGTTACATAAAAAGACCCTATATCTTTGATTATGTGCATTATTTTTGTATTTAATAAATAATTTACACTCATTTTATTATTGTTAATTTATAAATAGTTTTTAAGAAAAATAACATTACTAGTTAATATTCAATTAATAAATCTATTTTGATGAAATAATGGATTTTTTAATTAAAAAATAATTTAATAAAATATTATTACAAAATAACTTTTTATTGAATAAAAACAATTGTATAATTTTTATGAATATAATAGTAATTTTCATTAATGTTTAAAAGTTGTTTTTGTCAAAATCGATGAATTATTGATAAATGTTAGTTATTATTTTAAAAGTAAAAACTAAAAAAAGTTAGAAAATTATTCTGATTAAATTAATATTATTTATGGATTCATGATGTCGAAATTATCTAACAGTGAATTTTTTATAATTTTCTAAGGCAGTCCAATTTTTGTGTAAAAATTAAATAATGTTTATATATATAATGTGTTTTATGACATCATATTTAGCCAATAGTGATGTAATAAAATACTACAAAGATTTTTTTCGGCCAATGTATGATTTAACATTAAAATAATGTGATTTTAGGTTTATTTTATTCATTTTACAAAGCCTTAGTGGACACTCCATGACTTAAAAAACATTTTATCTTTTTAAAATGATATCCTTGAGAGTGTTACTCACTTCCACATACATAAGCCAAATATTTTAATATGTTCTGCCTTATGGGTATTTAATTTTTTTTTCCAACAACCATTGTCAAAAACCATGGAGTAGTTTTTTTTTGATTATATTAATGTGTAGGGCCTAAAACATAAATAATTTAGAATTCCCTCTCTTTTTCTATATAATCGCACCCAAGCCCCCCAATTCCTCTTCACTCAATGCCTTTGGAGATATACCAGCCTCTTCCCTCTTCTCTCTAGAATCCTCCCAATGTGTCCAATATCCCAATAATCCTCTCTAAAGCCCATCCCAAGCCTTGGGGATCACACTTCCATGTAATGGATTTCTTCCTTTCTCAATTTTATCCAAATTTCATTATGTTGTTATACCGTTTTATGTTCAATTAAAAATGTTTGGGTATGATTTAACACCTCCCCATACATCCAGAACTATGTTTTAATGATAAGATAAAAATTTCTCTCTCATTAATCTCTCCCATTTACAGAAGTTACCAGGCCAAAATTCCATAAGAAATTTCTCTCTCCTCATTTACATTCAATCAATTATTTTATATTATGCATCTAAATTCCATTACATATATTGGTACATATATATATATCTTCCCAACTTATTATTAATTTAATGTAAATATGATGGGATACCACTTCTCTCTCATCAAAAAGTTTTTTATGAATTCTTATGTGACACCATTATGCTGCTGAAATTGAACCATGATTTTCCAATCCAAAGTCATTGTGTATTGAATACCAAGCCCATTTATTTAACAATGGTATACACCGTTATGCACATTTACAAATTGATTATACAGTTTCATGTATGTATTACAATTTCATTTACCATGGAATAAATGATAATGTTGAATTATTCCATGTTGTATGATCCATGTAGTGCACTTTTGAATAAAATGAAATGATTAAGAAGGGTGTGCCCTGATAGTGCTCCAATTCATTGCGTAAAGATTAGTATAATGATTCAAAAAGGGAAATGACGTTTAACTAATTCTAATTCATGTGTAATGTGGGTTTAGTCATGGTACAAATGCAATGTGCCTTTTCCCATGCTAATATCATGTTAAATTTTGTCTCTATATTTCCATGTCATGATAATCATGATATATCATTCCTTTAGGTTCATATTTCTCTTATTCTAAATTGATATTCCTATTTCCGAACTTGAACTGTACTATTAATGTTATTCCTTGTATACTCCCTCATTGGGATTTATATCTCACCCTATTCGTATGTATTCTTTCAGGTTATCCAATGCAATGCTATGTACGAAGGAATGTGTGTGGTCATGTAAAAGATGTATTCAATAATGATGTGTATTTCATGTTTTAAATTTTTATATAATGTTCCTAATACCAAAAGAAACTAGAACTCTTGATATTCTATGACTTATAAAGTTAAGGTTTTATGTAATAAAATATTATTATGTGTTAAATAAAGAACATGATTGGTATAGTTGGTATTAGAGGATAGGTTTAGTTATTTTTTGGATTTGGAGTAGAAAACCCAAGTGAAAGCCTTTGGGATAAGACTAAGTAAAATAAAAACATCCCTAAATTTGGTGAGTTATGAGTAAGTGGTTTATCAAGAAAATACATCCCTATCTGGATATGAGCAGGTAGAAGAGGCTCTGGAACAAATGTATCTATGGGTAAAATCTAGGAACACTTCTTTGAGCTAGACTCGAATAGGAACTAGTGCATGAAAATGGGTCTTGCTACTCTCTTGGTTATGAAACTCATAGGAGATATGATTTGGAAATTCACATATTTAGTATGGACAATTTTTATGGGAATAAAAATAATTCCCTAAGAATAAAATATGGGAACTATATCATGGATAACATAGGATGAAGCCTATAAATTAAATTGTTAAGAAAATAAGTGTAATTTATAAGTTATACATTTTTGTATTTGTATTACCCTTTATGTGTTACCCCTAACATTCCTTTTATTATAGCTAATGGCCAGTAAAAGGAGGACTAATGCTAACAACCGATGCAAAGATCAATGTGATGACTCTTCTAATGAGATACCCAATGCGATGACATTAGGAATCGTGAACTTTGTCATGATAAACTATTAGTTAACTCATGTTTTGAATAGAAACATGGGTGAAGAGGAACATTCAACCCTTAGTAATAAATAACATGTTTCAATTGAGAGATTCATAAGAGAAAGTCCTCCTACTTTTAATGGATCATCTGATCCATCAATTGCCGAACAATGGATCAACACCAGTGAAATGATCTTCTTTATCCTTTAATGTTCCAAACTAGAGAAGGCTATTATAGTTGGTTATCATATTGAGGGTGAACCTGATCATTGGTGGATATTGATAAAAAAAGAAAATGCCTGAGGAGGGGATCAAGGCATTGGAATGGAAGGATTTATGGAAGACATTTTTCAATAAATACTTTCAACGCACACTCCAACTTAATATGGAATGTTACTTCCTTAACATCAATAAAAATGATGAAAAATCCATCAGATCATACAAGGAAAAATCTATAAGGCTTCCATGATATGAATCTGGATTTTTCGTTACCGCCAAATGAATGGTTAACCACTTTTGGGTGGGATATAACCAAGCGTTTGAAAATCCCTATCGATCCCTGATTTCGTGAGCCAAGAGGAAATTGTCCGATGATCCCTAAATATCGAAATCTAGATCCGACAATCACAGGGAATTAATGTGGATGTGAAGTATAAGGTTTACTTTAAATCTCAAGGTCTGATGGATAAATCCAATAGGGCTATGAAAATACAGCACCCCACTTTCTAAAGGTGCAGAAAGAAGCACACCGAAAATTTTCTAAAGGGTATGAGGAAATTCATTAGGCATGGAGGTGAAGGGAACCTTGAGATTAACTGCTGAAAAGAAAAACGACACCTGTGATATAGGAGAGGAACACTCCATTTGACCATCAATACATTGTTCATTGCTTCAACTAAAAAAAGAACCATGGCACATTGTAGACTAGTTCCCTAAGCCATGAGTTTTCGAAGGCAACCGACATCCTCAAAGGCATCATGGGTGGGATTTTACCATCACTACCACCGAAGTGTACCACAGTAATAAAGGGGTGATAGGTATGCATGTTATACACTCAAGAATAGTGAAAATTCTTTTTCATTATAGTTTTACACATTATATTATACCCAAAAATCTTAGTAGAACAATTACAACACCACCACAAATCACGGATGTAATGATTTTGGTGAGTACAAAAAATAGGTAAATCATTGCATCCCATGAATATAACTCCTCCCCTATTAAAATTTGTGGTATGAACATCCTAAAACAAATTGTACACCCTTTGGGGGAATTCGATGCAGTTCTTGGAAAGGATCAGATTTCCTTATGTAGAGGCAACATAAATTTCTGTGACATGGAAATCACACTCTATAAGGTGAATCGACTATCAATTCTGTACATGCACAAGGAGGAGGATGAATCATATTTGTATCCACCATATCAAGCATGGATATTAATATCTCATGAGCACACGTATCTTTCTCAGATGATTGAGTCCAAGGAAGCAACAATCTTTGAAGACATGCATATTGTGAGGGAATTCACTGAAGGGTTTCCTAAGAAATTTCATGATCATCCTCCTAGAAGAAATGTGGAGTTCTCAGTTGATCATATACCTTCCATGTTTCTAGTATCCAAGACTCTATATTAAATAGATATTGTGAAGGCTGAGGAGATGAATAAACAACTACATGAGAATCTGGATAATTTTTTTATAATACCAATTGCTTTACCATGTGGTGCATTAGTCCTCTTCATCAAGAAGAAGGATGGGTAAATGCACCTTTGCAATGATTATCATGATATCAAAAAATCATGATAATGAAAAAGTATCCCCTTCCATGAATTGATGAATTATTATATAATCTATGTGGATTACAATACTTCTCTATGGTGGATTTGTGGTTGGGATATTACAAAGTAGGGGTAAATAAGGATGATATCACCAACACTACTTTTCGAACAAGGTATGGGCACTATGAAATCATAATAATTCCTTTTGGACTTACTGATACTCCATAAATAATCATGGACATGGTGAATATAGTATTTAGATATTACGTTGAAAAATTTTTGGTAGTCATTATAGATGATATTATAATATACTCCAAAACAATGGAGGAGCATGAGGATTATCTATGCACTGTACTTGAGACCTTGCGAAAGGATAAGATCATGGAAACGTACAACAAGTGTGAGTTATGGTTGAAGGGGGAATCATTATAGGGTCATGTCATCACAAAAAATGGGATATCTATGGATCCCACCATGATAACAACAATTGAGGGATGGATGAGGTCAACATCGGTAACAAATATCTAAATATTTCTTGGGATAACTGGATATTATCGCTGATCTGTGAGAAATTTCTCATGATTTTTCTACCCTCTTACTGTGATAAATCGTAACGGATTAATATTTTCATGGAGTGATTAATGTGAATATAGCTTCAAGGGTATGAAAAATAGGCTTCTCACTACACCCGTCATCACACTTCCCACAAGTGGAAAAAGTTTTGTGGTATTTAGGGATGCGTCAAAGAAGGGCATGTGATATGTGTTGATGAAAAATGACAAAGTCTTTTACTATGCGTTAATTTAATTTAATGTTCATGAGAAAACATATCCAACACATGATCTGGACTTGGCTGCATTAAGGTTTTCATTGAAAATTTTATGCCATTACCTCCTTTGGGAGAAGTGTGAAATATAAACGGATTACAGAAGCCTGAAGTATATATTCACACAGAAAGAGTTTATCAAATTCCAACAAATATGGTTAGAGATGATCAAATACTATGACTGATCAATCCAATACCACCCTGGGAAAGAAAACAAGGTGGAATACACTATAAGTATAAAGTCCAAGAGATTCTATCATTAATGAGAAATGAAAAGGATCCAATATTCTTAAATTTGATGTAGATGGACATGGGAATAATGAAGAAGGGGACATAGTAAATCCATTAAAAAATTATTTTCCAACCAAATATTTTGGAAATGTTAAAGAAGCTCAAAAGGATGATGTGATAATTCAGAAGAAAGTTGAAACTATCAAAAAAAGGGAATTCCATAGAGTTCAATGTTAATGAATAAGGAATTGTGAGATTTGTGACAACACTAGGTGTTCCCTGAAATCCATAGTAAAAGAAAGAACTTTGGGATGATTCACATAATAAAAATTTATCTATTCAACCAATAAACCCAAACATGTAACGAGATCTTTGAGAGAAATATTGGGGGGATAACTTGAAGAATGAGATCGTTGAGTATACATAAAAGTGTCACATATGTCAGGAAGTGAAGGCTGATTGGAAGAAGTATAAGGGGATGATGCAATGTTTACCCATACCCGCATGGAAATGGGAGAACAAAACCATTGACATTGTCACAGGACATCTGAAGACATCCAAATGAAACAATACTATTTGGGTAGTTGTGGATCATCTTGCAAAGACTGAAAACTTCATTGAAACTTGAGAGGATTTCTCAATGGATCAACTGCAGCTAATATGTATTAAAGAAGTGGTCAGGCTACATGGAGTACCACTATCTATTGTATCCGATTGAGATCAATGATTCACCTATTTGTTCTAGATGTGTCTTCAACATGCTCTGAATATTGAGCTGAACATCAATATGGCTTATCATCCTCAAAATAATGTCCAATCTGAGAGGACTATCCAAAAACATGAGGAAATGTTCAGAGAATGCTCAACAGTCTTAAAAGGAAGATGGGATGAACATATTCCTCTTTTTGAGTTCTCTTACAACAATAATTTCCACTCAAGCATCCAAATGGATCCTTATGAGGCCCTATATAGGAAGAGGTGTAGAACATTGGAATATTGTGATGAAGTTGAAGAGTGAAAACATCGATGTCTAGAAATGGTCGATGAAATGGTGGTGGAGGTTAAGACCATATAGTAGCACATTAAAACTTCTCAGAGTTGAAAAAAATCTATGTTGATAATCATCTATGATACATATATTTTGATGTTAGAGACATGATCTTCCTCTATATATCATTGTGGAAGAGCATTATGAGATTTGTGAAGAATGGAAATCATAGTACAAGGTACATTGTCCCTTTTGATATCCATGATCACATAGGATCAGTGACCTATCGAATATCACTCCCACCAAACATTTTTCATGTACATGATGCATTTTATGTATCACTCTTGATGAAGTACCTATCTAACCCATCACATGTACTCAATCCAGAGGTGGTACCATTGGAGAATGCCCTCTCTAATGAAGAGAAGCTAGTGAAGATCTTAGATCATTGGGAAAACATTCTACGAAATAAGACAATGCCCTTCGTCATGGTGTTTTAGTGAAACCACAGGTTTGAAGAGGCGACGTGGGAATCAGAAGAAGGGATAAGTAAGAGTAAACCTCGTATTTTCTAGTGTGGGAAAAGGAAATTTTGAGGGAAAAATTTATTAATGGGGGAAGATTGTAATATCCCAAAAATTTATTAATGAAATTATCTCTTGATATAATTAAATGACTTTTTATATAAACTTGTTGTATAACAAATAAAATTCCATTGGTTTTATATTTTGGATTTTAAAATACCTTTATGAATTGTGATTGTTTCTAATATAGTTGTTGAACATTGATCACATGATTAGTATAAATATAGGTCTTTAACAAATACAATTTACTATAACAAAGAAAGTGATGGACTCATCTAGTAGAATTGCACTGTACGAAGCCCATTATTCAGATCTCAGAAAGGAGGTGGTGTCACTATTCTACTCCCATGACAAATCCCAAGTCATGCTTCAACACTTTAAGCTTGAATGGAACCACCTACGAGAGAAGTGGAAGTTCATAGAGATTACCACTTGAGCGATGTTATCTTAGCCACCCCAAGTGCATGTCACCATTACACACCATATCTTAAGGTCTTATGAGGGTGTTATAAGGGGTTATGTAACAATACCCTATCACTATGATTTTGTGAATTATTTCTGTTAATAATAAAAAATATATATTCATTTTAATTTTATTACTTGGAAAATAGTTATTAAATAAAAAATAGAATTTTTAGTTTTTATTCAATTAAGAAATCTATTTTGATGAAGTAATAGATTTTTGAATTAATTAATATTTTAATGAAATATTTTTACTATAGTATTTTTAATGTAATATAAATTATCATATAATTTTGAGGAATATAATAGTAATCTTAATGAAGGTTTGAAATCTATTTTTTAAAAAACCCATGGATTTTCTATAAATGTAGGTTTTTATTTTTAAAATTAAAATTTAATTTTTTTTGAAAATTATTTGGATAAAATTAATATCAATTTTGGATTCAGGATGACTAATTTATCTAATGGTAATTTTTTCTTAGTTTTCTGAGATAATTGAATTTTAGGGTAAAGAGTAAATAATGTTTTATTATTAAATGTGTTTTATGACATCATAATGACCCCTTAGTGATGTAATAAAATACTATAAACATGTTTTTAGAATAATATATGTTTTACCATTAAAATAATATGATTTTAGGTTTATTTTATATTTTAAAAAAAGCATTAGTGGACCATCCATGACATATAAAACATTTTATCTTTCAAAAATGATTTCCTTGAGAGTCTGATTGACCTCCGCATAAGAAATACTAATATTTTTATAATTTTGGATATTTCCTTTTAAAATAATGTTTTACACTCCCATTTGGAAAAAATAATGGGAAAAATATATTGGACGGTTAGTGGTTTTGATTAGTTTAATGTCTTGAGGCCAAAACCAAAATAATAATGAATTCCTTCCCTTTTCCTATATAAAACCACCCAAGATACAGCTTCCTCTTCATTAAAATCCTTTGGAGATCGATCAACCTCTTCCCTCCTCTCACTATAATCCTCACAAGGCAACCCATTCTGCCATGAACCCTCTCTCAAGCCCCTTACATGCCTTTGAGATCACACTTCCAAGTAAGGGATTTCATCATTTCTCATTTTTTTCCAAATTCCATTACGTTGTTACAACATTTTAATTTAAATTAAAATGTTATGGTATGGATTTTTACCTCACCCATACTAACCTAATTAATTTTTTAATGTTGAGAGACCTATTTCTCTCTCATTAATTCCTCCCATTTACACTTGTTACCATGCCAAAATTCCATAAGGAATTTCTTTCTCGTCATTTACGTTCATGAAATTATTAAATATTATGCATCTAAATTCTATTAAATATATAGGGAAATGTATCTATATGACCCCCTTACGGTCTATTTCATATAAATATGATGAGATACCCCTTTTTATTCCGTCAACCATTTTTCTATGAATTCATATGTCACGCCATTCGGCATCTGAAATTGCACCGTGATTTTCCATTCCAAAGTCATTGTTTATTGAATACAATTATCAATTCCCTATCAATGGTATTCACCATTACACCCATTTACATATTGATAATATAGTTTCATTAATGTATTAAATATTATTTTAACATGGAATAAATGAAGACGTTGAATGATTCCATGTTTGATGATCCATGTGGCACACTTATGCATGAAATGAAAAGATTAAGAAGGGTGTGCACTAGGAGCACTCCAATTCCTCGGGTAATGATTAGAATCATGATACATCAAGTGCGATGACTGATTTTTAAAGATAATTAAATTGCAATTAGTTCCCACTCATGCTTCATGTTCAATGGGTCTTAGCTCAATCAAATATCATGATAAATGTTGTTGCCACATTTCCATGTTATGACAATAATATTATATCATGCCTTTATGTTCATGTTTCTATTATGATCCATTGATATTCTTATTGCATAACATGTATTGTAAACTTCATGTTATCCAAGGTTTACTCCCTTACAAGTATTTATAACTCACACATTTTTATGCATGTCCTCGGGTTATCCCATGCAATGCTATGTACAAAGGAATGTGTCTGGGCATGTAAAAGAAGCTTGCAATAAGGATGTGTATTTAATGTTTTAAGTTGTTATGTATTGTTCCTAAACCCCAAAAAAACTATACCTATCAATCATCTATGTTTTATAAATTGATGAATTTATATAATAAAATATGATTATGTGTGAAACAATGAACTTGGTTTTTATATAAACCAACCCAAATACAATCTCAAAGTCGTACCCAACCCAACAAGGAACATACCTGAATGGAATTCCCAATACCCATTGGCCTAGAAAATGACAACTAAGAAAGGAATTACAAATAGATGGAACAATTTTTCCCAACCTAAAAAAAACATTATTATAATTGATACAAAAATAGAATATATATATATTTTCCATAATTCGAAGATAACATGGGAAATCAAACAACTCAAGAGTCAAACAAAACTCTATATAGATGTCCATCTAATAGGACTACCAAAATAGGAAGCCCAAAATCATTATATGATAGTCTGGTAAGACTCCAACCATATCAACACAAGATACTCATCTTATCTAATAAAACCTATTGGTCTATCTCTGGTTCCTTCTCTTTCCCTGCATTGAAAGAAATAACTATGTCTATTCCCTATCGAAGAGGTATTCATGTTGTGATATAACATGAAAAAAAGAGTATCAATGTGGTGTTTCATATCAAGTCCATTAAAATAATCAATTATTTATCAATATTGTGGAAAAATTTCATGAAAAGAGTTTAACATGTTTTATATCAAAAGAATGGGAAAAAAGTAATTTAATTTCCCCTTTATCCACATTTCTAAATAAATCAATTAAATATATATAAAAACAATTTTTAACCAAATATCTTAGCTGATATATCATTTAAACACGAAGAAAATCAAGTATCATGTCTAATATAAATTCATTGGAATTGAATCAAATTAATACAGACCAAAAGATTCATGAATCAGACAAGTAACATTGAAAATAGTAAGACATAAATCACAACGTTTCAAGATAGCTAGGACACTCATACCTAAACATGAAAAATTATGTACTCATCAAGACACTAGACATACGCATCAAGTCTAGAGGGTTATGTAACATCCCATAAATTGAACCCCCCCCAACTGGTCTGACAAATCCATAGAATTGGAATCCTAGAGATATTAGTTATTCCCTATGGGAAAATCCCCTAACAATGGATGATACCTATTATTATACCTTCCACCAAAATAACCAAAACTCCCCATGTTATCTATTTTCCAAATTAATTCATCAATTAATTTTCAACAAATCTTTATTTGGAATCCATCTTAGAAAACCCTTTCAAAATGATTTGAAAACCCTTTCAATTTCCCAAAAAATATTAGAAATTTGTATTTATTAAAACCAACATCCATTCACACACAAAAATCATTCCCACCAGGCCATTTCATTTAAAAATAGAATTTATCAAAAATAAGAGAAATGTAGTTCACCAAAACATGATATAGAAAAAACCAACTACATAAACACATGGGGTCTCAATCAAACAAGAAAGGATTCCCCAACTTGAATAATGAGAAAATGACAGTGAATGACCTAGAACCAATATTCAAATAATATAATTGACCCAATTATAATATAGAGATGGAAAAGATAAAGAAAAGTCACATACCTCAGGAAAACCCAACCTTCACACCATAGCCAGTAAGTAATCACCCTTAGAACAAGATCAAACAAAAGATATATGATGAACCAGGAGGAATCAACACCAAATATAAACAACACTAAAAATTAAATGTAACAACACTCCTGGTATCCAAGAAAAAAATAACCATAAAGTCTTACTCAACTAGATAAATGAAAACCAAGTGAAATGGTGATAAATAATCAGGGGAATCATCCCAAATTCAAAAAATAATCAAAACATAACTTGAGAACCCTTTTAGGTCAAGATATGAATAAGCTATTGATGATTGAAATAAATCATCACTCGTACCTTGCCATAAAGGCCCTTTTCATGACATTCACATGACATGAAATCTCATAGAAATTGTGTAATCTATGGGGATCACGTAAATCAAAAACCCCTAATAATTTCAATTAAAATTAAATCATTTAATATAATATGAAATTTAATCCCCTCATGTTATGTACCAGATCTACAACATCTTCCCTGAAGAACATACACACCATGTACTCTAAATACATGAATTTAATTTCTTTTTTCTGATGGAAAGAACTATACATTCCTTAAAAAAACCTAAAAAACAATTATCTTTTCTCTAAAATCTTAGATAATCCCATAATTCCATGAAATCTTTATTATTATATTCTATTAATTCAAAAAATATTCATTCCCAATGTTTACGTCCTTTTTATCAGCAAATGTTCTTCATCCTCAAGTGTCCCAATATAAACCAAATTCAACAGGAAAACAAAAAAAGGGAGGAAAATAAAAAATAAAGTGGGTAATGGGAAGTTAAAGCAATCTTGAGTGTTTTTAAAAATAAAATTAGATGGTTCCCTCTATTTTAAATTTGGAGATATTATGGTGGAGTTTTCTGTGTGACACTTCATTATGAAATGCTCGACAATAAAAATGATCAGGAATGACCCCTAGAGGCTTCTAGTTTTAAAACCTCCAACAAGGTTATGACATATGTCCTCTACACATTGATAGAATATAACCCACTATTTGGGTTAGTTAGGAGTTTTCTATCTACTTTTCGTGTAGAAGCCACTTTCTCACCAAGGAATTGTTCTCTAACCACTAAAGTGGAACCCTCCTTCTAGGTGGGGATTGTTTCCACTATCTTTTTTCATGTGGAACCCTCGTATAGTACTAGAGAATGGTTCATCAATATATAGAGTGGAACCTAGTTAATAAGGAATGGAATGGGTGCCTGATCGAATATAATAGGGGAAACCTCTTATTAGTATAAGGAACATATCCTCTACTGATAACTAGAGTGAAACCCTCTATCCGAGATGGGAATGGGTCTTCTGTCAATCATTGGGTTTGACCCTCCTACCTGGATATGTAATGGGTCCTATAGCTATATACTAAGTGAAACCCCTATTTTATACGGGAATGAGTCATCTCCTAAGATATTATGCCCCCATGAAAATTTTGGAGAGTGGACATTAGTGGCTGGACATGGGTGTTTTGTACTGGTAAGTGTCATGATATTCATGGAATCATTGATGGACTCTTAGAACTAATGGAACTCTCTCTATAGCCTCAGCTATGAGATGGATATCCAATTTTCCTCTCATTTGGAATTATTTGGTTTGAGTGTATATATATCTATGTCAATATCATTTTATGATGTTAATCTATAGATTTGGATTGAGATATCACCTATATATTCATATCACATATCTTACAACTACCCCTTAATCTTTTGGGGAATCATTTTGGGAATGTTTATAATCAGCAATACATTATATTTTATCATTCGTGTCATGTATTATGCATATGAAATATAGATTGATGATGAATAAAAAGGTTCAATGGGATACATGGTTCATTAGACCACATATGGTCGTAGAAAAAATGGACGTCAAGAGAAATTATATATTACGATTTAACATTTCATGTTCTATCATTTTGGGACGTCTGTTTGTTTGGGCATGTATTTTAACCTTTTTTCATTCAGTTTCCACTTGTGTACTTCTATAGACCCTAGAGTTTTTTATATATGTATATTTATATACATGAAAAATATTTTCTTGTTATTCCCCTACCCATTTATTTTGATATGTTCTGGTGTGTGCATACAAGAACATTAGGAAAAGGAATTTTATACTAGTTAGGCCTTTTGTAAATTGTCTCCATCCCATAGCTTATGGAGGTGGGCTTGGGGTAGTGATGGAAATATTCTCATTGTGTTGGGTCATGATAGAATGGTATTAGATTTGGCCTGGTCATTTTTATAGTGTTGGGATTATTCCCATAATGGGGATTTGGATAGATATAGGGAATCATTTTCATTTGTTTCAAGTGCGATATTCATGTTAGGGAACATAGTGATAGTGCAGCGGCTGATGAATCCATTCATAAAGGACCCTAAATATGTAAAATTAAGCTCAAAATATTGACACACTACTTTATGAGATCAACAATATTTGAATCATATATAATTTACTCTATTGAATATCCATCTCGAATCAGATTCCCATTGAATAGATATTCTCATCATACCGTGGTACGAATTGATTAAATTTCAAGATACCTCCATGATAATTGCTATAAAGGTTTCAAGTTCTAAACTATTAATAATTTCTAATGACTAATGAGGCCTTATTTTAGGGTCTATATAATGAGATCGTTACTCTTAGTTGATAGGTAAAAGCACCCCCACTTATTGAAAAGCATATCATACCAGCAGAGAAAGATGAGGCTGAATACATGCATAGAAAAATACTTGTGTCCTAGCACGAATTAATGAACAGGTTATATAGAAATATAGATGCCATGGAAGTGGAAGAATAGATTGATTTAGTTATACATGCCTTTAATATTATCTAGACATCAACTGATCAAGTAGTTACACTGACAACACACCACATCCATGGTGCAGCTGGATGCTAGTGGAGTCTTTTTATACGGATGCTTGATGAGTCAATAGTTTCTGGTCCCAGCATCCACCAACAACTCCATGAGGAGTACAACCCCTTGTTGAAGACTGGTCAGATTTTGAAGCCTGTATATATGTTGTATGGAGGGAGGGTGGTGTCTATATATGTTGTTTGGTTCAAAAACCTCACATAGTAGTCCCATTATATGACATGGGATGGATACTTCTGAGCATGGATGATTGATTAGGGACTCCAAAATGGTATCCATTTATGTGTGGTATCATATTAAATTACCATATATGATGGCGTGTTGGAGTGGATGATGATGATGTAGAGTTTCATTTTAGACCATCACTAGGAATCTGGCATTTGGACAAGGAGTTATAGAGTTGATCCAATTGCAGAAGCTAGCCGATTCTAGTCAAGAAATGTCATCATTAGAGATCTTCCCAAGATTAGAATCAAGACCAAGTTATTATGTAACAGATAAATCTTATAGAACTAGGGAATCCCATAGAGGAGCGTTTCTATTCATTTCACAAGTGAGTTCAAAAGGGGTATGGCATTCAAACCAAACATGCCATGGAGCCCAAGAATTTTGCAGATTGAATGCCAAGGAAGAGGAAGTTCTATTATCAGGGTTCACCTAGATAAGTATATGGTGTCCCATAAGGAGGGGGATCTATTAGAGGAGAAGGGTGATATCTGGGAGGATGCGATCTAAGGGTGGAAAACACTATGAGATCCTTCCACCACATCCACTAAGTGGCCCATGTCAGCCTTAGGGAGCTAGCCATGTGAGACATAGAAAGACATAGGCTATATAGGATTATGATATTATGATGAAAGATATGAATATAGGTATGATATGTGTTTCTTATAATATTTCATTAGTGGAAGCAGGGATATGTTTGATTTATTCCTTCATATCATTACACCATCTATGATATTTGGTTCTCTCAGTTGAGAAGTTATCCCAAAAACATTATCTTGAAGTTCCTATGAGGAATGATTCCTCTAAATCCCCCATTTTATGGAAGTGAAAGAAATTTATTTGTAAATAATGGATCTTGTGTGATATTGTGTTAAGAAATATGGAGCCCTAATATATTTTCACGGGTATATATGGGTTTTCCAAGGTTCAAGACCAAATATACATTCACTATTTATGATCTAGATGCCTTCTCAATAATAAGAGGATATAATTATTTATGGTTAAGAGATATAATATATTGTCATGAGTTATGATTTTGAAAATGGGCCTGCATCTCATCACCCATTAGTTGGTGAGTGTATCCCTTGGTGTAACATGATATTTAGTCCCCTATATTCCATCATTGAAGGATTATTTTATGGATGTCCACCATAGGGATGATCAGAAACTACCTAAGAGTTGAGTAATAGATGTGTTCCTTATTTTCATTCTAGGACCACTCTGATTTGTTTTGTGGCATATAGGATGATGCCTCCTAATATTGAGGAGACACATTTTAGTTAGAGTAACTTCATATGAAGTGTTCAATTGGACCTAGTGTGTCCCTGAGGTAAGCTCTAGTGTTGTTTTTTATGATTATGGATGTGATATTTCATCATTTTGTGGATTATCATCACATGAACTAGGCTATGATGATGAAAAATTACCTCTTGCTGAGTCTTGATGTCCTCATTGACCAGATTTATGGTGTGAGGTGGTTCTCCAGGTTGGATCTCAAGTCCACCAACCACTATTTGAGAGTTCATAAGGAAGATATGTTAATGCTACTATCCAAATGTCTCGACAGACGCTATGAGTTTTTTGTGATTCACTTAGGTATGATGAATCCCCTATCGATCTTATAAAATTGATAAAACCGATTTTATATCTTTCCCGAGACCACATTTTGGTGGTCTAAATTGGATGCATACTAATGTACTCTATGTGTTAATATGATCATGCACAGAACTTGGGGATGAAACAATATTTTCTTTTGTAGAGTGATCTTTATTGAAAGATCTTGAAGTGGTAGTATTGGATTCATGTGATTAACTTTTTTTAGCATTTAATTTATAATAATGTATTAGCTATGGACATGGCGAAGATTTATATAGTACATTCTTGGGAGGCACCTTCGATCATCTTAGAGTTGTGAAGTTTTAATGGATATGAAGGGTACTACCAAAAGATTATAGAAGAATTATATGGGATAGGAACAACTTTGACCACCATGAAATTGAATGGGAAACCATTTACCAAGAATCAGTACTGCCAAAGAGCCTTCAATGAGTTGAGGATGATGGTTACCCATGATCATTATTTTGAGAATACAAGTTGTGAGAGTGGATTATGTAGTGTATTATTGTTCTTAAGGAGATATGTTTGACCGTTTGTCGGCTCAAAGATAAGAGGTTATTGAACATGGGTCAAGTAAATTCATACTCCATGACAAGAAATACATGAATCTTATCCTAGATATGTAATTAATATACTTCACTTTGATGATGTGAATTAACTATCACATGGAGAGAACATTTTGGTTTACTCAAACTATCAGAGTCTCAGGTATGTCTTAATGTAGAGACTGTTGAACATGAGATAGATTATATAGTTGTTGATCCAAAAAAACAATTACTTTGATATAGTCAATAAATCCTAGTGGGGAAACATGGTGGATGATTTCATTAGCAAGAATACTTATTTTAATTTAGTTTAGAAAGAGTTTGAACAGTTGTTCCCCATGCAACTAACCATGGTTGAGCAGAGGGTTCATATTTTCTTTAGTCAATGGTGTTGACTCCTCCACTTCATGAGTCTGTGTGAGGGTATCATATTTTGAGACATAGAAATTGACGTATTACATTTACATATATCCAATAGAGATTCACCTGATGTATTTTGTAATGTATGGGATCACATCTATTTTTTATGTACATATAGTGGCCCCAGTCAAAATGTTGGAGGAGTTGATGGGATAGTTTGACATATCTCCTTTGGATGTACATCCTGGTGTAGGGAAGATGTGAATAGAAATTCAGTGGTAGTTTTGGTGCACCAACATAAGGAGAAGCATGTATGAGTTTTTATCATAGAGCCTCACATTTATACAAGAAAATACTAAGTCACAGGTAGTCCTAGGTTTGTTGAAAACCATTAGGATTCCACAGTTGAAATATTGTGTAATATCCTTATAGGTTGTGATAGGGAATCACCAGACAATGATGCGACATGATTTCATCTGGGGGACAGTTGATCAACCCAAAAAGATCAGTTTAGAGTACATGGAATATGTGCATATGGAGGATTATTCACCTACATGGCATACCCTTGACTATTCTATCTGAATGAAATGTTATTTTGAGGTCATTGTTTTGAAGAGGCATGAAAGTGGAATTTGGGTCCTAAATGAGGATGTGTAAAAACATCAACCCCATGAATGATATAATGATTGATCACTCTATCCAAGTGTTGGAGGTTATGTTGAGGACATCAGTGTATACACTGGCCAAATATGAGGATATCACTTTACTTGGGTAGAGTTTTCTACAATAATAGCTACAAATATACAATAAGCATGACAAATTTTTATACCCTAAAAGAGTTACCATTTAGGGGAACCATATTCTAGATAGAGATTGGTGAGAAATTTCTTTTGGTTACAGATATGGTGTAGGTGATGGTGGAGATGTTCGAGTTCATCCATAATTCAATGAGGACTACATAGAGCATACATGAATCTTATGTTAATTTTTATCATAGGCCCTTAATTTTCAATTTGGGAGACAAATTGTTTCTCCATAGTCTCCCCATGAAGATGATTGCGATACTTTTATTAGGGAGTCAAGATAACCCTAAGGTTCGTCAAGTCATTTGTTATATCGTAGAGCATTGGATAAGATTCTTACTAACTTACCCTACACACATATTGTGGAGTAGGCTCATGATGTATTCTTTGTGTGGTAGATTAAGAGATACATACATGATCCAAAGCACATTATCTATTAGGGATATATGAACATCGAGGTTTCAGTCACTTTTTTTAACCACCCATCTGTGATTGAGGATCAGTATTAGAGGACCCATCATTGATGTATAATTCTTTTGTTTCGTATGTTTTGGTACTATGAGAGCTTGTATGAGAGATATTTTGAATAATATATCTTGACAAGGGATCACTATCATGATTTTATTTTTGATTTAATTTATATAGATAATTATGTTAAAGGGTGTATGATTTAGATGACCTATTTTCCCCTTTATGGTTTTTTAATATTTCTAGATATATTTTTTGAACTAGGTACTATGATGACATGAGATTCTGAGGCATGTTGTGGTCAAGAATTATTTTATTAAAATATTAAATATATTTTATATTATGAATGAATGATTTATAAAATAAAATGGTATATATCATAAAGGTAATATCTGATCAGAAATTGAATCCCATGGTTGAGTAATGAACATCTGGTTTACTCTATGTGTAACCTAGAATAGGTCTGTGTGGGTTGTTTGGAAAAAAAGAGTCATGGGTGGGTGTGTTTAGTTAAATGATTAATTAATTTTATTTATTTAGTTATTTAAAATATATTGTAATTATTATATAATTACACCATTTTGATTATTATCTTTGTTTATCCCTATAAACACAAGGATAATTGAATGGTTTCCCTATATACCTCCTTTAGAGAATCAGAATCAGCCAATGATGTGTCTCCAATTTGAGGCGGATTGAGACGCAACGAATGAAAAATACCTTCTCATTAATTAGAAAGTACATTATTTATAGATGAATGATCCAAAATTATATAGGATTCATCCATTTTTGGGATCCTCATATATTGATTAAATTGATTGATCATGATCAACTCTATCCATAATATCTGTGCTAATTGAGCCTCTTCATTCACCCACATATAGATTTCCAGTTGTTTATTCATTCTATATCTAATGCTCCGGGTTTTTTAACAAAATATTAACAATTTTTTTTATGTCAATTAATTCACGGACTGTGATCATTTCATATTTTATCTTTTGATCTTCCCCAACCCATTCTTCAAATTCATTCCTATTAGGATATAGGGCCATGTATTAACGTTTCTAGGATGGATGGTCATCATCGAACCCATAGAATCATTGATTTTTCACATTCCATTATCATTTTGGGGAATTAGGTGTAGAAAATGATGATTTTTGGGATGTGAAATCTATTCTTCATTGATCTAGGATCTGAGTTCTAGATGGTAGAGTGCAGTTGGAACCATGTGTGACTAGTTGTGAATGGGATCCTTGTGGGTGTTGGATGGATTGGAAAAGATATGATTTTTTGCCACTCGATGGTAAAAAATGACTAACATTGGATTTATCCACCACTTTTAGGTGATTATTATGCAGAAATGGTCATGGAAGGAGCATATCTAGAATCATTGGGGGGATATATACAAATTTGGAAAAAAAATGTAACTACTCTATGTGTAGTTCATAAGATCACATGGAGTGTTCTTGGAGAATCCGTAGTGGAGTGGTTTCCATGGTATTATAAGTATCACATTCCATTTGGAACCCCTCACCATGTGACATGTGTAATGAAGATATGATGTGTACTTCTTGACTAAATAGTCACATGAACATATAGGCACACATCACATACCATGGTACATGAACTTTGTAAATCATACATGGACACTACCAAGGGACATGTGTAAGACCCTAGGTGGTTGAGGAATGAAATTTATTCCACCAACACATAGTGTAGTGATATAAAGTTCGAGATAATTGTACACTCAGTGACACTATTAGATATTGTGGTGGGTCCACATGTCATGTGGGTCATCTTTCATGCCTTGAACCCCTTCTTACCATTTTAAGAAACATTTACCAATAATATCTATTTTATTTGGACTCTTAATTTTTCAATCGAGTATCATATCCTATGTTTTAATTCATTAAAACATTATGGTAAACTCTTTTGTATATTTTGACATATTATATGAGATTTTATAACCATGAACCATCATTAGGCAAGTCTTGATGGAGATAGTGACTTAGAAGAATCTCTAACGGATACTATAGTGGCTCGCAACTATTGGTATAATGAATGGTTCCTCAACCGATCTATATAGTGGAATAATTCATCGAGTTTAGGAATGGTTTCTCTATTTACTATTTGAGTGGGAACCTCTTAATATGTTGGTCTTGGGTCCTCAACCACTATAGTGGAACCCTCCAACTGAATAAGGCGTGGGTCCTGCTTCTTTTATGTGAGTGGATCCCTCCAATGGTATCAAGTAATGGGTTCTCAACAACTAGTTTGTAGCCCTCTTACTAGGATAGGGAATGGTTCCTCCAATGGATACTATACTAGAATCCTCATACTGTTATTAGAAATGGGTAATACACTAACTACTAGAGTAGCACACTACATATGGGATTAGCGAGGGTCCTCTGTAAATCATTGAGTGGAAACCTCCATTCAAGGCAAGGCTTGACTCCTCTATCTATCCAATAAGTGGAATACTGTAATTATACTAGGTCACGGGTTCTCTATCTAGAGATTGGGGACCCTCAATATAATGGTGATATGGGACTTGACTTGGATGTTTTCTTCTATGAAGATGCACCTGATTGTAGCCATCATTGATGGACTCTTGGAACGGATGGAACTCTTTTCTTGGGATAACATGTACAATTTTGATCCACTTTCTCTCTAGTTTGGGGTCTTATTTCTTGAGAATATTTATATCTCTATCGATGTTGTTTTATGTAGTTACTCTCTTTCTTTAGGTTGAATTGTCTACTTTATATTACTATCTTGTATCATAATGCTTCAACTTTAGATTTCACAGTTTCTTATTTGGTGCATATATACTCAGCCCTGCATCGTCCTTTCCATCATGTGTCTTGTCTTATACAGAAAATGGATCAGCTGATGGTGATTACATATGGGAATAGGGATTCCTCTCCCATTAGACCCCATATGGTCATTTGATCTTGGAGATCATGATATGGTCTCTCTCACCATTTGGCATTTCCTTCTTTTCATGATGGTAAAGCTATCTTGTTCAACAATTATTTTTCCGTTATTTACATTTAATATTAATGTTCATATTGTTTTACACCCAAGAGGTTTTTATGTATTAATATTTCAATAGAGGCTTTGTCTTTTTCTATTTTCAATCCGCAAGTATTCATTAGTATGGATAAGTGTGAACATATAGGTACATTACAAAAAAAGAATACCATAATAGTTATTCATTTCTGTACATGTTTCCACCCCTTTGCCTATTGAAGTAGACATGGGGTAGTTGAATATTGATCCCTATTATGTCAAGTCATGACATCATCTCAATCAATGTCCTATTCTATCTTATTATTATATTCACATGGGTCCTTTGACCGTAGCCATATACATAATATTAATGTATTCACATTCACCAGGGCTCTCATGAATGGGTTGAGTAATAAACCTTGTAGGATACCACCAACACTTCATTACCATAATTGCATTAGATTTATGTGTGTGTATTTAGTGATAATAGGGACTCTCACACCTTGACCAATGAACCCAAAACCAGAAGGATGAATGTAATCTAAGGAGATAATAACATGAGGCAACAAAATGGGTGACCTAGACCATAACCATGGGGTAGGGTCCCAATCCTATTTCTATATCCTCTAATCATCACATATGTGGTCAACATAGGGAATCTCAATGAACATCATGTTTCATAGTCCATAAAAACAACATGGTTTATGGTCACATGGATATACCTCATGTATAACCCATCACTAATAATGTCTTAAATTGGAATCATTCTACATAAAATTTTGAAAAAGATGATCCAATCCATCATTGAAATGTAACATAGATAAATAAAAGAAAACATTTCGAAGTACAAGTAATAAAGTAATCAAGGCTAATCCTCAACCCACTTGCATCACATATACTCTAACTTTATATCCCCAACATAATTATCATGGGAGTATGAGGAAATATATTTCGTGATTCAACCCATAAAATTATAATCAAACTACCCATCCCGATACACATATATCTTTACATAATTGGAGACCATTAACCATAACCCAATTATATGCTATAAGCTAACCAAATATCAAGAAATACCAAATGAATTACACTAGGTCCAATCAAAAAAAGTGGATAGTAATACCTCAACACATTCTCTAAGATGTGGTTTCCTTAAACCAAGGAAATATCATTCATATTTAAACTCTAAATGTTCACATAAAATAATTAATACTCACATGGAAAATATTATATCAAATAAAGAACAATAATAACTAAATAGAGGCACTAATATGCATGACAACACATACAACTATTTAAAAATGTTATAACATGTCATGGATATCATACATCTGTCTTAATGTAGCCCATTCAAAAATTCATTTATCTTAATTCAAACCAAAACAACATGATGAATAAATTAAAAATTTAAATAATTAGTTATTTTAATTTCCCATAGATAAATAATGAGAAAATAATTTAATAAATTTACGGAATCTAAGAAACTCTAAATACAAAACATGATACCACAAAAGAAGGTAAACATTAATTGTTGATGAGGTTATCATTGAGGAATAGAGGAAACCATGGGGGAGCCTAAAATTGATTTTCAATTGAGTTGGTGTCTAGGGAGGATGATTGGATAAATAAAAACCACTCTAAAAAATCACCTCAGAGCATGGATTTTTTTCTATAGTGGTGGTTTAAACCTCCACCTTACTCTTCTGCATCTCTTTTGTATAACCGCCACTAAATTGTCTGTCAGCACACAATGTGTGGTGGTTTCTTCAATTTAGTGGTGATTTTTGGTAACCGTCATAGTAAAAAAAATTTGCAATGTTTATTGTGGTTTTCATGGAAATTTTCCCAGAAAATATGAAAACATTTTTTGCAGTGCTTGAAAGAGATACAAAACATCATTTCGTTTTTTCTAGTAAAAACACCCTAAAAACTAGTCATGATTCCAAAAAATGTAAATAAATAATGGGAAATTTTATGTGGTAGTTCAAGCCGCCTCTACAAAAAAAGCTATTTTTCATAATAACCACTGGGAAATCAAAACAACTACCGCTAAAATTATATCATTCATGTATGTATCGGCAGTTGTAACTGCTACAGATAGTATGATACCAAATTATAGAGGTGTTTTGAACCACATTGAAATATGGTCCATTTATATATTAGTGGTTTAAACCGCCACATAATGTAGATTTAAAATAGAAAATTGAGGCAGATTCTATAGCCCCAGTCCTAGTACATTG
This sequence comes from Viscum album, assembly GCA_963277665.1. Classification (NCBI taxonomy): domain Eukaryota; kingdom Viridiplantae; phylum Streptophyta; class Magnoliopsida; order Santalales; family Viscaceae; genus Viscum; species Viscum album. The sequence continues at coordinate 1,861,488,006 of OY728120.1, read as the reverse complement.
AAAACATGTTATCATGTTATCTAGAAAATTTTGAACTTCAAAACATGAATTCCATAAAACTAGAAATCATTTAACCATAAAAAAATAAATCTAGAGATTTTATAAAAAAAATATAAAATAAATAATACTGAAAACAAGTAATCCTCATACCTATATACATGAATCATCCAAATTTAGAGATCATTAAACCTGATATATCCATGTTTAAAATCCTTCAATATTACCGACATCCTTATTGAAAAAATGTGAAAACATCCAAACATTATCCTAAGTATAAATACATATATAATCATCAAATTACAAAGACTATGTAACATCCTGGTTCAGGAAGCCACCCAGAGCTACCCCATACCTGGTTGGTCACAAGGCCTGAAGCAAATTTCCCCAAATACCAGAGGCTACCAACTAGAAGAGTGGACCTTGGGTGTGATTGTAGGGAAACTATGCCATCATTGGCAGGGTACACAGTGGAAGTAAACAATTACACACAATAACAGAAGCAGTAAACATCCATACAAGTGTAAAAAATGGAATGCTAAAAGTAAAAAAAAACTAGATCACATATATAAATGAATCAAGATACATATTTATATGAAATAACCCAAAAAAGTCACAATGATGGAATAAAATACTACAAAACCAAAATACCAAATAAAAGATAAACAAATCCTCAGCATCACAATAATAAGTTTGATCTAATGCTCTCCATCTCCACAACAATTCATGTACCTGATGTAGAAGGGTGATTTCCCTGATCTATACTTGCAACAATATAATCTGTTTGGGCCCAAAAGCATGGCCCAAACATGGTGTGAGAATAAATCCCAGTAGGAAACCACCCAAAGAACTGTGCCTAATAGTCAATGAAAATCTAGCAGGTAAAATTATGGAAAATAGTAAACTGGAAAGTACTAAGAAGTAAACAATATGCACATTCCATATCATGTATCAGCTAATGAAATAGCTAATCACAAACAAGTAACCCTCTATGAAGGGCTCACAGCCATCCGCTCCGGTCCTACCTAACAAGTACAAGAAACCCTCTGGATAGTGTACTAATCCAAACCCCTCTAGTTCAGTATAAAAATAATCTCTTAGGAAGCACTCATAGTCAATTCCCCTTACAATCTATGGTAGTCTGTAACTACCTGAGGAAGCTCACACGGTCAATTCCCCTTATAGCCCAAAGGTCTAGGACTTTCTGAGGAAGCTCGCATGGTCAATTCCCCTTATAGACCATGTCATTCATAGAATATCTAAGGAATCACTAATCATCAATTCCCATTATAGTCTAAATAGTTCTGGATTAAAAACAAAGACTCTCTGGGGAAGCTCACACTGTCAATCCCCTTATAGTTTATAGCAATCAAGGACTCTTTGAGGAAGCTCACTCAGTCAATTCCTCATATAGTCTACTACACCAGGTTCTCACGGTCATGTGTAGGTCAAAAAGCATAGCAGTGTAATATGGACATGTAAACCTACATAACTAATTTTCTAAATAGTGTACAACATAACAAGCAAGTCAGAATAAAAACTCTCTATCCTACAACAATAGTCATTGAAAATAGGCATGACAGCCAAACAAGCTAAACATGACCAAACAGTCTTAAACAGAACATGCAAGGGAAAAAAATCCAAAGCATAGAATTCAACCCAATTCATATCCAAATTACCTCTACAAAAGCATACAAGCATGGAAGGAAAACAAAAGGGGTAAAACTGTAAACACTCAATACCCCGTTCAAGGGAATTGGTGGAATATTCACATAATACTCAAAGACATTGAATGGAAAGGCACAAACCACATACCTCAGTGTTAGGAGATCACAATATGTGAACCTCAAAGATTGAATCTCCTGTGAACATTGTATATCTAAGATAATGTATAAAACTTTCAGCAAATCATAACTTGGAAAAGAAGAGGAATCATGAAATGAGGATCAAGCCGAAAAGAGAACGCACTGATGCAATTCCAACGCCACTAAAAGTGTTCGATTCAGAGGATGGATGGAGACTCCAGGTCTCATCAATGAACTGCGGCCTTATGGACTATCTCGGACGAACGAGACATAGATGAAGGGTGTTCTATCCGTTAGGTGCGACCCTGGTGCGTTTAATGAAAAAAATACATGGTGTGTGCTTTTCGAGTACACGGCGTGTACTTATTGTTTCTGTACTCTGCATTAGGCGAACACCAAGTCACACCCACATGACCATGTTTGTGGCTACAACATGGCCAGCACATGGCCTCCTGTATCAAGGTAGTACCCAACATCTACACATAAAGTACATGATGTGTACATAGAAAAATTCTAGAAATCACTTTTTCCTCAAAACTGAATAGAAAATGAAAAACATACCTGAAAAGAAGGTCCATCTGATTGTAAAATTCCCCCTTTAAAGAAATTCATCCCTAAATTTCCCTCGCACATCGTAGAAGAAGAAACCTTGAACAGATCTGGCCACTGAGCTTGTACATCGGCCTCCCTCTCCCAAGTCCCATCCTGCACCCACCCGTGCTACCATAACACTGGTACCAGATGAATAGATTGGCCATAGATAACCATTGTACTGTGATGCACAATCCAGATAAGATACTCCTCAAAGGATGCATCATCTTCCAACTCCACCTCCTCAAGTTGGTAGTTGTGAGATGGGTCTAAGAATTAATGTTGAAGCTGAGAAACGTGGAATACATCATGCATTGCTCGATACCTCTCAGATAACTACAACTGATAGGCAACCGACCCAACTCCATTAAGAACCTCAAACGGCCCGATGTTTCTTGGTGAAAGCTAACCATTTCTACTAATTCTCTTGTGTACCAACCATGGTGTGACACATAGGAAAACCTGATCCCCAACCTCAAACTCCAGATGTTATTTATGCTGATCAGCATAAGACTTCTGTCGAGACTGTGCAGTATCCATACTCTACCGAATCAACTATATCTGCTCTACGGTCTCCTAAAGAAGATGTTATCCCAGCAAAGCTGCCTCCCCTACCACTAGCCAACATAAGGGTGATTGGAAAGGCCTAATGTAAAAAGCCTCATAATATGACATCTGAAGAGTTTCTTGAGAAATATTATTATAAGAAAACTCTACAAGAGGTGTGTGTTTCTCCCAAGATCCACCAAAATCCAGGATGCATGTTTAGAGAATATCCTCAAGAACCAGAATTGTATGATTGGTCTGGCCATCTATCTGGGGGTGGTAAGTTGTACTAAAAAGTACATGTGTTCCCAAAGCCTTGTGAAGCCCCTGCCAGACCTGAGAAGTAAAATGGGAATCCCTGTCTGAAACAATGGAGTGTGGAACTCCATTCAGATGTTAAATCTCACGGATGTACAACCATCCCAGCACATCAACACTGAAGGACTACTTGATCGGTAAGAAGTTGGAATCATTTGTGATCCTGTCAATGACAACCCAAACTGCATCATTCCCTTGAGGCAACCTCATCAAACTTATTACGAAATACATCGACACATCATTACACTTCCACTCGAGAATGGGTAACTATTAAAAAATCCCTACTGGATGATGATTATCTACCCTCTCCTTCTATTAGGTGGAACACCTCATGATGAAACCAGAAACATCCCTCTTCATAACAGGTCACCAATACTGATATTATAAATCATGATACATATTTGTGACATTTGGATGAACAACCCAAACTGAGGAATGAAAATCCCGCAACAGCTCCTCTCTTATATCTTCTAGCACCCATATGTTCCCCTAGAAATGCAAGAGATCATACTCACGTATGGTCCATCCTGGAATAGGGTCTCCGCTTGACACACTCTCCTATAGGACTAGGCTGTTAGAACTTGATAGCTATATCATTCACACTTGATCAAGAAGAGTAGAGGTAACACAAACAGAAGAAAGAAACGTCTTCCCATGACTATCATGGACTTCTAAATGAATCTCATAGAATGGAGCCATAAGCTGTCACTCACTGTTGACCACCTGAACTGCCTCTATCTAAGTCCTTATTCTCAACACATCAGCCACCGCATCGCCTTTCCCCGGTGTATAGGCAATCTCAAAGTCAGAGGACTGAATGTACTCAACCCACCTTCACTATCAAAAATTCAGATCATGCAGAGTGAAGATGTACTTGATACTCTTGTGGTCGATGAAAACCAAAAAATGATCTGCCTGAAGATAGTGTCTCCAATAACGTAAGGCCTGAACAAAAGATGCCAACTCCAGATCATGTGTCAGGTAATTTCTCTCATGTCGCCTCAACTGATGAGACCGGTATGCAACGACTCCATCTCCCCACATAATCATATCTCCCAGCCCGATACCTGATGTATCACAATAAATAGAATATCACTTGCTCGGGTTTGGAAAGACTAGTATTGGTGCTGAAGTCAACCTCATTTTCATCTCCTGAATGGTTGACTCATAGGAATCTGACAATAAGAACTTTGTACCGTTCTTGGTCAGCTCTGTAAGCGGTGGTACAAAGCATGAAAAGTCTTATATGAAACATCTGCAGTATCCAGCCTGCCCTAGAAAACACTACATCTCTAATACATTCAACGGTTTCTCATAGGAAACTACTGCTCTCACTTTCTCTTGGTCTACAGATACACCTACCCCTGAGATAACATGACTATGTAATGAATCTGGTCCATCCAAAAGTGGCACTTTTAGAGAACATCATATAACTGATGCTCCCTCAGTGTACTCAAGATGATCTAAAGATGGGTAGCATGGTCCTGTTCAGTGTGAAAGTACACCAAGATATCATCCATGAAAACCCCCACGAATAAATCCATGTATGGATGGAACACCCGCTTCATCAGTGCCATGAAAACTGTCGGTGTGTTCATAAGACCGAATGACATAACCACATACTCGTATAGACCATACCTACTCCGGAAGGTTGTGAGAGGTATATCATATGGTCTAACGCACAACTGATGGAAGCCAGATCTCATGTCAATATTCATGAACACCTGGGCTCCTCGAAGCTGATCAAAGTGATCATCAATCCTAGGAAAGGGATATCGGTTCTTGACCGTAAACTTGTTCAACATCAGATAGTCCACACAAAGCCTGAGGGTACCTTCTACCTTCTTCAAAAATAGGACAAGGGAACCCCATTGATATGTACTGGGTCGGATGAAATCATTTTCCTACAACTCCTAGAACTACTTTTGAGCTCCTCCAACTCAGGTGTAACCATCCTATTAGGAGGAATGGACCTCATTACCACTCCTGGAACAATCTCAATAGAAAAGTCTACATCACATTATAGAGGAAAACCTGAAAATCCTCAAGAATGAAATATCTAAAACGATCCACCCCTGGAGGAATGTATAACTGTGAAGTCCCCTAGTCATCCAAATAGAGACTAGAAATCTGGTCTGTAACTCCTCCCATCCCATGATGCCCAGGTCCCGATCTGCTCCCCGGGGCATCCCACTCGCCCTTAAGAAGAAATCATTCACCTTCTAGTGATGTGAAACTCATCCTGCGACAATAACAGTCGATGACTACCTGGAATGGAACTATCCATTCCATCCCAAGAATGACATCATAGCATGTCATCTCTAGGACATAGAGGTCCCATACGAAGAGACACCCACTAATCGATAGAGGTAACTCTTTAAACTGACGTACACTAGTCGTTAAAGTTCCCAATAGAGTGTCTATCGACAAAATATCAGCAGAATAAAAGATGCAGAGACCAAGTATCTCCATGACAACAACAAATATAAAGCTATGGGATGACCCTTTATCGAATACAGAAGAAGATAAAACAGAGGCAACTAAGATCGTACCTCGAATGGTACAGGGTCTGGGGTCATGCTCCTGGTGGGTCTACTCTACTGCAAATGTCTGACCTGTACCACACCCCTGTGAACCTACCTAAACAAACAATGCATATCCACCATGATATCAATGAAAACTGGGTGATTGGATTCAACGACCATGACCTCCACCTCGGCCTAAACACCCAGAAGAACTCTAGTTCCCAGACTAGTGAGAAACTAGTGGTGCTACTCTTGAACGAGGAGTCATAGAAGAACCCCTATCACCAGATGCTGGTGATAAGAACTGACATAAGCACTGAAGGTGACCCATCTTACTGCACTATTGGCACACCACTATGTCTCACGGGCAATGTGGCCTTGTATTCCTGCTCTTCCCGCACTGGTAGCACACCACCAGGCTTCCAGAAGATGCATCTCGCCTACTCTGATCTCCACATGAGGTCTCCCTGTAGTTCTTCCAACTATCAGTAGGAGGAATACTATCTATAAATGTTGAACTACCTTGGCTCACAGCTCTAGAATCCCTCATGTTATTATTTGTAATCAGCTCATGGTTGATGATAGAGGACATTGAAGTCCACCTGATGATGTTTTCCTAAGATCGGATGTCGTGCCTCAGACCATCCCCAAACTTCCATGCAAGGAACAAATCTTAATATCCTAGAATAGGTGTGAAATGCTGCAGATCTGTGATGCGAGAGGAATACTCCATAATTGTAAGAGTACCCTACTCTAGACTCATCAATGCATGGGCTCAATCGGCCCTCAAGGACTCTTGATAAAATTAATCACAGAAGATACACAAAAACTCATCCCAAGACATATTCTGCTAGCATCCCAACTATGAGATCACATCCCACAACCTCTTGGTGGAGTCACAGAGCATATAGTTAGAGAGATTCACCCTATTCTCTACAGGTATCTCTAAATTCTCAAAAATCTTCAGCGTAGCATCTAGAAATCACTCTGCTGCCTGGGGTCCTCCATTTCCTGAGAAAGTTGGTGAATGTAGCTGTTAAAAGACCCACGTCAAATCAGCCATCTGTGGGGAAGAAGGTGGCTCTCCCTAAAATTTCGACATCATACTTAGAAATCCCTCCTTGAATTTTGTACCAGCACCAATTTTAGGTACTACAGTTTGAACCAAGGCTGGCACAACTGGAGGATCTACAGGTAGTCCCTGATCATCCATGTCTGGTGTTTGATCACTGTCAGGAAACTGACGCACAACCAGAGGATGTCTTGGTGGCATGAATCTGCAAGGTCAAGCGTGCACCTTAGATCATGATAATCAAGGACTGAAAACAAGGAGTGTAATAACGGAAAAAAATAAATAAAGCACTATTGTTTTACAAAACATGACTACGCGACATGTACATTTCGTACTCGGTGTGTTCTCTGAAGTTATTTACATTGGCATGTACTCCTGCCTATACAAGTCATGTAACACCCAAGACACATGACATGTTGTCTTGGAACACGACATGTAATTTAATCCTCTTTCCCTTTCCAAATCCTTATACACGTTTTAAGCCACACGGTTCTCCTAAGACAAGACAACACGGCGTGTTCACATCAGACACGACATGCACTAGACATGATTCACTCGGGTCGTGTTGTTAGGGACAAGGATTGACACATGGATCACACTACACATCATGTTAAAGGTGGACACAATGTGGACGTGAATGGAAAACACCGACCTGTGTTGTTCATGACAAAGACGGGTACCTGGGTCATATAAAAAGGTATGTTCAATGCAGACACGTCATGTACGTGAAAGGGTAACACCATCCCATCTTTTTTGTGACACGGTCGGATACCTGGGTCAGAATACATAGAGTGTTCAATACAGACACAGCGTGTACATGAATGGGTAACACCAACCCATGTTATACATTACACAGCCTGGTACCTGGATCAGACTACATGGTGTGTTCAATGGGTACACGGCGTGTTCCCACCAGACATTCCCCATCCTGTGTCTCTGCCCAGACAGCCTATGACACGGTTAGAGACTACACAACATATAAATAAATTACATGACATATACTTAATAAAAATAGTTTCTTCCCAAACAGAAGAACACGTGGTGGTTATATAACATTACATGTCATTTATTATGTTTTTTTCAGACAACAAGCCTCAGAAACAACTCTGGAACCCAGAAAACACTGAAACGAGCGTAGAATGTGCCAAATTCAGATCCGTGAGGACCCATACTCCCCACAAATCAAATTTAGAAATATTTTACACATTATAAAATGGAAAAGGAGGCGATGATCCACCAAATTCTGATCCATGATGGCCCATAACACCTCAGGAACCAAAGTTTGGCGTCCAATCAAGTAAAACATTAAACAAAACAATACACTATCACATATCAGGAATTTTATCAAGGAAACTGTCACAACATCATGCATATTTTACAAAACATCTATAACAACAACTTGAAATCACTAATGTATCCTAGTTGGCATGGAAAAAATGCGTGACATGTGATTTCTTGAAAGTGCATATATGATGAATGAGATGACATACCATTATCTCATCGGGTTGTGATAGAAATAGAACCTCAATAACGTCAACAGTAATAACACAAAACATGTCACTCACCCATCAATGAAAATCAGATCAACCGTAATCTTTCAAATCAAGAAGAAATTGCAATAAACAAGGTAGATTTTCTTTTCCCTGTACACGAGTTAGCAACTCCCTGTCACAAATTATTACTAAGTACTGATTTTGTCCTATTCCTAGATAAAGGCTCCAAATTGTAAATCAAGAGAAAAAATCCCTCTAATACCACTTTGTAACATCCCGATTCAGGAAGTCACCTAGAAGTTCCCCATACATGATTGTTCACATGGCCTCAAGCGCATTTCTCTGAACACCTGCGGTTGTTGACTAGCAGCGAGGTCCTTGGGTGTGGTTGTGGGAAAACTATGCCCTCATTGGCCAAGTACACAACAGAAGTAAACAATTACATACAATATCGGAAGCAGTAAACATCCATACTTGAGTAAACAGTGGAAGACTAAAAGTAAAAACAACTGCAGCACATATATTAATGTTGCAAGATATATATATTGAGGAAAGCAGCCAAACATGTCAGAATGCTAGAATAAAATAGTAATAAACCAAAGTACAAAATAAAAGATAAACAACTCCTCAGCATCACATGAATAATATTGGACCTATGCTCTCTCGCTCCACAACAAGTGAAGTACCTGAAGTAGGAGGGCACTTTCCCTTATCTATTCCTGCAACAATATAAAATGTTTGGGCACAAAAGCAAGGACCAAACAAGGTGTTAGACTAAATCCTAGAAGGCAAGAACCCAAAGATCAATTCCCAACAGTCAGTGAATATATGTTATGTAAAAGTACAGAATACAACAAATACGAAAGTACTATGCAGTAAACAATCAACAGTTTCCACATCAAGCAGCAGCAAGTCAAACACCTAATCACAAACAGGGAACCCTCTTGGAAGTGCTCATGGCCATCCCCTCTAGTCCGACCTAAAAAGTACAAGAAACCCTCTAGGAAGTGAACTCATGCTAACCCCTCTGGTATAGTATAATAAGACTCTCTAAGAAAGAACTCACAGTCAATTCCCCTTATAGTCTATGGTAGTGAGAAACTCTCCGAGGATTCTCACACGGTCCATTCCCCCGATAGGCCTAAGGTATAGGACTCTCTGAGGAAGCTTGGATTATCAATTCCAATTATAGCCTAGGTCATGAATATAATCTCTTTGGAATCACTCATCATCTATTCCTCTTATAGTCTAAATAGTTCAGAATTAATATCAAAGACACTCTGAGAAAGCTCACACGGTCAATCCCCTTATAGTCTACAACAATCATAGACTCTTTGAGGAAGCTCACTCGGTCAATTACCCTTATAGTCTACTACACTAGGATCTCACGGACCTATGTAGGTCAACGAGAATTGTAGTGTAATATAGAAAAGTGAAACTACAGAACTACATGGATAAATAGTCTACAAAATAACAAGCATGTTAGAATACAAAATCTCTATCCTACAGCAATAGGCATGGAAACAGGTAAGATAGGCAAACTAGATAAACATGGCCAAAAGGTTGTAAACAGAACATGTAAGGGAAAAAATCCAATGTATAGAAATCAAACCAACATATACCTAAATTACCTATACACAATAATACAAGCATGTCAGGTAATCAGTAGGGGTAAAACAATAAACACGCAATAACCCGTTCAAGGGTACTGGAGGAATTTGCACATAATACTCAAAAACATTGAACATAAAGGAAGAATCCACCTACCCCGGTGTTAGGATATCTCTATACATGAACCTCAAAGATTGAATCTCCTTGTATCATTTTAGATCTAATAAAACATATAAAACATTCAACCCGCAATAACATGGAAAATGAGAGGGATCATAAATCAAGGCTTAAGTAAAATAGAGAACTCACAGATGCATTTCCAATGCAACTGACGGTGTTTGATTCAGAGGAGGGACGGAGGCTTGGGATCTCATCGAAGATCCATGGCTGCACAGACTCTCTCAGATGAACGATACCTAGAAGAAGGGTGTTATGTGTGTTAGACACGACCCCGGTGCATTTAATAAAAAAATAGCGTGTACTTTTGGAGTACATGGCGTGTACTTGTCATTTCTATAATCCGCATTAGCTGGCCTCCAAGTCACACCCACACAGCCTTGTGTGTGACTACTACACTACCATCACACGGGCTCCGGCAGGAAGGCGGTACAAGGCGTGTACTCATAAAGTACATGGCGTGTACATAAAAAAATTCCAAAAATTCCATTTTCCTCCAAAACGACTAGAAAAGGAAAAAACATACCTGAAAATAAGGTCTGGGTTCTAACAGCCTACAACTAGAAAACATGAACCATAACAAATATGAAATCGATAAATTTTATAATACGAACATTGGATAAGATATTTCAATAAATATTAAAGACTATAAATCATTTTAATAGATGACATTAAAATATCTAAAAACATCTTATAAACATGATAAAATTGGAAAGTAAAAAACAGAACAATGGAAATGTACAAAAATTGAAACATATAACATGAAATCCAAAAAAAATTAACAAAAAAAAAGTTTTAATTAAAAGAAGACAGTAAATTTTTAACTAGAAACCTAAAAACCTACAATTTTGAAAAACATTAAACATAATACTTTCAAAATTGGAAACCTAGAAACTAGAAACTTATAATGAGAAACAATGAAGCCATTAAACCCATATCTCATAAACTTCTATATCATCATTATATATGCTAATGAAACTGAAAAACATTAAACATCTTAATTTTCAATTAAAACACCACCTAAACTACATAAGTATAAACATACATTTTCATATCATTTAAAGAAGAGGCTAGGCCATATCATTTTTCTATGGTGAGACTATTCCTAAAAAGTAATAACTACTAAAAAATCCACTATTAGCCATTATGTTTAAGCCAATATGTCTATGATAAACCTATGATGATTTTAGAAGTAGTAAAAAAACCTCCTACTGGTCCTCTACAACATAGATATAACAGCCTTAAAAAATTTTACACATATAATTATATGATTCATAAATATAAATATCCATTTATACCACATAAGTATTTTAAATTCCAAGAGTCTTTGGAAGACATTATTAATAATACATAAAAGGAAGCATGAGAAATAAGGAAAATTATAGGTCAGGAAAATGCTTAGTGAATACTATATTCTACACAAGATATACATAAAAATACTATTACTGGAACCCTCTCCACTAATCACTACCCGATGATGAACACGAATCATCACCCACTCCACCTCCAGCTTTACTTCCTACTATCGGCACCTGTGAGAACTTTATATTGAATATCAAATAATTTTGTATATTTATAAGTAATCATAAAATGAATAAAAGTTTGAAAAATAATTGGTTTATATTTTTTTATTTACCTACTTACTCCCACTTAGTGAAATACCACTAGGGGACAATTTTCTCGTCATTTTATATAAATCCATAAATGATTTTTTCATAGAGGATATCTGAGTCCCCTATTCCTAAAATATGTTTTGTAGAGAAACAATCCGTCTCTGAGCCTCTCGGGGTAAGAACTGACTACAACTGGGAGTGGATGCAGCTGCAATCCCTAGTTTCCTTCTAAATACCTTATATGGAATGGGTCCCAACCCCACCTCATGAACTCAACATGGATTATTCTTCCAAAGGACATTATCAACGAGGTCATCCTGAGAGACTGAGTAGGACAACACGGGATTGGAATCCCATAGTTAATTAATTTTTTCCATTAAATAAAATATCTGTCATAATGGAAATAATATATTTTAACATATTGAAAACTGATAATAAGTTGTAATAATAAAAAAAATTTCATATCCCAAAATCATTGGTAGGGTCATTAACAAAACATCAATCAGAATTTTCGTGAACATCTAACCACACATTTGTTCAGGACTGCTGGTGCCTAAATTCTGTGACTACATTATGCAAAGATAAATAAACAATTTAATAAATTAAACATATAATATTCTATAGTAAATATATAAACTAATTAAAAGATTACCCAAGTTTATCAGATTCTTTAAAAACTATTTGACACGATAGTGTGAGGGATAACATGCTTAGCCTGGCATGATGCATTCTTCCATGAAAGATCCTAAAATAAAAAAAACGTAATTTAATAGTAATTTATTCAATTTCATATCCTTTTCATATACATGAATAATTGTAAAATTATATTAATATAATAATATATATTTAAATACCATCTACTTCACATCAGGATGTATGTCAATAAAAACATTCCATTACTCTTTGTGTATCCCATCGGGTAGCTTATCATTCATTTTTTGGGCATCCAATGAAGTATCCTTGATAACACTCCACAATAATTATTTAACGTCTTTTTATTTCAGGCCTAAATTTTTCAAAACCCACTTTCATGCTAGCACATTAGCAACCGTAATGTGGAATAACATCTGTATATAGAAATTCATTTTGAAAATATAATAATATAATAACATAATGAAATTCAATTACACCATGATGTTTAAAAATTTCCCTAATTTGGGAATCAAAAACTTAATTTTTTCAGGATGAAGGAATATACCTCCAATCATCGCACATAATAGGAACAGTAACCGGCTCTGTGTCTAGCTGATCTAGAATCTAGCCAAGAAATCCTTAGGTGTCATTTGTATGAACCTCATAGGAATTGAATGGGAAAACTATCTTCAATCCGGTTAGATTCCATATATCTAAACATTTCATAATTTTCTCCAGACATGCATTATTTCCATATTTTATGAAAAAACAGTTTGTATAAAAAGGGGAAATAAATTTTTTTCATATTAAAATTTGTAGCCATAGTAGTAACCCTCCAATATCCCAATGAAGAACAAGAAGTGGTGACCTGATCCCTCATTCCTATGGCCCCAGAAAGAGAAGGTGACAACTTAGCAGCTGAAGGCACACTCATAGAGGGTGTGAGAGATGGGAAAAGGGGAGATAGTGCTGGGGGAAAGAAGATGGAATCTCAGATACCATAGTGAGGGAGATAGATGGATCATCATTTATTGGTGTAATCGATGAAATAGTGTAACACTTTTTCCAAGTAATTCCTGTCTTTTAATCAAATAAAATTATGTTCAAAACATAATTTTCAATAAAAATTATTGAGAAAAAAAATTAAAAATGAAAATATTCGAACATTAATAACAATATATATATATATAATATTTCAAATAAATATTGATATTTTAATGATTTCTATAATGTTTGAGTTGTCAAATATTTTTTATATTCTAGGAATGGAACACATAGACATTGATTTACCCAATTCCTGTCCTACTACTTTAAGAAAATCAATGTCATCCCCCTCTTAAAAAATTCAAGACATAAATTCAATTTAGTGAAGAAAATTGGATAGGGATAAAATGGATTTTTTTAAGGAAGAGGTAAATGTGTTCATGAAAAATGTTGATTTTTTGTCATGTGGAATAGAGGATACTGTGTCATCAAATGTAAATGGGAAATATGTGATGGATTCATTAGATTATTTTGTTGATATTCTTCATTTTCCCTATGATGAGATGTCAAATATTAGTTATATAGTGGTTTCTACATGATCAAATGGGCCAAAATAGGTTTTTAATTTCATGTTTAGAACCTCTACCTTTGAGAAGATGCAAGTGAAAGATTTAAAACATATGTGGATGGTTTTGTATATCTTTTCTCAAACAATTATTTCCCAGTGATATTGATAAATATAGAAAGTATTTTTTAAGGATTGGTTTGTTTTATATATAATGATCAATTTTCTAAATATTAGCTTTCCCCGATGCATGATGTGTTGTAAGCATAATTTTTGCAAAGGAAAATAAGAAATGAATGATTATCCATATTGGATATTTTCTATCAGGGTTTAAAAGAAAAAATAAGTGGATATAAATTAGAGAGATATAATAAAATTTAATAAGAAAAATAAAATTTTTTTATTGCTATTGGAGACTATTGGATAAAACAAGGACACCAATTCAAACTCTTTTAATCATGTAGGTCAGGAATATGTGGCTCAGGGGGGTAGTCATCTCAATTCTCACCACCTAGTGATGGTTCACCTCCAGAGATGGTGACTATAATGGAGGTGCAGGAATACCATGTGCCTAGAGAAAAGACTTAGTTTCCATATGTCAACCCTACAATGTTAGAGGTTAGTCAAAGTTAAGGAATTGGAGTAATTGAATCCACTAAAGGAATTCATTATGTTGATCTAGTTGTTGAGACGACTATTTTAGTTCTTGAAGAAAGGACAATTGAGATGGTTCTAGGTGGTTTAGTTGTTGAAGGAAGATCTAGAGCTACATTTGATCATCAGTCAGTGTATCCAATTCTTCTTGGACCACCTTTTGGTAGAGATAGAGTTCTTGATATGTGTATGTAGACTATTGACCATTCTCATACACCCCATACGTCATCACTTCCTCTAATGCGTAATGATTCACTATTGGTGGGGAAAATATTAGATAGTCCTAAAATGAAATACCGTTCATCTACCTTGTTAACTAAATTTGATAATATCATAAGATATTATAATAAATGAAAATAGTAGATGAGATCCTCAAAGGATGAGATCAAGGAACTCAAGGTGAATTCTTTTTATATCATTTTTAAAATATTCAAAAACAACATTTGTATTTATAAAGTAATTTCCATTGATTCAAGATACATTAAGGGATATATTTCATAGCACTCCATTTAGGAATATTTTTCACAAAATCTAGTTTTTAGAATTTAAATTTGATAATTCTATTTTATTCCAAATGAATAAAAAACATAAAAATAAATTAGTTTGATGGAAAATCAATAACCATAAATAATATAATAATTAAACCATTTTGATTCATTTATTTTATATAATAAATTAATAGTGAATTTATTTTATAATGAATCATGTGGAGAATCCTACCTAAAATCACTAAACATAAACACAATGGTTTTTATTCCTATCATGATGGAAAGTTAAATAATTAAACCACCTTAATGATCCCTAAAATAATGAAACCTATAAAGAAATTATATTAGTAGAAAATCCCTATAAACTACATCCATATTAGATGAATAAAATATTGAAATTGTGATGATGATGTATGTTGATGAAAGTAGGAGGGGGTGTTTTTCAAATTTACATATGTGTTATCAGGAAGGGTAAAAATAATACATTAATGAAACCAACAGAAAGGGGTTTAAATGAACATGATATTCCTAAGTGTTATAGAATTTATAAATAGAAATGAAGATAACATATTTTTTTAAAATTCAGAATGTTAAAAAAGAAAAAATGGATAGTTTTATATTTGAATAATGCACACTATATAGTCATATGGTTTAGGAAAAATGTATCCCACAATGAAATGTTATTAGTTTTATGTTTTCACTAGCATGGTTAGGAGACACAATTACTCATAACAATGATAAAACCATATTTATAAAATAAACTAATATTTCACCCTACTCAGGATTATGCCACATTTTAACTCCTCCATATGTTTTAACCCAATTCTAAAAATGAACATTAAATCATTCTATATAAGAATAGTCAGTTAAATTTTTTATAACCACATTCATTCCATGTGACACAATATTTTCCCAATATTTTGAATATTCCAAACTCGAAATAATATAATTTAATAATGATAAATAATGAAATAAAATTATAAGAATTTGCTGTATTGGGGCGTTATATGAAAGAACATTAATTCTGTATCATAATGTATCATGAGCTATATATCATGTGTGGAGGATATGGGTGGGTTATATGATTTATTCGTTATTTTATGAAAATCTTGTATAAATTTAACTATGCCATGACTATATGGATGAATAACGAAATGTTATTAATCAGTTAGCTTTTTAAAATAATGATAATGTGGAGAATACCGAATCCAGTGGAGGATTAGAGTGGTGGAGAATGTGAAACAAGGCGCAGTGAGTGGTGGTGAGGCATGATGAGGTGTGGCGCAGGGTGGAGAGGTGTGGTGAGGGTGGTGAGTGTGAAGAGGGTCAGTGAGGGCAGCAATGGGCGACAAGGGGTCCGGTAGGGCTTGAGATAGTCTGGGTCAGGGGGGGGGGGGGTGGAGTGTTGTGGGTATGAAAATATTTAATGGTTTAGAGGGTATTTTTTAGAAACAACCCCAAAATTATTTAAAAAAAAATTCAGCAGCGGTTTAATAAACTGTCCTTATACTGTATGTTTGCTGTAGTGAATGGGGCCCTATTTAAATTATATTGTTTTCATTAACAAATCCCTCATAGGCCACTGTGAAACCAAAATTTTTTTAGTAGGTATATGAAGGTCCTAACTCATACCCACCTCTACTCCTTTACGTTACAAGTCGGATCTAGTCCATCTAAGGATTTTTGTCAACCAACTATGCACCTTTTCCCCTCAAAATGGTTACCGGATGCACTATCATTTATTATTTTACTAGAAGATTCCCACATACCATTCCCCAATCAATCCTAAAGAAATTGAATGTTCTAAAAACACCCCAAATTATCCAAAAAATAAATAATTAAATGCCTAAATAAATCCTTCAATTCATACCTAAAATATTAGGATCGTTATTGAAATCAAACTCTAACATCATTTCCTCCAAAAGAATAATCGATATGGCTCCTTATTGAGATCCATAGAACACCTAGACTATACCTATAGATCCCACTCTTTGGACTCCTCTAGTATTTAGTTTTGTTTTCACAACATTTAGAAAAGAGGAATTATCTTCCTAGAGAAGAAAATTATCACTACAATCCACTAGACACACAGGGCATTCCTCAAATATATATCCACCTGGAAATCAACATCATCTCGATATTTCTTGTTTATCAGGATGAATTCATACATATATAGTAGTGGAGAGTGAAAATAATGATGTATACCTTGATTTCATAGAGGAATATCCAACTGGTATATCACAGTCATAATCTACAATGCATTCATAAAGAGTTCGACAAACCATAGCTCATGATTCAATTGCTTCTCAAAAAAGGATTCCTATTTTATATAAATATTTGACAAAATACCCATTCAACCATTAAAAATTTTAAATTTCAGCACCTATAATTGAAATTTTTTCATTGACCCCTCTGTGAAACAAAGAAGCACTTTTATATCATTTACATGCACTATATGGTCTCCTTCCCTATACATGACATGATCACTATTGACTCACCCAAATCCAAAGGATAAAGGTGTTAGTGGTATAGTATATTATATAAATCTCTATATGTGGTTATATATATAATATTAGAATCTATTTTTATGTTGAAAATATTAAAATTGTACATGTTCACACCATAGTCTACTAAAATAGAACGCACATTCCCAATGCATGTTTTGAAGTACCATGATCATTCTCTATGACTATCCATCTCTCTAGGGGTGATAATCTATACATAGCTTCATCTAAGACTCCAATTCCATTTATATTACATGAATTATTTTCTTTGTGATTATCCCATCTCAACATTATATAATACACAAATATATCTCACTAAACCACAATATCTCCCAATCTTATGACATTTATATATTTTTAGATGGCTATGTCACACAGATAAACAGATAATGGGTAACCATTATTTTTCAACAACAACCATCAAAAACATATCAGATCACAATTTTTCCCTAGATAGTTTAGTGAAAAAAAATTCTCTCATTTTATAACATCCAAACTTTTCCTATAAAGTGTTGATGTTTCCCACTTGATCGCTATTGAAATTATAGATATTTCATGTGGTAAATTATCTGACCATCAACCAAACAATGTCCATTATCATACCTGGAAACCATAAATGGACCTTTTACCATGGTACATTATAGTAAACCCTATGATTACCACCCAACATGTGGAATTTCATTCTTGCATAAATTTCTCCATTATAGATGTAGGGATCACAATAATATCTTGGATATATAACTCTTAGTCCCCTTACTATGACCATCATAGAAGTATGTCATATCAGAATAGTCATTTGTGCTTCATAACGAAATATGTTTGTTGTTCTGTGTTACCCTTTTTATAATCCATCAAGGAGGTGGTAATGAATAAATGAGGAAAATTAACACCCCCTTCTCCTCTACCATATCCTCCATCCAATCTATGAGAAATATAACCTTTATAAACTCTTTTTATGATGACAAATTCACCATCTCTTGTATATCTATATGAATATATATAAAATCAAGTTACTAATCAGTTATAGAAGATCCGAGTTGGTTTTGGATTTTAGAATAGTAGTGGGAATACTCTTATAGCCAGAAAAACTACATGATCCCCAACATCTTGTTAATCGGAGGGTGGTAGTGGTAGATTCAAATATGAAAATCACATTAAAAATAGTTGAATCTCATTGTATGACATGTGGGACTTATATTGTATGTTGGATTATGTCGATCACCACAGGGTATCTAGTTTAGAACACCAGATTTCCACAGAGCCCAACAGGTCTATCAATGAGAACAAAAACATAACATTTCTATTTTATTTAAATACTGAATTAGGTCTAAACCTTCTCCCATTATTTTTATTCAACTATATGATCCTTTTAGAAACTCTATAGACGATTTTGGAGACTACAATCTCATTTCTCTATAAATTGATGTTCCAGTTATTGCTTTTGATTTATCATGATAGGTATAATATCAATTTGACCATATAGTCTATTTTTCGCTCATTTCTACAACATTAATATTGGTGATTAATCTTCTAAATTATGGATCTATAAAATTTCACGATTAATTATGATTCTCAGATTCCCTTTTATTCATTTTATTCATATTCTTATCATTAGTGGATCTAGGTGTTTCATCATATTAACTAAGGTTGGTGGTTTCATAAGTAAATCCATCTAAATTAAAACATTTGATAAGTATTTAATTTCAATTGTTATTCCAAGGGATATTAAATAATAGAATTGAGTCACATGACAACTGATTTGAAATAGAATGGTGTACTTTATTAAATACATTGTCATTGGATTTTGAAAATTATGTGTTAATTTTTAGAAAAGGATTCTGAGTTAGAATTATGATTTTAAGCATTATATTTATGAGGTTAAAATAGATATAATTTATTTTATTTTTAATGTCATTAATTTAAATAAAAGGTTTCAGTTTTTAATGAAAACCATTTTTTTATTTGTTTTATGAATTGAAATGAATATCTTTTATTCATGATCTTAGGGTAGATTGAAATAGTTATTTATAATGAATGATATTTATTTAGTTTAACAATATCTCAATAAATGTATCACATACCATGAATCACTTGGGAAACTAGCTAGTTTTTTAGGGAAACAATAAAATTGGGAAGGAAATTATAAATGAAATATACTGTGGTAAAGGAGTTTATGCTTTAGTATTCTCTATTATTATAGTTATTCCTGAGATATAAATAGTATATGCACCCTTAAATACATACGTTATTATGATATGTGAGATTCCATGTACAAATCATACCTCTTTTCCCTTAACCATGATTTAATAATTAAAAATAAATATACATATTGATGAATTATTAAAATGAAAAACTCATAATTTTTTTACAGAAATGAATATTCAAACATGTCTTGGAAAGGGTGTTTATAACTACATATTTAAAAGGAAATTCACATTGATTTATACTTTATTCTAGACATTGAAATTTCTTGAAAAGCAATATATTGATATGAAATGTGGAAATAATTATACTCCATGTTTTATTTATAGTTGACAAAATTCGGTTTTTTATTTATTAGGAAATGGATAGTGAGATCCTACTAGGCATTTAATCAAAAATGATGAATTATATATTGTCCGATTGAACAATTTTTTATTCTAATTCAAAGAAAACAGAAACCATTGCCTAATGTTGGTCGGTGTACTTGAATAGTGGTACCTTTGTAGTTAAAGTTGACAATTTTAATATGTTATCCACTTGTTATTTGGGGTTTTTTACCACATCATGATGGTAATGCATGATGTTTTTTATTATCATTCTATTTTTTATAGTTCCATCTATATTCTCATGGTATTTTCTCTATTGATGAGTTTTTTGAATACTAACTCTTTAATATTTTATATCCTAAACATTATCATTATTATTTTTAATGTTGTGAAGTTGTTACCCCTTTCATATTTTGATGTCCATGGACTAGTCTCCGTCCATGTGGTTTAGAAATTTACATAATTCAATGTTAGAAATGAATCTAGAAATGTTTATGTGGGATATATTAACCAGTTTCTAAAAACTAGTATTAATTTTCATCATTCCCATGATATATTCCAATATGTAGTATTCAATGACATAGTAGCCAAGAGAATGTATTTTTGAGACTTAAGGGTTCTATAACTACTGATGGCCTACCAATATCTCATTTTAACGAGGATTTCGATTCCGTGGGATATTGGGGAAACTTTTTTGGGGATTTTCTTCTCAATTATAGATAATATCCAATGTTATTATATATGATTCAAGATTCATAGTTGAATTATAATAGATGGTGTCTTTGATCTAATGAATATAGACTAACATTTCCCATGTTATCTATCGATATTATGTAATATTGGGTCCTGATTATGATGATTTAATAATCCATATGAAGTAATTGAAGATAAACTATTGAATATGATCCCCCTTGTTGATATGAAAATTATACATTTTTTTAAATTCTATTCAATTTTTTGTACTATGTTGTTGAAATTTCTCCTATTTAGGCATAATTGATGCACCAAATAGAGAGGATATAAAATATCATTTAATGGGGATTCACCATCTGAAGATAGAATCATTATAGGGTACTAATAAACCTTAGGAGGTACATGAATGATTAATTAAGGTTAAGCATCTCATTGATATTTTAGAAAAATAAGATTTAGTTTTGTGGAAATTGACTTTGAAACATGAATGGCCTAGAAGAAGGTGATGGGATTCAACAATTACTATTGTGAAACATACAAGACTGGTGTGGAAGGTATTTATAGAACTATTCATGGAAAGTTCTATCTAAAATAGAATTTGTCGTTGAGGTTCATGGATTCCCATAAGTTTTAAAAAGATTATCAAACATTGACACAATATTTTTATCAATTTTTTAGCCAATGAATTTCACAACTAATGTACTACAGAATGAGAAACTGAAATCATAGTGGATTGAGATGGGACATTGAAAAATTATCTAATATTAGGATTTCAAGAAAAAAAATAACTACATATGTTGATGATTTGGTTAAATCAATGATGGTGGGACACTATTGGTTAGGTAATTCCAGTTTGATGGGTGTTCCAACTACTCTGAGTAATAGCTGAAGATATCCCATTAATGGAAAAAGGATGTGGGGTGAGTCTTGAAGTGGAATATATATTGGTTTATGTAGATAACAATATTATTGTAAATCATATATATATTATTAGATAAATAAACACTTGTTTCTTATGTGGAAATGATGTGAACTCAAAGAGTTATTTAATTGAGGTAATGTAGAACTATATCTTATGTGTATTACCATGCCACTTGCAAAGATATTTTCATATATTTACAAATTTTTTGTAGTTTAATGGGAAAAAATATATTAGGAAAATGTATTAAATAAAAAAAAATATTCATTAATAATGGGGTTCCATCCATATTAATCTATAATAAAGATTCTTCGATATGTGTATGAGTCTCTAGGGTAAGCTGATGTGAGATCTACGGCCATAAGAGGTGTCATTACCATTGACACATCTTTAGTGATAGCACTATCAAGTTATGGCTACCCTCATTCCATCATATGTACCTATATTATTGAACTATTAATCCTTACTAAAAATATATAGCCTTATGTAATGTGGATTTATATACATCTCCAGTTTGTTAAAGAGAAGGGGTTTTGAATTCAATATTGAAATATATCTTTCTAAAAAATCAATCTTATTTTGTATATCTTAGTTCTAGATATCAATCATATGAATTTCATTATCAAAATTAATTGGTTTATTTATCATAAATATCATATTTAATATTATCTCCATTTAGTTTCATATACTACACCGATGAAGTGTGTATTCTCTTCTAGTGATAATAGAATCTATAGTTGATTTGAAACATACCCCTATTTATGAGTTGGGTATGTTGATATACATGGTTACATTTGAACTATCGTGGGATTATTATAATAATGAAATTTCTCCAGTAGTTTCTCTGTTTCCATATGTATTCCTATAATATTTTTTGGGCTTACCACTGGTGAGGGAAGTGGATTTTTCTATTTCATGGTAATAATAAAACAAACTATTTATATCAATTCCGCTTGTTTTGAAATAGTTGAGCTAATGGAGTTAATTTACTAGTTAGAT
This sequence comes from Viscum album, assembly GCA_963277665.1. Classification (NCBI taxonomy): domain Eukaryota; kingdom Viridiplantae; phylum Streptophyta; class Magnoliopsida; order Santalales; family Viscaceae; genus Viscum; species Viscum album. The sequence continues at coordinate 1,861,465,291 of OY728120.1, read as the reverse complement.
GAGGTGATTTCTAATGGTTTTATTCAACTTTTTGTCTCTCATTGGGTAGTTCGATTACTTTTTCCAACATGGGTGATAGAACCCATCACCTTCATGTTTATTATTAAAGATTAGTCATGTTATAGTCAACAATAAGAATATATTTACCCTTTTTATGATCTAAATCAACAACTAAATGTGATGTAGTGGTAAGATACGATTGAAGCTTCTTACGGTATATACCAGCATAGGATCAAGGCGTATAATATCACTAAGACATGTTTTAAAGGGCAACATGGCTAATATGAGTGTATAGTTGATCATGTTTACTTTTCCAATTAAACTACTATTTTTATTTATTAGTGAACAAAGGTTTGAATTAGTACATTAATTATTTTTTAGTGATATTAGAGGATTCCATATTGGTTTTCTATAAAGATAAGTAGGACCATGTTACCCAATTCATAGTAGTTATTGAAATTTTTTGAATTCATTGATTTTATTCTAGTATTTTTAAATGTACGTTATGGATTCAAGAGTTAATTTCCATGGGACATGTGGTTTCTAAAAATATAAATTTTTTGGATCTTGAGATGATAAAATATATTATGGCTTGGGAAGAATGATAAAATGACTTGGAAATTCATTTCTTTTTGGTATTGACAGGATATTATCACCTTTTTGAGAAGTATATCTCTATGTTTTCTTCTTTGTTGACTACTCCCAATTAGAAGAGAGAAAATTAACTTTGGTTATTTCAATTTAAGGATAAATTTAATAAGTAAATGAATTGTTTGAAATTAGTAAAAGTGTTGAATATATTAATGTTTGGGAAGGGCTATGCGGTTTCTTTTGATGCATCAGGTTTGGGTTTTGGTTGAATTCTTATAAAGGGTGATAAGATGTTCTATTAGGATACATGTAATATTCATTATAATTAGAAGTGTTATCCCAAAAAATATATAAAATATGAATTGGTTATTTATGATCCAATGTGTTTATGTAATATCATTTTAGGTGGAGATTTACCATCTACTCAAAGTATAAAATCATGAGTTACATATTGTCTAAAATTATTAGATTATTTTGTAAATGAAATTGGTATTATAACTAAAATCATTTTTATTTTACATTTTTTACACCCCTATTTTGGAAAAAATTATTAAGTTGATTTAATTTGGAACAGTCATTCTTTGTTTGTGATATAATTTTCTAAGGAGTGGAATCTATTACCTCAATTTTTTTGTAATCCTTGGGGAGTCTCAGTGGATGAGTCTTGGGGTTTTTACCAAGTTTTTAATTTATATTATCAAATATGTATATTATTTACCAGTAACGACAACATGATGATAAATTCTAAGTCATTATGGAGTATTTATATATTGGGAATATCATTGGTGAATGGTATCTATCTACTGAGGGTATACATTGATAATGAATCTAGTATGTTGTTCCCTTACTTGTGGGGAAAGTTGTGATGGTTGATTGTCATTAATCCTTTTTGGAGGTACACCTTGAAACCTGGAAAATGTTTATTTATTTATGTATTTGAATTTTGTTTCCCCATATAATACATGAAATCACTATAATATTTCTCATTTTTATACACATAAATAGATTTATGTCAAACATCAAAAAACATCAGGCATCATTCAACAAAATTAATTCTAATAGTGAAAAGGGGTTAGAAACCAATGGAATTTATGGTTTGGATTCAACATTCACCTCCACTATGCAATATATTTTTTTGGTGACTAACCATTTGTTCAAATCAACTCACATTATACCATTCATTATATGACCAATGTTGAGGATTTTAGAAATATTATATGCAATAGATAATTATATTTCTTCACCTTCATAGATTAAAAGTTTCAAACAGGAATCCTTAGTCCACATATCATTTTGTGAGAGGCCTTTATGAGAGGCTGGGATTCTGGGAAAAATATTTCACAATAAACCATCGTTATATAAATGGATAGATAGAACATGCTATACAGATTCCTAAGTACATGCTTGGGGCTTGGGTCCTTGACTTTGGATGAGCATAGGATTTCCACTTTGGATTGGTTGAGTCTTAAAAAAATAACTATTCATAAATCATGATGGAACCATTTTAGGACATGTATTTATGGCTATGTAAATCTCAGCATTGTTGGCTAGAGATTGACGGTTCTTCCAAATTTGGAACTTGTATGATCTAGTAGATGACATGAAATATTGAATACTTTTTCAGAGAACTATACCATAAAAAATTAATGATAAATCTTATAATTATTATTTAAAACCCCATTAGAGTTATTGGACGATAAATTGGGTTTTTGAACATTTCACCTCATTTGATTCATGGATGATATTAAAAATAAGGAATGGTATCCCTCATATACATGATATAATTTGAGGTTGTTGAAATGATTGGAAAGTTGTCTTACCATTTCTCTTTTCCATGTCAGTTGACATAAATCCATAATGTGTTTCATGTGAAATATTGGAGAATGTTTCCCTCTAATATGTATTCTGTAATAATATGGGTGGACCATGTTGTGTACAAATTTTTTTCGAGGATCAGCGAACTGGTTTAGATAGTTTATTCTTAGATAATGATACATCATGTGAAGACTATCACTTTGGTTTTAGTTCTTTGAAAACATGGTTTCGAGTCTCATATGACATAAAATCATCAGGCTTTGATAAGGTAGATGTTTCATCCCCACATTAGGAGGGAGTATTCATGAAAAGATTTTGGGAGGATGGAATCATTTACAGTGGAGAGATTATAACTATTGCAATTAGATTCCTTGTAGAAAGAAACTTTTCACTTGGATCACATTGTTTTCCAGATGGTCTAATGTTAATTCCTAATATTCATAGTAAAGATAAATATTTCATAGTTTTTACACTTGTTATCAAATTTAGAGTGGGAAATGATGATGGCATTCAAATGTATTGATAAAATAAAAAAGCGGCATATATATTTGAAGATGAGGGAGAATAGATAATATGCGGGATGATGGAAGTGTTAAATTACAATAAGATTCATATCGTCCAACCAGTAGGTCTTCTAGAATGTAGTTCATTAGTTATAGTTCCATTGGACAGTTATTGGGGGCCACTAGTTAGCCAGGGACTACCATGGGGCCGAGAGTTGGTATGGAAATATCATTAATTTCAATTTAACCCCATGCTTCATTATAAGCCACCTACCATGAGTTTCATTTCACATAGAACCAATTAGTGTCCCACTATAGAGGATTTTGGTACATCCATCATTTTTTCTTCATGGAACAATGTTTATGATGGTGTGTTTGATGTCTTCTAGTAAGCACAATTTTAGATTAGTCATGGATGCACTTTTCCTTCCTTCACTCCCTAATTGAGTGTGGAAATTTCTAATGTAATAGATATATCTATATCAGGGATTAATTAATTATTATTCTAGGATAATATTATTATAATTATATCTTAGACTCTCTATTTTCATATCCTTTGTGGGTGACTTTTGTTTTTTATTAAATTAAGTGGTTTTATAATGAAGTTCTTCTCAACTGAAAAAATTGGTTATGGTTTTATATAAATGGTTATTGTAACTAAATTTAAAAAAAATAAATTAACCTTTTGTAAAATGATTTAAAATTACATAGTATGAGAAATGAAATCCATTATAAATTGTTCATAAATATATTGTTAATTTATGACAAATTATCATATTTTGTAAATAATTATTTGAAACATGATTATGATGGAATGGAAATTCCTAAAAATGATTTATGATTTAGAATGAGGAAAATTGAAAAAAAATTATTTTTTAGAGAATCAATTTTATGGTTAGGTTTTTTATAGGAAATAATTTTTTTGAAACCTGAACAAGGGACTAATGAAATGGTTATTTGAAATGAAAAATATCAATTGAACTAAATGATTCTCCCCTAAATTTTTTTGTTACCATCATTCACATTGGAGAATTTGTAATTAGGTAGTGTAATATTGTGGATTTGTGGTGACAATTATTACTGAAATATCTCGAGGGAAGGGTGTTTATTAGTCATGATTATATCATATTCCTAATAGGGTTGGTATCTAGGGTGTGTCTTCACACATTGAGCCATATTTTATAGTGGAGTCTGAGGATCCATATACTAATCCAACCCCATGTCTAAAAACAATTTTTATATTTTTGAAATTTTTTTATAAATTAAAATAATTGTTTTGAATGATTTAGTCATGTTTGTTATAATATAAATGATTATTCAATATTCATCTAATTAATATTATTGTTACTACATATTTGTACTGAATAGAACATTGATAAATTTTTTACTAGATATTGGGATGTTTTGTAAAAAATATGTTTATGTGAAGAATAAAAATATTTCAATTCAATTTTTTATTTATAATTTAGAAAAGATGGTTTATTTGTTATATATTTCTTATAAATTGCTTGGTGATATCATACTATGATTTTTTCTAACACCCTACCATTTCCATAGGGAATTTTAATATATTTTAATGACATATCTAGAAAAGGTGGAAAGAAGATCTTAAAGGTGGTAGGTGTACATGATTATCAAAGACATCGGATTTGGTGGTGACTATTGGAACATTTGATCTACAAGTAACAGGGAGTCTTGGTGATGAAAATTTGATGGCATTACCTGAAGTCATTCATAGTTAAGTAGCCTTTGAGACTTATGGATTTCTACAAATGATGTTATCTCTCATCAATATTGTTTATAATACTAACTATTTATCAGTTTATATCCCTTAATGTAACAATATGAGTTGTTCATGTGGGGAAAACATTGCCAAATTCATAATTTTATTATTAGTCACTAATCGCTAGCCCTTGGGTATTGGACACACCAATCAGGGTGTGTTAAAATTGGTTCTAGTATCATCTAGAAAGCTTATCCATGATGGATTTTGATGATGAACCATAGTTTTCTCCCTCACAAAGGGTATTTACATCGAAAAAACTAAATTATTATAGGTAATCAATGAAACACTTATATAACAAGTTCAAGTCACATTGGGAAAATATATACTAAAAATATATTGTTCTATGTTGAAATATATCCTCTCAAAAAAGTGATAATTACACCATTAATTGAAGGTATATATATCAACCACTTTCTCATAATTACACATCGAGTATTTTAGGTTTTGGTGTAATTTTTATGAGACTCATACGAAAACAATTGATTACAATAAATTATTCCATTCCCTAGAACAACCACACATGGGTTTCAATAAATATTATTTCACATCCTTAGGTCCATTATTAATATAATCAAATTATATTTTAATCAATCATTACACATATTAATTTTTATTTCACACCAATTGTTCTACTCGAATCCCTCCCCCATCATGGTCAACCATATTAGATTTACAGTGAATCAGGATAAAACATGAATGATACTATTTTAATCATGATCAATACATAGAAAAATCATCATCTTGAACACATTTCTAGGTTTAATTTATTATATAATTATGATTAAATTATCATGATAATTAAAAATTATTATTTTTGATATCACATATCCTAGGTACTATAACATTAAAATATATTGACGACAGATTGTTTACATGGTATAAAGCTAATGTGATTGAAGCATACATAAAAAAATATCTATGTGATTAACATGAAACCATATGGACTGTGAGTATAATGACTTTTCATTGTAAAACACCGCTATGATGTAGTATTAACTGTGGTAGATAATATGATTTATGTGATCCACAAAAACCCATAGGATATTCAAAAAACCAAATGACATCAAAAAGTATAAATATCACCTATATTTTAACCTAAACATTGAATTTGGTATATATTACTCACGAAAATAATAATAATATACTAATCAGGGTTAATTCATGAGGAATGATCAGGCTTCCCTCAATGGATAAAAAATTTACCAATCATAGGAATATGATATATATTCATCAACTTAATCAGGTACATCATTTAGTAATGTACTGACATTGTAAATTTACAATCAGCCTTATTTGAGAATAAAATATAAAAACCTCGTGAATAGGTACTGAGTTGAATAAAATACATTACCTCAATATAATAAAGGTGTACCTTTATCTTTATTAATTCAACTATGTCCATATGATATAAAGGTAATGATAAAATCAACACAGACAACATGATGTCTATCATGAACATAATTTCCATCATCATCGAAATATACAGAAATATATTTAAGAAATATATCCATTAAATGGTCCATCAGAATGGGAAATGTATATACAAACATAACATTATTATTTTAAGAACCATACAGATATGTTTTTCTATAATTGTTATTTATTAAAGTGGGATGTTCTAGATCATGGTGCCTTCACATCCTAATGACTCATGAGATGGTGTCCTTTTTCTTCTACTAAAATAAAATACACTGTCCTCAAATAGTATTTAACAAAATTTTTGAATTACATTATCCATTATATACCAGTGGTTTAATTGATTATCACTATATCCAAGACATACAAATTCCAAAAATTACTATAATACTAAATTACTACGACACATGATGGGTATATTAGAATATAGTGTAAGATATTCCCAACAATAATAAAATGTTCTACTATTACATACAAAAACCCAATGTCTAATACAAATTCAGACACTATATTTATAGAGATAAAATAATGGGCATATTTTTTGTTAAATAGGGATTTATAAAATGGAGAAAATGTCCATGGCACACCTCTCATGGTGTAAGGATGTCATGCAATATAATTTGGAACCTCGTTCAATGTGTCCAACCTAACTACATAGATTTCATTTAAAAATTAATATTATCCAAAATTATTATGAATAATTTACCCATATGGAATCTATGGATATTGAATCTTTTAATACCCTATGCGATCTCAACAAACCATCATTGATAATTAATGCATTATTATTAAACTGAGGTCCTCTAGAATATGATTTAGAATTCATCACTAATCATGATCCTCTACCAGAATGATATTGGGTCATCCTCATTTATGAAAAAAAAATATTCACCATTATGACACAAATAAGAAACTAAATAAATTTTCATGTACTCAAACTATGTTAATTTCCAGGATGGACTTTGAAAAAAATATAAAGTTTGATCGTGAAGTGAGAGGATGCAATAATATATATCACTATTAAGGACAACTATCACCAGCATATAGTTTGACATATTATCTCTTATTCATAACATAAGATGAGGAACCTTTATACATCTTATAAATTCCACCACTCATTTTGTTGGAGATAGTAAGTGATTCTATGAAACTCTCCTTTACTAGGACATTCATAAAGGTGATATCCAAGTAAAATACCATAGACTGTTATAGGGGGTTGAATATTAAAATATGGAGCCCCTTTTTTTTAATGACTGATATTAAAATATTTATTACATACCAATATTAGATTAAAATTCAATATCTTAATAAAATAGATGATGTATTCATTTATAAACATCACACCTAATGAATCTCTATGAATTTTTGGGATGATATAACTTCACAGAATCATTGGAAAAATCCTCCAAAATATTTTCCATCATGAACTCCCATGTAAATAACACATTCCAAGAATCTAAAAAATATCTATCCAATATCATATATTTGGTAGCTAATGTATATAAGATACTAGATTCACCATCTAGACATTTAGTGTCTCCACTTGATTAAAGACAACATCTATGTTACAATATAACCATCTTCAATCTAAGGGCCACTCATACCATAGAAAATATATAGAATGATATACCTTAAAATCCTTATAAATGTATATCACGGTAGGTAATCACTGATACACACATTACCCTTATCCATCATTATTTAAAACACCCTTAGTTTTAATAGATCAACTTCTTATTCCACCATAGGAGACTTCGAAAGATGCTCAAAAACATCCTCCTAGTATTAAGGAGGAAAACCTGAAAAATTTCAACCTCATAGATAATTTATATGTGATTTTTGGGTGGTACCATGTTACCCCACCAAGGATAAATTTCCCGGAAATTACAAATCATATACATAAAAAATGCATGCTAACATCATAAATATCCAAAAATTATATATTTAAAAGGATCACACACAAAAAATAGCCATTTGAGACACTACATAATGGTATTCTCAAAGTACAAAGATAAACTACTACCCTAATATATTTCATTCCTTATCCCATATATCATATACATACATGTTTTTTATAGTCATGTTTGACAGAATTATCAACATGGGCGGGTTGAAAAAATTATATTTCATCAAATTTTATTTTCAAAAATTAATGAATATATTATTTGTGGAATATAACAAATTTAAACTAATAATTGGCATACTCTAGAGAGAATATGACATATGATCATACACTACAAATAAAAAATATTGGTCTCACACGAAATTACAAAAAAACACAAGGGAAATCCCATTAACTATCATGTTTTAACATCCCATGAAGAGTATAATGAATACATAATATCACAAATTTTTTTAATCCTAATACCATTGAAATTAAAACATCCAAAACAAAATTTCTAGCCATACACATGAAAATAATCCTCCCCAAATCCTGGATATTATGTTTATAATAATGAAATCCCATAATAGTAATGTAAAAGAAAGGGGATTCTAATATCATTCATCAATACCTAATACAGAATCACATTGATTAAGTAGGAGATGCCCAAGTACATATATATATTAACTTATATTCAATAGATTACTAAATTATAGGGAGGTAATAAGCTATACACTGGGGACGATATTCTCTAGATAGAGTTATTATAATCCACACAGTAGAAGAATTATGAATAATTATTAATATCTAAATGAAACCAAAATAGAAGAAACTAATAAAATAAATCTCATTGTTTCACAGAATGATATATGCTGGCCAATGATCAACACATAAATGGATACCTATATAATATATAAAAATATATGTAATATAAAAAATAATTAAAGATTAAATGTGCAATAATGATAAAATATCCATGAGTATTCCCAATAAATTTTTTCACCATCATTGAGCTCCACCGATATAGAAGACTGGCATGGAGATAATTCTATTGGACACATCATTGATAATAATTTTTGTATTCACATAAGGGTTCCAATTAATTGTGTCAGTATGGATCATAATGGGACCCTGAAAAATATTCCTTATAATATGTATAATGTATTCCTATCAGTGGGTGCACTATGTGAAATAAAAAAATTAATAAATATAGATACACCTATTTTATGTCATCTTGTGATAAATAGGATTATAAAAAACTCGAACATACATGAGATTATCAATAACATAAGGAACATACCACCCCATATTAAGACCCCCACATAATGACTAGAATGTGATTTACTATGAGTTTTTTCATATAAAACCAATTGTATTAGATGAAACTTCCCATCTATTCATGGTCCCATGTATATATCTGGATTTATTGATTATATTAGAGGTGGTCCTGGGAGTGAATCTAAAAATCCCACATCTCATATAGACCGACCATTCAATCAGGGTAGGGTCCCCTATTAATACAATGCATATCACCTATGGTGGATGAGTTTTGAAGAAGAAATAACAATGGCTAACATCACGTAGAAGTAAGATCATCCATTATTGGGAAGGTCCCAAGGATATATAACCCAATTCATCTATGATAACCACAAGAAGTATCATTGAGATCCATTATCAGCAGACCTAGGCCACATGTACATTATCAACAAATACCCCATCATTACACCAATGGGAATAACCCACACCAAATTATACCCAAGAAAAGATTTCAACACTACCCATTCCCACTCACCAACATATTAAAACGGGGGGGGGGGGGGTATATCACCCATACCCATATGGTATCACACAAGATCTCCCAACATCAACTGATCCTGAATAACTCATATTAGGCCAAAAAATCCATGAAAACAGCCATAACTCAATCCTATGTATAATAAGTTTTTGTATAATAATAATATCAATTCTACCATATCCACCATATATACGGTCTATTATTATAATATATACCTACTCAACAACATTGATGATAAATGTACAATAATTTAAACAGAAAAACACCCCACAAACATGACATCATATACTACCACCTAAAAAACTATAACATACTAAGGAAATTAGATCAAAACATTTAGGTAACCCAATTACTAATGGATAAAATAATTCTTCCAAAACCACTAATTCAAAAAACCAATAAAATTTGGAGATAAACATGTGTACAATAAAAATATAATGAAAAATTTATATTTAGGGAGAATTTGATGCTAGACACTCCAAATGTGATATTAATAGTTAGTGACACTTCAAACAATGGAATATGGGATTTATGGAGCATATTATGACAAGGGGGATCCTAAACATATTGTAGGATATGAGGTTTTTGAGGGATGAAGTGGGGAAAACAAAAATGGGATTCCCTTGTGATATTATGTGATTGAATGTTAAAGGGACCTCATATGCTTCAGAGTACCCTATTAAATATGATAGAGTACACGGTGGCCCTACTATGTATTTAACTCAGTGCTATCCAGTGGCCAGTGTGGTTCTATGTCTAAATGTATTCTGATTGACCCACCAACCATGTCATCCTCTCTGATAGGGTATGTAGTTCTATCTTGCTACTTATTTTAGTATTATTTTCCTCTTTACACCTCTCCATACTACTACCATGCCTAATATCATTTTAAGATCACTATAATAAAAGAAATGATAAGTAAATAAATACCAAAAGTGAACATTAAACTCATATATCAAATTTGAGGGGGTTTACACAAGTCTATTTCTAAATCCATCAATGTTTAAAAATTACCAAAACCATAGGTACTATATACCCAAAAACTATTTTCTCACTCGTCTTTAATATATTAATATGCTTCTCAATAATGTTAGAACTATTTTCCAGATAAACCTCACCATTACTTAGAAAATAATTTGTTTCTATTCATAACTCTATAATTCACATACTTGAAACATATAATATGTCAAATTATACCATAAAATAAGATAAAATTGTATATCAAATTAATGAAACCCTTTAGATTATCAAAATGAAAAAAATTATGGGGCCCCCTTCCCCTGAATATATAATATGTGATGTAACATTTATGTAAGACCAAATTAATATATTTATTACATGTTATTAAAATATTGTAATAGATATATTTTATATGAATATTTTATTTTACAACATTGACATCATAAATTCTACCCTAGATAAAATATAATTATTTCAATAATTTATTATTTTAAAATATAAGTCACTAAAGACCTCTCTCCCAAATATTTCAATATTAAGGTGATATATACGGTGTAACAATGAATTCATTGAATGGTTAAATTTTATGTATTACCAAATATAAATTATTACAGGTAAATTTAATTATGGCCTTAATTTCCACCCATGTATAAATAAAATCATGGATGTAGACATGTATGATATCATTATATATATTTATAGAAATTGAATACTATATTTTTTTATGTGGATGGTAGGGTTATAAAACCTTTTTTCTATACATATATATCATTAAATTCAATTATATAAATTATATTTCAATCATTCTTTTATGATATTCAAATTACACCTATTTAATTCATATAGCCTGGCCATATCTAAAATATATAGTTTCCCAAGATCATTCATTTAGTCTTTAGGATATGTATGAACTGTGAAATAATTTAAACCTATTATCAATAACCCAAAAAATATACTTTTATGTCGTCTTAGAAGTTAAATTAATTATTATATCAAAACAATCTGTAAATTCCATATTTGAATTGGTTAGGGATATAATGAATTTTTAGGTACATTTATTCATCCTTGACAAACTAGAAGGTAATTCACTGAGATAAAAAAAGTCTATTTTCATTTTTTATAATTATTTACAAGAACTGAAATTGAATTTCATGATACATCGTAACGAAATTGGAATGAAATGTATATCTAGAGTCCCAAAATATGGGAATATCATCCTCTTGATGATTTATAGGAACTAGTAACCTCCTATAAAGATCATGTTAGAAATGGAATCAAACACCATATCCAAAAAACTACTTCCATAAATAATTATATCATGAGCCTTGTACAATCGTGGTTGGATATGCACCAATCCTTTTAATCCCCCAGGGAGGCATAATTAATTCTTATTGTGATTCAGAATATATAATTCCATATTTTGAATCATAAACTGAATCACTAATATGTACTAAAATAAACTCCCATGGTTGATACTAAAATAATATCATGACATAAAAAACATACGATTGTCTAAATAATAATTCAATTTAAACATATATTAAAATTTCATAACAAAATTTTAAAACTAATGAAATTTAATTCATAACATAGGAATATAAAATTTATCTCAAAAATAGTATTCTAAAGTAAAATTCCATCATTAAAATATGAAATAAAATTATTTACATGGTTACCATATTGTAAATCTAATTTATCTACATCATATACTACTATAATAATTTCGACCCCCACAATTAGAAAAACATACATTAATAAATATTAAATTAAAATAAATAACACATCTAATTGTTTAATAGAAATCAATATCATTTTTAAATATTTCATTACAACATTTTTCATTAGTCATTATTTATCCAATTTTTTTAAAATTAATATAGAATTAAATGAATCAAATTTTTTTATTTGAATTAAAGTAAAATAAATTCCTACAAAATTGAAATAAATCATGTAGTTAAGTATGCATCATATTAATCTCAATTTCCCATTATTAAGAAATCTTACAATTTATAAATTAAATAGAGTAAACCATCAATATATAACTCATTTTAATGGGGTTAAAACTTCAATGATAAGAGAAAAATAATACAATCAAATTGAAAAATTTATAAAAAATCACATTACTAAATCTCTGAAATAAATCATTTATCACATCCTTATACTCAATAAATCGCTACATTGAAAATTAAGGGTTCCAAAAATATCATTTTTATGTCATAAAATATAATATTTAAATCTATTAAAAAAATCAGGTCGTATCAACTATTTTAATGTTGTGCTTCCTGAATTGTCTAATATACATATATCTTCATTCTATATATTACTTGAGAATATAAAATTATCTATATTTCAAATAAAAATGTGCTCTCCATCATGGGAAGATTTATTTCTTCATTATTATTATTATTGTATATATTATTTTTTGAGTTGATGAAAATTAACATTTTCAAGATTCATATGGTCAATGTCCGTAGAAAGTTTTTATTCTAAATATTATTTTACTAACTAAACCATGGAATTATTCACTATAACATAATATAGTATTCGTTCCTATTATCTCCATGATGAAACAACATCAACTACATAAGCACTATATCATTTGGTTTTAATAGAATGTTGAACTATAAATCCCCGAGAATAATTTCAATATATTTCAGAAAATAATATTATTTATCTATTTTTTTAATCTCAAAATTCTTCCAAATGTCTCACAATACATAAATAATTATTATTCATCATAAAATATTAAAAATAATTAATAATTATATTAAAAAGGTTATATCACCGTATATTTAATAATACCAAATTCATAGTATATTTTAATATAAAATTCTCCCAAAAATGATTTTTTTATTTTATTTATGAAAAAATATAGTCATTTATATAAAAAAACTTATTTTGTGAGAGTAATTTTTTTATCTATCATAACAATAAAAAAAATTTATTATATATATTTCTAATATTTCAAAATAAAAAATCATTAATAAGTTTATTCTGTAATTTATTTCACTTCTATTTGATCAATAATATGATTCTATATAATATAATAAATTGTCACTAATTTTATTTTATACTTCTATGAGATTTATTTCAGAATTATTATTATTAAAATAACTCAAAAAATTTTTATCTTGTTTTTTTCTATTAACACATTTTCTATTAGATATTTCATAGTGGAATAACTGTCACATTCAATATACTCCTATTGTTTTGTAGCATTTTAATACAATTTGTTATAGTTAGGGAAGTATTATAAAATGGGTGTCAATAACCATTAAATATGCCCAAATACCACACGAGATAAATCTAAGGGAAACACCTCTATCCCTACTATTAATATACATTTGACTATATTTTTAATAGTTTTATTAAGAAAAAGGAGGTTTTATATCCCTATGTCATATTTTTCATAATTCAAAAAATAATCAAATATCATTTGCCTATTTATATGTTTAAAATAACTTCATTTATGATCCTAATAATAAATTGAAAACATTAGTCATTTAATCAATAATCAAACTACTATTTGTTTTCTTATTTATCTTGATTGAAATAGTAATATGAAATTGAACTATTTGAATTTTATAATCACACATTCACACACTTTTTAGTTCATTAATTAATTATGAAAATATTTCTTCATAAAATACCACATCTTTCATATTAAAAGAGTATTTTTAGGTTACATAAAATAGGCATGATCATTTATAGGATAACATGTCTATGTTGTTGGGTCCCATTAGGTTATTAGATTAATGGATATAGGATTATGGGTCACGATTTGAGTTTAATGATGTGGTAGGGGTATAAATGTTTTAGCATAGTTCATGAGAGTTTATATATGATAGGAATTTAAGAATAATTATTTGTCCGATATTTTGGATATGGGGAGTATACCGATAAGGATGTTAAATAAATATGATTTAAATGGTTTAAATTAAGTCTAGGACTATCTAGAATCAATTATATTGGTCAATATAAGGAGGTTCAGGATGAATAAAATAAATTTTATTGAACATGAATATGGATATAATGCAATGATATTATATAATATTAACCACTAATTTATGCTCTTATTATACATATGAAGGATTTCAAAATATTGAACCAATGTTATGGGGGTATTTCTCTAATTAAAACAAAATCAAATACTTTATATTAACATTTCGTTGTCTTCCAAAATATCTATTTTAGACTGAGAATTTTCTAAGATCCATAAGATAGGTAAAATTACTATGATGTGATGTTGGGAATTGCTTTTTGATGAATTTGTTAACAATAATGTTTAGCACAATTATCATTTACATATTCAATTTTAAGTAGTAGTTTGAGATAAATATCTTAGGGTTCATAACTATTTAATATATTTTATTTAATAATTATAGAATTCCATTGCATTGTTTTAGTGTAAAAATATATGGTTCCTTTCACAGCCTTACGCAAAGAGGCTCGAGACGCAACTTCCCTAAGGCCCCCTCTATAGTCTAGGGGATGTTGATAAGCACTAAACATGAAAAATAATATGGGAGGGCATTAATTATTGTACCATTATGCAAAAATACAACCTATCCATGAAAAATGGAGGATGACTAATTATAAAATGTTGAAACATCTATAGAATTATAGTGTATATAAATCCTCTTGTGATAACAGGTGTATGGAAACATAATATGATAAATAAAAAAGCAGAAAAAATGAATTCCCAATTGGAAATATGATCCAACCAGACTAAAATAGAAATGCAATGTTTTGATGGAGCCTGACTCTAAACCTCTATACTTCCACTACTATAAATGGTCAAATTCACCATGGAATCCTTAAGGTAGTAACGTTCTCAACTAATATCCACTAAATAAAATTTCCCATCTTGGATTCGAAAATATCCCCCCTGTGCACTAGAGGATTCTGACTAGCTGCAAGGGTCTAATTGTAAAACTATGAGGAGAAAGTACCCCCATATCAGGGTTGACAACAAGAGGTATGTGACCAAACACAATTCACAATAGAGAATGAGGAAGAATAAATAAACAGAAACTAAAGACACGATAAGAAAATGAAATTTATGTAAAAAATGAACATCCATGTCATATATACAAAAATTATCACCCACATTACTAATCAAACATTTAATATTCATTAACTGAAAAGTGAATACAATTGGCTCTACTACCACATATGGGTTTTAATACATACCTGTTATCCAGTTCCATGTCAAGATGTTGTGACTATACTAGTTGACCCCATATAAGAATCCTTCTAAACTAGTAAAAGTATGTCTGATCTAGATCCATCATGAATTTTTCATCAACCATTGATCCATAGGTTTTGGACCTCATTTACACATACATAAATTTTCCAATTCTTGAGTGTCTCTGAACACATCTCATTGAAAGTGAATCGCAAGTAACAAATGTGATCATTATCCTTGGTAGTTGTAACCAATCCGGAAAATACTAATAACCCATCCAATAATATTCTAATTTTTGGGGATACTAATATGATTTATCTCGTACCACATCCTCATGAACCTATGATGTCTCATACATGGAACCTTAACACATCTTCCAAAACTACTTAAAATGTTCTACCAAGATCATTCCCTCAGTCCGAAATCTACCTCATGCATCATAAACAATAATTACTGGAAAATAATTCCATCAAGTAAGCCATCCAATGGCCCGAAGGCATTCATTTTTTTTAATTATTGATAAAGACCCTTTTAATGGAATAAGCGGGAAACCCAAAAATCATATACATAGGACAGTCAAAAACCTAAAGGTCAAAGAGATAAAAACCTCAAAAAAACATGGTGGAACCCCACTCTGGCAATTGAACATGATGAAGCCCTTAACCTTTCCATAGAAGTTCAGCAAGCAAGTGTCATTTTTCAAAGCACATGCCCATTCCGATGGCTGACACCATACCCTCTCAGACAACCAAATCCGAAAATTTCCACAAATATGAACAAACATCTCTAAATCTTCTCACGGGTTGATCCATGTGGTCAGATCCAGCTGCACCGACTGACCTCATGTTCGAAAGCAAGTCATCCACCGTCAGAATTACAAATTCAAACTGCCACTATCTTCGATTCCAAGCAGCCTTCCAATTCAAAAATATGACATAGCCCAATCACATATCCGAGTCTAGCCACATCCCACCGCATCCACAGAAATCCTCCAGCCTCATCCGTAGAAACACAGAGAAGAAGAAAATCTAGGGAGAATGAAGGTGGGTATTCATCGCACAGGACTGGAAGAACCAACAGTACCTCGAGGGAAGGTCTCCAATGAGGGGATCCAAGCAGAACTGACCAAGAAACGCCTCTCTGGGCTGGAGCCGGAAAAATTGAGACACCCGAAAATCCCTCAATGGATTCCTAAATAGGTGAACTATGGAAATCAGGAGGAATCTAAGGGAAGGAGGATACACCGAAAAAGGAACCGTCGGATGAACACTGGAAAGCCACACACACCAAACTCCAGAATCCCCAAGGAAAACACCATCACAGCCACAAAGAATCACCAACAATAACTTTTCAACGCACAATAAACCAGAAGAAACATAACATAGGTCATCCCCCTCCAAGCCACTAGAGCCGACCCCAAGCATTTCAGAGCACACTAGAACTGCAGTCAAGCTAAGAAGGATCATGGGATCTCGGAACCAGAAGTGGGACCGATACCAAGAACACCACATCTGTGACTAGAACTCAAAGTCCAAGAGGCGACTTATGCACCCGACAACTATCAACCTGAAGACGACGACGAGCAGGCAGAAGCTGTGACGAGAACCTGAAGCACCAAGCACTCGAAGGCAAATAAAGATCCCAGATCTGGAAAGGAAGACACCAACCTGTAAACCCAAAATCCGACCACACAAAGGAGATAAAAACCTAAGCTAGACAAGAATCCCGAAGCCAGGAGAGTCGGATATTCCTATGCGGAAACCAGATCAAGCAGCGATCGATCCAAAGCCGGAGCCAGAACCCAATGTCGAAAGGCATGACGAAGCCACCACTGGGTCAAAAGAGAAGCAAGGGATCATGAGAACAACCTCCATCAACGACAATCCAAGATGAATATATGGTTTCCGGGCCTGGACCGTGCTGAAGGGGGAAGTAAGGAAATATGATGGAAAACCCTAGCGGTACATGGGGAGGAAAAGAGAATACACTTCGAGGCTCCCTCCTACTATGGAGTCCCATTAAGTAAGCCATAAATTCAAAACTGTCACTACATATATATAACATCAAACCTATCAACATTGTCACAAAACATAAAGGTTTAATCCCAAATCTAGGTCTGACAACCATAACATCAGTGGTTTCTAGATCATCAGTCTGGCCCAGCATAAGGAGATGGAGCATTAGTCCAATATCCTCTTTCACATGGAATAACATAATTATTGGGATCCTGAGACTTCACTTTAACAATTAAGTATGCTATCAATTTCTAGAGCATGAGTAAAACATCATCTCAGTAGTATACCTTATGTGTTCAGAACCTCATGTACAATTCCATATGATTTATATGTGGCCTTATATCTACTATAATCAATAGTATAAAACAACATTCTGGGAACCTTCATCAATAACTCAAGACAGTGATGTGGAGAATCAATCCACCATCAATCTAGATGGTATTCAAATAATTCCTAGAACATTAGTCTGTCACATAAAAACAATGTATACTCTCCACATATTGAGCCTCATTCTGACACCTAATCCTTAGTATACTAATCATACATGGAGCCTCATGTCCAATAATCAAAATCACTTATATTCATAATGATACATATTGAAAATTTTTCTAACTCTCTCCTCTATCATATCTCTAGAAATTAAACTGGGACACAAAACAGAGAAACCCAACCATATCAAATGGCCATGTGGGCATATTCTAGGTATCAACATCAATAAAATAACACATAATAGGGGAAGAATATATGAAAATATAGAATAAAGGCATCTTAGACACATCAACACATACATCATCTTGGTTCCCAAGGAACACCAACAACCAAAATACATAAGCAAACATCCAATAATGATTATCCTATCAGTCAGGCACACAAATAACCCTCTGGATCCACACATTAATAGAGGAACCCCTCATTGGATCATTAGGAATGACACTTGAGTAGAGGAATCCTCTCCAAACCCAAGTAAGAAAATAAACTGTTGGTACAATCACTATTATAAGAAACACCACCAAATAGAAATTTTGGGCCTCCAACTGATCCTTGATAATCAACATTCCCCCAAGGAAATCTAAAATCAAACCCATGTTATGTGTGAAATCTCAGCAACCAATGAGATCTTCCAAAAATCACCTTAACAGAAACAATCCCACTGAGGGAATCATCAGGATTCCATAATAATCAAATCAACACAATAATGAAACTCAACTATAACCACAACCCTATTGTGTCTATAAATACCCAAAGTCTTTCTATCCCTCATGATAATCACACATAGGATCTAAAGTTCAATTTTTATAACCTCTTTTCAGTAGTACTGATACATAATCACAGAACATGATATTCTTATATATAATAATCTAGTCCAATATTTTTCTAATAATGATAGAATCCTCAATAAGAAACCCCATTGAAAACTTAGGGTAGATCAAACACTAAGATCACAAACCTTACCCCGGTCTCCCAACTCACAACCCAACACAATTGAGGTTTTGAAATCCAATCCTCATGGAAATCATCTGGATGATATTTTTTTAAAAAACCATCCCGATGACCTCTGTAATTAGAAATGATCAAACTATCCTGATCTACATAGAAAATTACCATAATGAACTACTCATAAGTTCAGTTATGACTTCTTTGGAACAAAACACTAGAAACCACAATGCTGGGAAAGTACACGGTGTGTACCATCAGGTACATTGAATACACTTTTAAACCTCCTCCTAGAAATATACTTTTACATTCCATAGAATCATGGGGTCCTCTTGTGTACTACTACATGGCGTGTACCCAATGTACACGACATGTAGTTTCCAAAACATCACATCCCCATGTATCATTTCACCAGGAAAATAAATACTAAATGGTGGATACATAAAGTACACATCATGTACTTCTAAAAAGTTCATCCCCAAATGGGAAGAACAAATGACATGTTTTCTTATAACCACATGTCATGTAGTAATGGATTTCGAACAAGAACCCCTATAAACCATATGTAACCCCTATTTTCCACCTTGTAAACATCGATTTAACCCCATGGGGTCCTTAGTAGTTAAAATATACAATAAAAACATAAAAAATAATCTATGGGTAGAGAGGAATAAAACATACAAACCGACGGACCTTGTTTCATAAATACCAATTTTTTTTGTCAAAATACATTCTTGGAATATGTTGTACCATGATTATATCTGGATCTACTTGGGGGATGATGTCTGGCAGTATCTCCCTCTAATACCCCACATGGTTCAACCATATCACTCAAGGGAGGAAACCTCCACTCTCCTTCCATGCATAAGAAACCCAAAAATGTGTGGGGGAGGAAGATATTTTTTAAATTAATTTAATGATTTAGTTACTAAATTCATAAATTAATATTATATTTCAATACCCATCCTAAGTCCCATAACGGGATGAAATTTTATACCTCTCATAGGAATAACCCCTATTTAAGACTAAAAAATAGTCAGAATGAAAATTTCAAGCTCTGTTCAAAAGATACATCCACTCAAAACTGCATGAATAATTTAATGATAAATTAATTAAAAATTAATTATTCGAAAAAAATGGAAACTTCTCATAATTCCACCAAACACATGTACAAGTGTAAAATCCCAATTTTGGGACAAATATAGTTGTCATAAAAACTATTATAGGCCATATTCTAGTTGATAATGACCGTTTTACCCCTGATGATCACCTGAGAACAATTTTTTCTAATGTCAACATCCAAAAAACATAGGTCTCAATATCCTCACCACCATAAAACTTATCATCCACATGAATCCCCAATTGTCTTCCAACCACACATCCTAACCCCCCTTGCACATTAAATCAAGCTCGACTCATTGTGTTCTATTCAGATACACCAACCATGTTTCTCTATATAACTCTGAAAATAGGAAATACAACCAATCAAAGGCCAATACAACATTTTTTGACATTAAAATCCCACTCGTATAGTGAAAAATCTGCTCCTATACATCTTGATATAAAACATGATCATTTAAAACTATTCATAAAAATCATTGTGCTACCAAACACATAACTCAATCCACATATACTAATTCTGAAACACGGCCCATCCCATCATTGAAGTCACATTTCCAAACACATTAAATGTGTTCCACCAACATTCTCAACATGTTCCTCACAACATCATTCACCCCAACCACACATGTTTCACACCACCATACCCAATTTCTTACTCCCAAACATAAGAGTATCATTATTATTTCATCATAACCTTACATATTTTTTCAATTTATCATTCACCAATAACAACCAAACCCTATAGATGGAAATTTAAATATCGCTCCCACTAGAGACACAAAACCAAACAGCAACTACTTCCTATTCCTAGCATGTGATAACAACACCAACTCTATTTTTCAATTTTTAATCTATCATCGAGACCTCACTCATAGAAACCCAATGGAATCTTATCCACCATATGACATCACAGACACCACTCCATAAGAACAACCTCCCATGAATCTAAATATCAACCCATGAAAACATCGATATAGTATAGAATAAAGCGAGTTATCTTTTTGCATTATCAGTATGATGTCAAGATATTGGGAATGATAATCTCAAAACTATGAGTGTAATATGACGCATTGAAGAATACGACCACAGCATCATCCATTTTAGAACATCACATTTGTATCCGAAGGCCTTGGGTCACCATGACCACAAGCCTCTCATTAACCTCACAAAAAATCTCAACCCAGTCATGGATAACAAACCAAAACAAGAACCTCATATGTACACAATGAAATCATCTGATCCATAGAATAAATAATAAACCGCATAACCATCACATGTGCTTCCAAGATTACATTACCATGTAACCATTGCATTCTCTTTTTTAACCCAACAACAATGTCTTCTTTGACACTAGTGAGTCATGCCTCATGAAAACATGTCTCACATGTCCAATACCTTGAAACATGATCACTTCATGTGCTCTAGATCCAACCCAAAGACACCAAAATCAACTCAGCTACACAACAAAATCTGGGTCTAAGAACCTTAATAATCAAGACCCTATAGAAACAAACTATAAGAAATAAACACCAACATAGAATCTCACCATCCCAAAACAGAATTCATCCATGAAGCCTAAACCTAAAACCCACCATCACCCTTCATGCAGTATTTCCCAAAGGCCAAAGCATCCATTAGAGCCTAAAATACCCAAAAAACTCATAACTCAACTAAACCCTCTCACTAGTCACCTATAAAATTCAATCGACTTTTAATTCATACTGTGTTCTAATGTCAAATTTCTACAAGGAACTCCCACCTAGACCTATTGATTATATACCAAGCATGTCACTAGGTCGAAAAATCTAAGTCAATGAAAACTCACCTAATGAGACAACTCATTGTGAATACATATTCACACATCTCATTATGGAATGACATTATCTAATCAAAACCCCCTCCTATATGATCACACAACATGAAGTATTCATACAACAATGAACTTCTCAATACATAGGAGCATGTCTTCTTTAATAATATGCATATCAGACAACTCCACTGAGGACCTGGAAATACTAATAACTTAAAAAACCCCATATACAGGTGGGGGTCCATTGCCCTATACTTATACCATACCGACCCACCAGTGTCACCATTCTTGCCACCCACAAGGACCATAGTTGTATCCTCACCATTGAGAATCACGTCGTAGATCCACAAAACCTACCATCATCTGGAAATACATAAAATCAAACACTAGAAGGTCTAAAACATGGTGATACTATGTCCCCATTCTGATGCTGGAGACAAATCTTTTGTATATAGTTCATGAGTCAAAGGAAACTCATAGTCATTTCACCAATGGTCCATGTTCCTAAAATCCATCATAAAACATAAAATCCAAACTACATGTGCGTCACTTGATAAAAAACCATATACAACACTAACATCTGAAATGAATAACGTCAATCATTTTCCTTGTTAAACTAGATATCATATAGGAGAAGGTGTTTATGATGAACCATATGGTATCAATTATATGTTCTAACAACTTCCTATATCTCATGTCTACCAATCAAAAATAGTGAAATAATAGGAAAGTAACAGCTTTGATAACACTCTTTAACATTCAAAATCAATACCACTAAATCAGTGCTCCAAGATGGTTTTTCCCCAAGACTTCAATTGCACCTCCTTGTATACAAGATGTTGCTGACTAACAGCCAGTGTACAATGCTGGAACTGTGAAGAGTCTATACCCCCATATCAGAGTGCACAACTAGATGTGAAAAACCAATCAAAATACAAAAAATAGACTATGGGAAAATAAATTAACCGAAAGTAATATTAGTATAGGAAAATGAAAATGAATTAAATCCTAATCAGCTTTTTCATACAAAATAAAATGATCACCCACAGGGCTGATCAAAATATAAAATAAATAATTTAAAATTAAATATAATTACCCTTATAAATCTCTCCAGTACCCTATAGAGCTTATATATCTTGATAATTCAACTCCATAAGTGAATCCCCCTCAGCCATAAAACCCATTTCATAACCCGATCCATCATGCATACAAGATAAACCTAAAAGTAAAAAAGAATCCATGCACACACATGGATGTGAATATATAGGTAGTGAGAAATCAATCTCAATAGGCCACCCCCAACAGTGAACCAACAACTGATTTAATAAGAGTTTTCTCATGTAATATGGTCAACCTAGTTAATACATAATTGACTAAAAAATACAAATAAAACAATCATTGATCCATATGTTTGAGACCTCTGATCAACCATACCTCCTTTGTCAAATTCTAGAGTGTCTCTTAGAACGTCTCAATGACCATCCATCCCAAATAAAAGTTGTGCTTCATATCAATGGTAGTCACCACTAAACATTATAATAACGAGAACACATCATAAGGTAATCCTATTATCAAGTAAACTAATCTAAGACATCCCATATGATGTCCTTGAGACCCAATTAAGTATCAAACATGGAACATAGAAACATCTAACCCATCTATTTAAAAATTACTACCATGAACATATGCTCAGTCTGACATCTATCTCATGTATTGAATACAATAAGGCCTATACCATCATCCAAAAATGTAAACCATAAAAAATAACAATTTGTACTAATAGAGGACTCTGTGACTATAGAACACATAATAAAATGTAAAGTTAGTACCTAAAACCTCCATCTGACAAATATATCCTCATAGGTGCTCTGCTCATCATTCTAGACTTGCCTAATGAGAAGGATCATTAGAAAACCTTCTTATTTAAATGGGAATTTTAACCTTATAGGGATCCAAAATATGAACTTAAACAATAAAGTATACTATTAGGGTCTAGATCCTCAATCCAAACCATCATAGTTATATACCTATAGTGCCCGAAACATCAACTCCAACACCATACGATATACATGTGACGTCACATCTACTATACTTAATAGTATAAAACAACATTTCCAAAATCTGGGTCAAGCACTCAAACCAGGGATACATAGCATTAGTCGACCATATATACAAGTATTATACCATTAATTCCCTGAACAATGGTCTAGTGCCCATAAACAATGTATAATATCTTTTTCTAGATCCTTAGACTGACACAAAATCCTTATTATTCCAACAATAACAAGATCCTCATAACTAAAAATATAAATCACAGATATTTAGAATGATTCCTATGGATCTTTATTCAAACACTATTAGTTAACATAACTTTTACAATTAAAAAAGGTTATAGAACATGGTAATACAACCATATCAAATCTCTCAATGGGATAAATTTGTGTCTCATCATCAAAGAACAAAAACATTACAAGGGTTGTCTATACACCCATCTCAGCTAGCTATAACAGAGCTCCATCAACACATACATCATCATGGGACCGAAATAACCCCCAAACATAACCACAAACACACATGAACCCACTCAGGTTTATACTATCAATGAGTCTAAAACATGACCTTCATGATCCACACATGAATAGAGTAACCCATCCTTGGATCCCCAGAAATAGAACTCAAGTCGAGGCACCCTCTCCACACCCTAGAATCAAAAAAACTCTAATGATAAAACCTATCATATGAAACATCCCCATGTGGGCCTTAGTGGTCATTAAATGATCCTTGATAAATAAAATTCTCTCAAGGAAATATAAAGGAAAACCAATGCCACATGGGAAATCTCATCAACCGACCACTTCATCCAACGATCACTTAAGTAGAAACCAATCTTCCATTGCCATCCTTATGAGTTACTCAGATTCAACTTAATAAAACAATATTATATGTCCATAACCACCATCATATGGTGTTTACAATGATCTAAAGGCTCTTTACAACTATATCCTCATACATATGATCTAAACCTCAGCTACTATATCCTATAATCGCTAGACTAGATATGAAGAGAAAAACAATAATATTATCAAATGTAATTCTAAAATACAATTTTACAGGACACCTCTAACATAAATTAAGAAAAAAATCATGGAAAACTCATGCTTGATCAAACACCAAGCACAGAACCCTCACCTAGGTCTCCTATCTCACAACACAACCCACTTGATGATTTCGAATCATATCCTAATGTAAATTAACCTATTTAACTAAATTTCTCTAAAACACCATTTAGAAAAACTATATATGATGGAAGGATACCATCATTGTGATCTAGGAATAAACACGTAGACTATACAACTCAGAAGTCCATTTCTGACTTACAGAGACTAAACCACCATAAACCTCTATACTGGGAAATGTACATGGGGTTTAATTTCATATAAATAGTGTATACATTAAACCCTCATAATGGCCACATACAATTACATGGCCAGATATATATAGGTTTTTTTTGTATAACTACACGACGCTTACCATAAATACACGACATGTACTTTCCCAAACATCATCACCTCGTGTACATTTTTACATGTCCATGTAAAACAACATGATGTGTACATAATGTACATGATGTTTACTTTTGAAATATCATTATTTATTTAATATGAAGAACAATGGGTGTGTGTTATTAGAATCACATGTCATGTAGATTGGGTTTTCAAATAAGAAACCACTAAAAACATCCAAAACCCATATTTCCCACTAAATTTGCATAGATCAACCCAAAAGGGTTCTATAGAAGTCATAATAATGAATTAAAACATAAAAAAACTTTTTTAATGGGATCAAGGAATAAAAAATAAAAAACGAGCTACCTAATGGTGTAAACATCATAACATCATGTCCAAATATTCTCCTGAATGGTGTTGCACCTCAATATATTCCTTATCTACACCATGGAAGAAGTCTATAAGCATATACATTATCTACCCATCTTTGTCCAGATTTCACTCATGATGGAGGCTCTCTACCTTTTCATTTCATTTTTAGGATCCCAAAAAATGTGAATAGTTTTAATTAACTTCTTATTTTAATACAATTACTGAGTACCATAACCAGAAGCAAGTTTATACCTCCCATAAGACCCCCTACCATTATAGATAAATCTGAGGTGTCTAAATCTCAACACAATGCTCAATTTAAATGATACTGCCACCTGAATCTACATGAATAACATAATGATTAATTAATGTAATATTAAATATTTGGCCAGAATAATAACTTCTCAGAATTCTTCAAAACTAATGTATTGGGTTAAATTCCCCCTTCATGTGAAAATAGTGCAGTAAAAAAAGTATCGGAAACCATATTGTAGGAAAAAATGACCATTTTATCCCTCATAAGGACTAGAGAACAAATATATTAATTTCTATTAAACATGAAAAATACGGATAACCAAATTCTCTACAAATATCCCCTATAATTTCCACAAAACAATCCATCATATGATTTATACATGACATGTGTGAGTGATTCCCATTCAATATTGATTATATATATAACATGTTGGATTCCCAAGAAGCTGAAGGGGGAGTAATATGTGAAATGCTAAAAATAGGGATATCAACCCATAATAATAGAGTAAAAAAATACTTCAAATTCGATATATATATATATATATGATATAAATGAAACCCAAACATAAGACAAAGTGGATCTCCATCTCATAGCCTAGCCGAGGGATATTTCTAACGGTTCAAAGGCCCATCAATGTTGTCTATCTTCTTCTGTGTCTATAAAAATTAAAATCACATTTAGACCACACCTCCCCATTATATTTATTATTTTGAGAGGAAAAATATCTATGTAGATGGCCCATTCACATATACAAGAAGAGGGTTGTTCATATAATATATATTGAGTTATCATGCCTTGTCCAAATATAAGAATTCCCCTAGGAAATAAATAGAGGAACCATGCCATATCCAACTGGAAATTTCAAGTTAGATAGTGGAGGACTCATGCTTGGGAACCTCAAGTGGGTTTCAATCCAAAGGTAGTTAAGCCATGTTCGTACTTTATAAGAGTGTTGCACACTAATTCTAGAGGGCCGATTTTTTTAGACAAGAGGAGGGTTCCACTCTAATGGTAAAGGAATCATTCCCTAACACCAAATGGTGTGCCCACTCTGATGGAAGAGGACCCAAGCCCAAAAATTATGGGGGGTTCCACTCTACTGTTAGAAGACCCATTCCGTAAAACTATAGGATGATTCATCTAAAATGGTATAGAAACCATGCACTGACACCATATGATGTACAATCTATAATTGTACAGGACACATTTATTGACTTCCTAGGAGGGTTACACTTTAATGGTAGGTAGGTATAGGACACATGCCATGATTCAATAGGAGGGTCCCACTCTAATGATCCTATCAAATCACTCTCTTCATTAATTGCCTCCTAAATAAGTACCAAACTTCGAACATCTCTTATTATATCTCAAAATACACCATGAAGGTCACCATCTCATTCTATGTGAAAAAACACATCATAGTGAACTCTCATGACAAAATATGAGACCACACATAGGAGATATTAGAGTTATAAGTTTTGTGGAAAAGGATGGTACACAAAGTATATGGGGATCCAAATGGCATATTGTATTACTCCGCTACTTACCCATGTACCTACCAATACAAAACTCATAGCACATGTAGCCCTACATGACATGTAAAAGGACTACAAGATGTGCCTCATTCACAAAGGGTCCAATATGTTCCATCTTTTGCATGTCTTATAAACATCCAATGCTCATGTACTCTGAGTCTTGTATTTACCCCCACACATGGTCCTACTCGTGTGCTTTGGAAGTTTCCTATGTACTGCGGATGTGTGGAGGTAAACAAAATGTGCATGGTCCTCCACATGTCAATGTACTCCTAGTGTACATGTCTGCTCCCCAGAACCAAGAGAAATTATGTTTTGGGGTCCCACATGGTGTGTGATATCTAGCTCACCTAGAAACCCTAGCCACTGTAGATAGGGACCTGCAATTCTGGTGTTCTTCAAACTATATGCAGTATAGTTTAGTTTTTCGTAGCAATCATATATCCAATTTAGATATCCAAATATGCATCTAGAACCATGAATCATGTTTCTGTGACCCCTAAAATTAATGGAAATTGCACGTGGTCAACATTTGTCACTATCTGTTGGATGAAAATAAATTTTTTGACCCATTGGGATTCATGGTAGACCCAACACTCTTATCATCATCATTGGCGAGTCCCATATTGTATATTTGTAGAAATAATCACCCAAATACCTCAACACATCTTGATATATCATTAAATCATAGATCTAATCACCACCTACAAATCTTCCATGAATCCAGTATTTTGATCCCTCTAGGTCCTAACTGACTATAGTCAAATCATGAACTCGTGGTCCAATGATGAAGAAGGATAAAAAAATAGGGTGAAATCATAAAGAAATGATATGTAACAATCATTTAATTTTTTTTTCAAAAAAAACTATATTTTAATTATTTGGGGAATGAAAACACGGAAAATGGGGAGATATAATGAATAAAAAATTTATATTACAAGGGTATCATGTGAGGGTCCTAGTTAAATCACCGACCAATTAGTAGATCGATAATAAGTTCGTTAAAAAGTTAATCATGATGAAAATACAGAAATGATGTTTCCTACCATGATTCAGATTGTTTATTTATGAAGAATTCACATACCAACAACTCTGATATGTTGTTGTATTCCAGGAATATAAATTTTCCTATAAAAATATTCTCATTTTATTCTGATAATGATTAACAAATTGTGGGTGAATGAAATATCATTTTCGTTGTCCTTAGGTTATGTAGATAAGCCTCGATACCTTCCATTATAGTTCTAAAATAGTGGAAATTTATTTTTATATGTTTAATGATTTAATTAATTAATTAATTAATTTACTAAATTCACCCACCAATGACCACATTATCTAAATATACAATGATGACAATATTTTGGCCGCACATTGGGTAAACCTCATAGTTAAAAATTCAATAAATGATATATCAGACACATGATTTGGAATTTTGTATGATTTTTTATGATTTTAAAGGATGGTATTATTATAGATTTTGGGTGCAATTAATTGTTCACACTCGACATAAAATCATGAAAAATATATTTCTAAAAGGGAATTAAATTTAAATAATGATGATATATAAAAAATATATCATCATTTATTACATTTAAAAAATATATACATCTAGAAAATGGAGTTTTATCTAATGTCCTCTGATAAAAAAAATCATAAGATCAATTAGTGAAAAAATCTTGTAATCAGTGTAAATTTATGTGTATTTTTGTAATTGTGATGTTGTGTAGAAATTAGTAGTGTGAGTTTTTAGTTTTCAATTTGGTTATTCATATTTCTATACTGGATGAATAATTTAATTTTCATCATATATTGGATACTTACATCAATACCATTACATCTAAAAATGGTGGGGAGAAAATTTATTGATGTTAAAAAACATGATAACTCTCTAAGGATTTGTAATTCAATAATGGTAACTACTTGGACATGTTTGGAAAAACTCTATTATACATATCCTAGCTCAAAATAATCTATTCATCACTAAATTTAGAATATGTATAAGGTATTAATAACCAGTTTTTTTGGGTTGCGAAGAAACAAACTGAATAGTATGTATTGATATTCATCTCTCATCTGTAGGTCAAGGATGAGAACCAATAAATAGATGGTATGTTTCAATATTTACCAATACATATCTAGATATTGATTCACATATAAATGGATTTCATTAAATGTCAATCATGAATAGTTGGAAATCATGATACAATATGGGTGAATATGGATCACTATAAAACATCGACTCACATAATCCTTATTCACAAATCTAATGAAGTTGATGACTTGAGATACCATTATATTAACATGTTCATAATGATTCATGGAACACCCATTTTTATCATATCCAATGAATATCCTTATTTCACATTATATATTTGGGGATTTTTATAACATGATTTTGGTACCTAATTCACTGTGAGCAAATCTTATCATCCTAAAATAGAATAAAAAATAGAATGGATTATGCAATCATTATAATATTTGATATAATATTGGGTTATAGGTTTAAAAGGTTAGTTGGGGGATTATTTATAGTTTGTTTAAAATGATAGCTATCATGTTTGGAGCATGATTTTGGGGTTCATAATTGTCATGTAGTATTTCTAATTTGTTTTCATACCAAGAGAAACTCTTTGTCTCATGTTAGTTGTAAAATAATTATTAGTGAATATATATTCATATATTTTTTCTAAAAAATGTAGGGGTGTTTTTTTGGGGATTGTATAGTACACACAATTCTCCAAACCATGCATCTAAAAATTGTGACTTCCATTTAATTCCACAAAAAAATTAGTTTAATAATGTTTTTAACGTTGAAAGTCCTCATTTTTCCTAGACATCATAGGATCTTGAACTACCCTCCTTCATTAAAAATTCATGGTGTTTTTTGTTGATTGGGATGTGAGGTTTGATAAATCTATCTATGTTGGATCTCCATAATCAATGTGAAGTCTCTCTTATCCCTCATTTATTAAAATCATCTAATATCCTCTATCATGGAATTCTAGATCAAATATTTCATGGATTTACCTATTATATATAATTTGTTTTCATAATATCTTATTTCAACATATTGATGGAATAATTTTTTTAGCGCAACTGATCAGTTTTCATAGTGTTATTACTTTTTATCATCAACAACCATGATGTAGGTTTGTTATCTCCAACTCCATTGTTTCATGAATTTCAATCCTTGTATTTCAATATTAACCCATGATTAATTTTAGTAAAAAAAATTATACTTATTATTTTGAAATATTTTAGTTCCATCAAATTTATAAAATAACACTACTTTTCTGTCAAATTGATTTTGTTTAAAAAGTATTTTATGGAATCATATCCAATATTTTTTGGAATGGTTTATTATTGTGTCATGTATTCCAATGATTTTTTGAAAATTAATTTTTCATGAATTTAATTATAGAATATATTAAATTAATACATGGGAGTGATGTGCTCCAATTTAATATCGAAACATTTTGATTCATACATGGTGCATAGAGGCATAATAAAAATGAAACCTGGGATTATCACCTTTTGATGAATATATTATGGTTGAATCATCACTCCCAAAGTTGAGATTGTCTATTCGAATGCATGTGTGTATAATTTTGGAACATATTTGGGTATTCTATGTGAGAAAAGGTAATGAATAAATTGATTCTATTTATTTTTTTTAATAATCTATTTTCTTGTGGTAAATAGTATTAATTTTCTCATCCACCATTTTTTTTAAATTGTGTTATAAATATTTTATGTTCCTAGTGGATTATGTTGTATGTTTACTTGACAAATACTACTAGTAATGATTAATCACCTGTATATAGAATCATTGTTGGGTATAAGGACATTATTCCCCAAGAAATTTGTAATGGAAAGGTATTTTAATTCCCCATTTTTTCATCATGATGCTACTTCATCGGGTTGTTTTTTATAATTAATATTCACTATGACGGGGCTTGGAGTGATTCCACATGGGATTTTCCTTGTATGTATGTATTTATATTGTTTTAATTACATATCTATACTTT
This sequence comes from Viscum album, assembly GCA_963277665.1. NCBI lineage: Eukaryota > Viridiplantae > Streptophyta > Magnoliopsida > Santalales > Viscaceae > Viscum > Viscum album. The sequence goes on along the minus strand of OY728120.1, from coordinate 1,861,433,277 downwards.
TTCAGAACTTCTCTTATGTAATTTTTATATTAGTTTCTTTAAGTTATATTTTTCATATATATATATAGTAATTTTTGTCGATATTTTATATTTTATCTCATCTGGTTTAGTTAGTATAACATTGTAAATTATACCCTTATCTTTTTCTAAAATCGTATCATTTATTTCCATCTACTGGTTTCATGTGGATTTCACCACTAGTAAGTGGAACCTGTTACACAACCCATGATAATGGTTTGGGTAGGGATGTAACATTGACCACAAGCATGGGATTTTATCGGTTGTCATTCCTTTTCACAATATTTTATGTTCATTAGAATTGATAATCACCTAAAAGGATGTATCTTTCATCACAATGGTGTTTTAGAATGAAAAATAGTATTTTATGGATCATCACCACTATTTGGTATGGGACATGGTTTCCACTTATAGTCTATGAATGTAAAAATTAAATAATACTATTTAACATAGATTTATGGAAACCGTTTTCAATAAATACCTCACTGTATTTCATAAATAACATTGGATTTTCCTAAATGTAATAGTAAACATTGTTTGGAAAATTTTTCTTCTATATATAAGTGAACCCTACATAAATAATACTTATGTACCTGTTGTATACAATATCCATTAACTATTGAAATGAAGTTATGTACACATTGATGTGTTTCTCATTTTTAAAATCTTCATTAATTTCCTCATAAAATTAGTCAATCAGTTTTGGTAGCTATAATCAAAAAAATAGTCAACCTCTTGATTAACATGTACATTTTAGTCATTTATATCTATATAAAACTACAAGATTAGAAGAATCCATAAGATAATCCTACATTTGATTTTTTTTAATAGGTCAAACATTTCAAGGAGTCCTAATCATTATAGAGAACCACATTATACAGAAAATGGTGTGGTATAAACATTTCAAAAAAAAATACCACATCTAGAGACTCAGTTTCAATAGTGGCGTAACTAAGGTAGCATTTACTATACTAAATATCATATATCATACATTCATATTTATTTGATAAAATTATTATCCAAGAGATACACCCAAGAAAAATTATTTATCATCATATATAATTTCAAATATCATGTTCCAGTTATGTGGTACCAGGATAGGATTTGTGGCCAACATCCCCTTCAATATCATATAGTCTCCCATTAATGATTCCTCAAATGATAATATAGATTAACATTCATAAATATCATCATGATTTGGGGTAATAAATTCATAATCATTAATAATACTTTTAAAGAAGAGTACATGTCACAAAAAACCATATATCTTCCACAGTCATTAGGGAACTAGTAGTTCGTATACAACCTTTTCTTCTTTTAATCTACATAAATTCCAAATTTAGATATTTATTATTCCAACACAATTACATAATTCCAAATATATGTCAATTATACATGTTTAGGGTAATTAATATATCTTTAAAACATTATAATTCCTTGTTATGATTCTTAGATATGCAATAAATGATTTACATTACATATAATGTTTTCTATGGTATCTCTTAAAAATGATCTAACATCACATGAAATATATGTATAAAACTTCACTAAAAAGTAATTTTTGCGTTACACATAGACAATACATATATTTTTACGTGATTTTTATATATAGGAATGTAAAATATTTTTTTCATTAGACTTTCACAAGTACTAAAATTAGCCATGACTACAACTAATATGCATGAAAGAATAGTATTAATTCCATGATAAACTTTTCTAAATATTTAAAATGAAGCGTAATTGTATGGGGTATTTTTTTTATTGTATTATTCTAATATAAGTTATTAATTAAAATAGTCTACCCATTCATTGTATGAGATTGGATCATTTTATTATCTTTTTTATTCAATATCATCCCTAATTTCATTTTCATAATGTATATTGGTATGACCCATTCAACATTTGAAATAGGATTCATGATACTCATATTTATTGACATCAGTACCTCAATTTTCATGACCTCCTTTATGTTTGAATAAAAACTTCTCTATAGTTGACAAATCACCTTTCTTTCTTTTTCTATTTATAAATTCTGCCATCATGTGTAAGGTAAAATTACATTAATTTCATTTATGCTCTTTGCAATGGACATATTGTTCAACTTCACCACATAAAATTTAATATTTTCGATCATTTTCTTCTATACATAACAAATTGTAACTTTTATGATGTCATAGTACCCTTCTATACTCAAATATTATTCTTCATTTTCATTTAATAGATTTAAAATTTAATGTTCTTATTATAAAAGAAATCATTATATAGGAATTCCACTACTTAAGATTAAATATATGGATCATCCATTAGGATAAATTATTTAATCACTCAATATACCTTTTCAAATATATATTCTATTATCTTTTTCTTATCAACCCCTTATAAATCAATTACTTCATCATTTTTGTCAGAGGAAAAAATATATTGAAAATCATCAAATCTATACATTTGTTTCATATTCTTTATTATGTAAAAAATGAATTCATTCTCAAAAACATAGAATATCATCCATTAAATATATACATAAATAACTGATGCACATGTGGTATGTTAGTTCTTCCATGATTGATTAGTCCTTCATCATTTCTCTCCCTATCAAAGAAGGGAACTATAGTATGAACAATTAATTCACCAATATTTATAAGTATAACGAGTAGAATTATTGTTTTTTAATTCTAATATTAAACAATATGATGTATAATTCTACTGGTATTTTTATTCTCTAATATATGAATCTTAGTAACATTAATGTGAGTCAAAATAATATTTTCACCCAAATCAAAAATATTTTCCCAATGTTCCATGAACATATGGTACATAGAATGAATAAAAATCCTTTACCTTGCAGTTTTGGATGAGTATTACATTATATAACCACTAAATAATATTTCATAAATAATATCACTCATATATCTTATAAATTATGCTATATATATAGTAAGAATCATCCAAAATTATATAAAATAATTTTTTTGTAATAGCATTATATAATGACATATTAAATTTAATATTAAAAAAACATTTAATACTATGTATTGTGCATCCATATTACTTTGTTTAATAAAATTAAAACATGGAAGGTATAGTATATTATATAATAAAATATCCTTTATATTTATGATTACATTAATATTCATCCACTCCAAATAATTTTATTTCCACCCTTTCTTTGATGTTTCTTTATATATCTCATCTATTTTATTTCCCATATCATCATCTTTAGTATGATTATATTTAGGGAATTTAAGAATTTCATTAAATTTTTTAAAATGTAATAAATTTAATACATTGTCCCCTTATCTCATAAACATTGTGGTGCCCTGTATTATATATTTATTTCAATGAAAACATCCCTATAGAATTGTATTATATGATTTTGAATATTCTTTAATGATACCCAATTATTGTTCATAATTGTACCTTGATTTAAAAAAATTTACTCAATTTAGGAGAAATAATTTTTATCCAGAGTTAATAATTTATCATAATTCTTGATATAATATGATATAAATTCTTTGAATTACTTATTCAATTCATTTATTTTATATTAAATTTGATATTGAGATTGATTTTATTGAGGCCTCATATGTTGGTAATACAGAAGAAAGGGATTATTACCCAAATTTAAGTGATTAAAATAGAACAAAAAATGACTATAATTTTTATTATATATTCATTTATTCAAATTAAACCCATTTATATGACATAATTAAAACCATTTTCGTACTCCAAATGTATTAATCATGTTTTAATGATTAATAATCATATACATTCTATAAATCTAGTAAATCCTATTTATTATAACTAAAATCATGTGTACTACTGATTAGTTTCATTATGGCTTAAATAATTTTTTTCACTATTCCTTTTATAATGAAATTATCTTATGAATGATTATGTTTTATTCATTCTATGAGTATAACTATTTAAGTATGTGTACAGATATTTGGCTATGTCTGAGAAACAGGGAGTCTACCACCGGTTGTGTTTTTTTAGAAAAGGACCGAAACACCATGACTGGACATAGTGACAATTCATACACCATGACCAGACATCATGACCATCAAGATATCATGACCATCCTGACACAGTGACCATTCAGACACTGTTACCATCTAGACACCATGACCATCCGGACACCGTGACCATCCTAACATAGTGACCATCCAAACACCGTGACCATCTGGACACCGTGACCATCCAGAAACTGTGACCATCCCAACACCATGACCATCTAGACACCATGACCATCCAGAAACCTTGACCAGACACCATGATCCTAACACCACATATGTGCTACCGGTTGTAGATATCTATACAATAATTTCATCATAGCAGTCTCACAGCTCAAAGACAAAGAAGAGACACCATTTCAAAGAGACACAATTTAAATACCGACTGTAACACCATTTATTAATTTGTTTTGTTGTTTTTAAATTTAATTTCAATCAGTCATATTTTTTGTTTTTAAATAATGTAAAATAATTAATGTTTCTTTATAGATATGTCACTTGACCGTATGAGTTTCGAGGTGCAGAATACATGCTAAATGTCAGCTCCAACACATGCTTTATATGAATTGAAAGAACAGAGTATCCATAAGAAAATTTTGTGACAAGCGACAATAGTTGCAATATAAAAACAACTATGTGCATGATTAGAAAAATCATGGGCATTCCTGAAAGAAGAACTGAAACATGCAACTTGACACTGCTGAAGAACACATGAAGCATACTAGAATCCTAGAGTCGAGAACTTTTCCTCACTAATAACTCCTTGAATAACACGATACAGATCTATATAACTTATGATACTCTAATTTCCACAAGATGACTCAATTTCTTCATATGCTTCATCCCAGAAGTCCATATCTTCTTAGACTAACACTCGGAGCACTTATAACCTTATCTCATCAATTTTTTCTCTATTGTGTATTATTTTTTATCTTTCGAGCTATCTTTGTGTCTATATAAACACACATACTGTCTCCTTTATTAAACTGATGGATACAAGATATCATTTCTCATACATATATTTTACACTTGTGTAGTCCAATATAAATGTGTGAAAGACGTCCTTGTGTGACCTGTTAGTTCATACCCATGAAGAACTGTGGAAGTGGTCGTGTGACATGGATCTTCTTGTGTACTATTGTAAAATCCAATCCACGGTGTGGATCAAGTTTATTTATATAAACATCTTGGAGGAAATTGATCACCAAGTGGAGTGGATTAGGTCTCGGCCTGAGACTGAACAACTAGTTTATTTCCACTGTGCTATTTATTTTAGTTTTACCTGTTTAACTTTTTAATTTAGAAATAACTAAATTTACTTTGATAGTTAATCAAGGAAAGAATTTATAATTTTTTCACCTTATTATATTAGCTTCAAAATTAATGTTAATAACTGATATTAATATTACTGAGAATTAATCAATCTTCTGGGAATTTAATCAAACAACCAATCATTCAGAACCGTGTTAAGTTGATTAACAAAGAAGTATTTTAATTTATTTAGAATAATTTTTAACAATATCTTTAATTTTTTTATAGATACTCAATTCACCCCCCTCTTGAGTACTCTACTAAGACCAATATTTGGTATCAGAGGATTGTTGATTAAGACTATGTTTTTGACCCTGTTCACCTATGATTGTAGTTGTATTTTATGATCTATAAATTTCTGTTCATTCTAAAATTTTAGCTCTTTTAATGTATTTACTTATTATGGATAATAGATTGGATGTTTCTTCAACAAAATGACCACAAATCTTAAATGGAACTAGTTATGCTCAATTAAAAATTAAAATGAAAATGTATTTTGAAAATATAAGCTTTCAAATCTTGTCTTCAATTATAGATGAGTATAAGATTCCTACTGCCGTTAGAATCACTTGGGATGAACCTACCAAAGCAACCACCAATAAAAATTGAAAATATATTAACTATTTATATTACTCATTAGTATATGAGGAATTTAATAGGATCTCTACATGTAAAACTGCCCACGAAATTTGGGATACCGTTCCTTTTTCACAAGAAGGACCTTTTTATTTGAAAGAAACGAGACTTAATACTATTAAATATGATAACATTAAAATGATTCACGATGATCATACATTGGGAATGTCTTTATGTTAATTGAAATTTTCAACACAATGATTTTTTTGGAAAAGTAGTCACTGCCAAAGAACAAATCATGAGGATTCTTAGATGCCTACCTAATAGATGGAGAGGAACCACTACATCTAATAGAGATTCATTTGACGTCCCCAAGCTACCTGTAAAAGAACTCATTAGAAAACTGATTATATATGAAGAAGAGACGAAAGTTAACAAGGAAGATGAGGATGAATCCAAAAAAAGAAATATGTCGCATTCAGGACCACCACCTCTAAACACAAAGTGAAAGGGAAATTAGATGTTTTTGTAGAAAGTTCCAGCATTAAAAAATCATCACCTGGTAGTGATGGGGAGATGTATCAACTATCCATGAGTTTAAATAGATTTTACAAGATGAAGATCTTTTTTAGAAATATAAACTTTAATGGAAGATATGATCAAAAATGATTTTGGAAGAATGATTGGAAAAGAAGTGACAAGTGTGATGATATAGTCTACAATGAATGTAATTGAAAAGGACATATCAAGGCTGACTGTCCCAAGAATATGTACAAAAATAAATATGAGGGAAAAGATAGAAAGTATAAAAATGCAATGAAAGCAACATGAAGTTCTTCTAAGGTTAGTTCAATTGACATAGAGTCTTCACATGACGAACATGCTAACAATTCCAATATATGTTTTATGACAAACACATCTGAAGTAACACTAGAATCGCCTGTACATAATTTCTATTATTCCAGAGATGAAAGTGACTTTGAAAATATGTATATTAAAGAAATGTTTGAGTACTATAATATACTTGAAGAGGCATGCAATGAACTAAATGATAAATACTTGTCTTTTAAAAAATAGCATGCTCTTACCTCTATTGTAAAAACTGAACTTTGTGTAGAAAGGGTCAAAAATGATAAATTAATCCTAAAATTTAATGAACTAAATCTTTATAATGAGAAATTGAAAAAGGATCATGAAATATTTACTAGTGGTAAAGACACCTTGGTACAAATCATAGGTAAACACATTTATCCAAATTAAACTACTGGCATTGGTTGTCAACCTTGTAAAATAAATTTTGGAGGAACTAATTTTGTTTATAAGTCTAGGACATACCACATTACATCTAGTTCTAGAAATCATTAAACTAGTTCTTGTTATGATACACTCTCTACCCATTAAATATTTTCTGGACCAAATAATGTTTATTTTTCAAGTACTTTACAAAATGCTTATAGGAAACCTATGAAGCAGATATGGGTTCTTAATGCACTAGTCACTAATATTCTTTTCCCAAATAGGTACGAGTTCCAAAATCTATATTTATTTGAATATTTTTTATGAAAGTTTCATAAAGAGTTCCTATAAAAAATTATGGTACTTGGATAGTGGGTGTTCCAGACACATGAATGTAGGCTATTCATGCTTCATGAACATAATAACAAATTAATAGAGGGCATGTCACCTTTGGTGACAATGCCAAAGGAATGATTCTTGGCCTTCGGAAAATCGGTAACTCGAACTCATTTTTAATTTCCAATGTACTTTTTGATGATGGATTGAAATATAATCTTCTAAAAATTTCCCAAATATGTGATGATGGATTTCATGGAAAATTTGAATATAATACTGGAAATGTTATTAATTCTAAAAATGAATTAGTGATTTATAAATTAAGAAATGAAAATGTTTACTCTGTTAACTTACATTTTTTAGATTCACAAAATGCTTTATGTTTACATGTGTTTCATAATGAATCCTGGACTTAGAATAGGAGTTTAGAACACTGCAACACTCACTCACTTGGAATGTTAACTAGAAAAGGCTTAGTCAAAGACTTACCCAAACTTGAGTGTCCAAATGGTAAAGTGTTTAATAATTTTCAAAAGGGAAGGAGACACAAAATTTCCTTCATACCAAAGAATTAAGTGTCAACTTATCAACCTCCAGAATTGGATCACGTGGTTTTTTTGGAAAATCTATAGATTCTAGCTAAAATGGGAAGCACTATGTGTATGTTCTTGTAGATGACTTTTCTAGATATACTTGGACTTTCTTTTTTGCTGAACAAAGTGGAACCTTATCTCATTTTAAAAAATATTCCAAAACTGCATAAAATCATTGTGGACTTAGAATTAAATACTTAAGAAGTGGTCATGGTTGTGAGTTTGAAAATCAAGAGTTTGAATCTTTTTTCACAGAAAATGGATATAGTCATAATTTCACTTCCCCTAGAACACCTCAACGGAATGGATTTGTAGAATGAAGAAATAGAACCCTGCAAAAGATTTCTAGAACCATGCTATGTGAATATGACTTACCTATTTATTTTTTTGATGAATCTATAAATACATCATGTTATATTATCAGTAGTGTTTTCATTAGGCATACTCTTAGAAGAGCTCCATATGAGTTATGGAGTAATTGAAAACCCAATGTAAGCTACTTCGAAGTATTTGGTTGAAAATACTATATCCATAATACTAATAACATTCATGAAAACTTTCCATCCAAGAGTGATGAAGGAATATTCATAGGATATTTAATCTTTAGTAAAGCCGATAGTGGTTTAAATAAAAGATCCAAATTTTTTGAAGAATCTGTCCATGTCAAATTTGATGAAATATATCTGCATGAGACTAAGAACAATCTAGAGAACCTGGAGGATAATGTATCAAATATGGATATTAACTCAAAATCCTATATCCATCTTGTAAAGTAATATGTGATAACTTCAAATTCAAGAAATTCATTACATTCACGTCACAATGAACCTGACCCTGTTGAAAAACCTGAAATCCCCAGTCCTTTTTTTAGAGCTGTTAGAACTCCTAAGAATCATCCTTTATATTCTATGATAGGATACATATATAATGGAAATAAAACTATAGAATCTATTAGAAATCTGGTTGAACATCAAGTCTTTTTGTCACCACTTTAACCTAAAAACAATAATGACGCCATCATGTATGAATTTTGGATAATGGGTATGCAAGAGAAAGTTAATCCTCTTGAAAGGAGCAATGTTTGGAAACTTGTTGATAGACCCACAAAATCATTTAACATAGGAACTAAATGGGTGTTTAGAAATAAGGTAGATGAATCTGGTAATATAATTAAAAACAAGGCCAGATTGGTTGCACAAAGATATAGTCAAGAAAAAGGAATTGACAATGAATAGACCTTTTCACCAGTAGCTAGACATGAAGCCATCAGAATTCTGTTTTTTTATACCACACATTTGAATTTCAAACTATATCAAATAGATGTCCAATGTTCATTTCTAAATGGGTATATATCTTAGGATGTCTTTGTTGAGAAACCCCTGGTTTTACAAACCCTCATTCTTTAAACAATATTTCTAATTTATCAAAAGATTTATATGATATAAAACAAGCTCCAAGATCTTGGTATGGTAGATTAAGTACTTTTCTTATATCCAAAGGTTTTACAAAAGGAATAGATGATCCTACCATTTCTATAAAATGAATTTTCAATGATTTTTTAGTAGTTCAAATCTATGTATATGAAATTATATTTGGATATTCAAAAAATTATTTATGTATTGAATTTTCTAAAATGATCCCAAACGAATTTTAAATTAGTGTAATGGGTGAACTAAAATTCTTTCTTGGATTTAAAATATATCAAAATAATAATGATATTATTATAAATAAATAAAATATACTAGAAATCATATAAAACATTTTGGATTGTATATCACTAAATGTTGGGACACTCCAATGAGTACAACATTAATGTGGGATCTTGAAGAAGATGGAATATCAATTTATCAACCCACATATAGAGGAATGCTTTGAAAATTACTCTACTTAACTACTATCTGTCCTAACATTATGTTTAGTGTGTGTATGTGTGCTTTGTTTCAAGAAAATCCGATGGAATCTCATTTAAATACTATTAAAAGAATATTTAAATACCTCAAGCATACACATACTCAAGGACTATCCTATCCCAGATGACATTCATTTGAGTTATTGAGTTATTCTGATGCTGAATTTAGTTGTTGTAAGTTAGATAGAAAAACAAATTTGGAACATTTCACTTTTTAGGCAAGTCACAAGAATCATGGTGTGGTAAGAAAAAAATATATATTTCAATATCTATAATAGAAGATGAATATATAGCTACTGTTAGTTGTTGTGCACAAATTTTGTCAATGAAAAACACGTGACTAGATTATGGATATCAATTCATACATGTACCTATAAATTATTATAATAAAAGTTCTATTAACATCTCAAAAAATCCTATATCACACTCTAGGAAAAAACATATTGATGCAAGACATCAATTTTTGAGATATCATTATCAAAATGGTGACATCACTTTGGAATTCATTGGAACTCAATATTATCTTACAGATATATTCACCAAACCATTAAATTATAAAAGAATATATTACACCATACATGAATTGGGAATGATAAACCTTAATAGGTAAATATACCTATTTATAGTTTATGATTTCACAATTCATTGTCTTAATATTACTATTTAACTCTAATAGTTGTATAGTTTTATAGTCTTAAGAGTTGATGTTTCACGTTTATGGTCTCACAGTTACTATTTCATGCACTTACTACCTCAAACAAAATGGTCACATAGTTTAAAAATCACAGAGTTTTGGTCTCAGCATGAACGCTTGTTACGGTCTCACCATGAATGCTTCTTACGGTCTCACCGTGAATGCCAATTATGGTCTCAATGGAAAATCATTTTTTCATTTTATGTATCATAACCCGTATCATGGTAATTCATTGTTATAAATGTTTTACTTTCCCTCCCTTTTGATTTTTCGAAGCATGTTATCCATAAATGATAATAACTAAATAAGATTCACTCCTTATCCACCCGAGCACTCTTCTCTCAAGACATAACCCCTATTTCAACCCTTATCTCTATCAAACTGTCAGTGAATGACTGTAATGAAATGATAATTGTCGTCAAATTATGAGAATCACTTCTTAAAGAAGAAGATAAAAATTGCACTGAAGTTAGCACCTGAGGGTCCTCTGAATCCGAATATGGTGAACAGAATAGTGGTTCCTGAAAAAGCGATATGCCCTAAGTGGATTATATCAAGTATGTATTTGGTATTTAAAGAATATAGTGGTAATGGATGGATAGACTAGTTCACAAAAGAAGATTTTCCAATTTACAGGATGTTAGTTACACATTTTTTCATTATATTACATTATCTTTTGATCCAGATGATGGCTATGTTGGGCGAAGTTAGATCCATGGACATATTTGTACCACTTCATCAAGGTTATGGGTTTCATTAAGTAGGATACCACATGATGGTATTTATGAGGACTACTAGAGAGGTCCTCCACATCCAAGTGATTTCTTTGTTTTTGAAGAAGCATTGAGGTGTTTAACTGAAAATAAAACTAAGAGGAGAGTCACAGTTGTTGAGCTAGATGGTGAAACCTGACTCTTGTTTATGTATGTTCAGAATTTTATTAGCCCTAGAAAAGATTTTTTTTCTATAATAAAGTATCAGGATGTATTTTTGATACATATCATGTTTAGTGGACATAATATCAACCTATAAAAGTATGTTATACTCTATATGTTTGAGTTGATCAAAACAACCTCCAATTAAACCTGCATATTCTATTCAAGGGTTATTTCAGCTATGATTCATGAAAATGGATTGGTTGGACATGATGAAGAATACATTATGGAATATGCGTTCTTTATTTATAAATTTACTATAAAGATAATGAAAATAAATTGGAATCCATGTAGAAATGAATGGGTGGAAGATAATGACATGGACTATGAAATGTTTAATCTGGTCGAACACCCTTCAAGATCTTAGGATATTATTGATCCTATTTTAGAACCAGATTATATTTTTGAGTATTCTGATGAGGATGAAGAATAAGAGGTTGTTGTACCACCAAGTTAAACTTTTCTAGTTGAGGAAGATAGTGAATCCACTCCTCAATAATTAATTTAGAAGGACAGAACTATTCCTGAAGATGATGTTGATTTGGAAGAACAACATACCTACAAATGAGAATCATTATCTAAGGTAAGTGAAATGGATGTTGTATAAAAACATATGGAATAAAATATTTCTACTGTTAAATAATATACCTATGAGGACCATGTGGAGAAACAAGTTGTTCCTAAAGGTATTTCATCTGCTGAAGAGAGAATGGAGCGAGCCTTTTAGTTGGCTCGATAGGAAAAGGGTAAGGAAATTAGGGTTAAAAACTTAGAAATAGATCAAGGATTCAAATATCTCAGTCCTGAGAAAGATGCACCTATTGAGGGGGAGAGGCCTTCTAGACTTGAATGTATTGAAATTACAAATCCAATTGATCCATGATCTGTAGACACCAGGTATAAATTCCCTAGTTTATTTGATGTGATTGATTCCCATGAAGTCTCAGTTAATGGAATTCATCTGTCTACTATGATTCATTTAAAACTGGTATCTACTCCTGAAGCTATCTCTACCATGGAACCTGATCCTATCTCAGCTTCTATTCTTGAACCTTCACAAGTACCTCCAAGCCTAGCGAATAAAGATTATCTGATAGCATTTGGAGCTACCCTATTAGCAGGAGTTGAAAAACTCATTAATACACAAATGACTCCTATAACTAATTTATGTGACATAGATGCTACTCTTTTGTTGGAAAAGGTCATGTGGAAGATTCCTCCCACGATTCTTCATGAGATTCAAGAAGTCAGAGTTTAGAACAAACACCTCAGTGATGAAGTAATGTCTCTTAGATTTACAGTTGATGAAATGCAAAGAGTGATGAACTCACGACTCGAACATGTTTCTTATATTATTAGGGATATTGTTAGTCAAACTCAATAGGAAGTAGCCTCACTGATTCAGAATAGTATAACCTCTTTGTTAGAGAAGGTTGCAGACCAAAAGAAGAATATTTCTCAAAAGATGTGTGAGCTTGTTATTGGTCTTAGAATGTTAACTGATGAGTATAAGGTATGTATCCAGAAATATATAAAACAACTGACTTCCCTTACCTCATCTATTACTGCTTCTCATACTTCTGTAAAATCATCTTAACCTTCTTAAAATAGTGATCTATGAAGAATAGTTGTCAAAGAAGAACTTCAATCTATGCTCAGTGGATTTGACAGGGAATCTCTATCTAAAGTTATCAAGAATAGTGATAGTGTTATTGATTTAGTGAGAATTCATTCTAGTATTGAAAATAATGATCATTAAGAAATTGAAAAAAAGGTGGATTTATACTTCAATGATATCTTCTCTAAGAATGACATGACCAACCACTTCATGTTCCTAGTAGAGAATATGATGATTCTTCCCGTCACTCAAAATTTCAAAACACATGTCCAAAAGATCAATGATTTCACTCCATTGTTGGATATGTTTATGGAGATGAAGGATGATATTGGTAAATCCATGAATTATGGTGGTGAGGTCATTGTTGATTTCATCAAGCTTCAGAGGCCTTATCTTCATATCCAGAGTACTCCAATTGTCGCTCCTGCAACAACACCACTGAGATTTGGTTTGCCTACTTTCTCATCCCCTATCCATGATTCTATATCTATGTCTGTCTGTCAGGATCTGAGTCGGATTAGGCCTATTATCATTGATCAACTGTTTCATTGGTCTTCCACTGCACCTACCATGGCACCTTATTTTTTAAGGAATCCATTTACCTTCTCTGTCGACTGATTCACTCCCTTATACCACTTCTACCTCTGCTCCAATGGAATCCTCTTCTGATGCTGCTGCCATTGGAAAAGTGTAGACAAGATAGTGAGGAAGTATAATGACTAGTATCTTTTTATAGGGATGTTTTATATATTCTTATTACTTAATTTTTTTAATGACACATTTTATCTATCTAATTCATTGTGTACTTTTATTATGTATTTCTGATTTACTCTTTTTGATTATCCCAAATGATCGAGATATATGAACACTAAGGAATAGGCACATTCACAATGAATAGATCTCTAACTCACATGATTTTTGATCATCAAAAAGGGAGATATTACCAGACTCCTCTTGTGTTAATCATGTTTTAATGTTCACAAATCCCATACATTCTATAAAGCTTGTTATTCATGTTTAATCTATCTAAAATCATGTGTTCTGATGATTAGTTTCTTTATGAATTAAAAATTTATTAAAAAGTATTTTTATTATAATGAAATTAACTAATGAATGAATAAGTTTAATTAATTCTATGAAAATCACTATTTAAGTCTGTGTATTGATATTTGGCTAAGTATGAGAAACCATGTTTCAACCACCGGTTGTGTTTTTCTAGCAAAGGAACGAGACACTGTGAGTAGACACTATAATCATCCCTACACCACGGTCAGACACCGTGACCATCCAAACACCATGACAATCCATACACAGTGACCATCTAGACATTGTGAACATCCAAACACTGTGACCATCCACACACCGTGACAATCCGAACAATGAGACCATCCCGACATCATGATCATCCAGACATCATGACCATATAGACACCGTGACCATCCAGAAACTATGACCATCCATACACTATGACCATCTAGACATCGGGACTAGACATTGTGATCATAACACTGCATCTGTGCTACCTGTTTTTAATCTTTAAATAACTATGTCCTTATATTTGTCTCACTGCTCAATGACAATGAATGAGACACAGTTTTATGGATACACTATTTATCGACAGACTGTGACACTATTTCATAATCTGTTTTGTCATTTTTCATTTTAATTTATAATGGTTATATTTTATGTTTTTAAATACAATAACATAATTAATGTTTCATTGTAGACATGTCACCATTGAATACGAGGTGTATGGTATAGAATACATGCATCCTATCATCTCTATCTTATGCATTCTAAGAATAAAAAGAACAATATTTCCAGAAGAAAATTGTGTGAAAAGAAATAATAGTGGCAACATGAAAACAAGTGTGTGCGTGATAATGAAGAATCACATGCATTCATGAAAGAAGAACTGGAACATGCAACCTAACACTGCTGAAGAACACACGAAGCATTCTCGACTCCTAGAGTCGATAACAATTCCGCACTATCAACTCCTAGAAGAACACGATTCAGATCTACCTACCACATGATACTCTATTTTCCACAAGAGGACTATATTTTTTCGTCTGCATCATCGCAGAAGACTAGAGCAATATAAACTAATACTCAGAGAACTTACAACCTAATCTCATTATTTTTTTCTCTATTGCGTATTATTTTTTATCTTTCAAGAAGTATATGTGTGTGTATGTATGAAAACACACTATTTCTCCTATATTAATCTTAAGGATACAAGATATCATTTCTCTTACATACTTTTACAGTTGTGTATTCCCACTAATATGTGTGGAAGAGGTCCATGTGTGACATTTTAGTTCATACCCATGAAAATTTGTGGAAGAGGTCGTGTGACTTCGGCAGTCTTGTGTACTGTTTTTAACCTCGATCCAGGGTGTGGATCTTGTCTATTTATATAAACTAAATTTTTGTATGTTATCAACAATTATAGTGGATTTAGTCTTGGATTGATTCTGAACCACCTGTTTTTTCCACTGTGCTCTTTATTTTAGATTTCTCTATTTTACAGTTTAATCTAGAAATCCCTAAATTTAATTTGATAGTTAATATTGTAAAGAAGTTATAATTGTATTACCTTATTAGAATAGTTTCAAAATCAATGTTAATAACTAATATTATGATTAGTGAGAATTAATCAATCTTCTGAGAATTTATTCAAATAGTCAAACTTTTATAACTGTATTACTTCGACTAACTGGGTTGTATTTAAATTTATTGGGGAAAATTTTTAATAAAAACTTTTTAAATATAAATTTTTAAAGACACTCAATTAACCCCCCTCTTGAGTACTTTAATCTGACCAACAACCATTAATAAATTTAAAATTACAATAAATAATTATGTGTTAGTTTTTATCCCATGATGTTTCCATCCATGGTCTATATTTCATATCTTATATGTTATAAATCCATAAAACTGTGTATCTTATACAAAATTTTGAAGGCAATTTTTACATCAGGTGGTGATATGATAATCTGAATAACTAAAAAATAATTTAGTTGTTTTCAAAAAATTTCAACTTGAGTATAAAACATTTTTTTTCAAAAAGATGAATTAAACTATTTTGAAGGACACTCTAAAATTTCTACTAAAACATGCATCTATATAACTCAGAAAATATTAAATATAAAAAATATACTATCTTTATAATAAATACTCAAAAAACCAATAGATAAATAATAACACTTTTAATATGGTGTAAATTTTAAAAAATATCTTTAACTACACCAAAATATTTACTCTATGATGATTGAATTAGTGTATTATATCCGTAAATAATTCCTATTATTGAAACATTCATTCACCATATTATTGAGTATAATTCAGAATATTATTCTATAATTTCACTATTTCTTCAGTATTGAAATAATTCTCAAGATACTTTCATAATAACTCATCCAATGTAGTGATTAATCCACTCAGTCAACCATTAAGAAGGTCCATAAAATGATCTTTAGGAGATAATGGTATTTATATATATATCTTATTTAATTGATATAAATATTCTAACAATTAATGTTGTTATATATTTATATAATGTTTTATTGATGGTTATTTTGGTCATTACGCTACATACCAGGAAGACATCTCCTATTTATTTACATCTAGAGGATACACTGTTTATTTTAAAAAGAGTGCACTTGAATTTATGGTATTAAAATACATGAATCGTCTTATTTTATTGGAAAATTTTCATAGTATAAAATGGAAATTTATTGTTTCTCATGATTAACACGATTTGTGGATTTTGAAAAAAAAATCAAGCAATGAATTTTATTCAAAAAGAAATCCAATGTAATATGCATATAATGGGAAAATTGATATGATATAACATTTTCAAATCATGTTTAATTGACATTCAAATAGTTTTCTAATTTGTTTCACCATTGGAAAAAAAGTAACCACACCTAAAAAATATTTATTTCTAAAGATGAATCAAAATATATAATTCACTATACTCCTCCTAATATTAAACTAAAACATTATTTTAATGAGAAATTATGAGGATTAACCCTAATAAAAATTGTTATAAAAAATACATAAACTAAATTATTTTCAAAATAAATTATTAACAATATTAAAATGGAAAAATTATATTATAACTTATAAAAGTTATATGAAAATGTATAAATAAAGGATATATTTAAATGAATGGTTTTTTAAAGAATAAAAATTTAAAATTTCTATAAAATAAAATATTCTTACTATTTATATGGTGATAAATATAATTGACCTCTACTAGATCAATTTATAGTAAAACATCCAAGATTAATTAGAAAATTTTATAATCATAAGATTTTACTATAACAAATATTCATTATGATTCAACATCACATGATAAAATTAATTTTAACTAAAATAATAGTAAGATATATCATTACCATGTTAGTTTCCTTATATTATTTATATTTTTTCTCAATGATTTATTTCAAAGTAAAATATTAAATTATTTTTAATTAAATTATTTTTTATAATAAATCATTAATATGTATATTCAATCATTCAATTCAAAACCAATCATTATACTCTCAGTTAATTATATATTCTAATAAATTTAAATAAAAAATTAATATTTAATCAATAAATAAGGTATAACATATCCAAGTTGGAATAAAATACTTAAAGAAGAGAGAATTAAAAATCATTAAAATATTATAAAATTCATTTTATGAAAACTGAAAAAAAAATCCTTCATACATATCCTTATATATGAGAAAAACACCAATAATGTAAAAGGATATGAATATTTGATTTTATTAATGAAAATTAAATCATTTCAAAATAACCATGACTAGAAAGAAATGGCATCACCCTAGTAGATGTAACTTAACATCTCTAAAAGTATTCATTTTTATATCACTTTAGACTCTATATTTTTTCAATCTCAAATCATAGTACAAGATCCACTATATATTTTTTGTCACAATATACATAGGTTAAGTGAATTATTGAATTTTTTAATAGACAACATTTCAGGATGTTAAATAAAAGAAAATAATATCTATAAGTGGTTTTAATATAATGGATTATTACATAATATATACAATCATATGTTTAAAATAACATGGGATGGTTTTCTTTTCTATATTTTCATTTTGGACATATCATCAAACTATTTATTTACATTCCATTTATTTTTAACGGAATTATAAACTTCAATTGGTATAGATTAACCACATAATTTTCCAATATACAATTACATATTTGTATATTATCATATTTATATTATCTTAAAAACCTATAAATATGACATTAATCTTATTTATTTAAATGACTTCCTAAAATGATTAAACTTTTTATTGACAATACCATTAAAAAAGAAATAATGCTGGAAAATATGCACGAAATTTACTTATCATCTTGAAATCATGTATAAGAGTGTAATATCACCTATATAGTGTCCACTATAGAAAACTATGATTATATTAAATATCAATATAACCCTGTGATAAATGAAAAACAATCATTCAATACTCTAGGAATCTCAAGCCACCTATGTTGAACATTCTTATTGAGAGAATAATATTTTACGTAAACCATCCCCAGAGTGTAAAATTGAAAAAAAAAGAATCATGATATTCATCCTATCTTATCTTCCAATGATTCATGTATCTCTATATAGATGTTTTCATTATGTTTTTATGATCATTATTTTAAAAAACCTAAAACAAATAAATAATGACCACAAAATATTAGGGCGTACACCACTACATCAAATCCATGATCATACTTGTAGTATTAATTATTTTCAACCATTTATATAGATTAACTATAAGATAAAATGTGACCATATTATAACGATACAAATTATTGATTAATTTATAAAACATTAATATAAATTATTAAAACACACTAAGGTCAAAACTAATAAGGTTTAATTAAAAATAATACTACTTTTTCTCTAAAAAAATAAATTCATATAAATTAGTACTATAATGTCCTCTTACATTCTTATGGGAAGGAATAATTATATTGGAGTTTCTATGTGACTGAAATCATGGAAAAATTGATAATATTTTCTTATATGATTGATAAAAAACATATTACAAAAAATATTAATTGGTATACCTGATGATATGAAATCATTTTTATTCTCATGGTGAATTAAACTTCATTAAATAGAGACAACATAATGAAAAAATTATATATATAGTCCAATATTATAAATTTTAGGATTTCACTAATTAAAGATGTAATGAAAATATATCATAAGTTACACCCCCTTCTTATCTTCCATATCCACCTACCACTCTATGATCAATTCCATTGAGAAGTACTCCTTACATGACACGTGATCTAAATTCTCCTTCATATTTATTCTATGGGTATCTACCATGAAATCCCCCTATCGGCGGAATATTCTATCTCAAAGTCAATTATCTACAGGTACTCCTCCTAACACCTCAACCATAGGTCCTCATCCTTATAACAGAAAATGTTCTCTAAAAACATTTGGTCTATATAGAAGGTAAACCTATTATGTAAGAGGAAATTTCGACAAATATTTATGGTATTGACCACACCAATTATATCAAAATAATATATTGGGTAGTTCTACTAATGTTGTCATATTGAATAGACATATATGTAACCAGCTGATCATTATACATTAATACATCTCTTTGAATGGCCTTAATGGAATCACATAACATAATAAAACCCAACCTAAGTTGTAGTATTATTTGAATCATTGTTGATTTCAATCATTCATTTAATCCATGAAAGTTCATTTCAGACCTATATCCAAAGTCAAATAACCCCGATTCTGATCCAGACATATCATATGCACTGCAAATCCAGAAAATCCAATATAAACCCCATGAAAAATCCATCCAGGATTATAAAAATCCCAATATCAAAAAAAATATTGGTTATATTTTCTGAAATAAATTCCTTTATATTAATTATATGAATCGAAATCCACATCATTGAAGTCACTTTTTTGAATAAGAACTCCAATATCCAAAAAAAAACTTCATGTACTTCTTATAAAGCTTATATTCTAGAATTTCTTATTACACAATATATTCGTGATCATAATGAATCATTATGGTCCTTGAGTATAACAAAATTTCATTGACAAACAGCACAATAAATATATATAGGGCGGGGTGTAAAATCAATTTCATGAGATCCATAAACACTATCAAGATATTTTTCAAAACATATTACATTACAAGGTAGTGGTAAAAACATATATTATCATATATATACATTGGTATAACATTCAACCTAATCAATAATTAATTATATCCCAATCATTGGATAATCGTAGTGAATAATTAAAACCCATCAACTAGTCAAAAAATGAATCCATGTGAGGAATGGGGTAGTTATTATTCACAAGAACAACGTTTAGTTTTCAGTAATCTGTAAAAAATATCATACAAACATCATCCTTCTTATTGAATAAAAAAGGGGAACTCTGAGGGGAGGTATTCAGTTAAATTGAATGCCTCACCTCACGATCTTGAATTTCAAATTTAGCTTTCATGGATTTATTATTGTCATTAGATAATATGGTATTGACATAGTCCCAACACTTAGATTGACATCAACAGTAAAATCAGTTTACATCTATAATAGAAAAACTAATAAACAAAAAAATTAATCCTTTAAATTGTCCACTAATAGGGGATAAATATACGTAACTTCAACCATATACATTATAAGGACCTTACATATTATCTAGGTTGTATTGGATATTATATTGATGTGGTCTTGTCTAGATCTACCTACCCCCATCCTAATCATGCATTAGAACCTCCACATTCCTTGATACTGAATAGAAATACACATGCCTCCTATTTTATGTAATTAAATTTAAGATAATATATTATATTATATTAAAATGATGACAAAAATACTAATAAAATATTGAAAATGAACATTCCCATATATTACTATATCCTCCAATAAATAATATATGTAATTGGTATATATAAATTCAGTCTATCCACCCCTTTAGAGTGATATCAATATCCAATACACGATGGAAACAATTAAATGATACTCAAAATTTATACAAAAAATAATTATAAATAATGGAATGAGAATGATTAATATAAAAAATGTAATATAAGGTGATGAAGAAACCAAAACTATACCATTCACTGTGGAAGGATATTATATCCAATTGATTAAAGAATTTTCCAATGTGTATTACATATCGTCCTCGAATCTGTTGTTTGGTTTATATAATCAATAACTCACTAAATTAATTGACCGCAAACTAATATATAGTTATTTCATCCCTTATAACAATCTAATAACTCCATATCCTAACATTCCAGATGAATATATTATTTCCAATTAAGGATCTTTAGACCGTTATTTGGAAGCTTGTTCTATCTTGATACTATAAATTAATGATATTTGGGGATACATATATTGAAACAATGGATGTTCTTTATGATAACAAACACATTGAACTCTCTAATATATATAATATAGAACTATGGGAATACCTTAATTTCATAAATTTAAGACATGTTGGGGAGGATCCTCCTAAAGGATAATGAAATAATGATTAGCCTGACCCATGAAACTTATCACCACCATGTAATTTCAGATCAAATATTTTATTCTTATCATAAGAATATGAACCCCTACTATTATAAGAAATTCCACCACGTAGGACACTAGAGATGTGAAAAGTGTCTAATTTACTATCATTTATTAGACCCTTCATAATAGTGAGTTCCTTTTAAACAACCACAAAATATGTTTTTTTAATTAAAATATAATTATTTCCATTTGGTTGATTATTTTTCATGACCCTATAGTCCTTTTCGGAATCATTAATTTCCAATAATTGAGTGAAATGAAACTGCTCAATAAAATGGGTGAAATTTTTCATAAAAATAACAGGCCCAATATGAAGCTCTATAAACTCATTGGATTAATCTAACATCGTATTTTTTTGGTAAATTCATCCAAAAATGTTTCCATAAAAGCTTCCCATGTCAAGCCATCATGCCTCCTTGCGTGATCCACAACATCACACTATATATGAGTGGGACCCATATGTATTTTTGCTACCATTATTAACATTTGGTCATCGATCGTCTCTTCTAGAACAAATAAATCCAGTATAATCTCAATATAATCATCAATAATATACGGAGTAGTCATACCCAAGAATTAAAAGGGTTAAATAGATAAAAATACAAATAGAATTCCACTTCGGTAGGTCTACCCCAATTAAAACATTCACCCCAAAAAAATATTATATGATATACTCCTAGTTGTAACGTCCTCTCTACTTAAACATATTTAAAATCCATTTGTGTATTCTTATTTGTAGCCTCCTAAACATAAGGATGAATAACATATAATTTTAAATGATAGGAATATCATCAATATGATCACCCAGTATCTCCAAGGTGCATATTCGGGGAGACATTTCTATGAAATAAATATACAATGTCTTAAAAAAAATTTATCAAATTAAATCATAATAAAATTTTAGTATTTAATTATTATTTTAATATCCTTATAACTGACATATTAGTTTTATAACCATAAAACATAATTAAATTTCTAACCAATTATAACTATGGCCCCATCCAACATCAGTTTTACATATATGTTACCTATAATCATATATAATATAATTATCAACATGATTTAGTAAAATTAATTTGATTTTGTCAAAAATATATTTTTATAAAAAACCACATATACAATTTATTCCATTAAATTTGTTTAATCATTGAAAAAAAACATACTAGAAATCACATCTCCTACAAAAAATATAAACTAAATCGTGAATCATGAACTCACACACTCATTCCGCCCCAAAAAGTTAAGATAACCATATAATATCATGTAACAATATCATATAAAGGATAATATTAATCTATCATATAAATCCTAATAAAATCAATCTTAGTACCCTAGAAACTCAATAATCCACTATACAAGTTCTATAGAGACACACACATAGCTTCCATATGAAAAACTATCTATTCTGTCTGCAATATACAAAACCTAATATAGTTAATCAAGATAAATGTGATTTTATTCTTAATAATTCCCTCTATTAAATCAAAATGATCATGATTGAGGTCTACATGGACTCTTACATTCCTAATTCTATAAAATAGACATTAAATTGGGGATGATGGTATAATTCATATAATACGAATACTATTCCCTTGATATTCTAACCATAAACCATATAGTAGAATATATAGTAATAAATAATAAATGAATCCAAATAATAGAAACTACAACATATATAATAGTTCATCACATGGTGTAATGGAATGAGACTTGTTATCCATTCATCAATATGTAAAAGGATACATATATTGATTATATCAACAGAAGATATACAAAATAATAATAAATGATTAAAGAGGATCATCTTTTAAAGATCCATATGTATTTCCCAGATTTTTCTATATCCCTCACTAGCTCCCTAAACATAAATGCTCTCTATAGGGACATTTCCCTTGTATGGATCCATGATAGTAAGTTCTTCATGTGGTAGGGGTTTGTAATGAATGTTATATCTAATAAACCTAGTAAGAAACCACTAATTCCTCGTCTGGATAAGTAAAATATATATTTGTTAGTTGATGCATTAACTAAACAAAAAAAAATAAAAAAATACACACTTATGCCTTTTGATCATGTGATAACTAGGATTTTATGATCCTCAATCACACATGAGGTGATTAATACTAAAATAAAAATGTCACACCACACTTGGAACCAAACACTAGTAAATACAATGTGATATCAGGAGGGTGTCACCAAATCCATCCTCTAACATTATTATAATATTTCCCTTTTCATGTGGTCTTTTGAGTAAAAACATAGTTAATTATCATCAATAAATCAACCAAAGGAGTTAATGTTAATTAAAAACCATCGTTATAATCCTACTTCTCCCTCGGGGTAAGGTCCTATCACAATACATCACATATTTCCCATGAAAGAAGAGGACCAACGTAGTCCTCAAAATATTCATCATATATCATGAGGTAAACCATAACCATAGGTGAATGTTCTATGGATACATCACACAATTCATATAATACTATATAAAGTTTTATATTCATGGAAAAACATTATTACACTAGAGAAACATGTACTCTAACATAACATTTAACATTATGAATCGCATGGAAAAGGCCCTACGACCATCCATTAATGTTTCCTAAAAACAATTATCACACAATCTATGATCACTCCAAAAAATCTTCACAATTATATATTACATCACACATATCCATTTAATAATCAATAATATCACTAAACCACAACGAATCCAAAAAAATCACAATTGGCCAAACTATCTCATATTTAAAATACAAGCTCATGAAACAAGATGATATGTTGGTTTCACTATATGCATGTAATTTCACCAATATTTATTATAATAGGGATCAATTATAACTATTCATACTCACTCAGATCCATTGATTCACATGGTGGAATAATTTTAACAAACTCCCACTCTTATTCATGATAAACAATAAAACAGTAAAAAAATATTTCATTATTTTAAGGACTTCATACAGTATGAAAAATGGTTATGAATTTGCAATATTATCCGCAGATTCAATCATCCACTAATAAATCCAAAAATTATGATAAAAAATTGTTTAATTGGAGCATTAGCATGAGAGCTGACAATTGAGAGAAAATATTAAATTTATGGAATCCTCTAGGCTAAACCTACTAGACACAATCCTACCCAATTACAAACACATAATAAAGGGATTAAGAGAAAATGATATTGTTTTTAATTGCATGGGTGATTCTAAATCAATCATATAATGATGAGGGGGTAAATGTAGGAATATGTGATAATTGAAACTTATTAAATAATAATATAACTATATTAATAATAAAATCACCCCATAAAAATGATTTAATATAACCCTCTCTGATATGGAACATACATGACTAACCTGAAACCAAACTATGTCCCACTGTTTAGTAGGTGGGGTTCCATTTTGTATATGGATTCCAACAAACTGGCCATGTTCTCGATCCCCTCAAACATGGTACCCAATTCCCCCTTACTACTTATTTCTATATGAGTTTCCTGACTACCCGTCTCTAAACCTCTTCTATTTCCTAAATGATTTGAAAAAAAACCATCAATGTAGTCTGGGATAAATAATTATTTACCAAATATTGGACTCAAACATCAATGTGATATTTTTTAGTCTTTATAGAAGTCTAATATAGAATCATTCCATGTTTCCAAAATACTTAAAACATAGGCACTAGATTCCCTAAATCTATTCTCACACTGATTTTTAAGATATGAACAAGTTTCTCTATACTGATTTCAATTTTTTTATAATATTTCCCTCATTATCAATGTTAATATGATTTGTTTATAGCCACACCTCTTTAATTGACATCCGAATAACATGTAATGCCCCGGACCCACATGGTCCATTACTTTTCTAAAACATGGATCCACCATGACGGTGGCACCGTGATGGTGGCACAGTGACGGTGGCACCGTGAGGGTGGCACCATGATAGTGGCACAGTGAGGGTGGCACCCTGACGGTGGCACTGTGACAGTGGCACCATAATGGTGGCACCGTGTCCTCACTGAGTGGTCTTCGTTCATTCCTAGTTCTTGAATTTTCCACTCCCATAACATATCTTTTGATGTAAAGATGATTTAATGCCCCCTTTAAAATCCATTTACAGACCATAAATAATATCTAAAATCCCCCAAGAATCGGGAAACCCGTAACTTACCAAAACATGTGGTTTTTCCTCAGTGTCATGTCCTTCCTCGTACATTCCAGATCCGCCCCTGTTATGCTTTTACTTATGGTTAAAGAAAACAATTTAACGCATAGCCGTTATGACCACGTCTCTGAGGACAATTGTTAAATGACTATTAATTCCATCGTGCGTAACCACCCAACTGTGTGGTGAAACCACGATCCATCTTTATTACTGTTCAAAATTCCATATCCCATAACAATGGGATCTCATCTTTATATCATTCTAGAAATTATTTCTTCTTCCTCTTGGCTAGTATCCTTTTCTTCTTTCTGCGTTTGGAGTTTCACTTCTCGAGGCAAGTGGTGCACCTGTGCTGGATCCTTTCTGCTCACCATGGGAGTCCTTGACGTTCATCCCCTACAATTTAAACATCCCCAGTTCATGGAATGTGGAAAATAACTTCGATCCATGATTAACTAGATAGGTATTTTCCGTCGTCTCTCCTCAATGTGTATCATGCGGGTTGGGTAATATACTGTTTTTGTGGGGTTGGATGAATCCAAACCTTAAAAAAGATAATAAACAAACTATTTAAGAATGACGGGGTGCGTTTGAAAATTCGTTTGTACTCTTTTATAATTTCTATATGTTGTGAACTGTATGGGATTATGCTCAATGAAAATTATAGTCGTTGATGGTATTTCCTTGCGAACTAATGAACCCTTGTATTCTATGAGGATTAAATGACTGTAACATGGAAATTGGTTAATCACCAAAACTCAGTTTGTTAAATGGATGCCCAGTGAACATAAATCCTTGTGTGGTATCCCCGGTTAATTAATAGAAAGAAGAACCTAATGAATGATGTGCTTGAACCTGGATGTTTCCCTACTCTGTTTTGGTAGAAGGTGTGCTGTTCTGTTTGATGCTTATGGGGTGATGTGGTTGGGGATGGGATCCTCTGTTGTGACATGGTTCTTGGTTGTGAATCTGAAGGTGTGTGGGGATGTATCTTGAGGCATGGATTAGTTCCAGTACTTTGAGGGATCTCACAGATCCCTTTGTTGTTGTGACTTTACAAGAGAACCGGGGGTGAATGCTTAAATTTTTCGTTGGGTGTTTCTCTTACTCTGGCTTGTTGTTATGCCTGTTAGTTGCCCAGTAGTGCAGAATTTTCTTAAATGGGATCACTTGAACATGAAAATAAGAACAAGATCAATTGGGAATTGCTTTCCGAGATTAGTGGTGACATGGTCGTGGGTTTGGTGTTTCTTTTGAATGAATAATAATGAGGGTGTTTGTGATTAAGTTGGTATTGGAACTCCTAGGTGGGGATTAGTGGTTATTATATATATTATATAATTGTAGTTCTTATGTTTTTATTCACGCTCTACCCAAGTTGAGCACTTAGTGCTGAAAACTGCATTTCATGGGGGGGGGGTGTTTTTTCCAACACTCCTATGTGTGGCTGGTTATTAGAACATTTTCTTCTCGCTTTCTCGAATATCCCAAGACTCTTCGGGCAGGCTGTGATGCCCTGAGGTCTATTATAGACCATGATTTTTCGGGTAGGGTAGTTCTTGTGGTTTCCCAGTTGTGTGCGAGTATCTTGTTTCCCATGTTTCTTCAGGATGAGGCCGAGGTGTCATCGGGAGTGGCAGTAGTTGTTCTGGCCCAGGTGTTTGTGGGCGTGGTAACATGTGGTTTTTTTGGCCCAGGTGTTCGTGGGAACGATTTTTGGTTGTCACCAAGGTTTGTGCGGGAGAGGTGTGGTAGTGGGATAGCAGTGAGAATGTCGGGAGAGGTTTGATGCATAGGATGTCTTCAACAACCAGTGTTAAAGTGGCGCGGGGAACCCAAGTATCGATTATCTATTACTATACATTAATGACTTTCTTTATTTGGGGAGTGTTCCTTGGTGAGGCTTGAGTGGATATTTTTCTTTTTTGGTGTTTGGGTTATCTATTTTCTCATGGGGCATTAGAATTCCTCCCCACTTATGCACAAGAGCTTTTGGTTTTCCCTATTGGGTATAATTTTAAGATCACCCTACGTATATAAAACTGTTTTCAGGTTTCCTGGCGGACTTCAGGGATCGTGCAGGTTCGTACTAGTTCAGAAGTTGGGATAGTTTCTATTACTGTTTTATTTCTTTTGGTACTTCTTTTTGGGGT
Source organism: Viscum album (assembly GCA_963277665.1). Classification (NCBI taxonomy): domain Eukaryota; kingdom Viridiplantae; phylum Streptophyta; class Magnoliopsida; order Santalales; family Viscaceae; genus Viscum; species Viscum album. The sequence goes on along the minus strand of OY728120.1, from coordinate 1,861,405,130 downwards.
TTTATTTTACTTTTGTTTCATTTACCTTCAGACCATGCATATGAGAAAGGTTTTTTTTGGATTTACCTACACATCCACTTTTGGTGTTGTTGGGATTTACTATCTTATCTCTAGAACCTATTAAATAAAAAGGGCAATGCCTTCCATATTCTGTGTGTTTCTATACCCTTGGATCTAGTCAACACTCTGGGACCTATTGAAGGCAGGTCTCAGGGGTCATTATCTCTTCTTCAACAAGAAGAAGGAAGGGTCTGGCAACCTGCTGTCGCTTCTCTCATCTTGGTGAAGGCGGGTCATGATAGAATGGCATCAGAGGAGGAGGTTGAGAGATAGGATGATGTTTGGAGTTAGGCACAGTGAGAATTTCATGGGATATTAGGGATAATGTGTTGGAAAATCTTGGTGCTTGAAATAGTCTAGGGAATACCGGATATGACACATGATTTTAGGGCCCTCGGGATTCGATGCAAGGACTATGAGCTTACCGAACAACCAAGTAAGGATACACTGATTATAGCATAGAGACCCTAGGGAAGGTACATGCATTATAATGACTTGTGTTCTTGTGTTTCACGGGTATTTTGATGATTTTAAATGAATAAGAAGTCTAGGAAAATTTAAAATCAATATTCTAAACTACATGGGCATAGTCATTCCTGGATTACCTTACAGTTATGGCACCTAGAAGGTGACCAAGGGCAGTACAAGTGATCGAGGCCCAGGTGGTTGAATTGACTGATCGATAGAGGACTATTCGAGAGGATGGCGATCAGTGGCAGAGGATGCTCCGTGCCATTCAGCGATAGTCCCCTGGGACGTACGAGGGAATCACCTCAGGCATTGAGATAGAAAATTGGCTAGAGGTGCTGGTGATAGCTTTCAGCTTGATCTGGGCTCCGACAGAGTACTGGGTGCCTCTGGCTGTAATCCATATGTGGGGAGAAGGGCGTCAATGGCAGACACATTATCTTGGGGAGAAGAGGGAGGCTGAGGTGACATGGACTGACTTCGAGGAGATGTTCCTTGTAGAATTCCTCTCTTCCACGATGAAGACTGAGAAGAGGCAGGAGCTACTCTCCCTCTAGTAGGGGAGAATGTTACTGAGAGAGATGGGGATCCATTTCAAGGATCTCCTCTACTTTTCTCCGCACCTCTTTCCAGATGAGGAGTCTCGGGCGAGATGTTTGGAGGAGGCACTTCAACCTTCCCTTCAGTATGTTGTCACTACCTTCACCTTACTGACATAGTTGGAGCTCTAGAAGAAGGACAAAGTGGTGGAAAGGATGCACGCGCTGGGAGGTGTATCGTGAGAGGGACTCCAGTTGAGCTCATTGAAGGGGAAGTCCGTCAGCAGCATGCCTCTAGCATCAGGGACCTCTAGGTTTCGACCAGAACTGAGTAGGCCCCAGCAGTTCCAGTTCCGATATCTCAGTCCTATCCATTTCCATTCGGGCCCAGGACTAAGATGCTTCATCTGTGGTATCCATGGGCACCTTCGGAATCAGTTCCCGGACAATGTACAATACAATTGGTGTGGGTCAGTGCAGCACCCGCACTAGCCACCACAGTTTCCAGCTTGGCCCTTTCAGTTGTAGAAGTAGTTATAGAGAGCTCCTTCTCCTCTAAGAGCAGATGTCGTAGGAGGAGGCCGAACTCAGGGTGCTCCTCAGGGACATCATCCAGGGAATGGTCGTGGAGATGGACAATAGCTGACGGGAAGGGGAGCTGAGTATGTGTAGTTACATGCCACAGAGGCATCAGATCCAGCAGGGCCAGTAGTCGTTCGAGTTACGATCAGCTTGTTTTGTACTCTAGCCTATACATTGTTTGATACAAGATTTTCACACTCTTTGTTACACACAGTCTGGCCTATGCTATGGGTTTATAAACTGGGAGACTTCCAGTGCCCCTGGTGCTAAGCATGCCAGTTGGGAGTCAGACTGACTTGTTTTATGTTTTCCGAGGGTGTAGTCTGACAATAGGTCCAAATCTGACGATCAGTGGAGTCGGTGAATGCAGAAATGGTGGAAGTCCCAGGGATCGTCGGTGAGCTTATGTAAGTCTTCCCTGAAAAGGTGGAGACTCTACCCCCTTTACGTGATATTGAGTTTAAGATAGACTTGCAACCTGGTGTCCATCTGATTTCGATGGCTCCCTACCAGATGGCACCTTCTGAGTTGTGGGAGTTTCAGATTCAGATTAATGATCTAATGAAGAATTGTTTTGTTCGACCAAGTGCGTCACCATTGGGTGCTCTTGTCTTGTTTTCAAGGATGGAAGATGGTGGTTTGAGGCAGTGTATAGACTATAGGAGAGTGAATCGGGTGATGTTCAAGAACCACTACCCTCTTCTGAGGATAGATGATCCATTTGACCAGCTGAGGGGAGAAGGCTGGATCTCTAAGATTGATCTGCTATCTGGATATCACCAGTTGAGGGTGAAGGAGGGCGACATCTCAAAGACTACCTTCAGATGTAGGTACGGGAACATTGAGTTTCTGGTATTGTCGTTCGGCTTTACGAATGCTCCAGCTGTGTTTATGGGGCTCATGAACTCCATTTTCCAGGAATACCTAGAATGGTTCGTAGTCATGTTTATTGAAGAAATCCTGATCTACTCATGGTCAGAGGAAGATCACACTTATCACCTAAGAATGGTTTAAGAGGTCCTCTGACAACACCAACATTATGGTAAATTGTCCATGTGCAAGTTCTGGACTCAAGACCTGAACTTCCTTGGACACGTTGTGTCTGAGCAGGGAATAGAGGTAGACCCATTGAAGGTCGAGGCTGTTGTTTCTTGGGAAGCACCCAAGAGCGTGGTAGAGGTTCATATTTTCCTTGGACTGGAAAGTTACTACCAGAGGTTCCTACCCAACTTCTCCCGAGTTGCATCACCTTTGATAGCATTGAACAAGAAGGACCAGGCTTTCGTATGGGATGGGCAGTTCGAGGAAGCCATTAGCTATCTGATGGAGAAGTTGGTAAGTGCACCAATGATGAGTTTTCCAGAAGAAGGGGTGACATATGAGGTGTTCTGTGATGATTCAGGAGAAGGCCTTGGGTGTGTGTTGATGCAAGGAAAAGGGGTGACCTCTTATGAGACTGGACAGTTACATCCCCATGAGTGTAATTATGCCAACCCGGATCTAGATCATGCGGCGTTCATGTTCTTTCTAAAGTTTTGGAGGCATTACCTCATCGGGGAGTGCTTTTTGTTCTTCACAGATCACAAAATCATGAAGTATATCTTCTCCCAACGGTTCCTGAACATACGACAATGAAGGTGGATGGAGTTCCTTTAGGACTAAGACTTCCAGATTTCCAAAACCTCAAGAAAAGGGAATGTGGTGGCTAATTCCTTGGGCAGGAAGTCATAGAAGGATGTGGTTTGAGAGTCAGAAGATGCTTGGAAGGTGATGGAGGAGTAGGTTGCCCTGCACCTGGATGTAAGGGAGGATGATGGTAGAGGTTGTCTGTTTCAGATGATGGTTTAATCCTCTCTCCTACAGCTGGTGGATGAGTCTCAGTGGGAGATATAAAGAGTGAAGTAATGCATGACTAAGTTAACCATGGATATGCTCCGAAATGGTGGAAGGAGGATTGTCAAAATAAAATGATTTTCAGAGGGATGTTGTTTGTTCTGGAGGCGATGCTTGAGAGATTTCTTGGTGACTTCTACAACATACCCCTGGAAGTACACCCGTGAGCTTCCAAAATGTTCTGGGGCTCGAGTGGTCCGTTCTGGTGGCCCGGGGTAAAGCAAGCGCTGGCAGAGATCATGGCAAAGTGCCTCATGGGTCAGAATGTGAAGGATAAACACCACATCCCAGGGGGTCTGTTACAACCTTTAGATGACCCTCAGTGGAAGTGGGATGACATCTCAATGGATTTTTTCATGGGACTACCCAGATTTCAAGGGGGTTGTGAAGCTATCTGGGTAGTGGTGGACTAACTAATGAAATCAGCCCACTTACTAGAAATTAAGGAGTCAGGTACAGTGGGTTACCTCGCATAGAGGAACGTGGATGGGATGATGTGGTTTCACGGAGTCCCGAGATCCATAGTCTCGGATAGGGATGCACGGTTTTCCTCAGGTTTCTGGAGAGGATTGTAGCATGATTTTGGCACCCAGATACATCTTAGCACTGCTTTCCACCCCCAGATAGATAGACGGACAGAGCGCACCATCCAGACAGTGTAGGGTATGCTATAGGAATGTATTCTGGATTCTGGGGGATCATAGGAATGGCACTTGCCTCTGGTGGAGTTTTCCTACAACAATATCTATCACTCTACCATTGGCATGGCTCAGTTCAAAGATTTGTACGGGAGGCCATATTACTGAACTGTGTGCTGGAAAATGGTCGGGGAGGCAGGTGTTCTTGGCCTGGAGGTGGTGTAGAGCACAGTAGTGGAGGTTCATCTTATATAGGAGAGGATGAAGGTGGCCCAGGACTGGAAAAATTCATATGCAGATAATAGGAGGAGACCCTTGGAGTTCTAGGTTAGGGACCATGTGTTCTTGAAGGTCACCCCTCGGTGTGGGAAATGGAGGTTTGGCATGGGGAGTAAGCTTTCTCTTAGGTTCGTTGGACCGTTCGAAGTGTTGCGGCTGGTTAGTGATGAGGCATATCAGCTAGCGCTACCACCGCCGCTACTGAGACTGCATGATGTATTCCATGTGTCTAAGCTCCGAGGATATCTAAATGACATGACTTTTGTGGAAAGACTAGTGAGGATCGAGGATCGCGAGGATAAGGTATTCCATGGATAGACCATTACTTTGTTACCTGTGTTGTGGAGGCATGGCGGGCTCGAGGAAAGTACCTGGGAATGGGAGACGCAGATGTGCGCCCAGTACCTAGAGCTATTTTGAGTTTTGTTCTGTTTGGTTTGTACTTTTTTGGGATGGAACGCTTTACCTTGTTAATTATTGAAAGTGTGTTTTTTTTATTATGTGGTTGTGTGTGAAGAGTCCTTACTATGTGGAGTGTAGGACCCATTCCTTAATCAAGAGGCATTATGGTGGATGTGATTAAACCCGTGCAGGCGAGTCAGTGCCACCCAAAGCGGATAGTATCTTGACATGGAGGAAGAAACACCTTATCCTATATGACTGGAATGATTTACCATCAAGTGTTTCCTGGTAACTTGAGGGGGAGGTGTTCCTAGATGTCTATATGGTACACTCTTGAGAGGTATCTTTAGAGTTGTTTGTTATGAACCCCTATTTTCTTTGGTTCTAGTTTTGATTATCGAGGATGAGAATAGTTTGAGAGGTATCTGATGTAATGAATCGGACTCACATAGTCCATTACATTTCCAAAACACGGCTCCACTATGACAGTGGCACTGTGAAGGTGGCATAGGGACGGTGGCACCGTCAGGGTGGCACCGTCAGGGTGATAGTGTGATGGTGACACCATGAGGTTGGCACCATGAAGGTAGCACCTTGTCCTAAATGAGCGGTCTTTTTTTCTTTCCTAGTTCTTGAATTTTCCTCTCCCGAAACATATCTTTTGACATAAATATGATTTAATGACCCTTATCAAAGCCATTTAGAGGCAATAAATAATATCTGAAATCCCCCAAGAGTCAGGAAACCATTAACTTACCAAAACATGTATTTTTTCCTCAATGTCATGCCCTTCCCCGTACCTTCCAGATCCACCCATGTAACGCGTTTCCTTATGGTTAAAGTAAACTCTTTAATGCGTAGTCATGATGAGCACCTCTCTGAGGAAAATTGTTAAATGAAAATTAATTCCATCATGTGTAACCACCCAACTGCGTGGTGAAACCATGATCTGACTTTATATCCATTCAAAATTCCATATCCCATAACAACATGATCACATCTTCTACCACGCTAGAAATTCATTATTCTTACTCTTGGAAAGTATCATTTTCTTCTTTGTGCGTTTAGAGTTCCCCTTCCCATGGAAACTGGTGTGCCTATGCTGGAGCTTTTCTTCTCACCCTAGGAGTCCCCGACATTCGTCCCCTACAAGTCACGCATCCCCAGTTCATGGCACGTGGAGAATAACCTCGATCCTTGATCAACCAGGTAGGGATTTCCTTCATCTTTCCTTACTGTGTATCATGCGTGGTGGGTACGCTGCTATTTCTGTGGGAATTGATGAAACCAAAACTTAAAAAAGATAATAAATAGATTGTTAAAGAATTATAGGGCGAGTTTGACAATTATGATGTACTCTTTTATAATTTCTATATGTTATGAACTGTATGGGCTTATGCTCACTGAAAATCATGGTCGTTGGTGGTCTTCCCTTGTGCACTAATGAACCCTTGTCTTCTGTGATGATTAAATGATTATAACATGGAAATTGGTTAATCACACAAACTCAGTTGGTTGAATGGATTCCCAGTGAACATAAATCCTTGTGTGGTAACCCCGGTTGTCCAACAGAAAGAATAACCTAATGAATGATGTGCCTGATCCTAGAAGATTCCCTATTCTATTTTTGTAGTAGGTGTGTTGTTCTGTTTGATGCTTATGGGGAGGTATAGATGAGGATGTGATCTTCTGTTGAGGCTTGGTTGTTGGTTGTGAATATAAAGCTATGTGGGGCTATATCTCAAGGCTTGGTTTGGTTCCAGTACTTTGAGGGAACACACAGATCCCATTGTTGTTATGACTTTACAAGATAACCGGGTGTGAATGCTTAAATTGTTGTTTGGGTGTTTCTCTTCCTCTGGCTTGTGGTTATGCCTGTTAGTTTCCCTGTAGTTCAGAATTTACTTAAATGGGATCACTTAAACATGAAAAAAAGTATGAGCTCAATGGGGAATTGCTTTCTGGGATGAGTGGTGACATGGTCGTGGGTTTGGTGTTTCTTTTTAATGAATAGTAATGAGGGTGTTTGTTCTTAAGCTAGTTTTGGAACTCTTAGGTTGGGATGAGTTCTAGTTACATATTTTATATAATTTTAGTTCTTAATTTTCTTATTCGTGCCCCACCGAAGTTGAGAACGTAGTGTTGAACACCCCCATTTCATGGGGGAGTGTGTTTTTCCCAACACTACTATGAGTGGCTGGTTATTGGCTCCTTTTTTGATCCCATTACTAAATATCACAAGACTCTTTGGGCAAGCTGTGATGGCCTAATGTCCATTATAGACCAAGATTCTTTGGGTTGGGTAGTTGAGGTGGTTGCCCAGGTGTGTGCGGGTAGGTTGTTTCCCATGTTTCTTTGGGATGATGACCAGGTGTCTTTGGGCGTGGTAGTAGTTTTTCTGGACTAGGTGTTTGCAGGAGTGGTTACGTGTGGTTATTGTGGCCCAGGTGTTTTCAGGCAGGATTTGGGATTGTGGCCTAGGTTTGTGCGGGCAGGGTGTGGTAGTGGGACTACGGTGAGAATGGCGGGAGAGGTCTGATGCATAGGACATCTTCAATAACCAGTGGTAATGTGGCGTGGGGTAACCAAATATCGATGTGCTATAACTATACATTACATGACTTGTGTTATTTTGGGAGAGTACCTTGGTGAGGCTTGGGATGGATAGTTTTCCTTGCTAGGTGTTTCAGTTATCTCTTTTCTCACGGGGCATTAGAATGCCTCTCCACTTGTGCACGAGAGCTTTTGGTTTTCCCTACTAGGTAAACTTGTATTCTCACCATACATATATAAAACTATTTTCAGGTTTCTAGGAGGGCTCCAGGGATCATGCAGGGTCATACTAGTGCAGATGTTGTGACAGTTGTTCATGTGGGTTTAATTCTTTTGGTACTTCTTTTTGGGGTTTTCTTTTACTTTTCTATCATTTACCTTTGGAACATGCATATGAGAATGGTTTGTTTTGGCTTTACCTATACTTCCACATTTTTTGTTTTTGAGATATAATATCTTATCACCCGATACTATTAAATAAAAAGGGTAATGCCTTCCATCTTCTGTGTGATTCTATACACTTGGTGCTAGTCTCCACTCCAGGACCAATTGGAGGCGGGTCTCGGGGGTCATTATCTCTACTTCAACATGAAGATGGAGGGGTTTGGCAGCCTGGTGTCCGTTATCTCATGTTGGTGAAGGTGGGTCATGACAAACATGTCATGAATTAAATTATATTAAGGTATAATTGAAAAATGATAGATTATATTACAAATATACTCAATATAATCAACAGTCCTAATAAATTGTATTGGAAGCTTCCTTAGATTCCTTAATATATGGTGTACGAATTAAGGAAAACAATGATGACATATATAATAAAAAATATCAAGATATTTAAATATATATAATTTATCAAAATATTAATTTTCCACAGTGTCTTATTTTCAATATCGTTTAGATCTACTATACTTGATATGTCATATCCAATATTAATTTGGGACAAAATAAAGTTGTATCACCTAGATCAACATTACAATATGGTGAAATTTAGAGTATACCAATCAAATCATTTAATACTATGATTTTAATTACCTCCTAGTATTAATAATAACAGTTTAATTCAATGGAGGTTTTATGACATTATGATGGATAACTATTTTCAGGGAAAAACATGTGTAACATATATTTGAATTTCATAATATATTGATCATGCTGCTTGTAGTTTTTTGGATTTTAGGCCTTAGTCAGAATTAAATTAACATTTATATCCCAATAATGTACATTTATGAAAATAATTTATGAATGATTATCTCTAATATATATATCACACATTGGTACATCATATTTTATCACTGTATATGGACTATATAAATTCCCTAAATTGTCCAAAAAGTATCTTGTATAGGATTGAACTATGCTTCCATTATTATCTTTTTATTGATAACATAATTTTTTTTCTACTTTTGGGTGTTATCATAAGTAATATTAATAAATATTTAAAAACATTCTCACATTTACATAGACCAATTTTTGATTGTTTTAATTAATTTTTGGGTAATTCATATTCAGCCATCTTGTTCTAGAAGGTAGGGGACACTCAAAAAAATATATACAATAAAAAGGTATACCTATCCACTAGAAATGAAATTGAATTTATAGGTATATCATTATAATATATAGAAGAAATTCTTATCAAGTTTCACAAAACACAGGAATAACCTCCTTTAGAAAATGGACTAGAACAACATGTCTCCCATAACAAATAATTGGATAATTTTAATCAAACATTGAATCCACAAGACTCCATTCATCCCCAGTTCCTTCATGGTCACATTTCTATCATGATGGTATATCTACATATCATTCAAATCCACTAATTATGTAACATTATTTCTTATGGTGAATCAAAATACAAAATTTCTTATATATTTTTCTTTGATTAATTACTGATGAATATTAATTTCAGCACCCATGGTTGATCCTAAAAAATATTCACCCAATATTCTAAAAACTCACAATATATTATATCGATTAGAATATTTTTTATTATTTCAAAAATGTAAATTGAAAATAAAAATCATCCCAAACTAACAATATAATGATGAATTGATATCAAATATTATTTCTCAGAATAATTATGATTTCATTCACATAGGAAATATAAATATATATATGGTTACAAAATTTACATGTAACTGATGTACATAAAATAATACCAATATATTTCAACTCTTTATGAAAAAATTATATTCAAAACTAAATATTAATCAAAACAAAATATGATATTAAAAAGGTTAATAAAAAAATATCGTAGTTATTTATATTTATTGTTCATATTTTTTTCATAAAATATTCAAATTACATTAAAATAATTAATAAATAATAAAATAAAATAATTTTTTTGAATACATTTTTAATTATATTCATTCATTTTGGAATGAAACTGATTTTGTAATTATGTGCCAATACTTTTACTCCCAGTTTCCTACCCATTGTAAATTTTTTTTAATATATTACATTTATTAAATTATCTATATATAAATAAAAATAATGGGAATAAAAATATAAAATTTAAAAAATGAAGAATATAAAACATAATAGAAACTGAGAAAACATTACATAAGAAAAAATCCAATCTAAAACATTCGTGATATACTTTTAGCCACCAAATATCTATATTTCTATTTAATGGTTATAAAATTAACCTCTTCAACTTCATAAAATAAAATAATCAAATTGGTGATAAAAAACATGTTGTGTAAACCATGGTCACTCCTTGTTTCATGTATATTGTAAAATATTATTATCATCATTCCAAAGATTAATTTAGACTCCTTAATTATTTATATATAAAATCAGAATATTATATTCACCATGGAATTTTTTACCAATTTATTTGTATGTTAATTTTACATAAAAGTTTTAAAATTGATTCACATGAAGGGGTTTTAGATGTATATGGTATATATCCTTAATCTGTTTTCATTTTAAATTAGTTTATATTAGCTTGACCATTTCATGTTTGATTGTAAAAAAATTATGTTTTTCATTTGAGTAGCAACTAATAGAAATAATATGAACTAATTAATAAATATATTTAGAGGTTTTATAAAACATAGAACTAAAAATAAACTATATTAATAATTACATGTTTCACATATACACATTTTCTTATTTCCATATCTCATAATTTTTCATAATACCATTTAATCAAAACTTAAACAAATTTAATCTATTAATAATAAAAAAACAAAAATATTTATTAAAAATATGCATCACTATAGGATTAATGTTACCAAATAGATATAAAATAAGTAAAACAATTTTCTTAATGATGATCATTATATATATATATATATAAATCAAAATTTATCTCTATGAAAAATATTTTGGGAGGGGAATGTTTTCCTAAATCATACCAACAGTTGGATAAGTAAATTTTTTCAAATATATATATTTGTATTCTATTATTACCAAAATTTATATATAAAAATGATATTTTCTCAATGTAGATTTATTTGATTTTTTATTCAATATAGTTATTTATAATATAATATTCAATTAAACATATAATTTTATACTTTTTATAAATTTACATTTCAATAAAAACTAATTTTCATAACTAAAATCATTAATAATCTCTTATTTTTCATTTTTTTTACCCAATTTTTAGCAGTGGTATTTCATTCATGATATAATATTCACAGTTACTAATCATCCATTGATTATTTACATTTCAACACTGATTGTGATTGTTAAAACAATATTGTAAAAATATTTTCAGAGGTTCTTAAATAGTTTAAATCATCATTAGAAAAAAAAATACAAACACATCTATCCGTATGGTTAATATCTCTTGGATTCTATTTAATATACATAGGAAATTAATTGGGATGCATTATTATACATATATTAATTTTATGGTAATTATAAAATTTCATATCATAATTTAGAATTGTTTAACTTTAAGATGTATTTTCATTGAATATCCAAATCATAATTAATATTTTGATTCAATTACTAAATAAAAAATTTATAGTAGAATGAAATTATTTATTCACAAGAATTTTTTTTAAAATCATAGTATTCCAATTCATCAATCACCCAGTCACACTTTTTGAGTAAACTAATCAAATAGACACATTTTTCTCCAAAAAATATCAACTATAATATATTTAATTCTATCCTCTTAATTTTTAACGTTTATTATAATTATAAGTATTACTATCAAAAATTAAGTTACATTGACCTATATGTTTAAGAAAGAAATAATATATAGAAAAAATACCTCTCTCCCATACATTAATAAAATCATTTCCCCGATGTTAGAATAAAAAATTAACACCAGACTTTATGATATGATATCCAATTGAATATATGAAAATATTGAATGATTAAGAAAAAGTTTACCTAAATTAGTTTACAATTTCTTCTATTTTTCATGAAATTTTTAGTAGGATGATTATTCATGTATTTAAATTTTTTTGAAACTTGAATGCTCATAAAAAACAAGATTAATATGACAAATATTGACTAAAATTTTCATCATTGGAGGTTTTTTAAAATACTTTTTAACGAAAATTTAATAAAGTATTAAATATATAAAATATTTTTAAAAAAAATCATGTATGAACTGAATGAATTATATCAGAGTTAGATCAAAAAGCTCAAAATAACAAAAACAACATGTTTTGTATCAAGATCTAGAAAATAAAATATCTTACGATAATTCATGGTCCACATAATCATATCCTCTATATTTCTACAAAATAACATTTAAAGGATTAACACGTTAATTTTACTTCAATATGAATAGAAAATCACTTTAATTTTATCATTTAAATCTTTATCTAGATAAGGATAAATTTAATGGTTTTTTTATTTAGTTTCTAAATTTATTATAGATAATGACATAACAATATTTATAGAGATAAAAGAAAATGAAAAACTATAGATTCTCAATCATGAAAACCACTCTGATGGATTTCCTATAATAATTATCAATATTCTTCTCTTCCAATTATATTTTAGATTATTTTTACTATATTTATTTAAAAACATTAATGATGGTTTAATTCATGAAAGACACATTTCATATTGAATTGGTAGTACATTAGATAGGTGTAATGTGCTCTAGTGAAAGGGTGGGATGGAGTAGTGTGGTAAGTAAATCAGGGATTGAAAAAAAAAATTGGAATCTTCTTCTATTATAGATAGTAAATAAAATTACTAAGTGTGTAAACTATATAAAATGTGAAACATAGTATTCATTAAACTATTACGGTCTTTAGTGGTAGGGACATGCATTCGTAATGGTTGGTTTCTTATCTATTTATATTTCTCAATTGTCAAGATGTTTTTTTATTAGAACTAACGAACTAAAAATTGGGGTCCCAAAAATTAATATGAATAAAAAATACCTATAAAATTATATAATTTTTATAATTTTTTAATTTTCAACCTAGATGAATGTGTACCCTTTCATGATCATAGTAAAATATAGTGGTAACATAATGAATCTGAAAAAGGGACTCTTCTATTACCTCTAATATACACTCTAGATATAGAATAATTATTTAATTAATTACTATAAATTCCATTCTTATATTTTAAATATTATTATTTCACAATCATTTTAGTTAACCAATTTACATATCAATAGATAATTAAACTTTTCTTTATATACAATTACTTTTAAACCAATGAATAAATATATGTGGGTCAATGGGTAATCTGAAATTAAGGAATAATTTATTTATTTTTTATGGATTTGGGGTGGTTTTGGTTGTTTATAAAATTGTGATTTTATTTTTAAGTAATTTTAACAAGAATAACTGAGTGTTTTTGGGTCATTAGTGTATTTATTTTTATTTATAGGATAATATATAATTTTTGGGGTACCATTATATTTTTAAAATTAAGGGATTTAGTATAATGTATATCAGGTGGAATGTAATATTAAGGAAAGGATACGAACTTTTTAGGCTGGATCTAGATAGTCAATAGTTATTTGGAAATTCATGATAGTAAATTAATAAAAATTTCATTTAAATAGGGGAAAAATAATGGTAATCCACTAAAGTGGAATTAAATGGTTTTTAATAATTCATAAAGTAGCTTGAAATACTTTTTTTGGAAAGAATAAGAAAGTTTATTTTGAATCAAATCTATATAAAAAAACATTCATATAAATTCCTGGTTTTTTTTACCAATTCACAGTTTTAGAAATTCTGAAACCATGTTTGAGGGTTTTATTTAAGCCAAATACAACGGTTTTTTTACTTGTCCTCTTTATTTCCTTTTAAATTTTTTTTATATTCATTTTTTTCAATGATCTGTTTGATATGATGAATAAATATGAAATAATGTTCCAATTGTGGTTCTGGAAAAACAATTTCAATCTTGGTCATCATAGTTAAGATTGACATTCTATTAGATAATGTGTGGATTCAGTTGAAAATAATTGTGCTACCCACTAGTAAATATGTAATTGGAAAAAATATTCTCTTCAAGGGAATTTTCTGATTATAAAAATATTATGAAGCCCTATTTTAACAAAATTAAAACTAGTATTACAATTTTGATAACTTGGTTTCCATGAAAAAATTGGGTATCAAGTTTTCTAAGATGATTAACGGGACATGGAATAGTGAATATAAATGTTTAGGAAGATAAAATTCGTTGTAGGTTAATATAGTCAATAAAACTCGTGTGTTTGTGAATTAAGGTCAGTAATAATTGATGCTAAAATTTAAAAGTTAAAAACTCGATTACATTTTAAAATTAACTCCAACATGGTTTTTTTCAAAAAAAATAATAAATGCAAAAACAAATTGAATCCATGTTTATCTATAAATATTTTATTTAATTTTACAATAAATTATATGTTATTTATATATAATTATAATATTTTATAATATTTTTTCAAATTAGTAATTGAAAAATAATAATTACTTGTATAATAAATTAAATAAAAAATTTATTATTCTTATAAATACTATTATATTTTAATGTTTAAGAAACATAGATAGATTTTATCATAGTTTTCAAATTTTTAAGAAACTATTTGTAAACATATCAAGGTCACTGGAATGGAAATTTAAGAAAAAGATGCACTCAATTTGAGATTAGTCCAAATGTTGTTTGGGGGACTTTCCATTTCCTTGATTGAATATTCATTCTCCCATTATATTTATACTAATCAATTGACGTAAAATCATATAACATTGAAGGAGAATAACAAATTGTAATTGTGTATACATTTCAATAATCATAAGGTTGGATAAAAAATTTATTCCTTATCTTTTAGTTATATGATTCATAGTTAGATGTATTTAATATGAATCAAATGTTTCTTGATATTTTATATTGTATAAATTTAATAAGAACCCCTAATATTATTTAGATTCATTATAATATAAATAAAACCATTTTAAAATATCATATTATTTCAAAATTACCACTTTGAAATCCAGAAATTATCTATCCACTGACTCAACCAAAAGGTGGAATGGTTTCCTACACTATAATAAGTATAGTTACATTCGTATAGGAATTTTTTATGATATTTGTTATACAAAAAATATAAAACAATGAATCTAGTAACACATAGCTACTATTTAAATTACATCATTGATAAAATATATAAAGGATCTAATTATTCATTATCTCTAAATATAAAAGTCATTAAAATGTTGATACAATCAAGATTCACATATTTCATTGGATATATAAAGTATTGAAAATAAAAACATCTAGGATGCATGAATAAATTTATTATATCGTTACATATATCATAGGGAAAATTAAAAAAATAGGGTGAGTTATTAATATTAGTATGTGTTATGTACAATGAAACATTTCATGACTAAATAAGGCATAGTCTATATATGAGAGATGAAAACAAAAACACATGACATTCAATTAAAAACTTGAGTTCAATCAACAATTATAGTTATTATAAATTTAGGAATAAAATGGATAATGTTGAAAAAATAATAACAATAGAACACATAATTTGAGACATTCATGTTCAAGGCCTCTTAAAAAAACACAAATCATAATGTTAAGGCCTCTCAACCATAACATTTTTATGAATAAATGGGTTTTTGTAAACTAGATACAAATCAATAAAGGAATGAATAAAATTTTTCTCATGAGACCTTTCAATGAAATGACTAGGAATATATAACTTGGATCCACCCATCATAGCATTTCCAATTGAATCCAAATATTTTTAAGGATCATCAAATTCATTCTCAAAATTACATATAAATAAACAATTAAAAATATTGAATGAAGAATATGATACAAATATATTTCCCTAGTAAATGAAATATCATACATAACATGTTTCCATCAACCTGTACCAAAAATAGAAATTGTATATCATTAAAAAAATGTATCAATGTAATATAAATGTTTCTCAATTCATCAATGATATTATAAATATTTTCCTAAAAGAGAAAAATAAATTCCAATGAATAATGGATAGTGATGGGGAACAATATTAAAAGAATGTGAATGATGTCAATAAGAGTTATAATATCATATCCATAATGGAATATCAAGTAATCTAGAAAAAATTAATATATTTTAAAAAAAAATAGAAAAGGAAATAGAATCAATACATAAATAAAAACATCTTTGATGCTTCATGTGTGTGTGTATTTTAAAATCCTTTTAAAAAATTAATTTTAATAATTTATGAAAACAATTTAATTTTATTTTGTTTAAATTTTTATGTAAGAAAAATGAAATAATATTTTCATTCAATGTAACAAATAATAATTTTAATGAATGTTTCCAAAACTTGTAGTCATGACTGCTGGAAAAGTCATTCGTATGATGCATGTTAAAACAATTATTTTCTACACATAATTAGTAAAAAGTACCTCATTCAGAAAAAGATAAGATGATTACATTTAAATTTTTTTTATAATTTACAACAAAGGTAAAAATTAATTTATTATATATTTTTATATTAATAAAAATATTCACTGAAAAAATTTAAAGAAAATATTTATTTTCAAGAAAAATAGTTGGAAGGAAAACATTAAAACAAGATATGTAATAGAAATTCTATTACATGTAACATACATGTTGATTATTGATTCAATAATAGAAGAAACGTAATATAAATATTAGAATAAAATATTGCAAGAGTAGAAGAAAATATATGGTATTATAAATATTTGGATAATATTACTTTCCTAAAATAGATCTAAACATAAACTATACTAAAATAAAATTACTCTATAGTAGAAAACATTTATCTCAAGATCGACATTCCTCATAAAGGATTTTTCACTTATGTATATAAAATTTACATTTATTAAAATTATATTATGCTATTATATAAATAATGATAATATAATATATTACACACATACAATATTTCAACACTCATTCATTAATATTTATTTATGGAAATCGTTATTTCTCATTAGTAACTATTTTGCTTTTCAGGTATGTTTTGGTTTTGTAGTTTTATTCAATGAATATTATTATGGTTCAATTATCTCAGGAATTTTAATAATGATATAAATATCATCAATGGTCATTATTATTTTCATTATAACGATAAATTTTAATTTTTGATTGAAATTGAATTACAGTGCTACCAACAGAGTAATTTCTATAATATAGAGGTGCCATGATATTTTTATGGATGGAAAAGAAATAATTAATATATATATATATATATCATTTAATGATGAAATTTATGCAATATGTATCATATTACTTCAATTCCATCAATAATTATAGTAATCCACATATGGAGATGATGAAAAAAGGAAATACAACATCATCGTGATGTGTTATTTTCCACATACTCATGAATGTTGTTTTCATGTTTCATTATAAAAAAAGTATATGAAAAATGGTTATAACATAAAAATAAAAAAATTATTTTTATTAAATAAACTGATGTTATTTTATAAAAATATATAGGATAGTTTTGAAGGAGTTAAAAAAATATTACAAAAACTCTATTTGAAGAACACTACCACTAATTTAAAAAACCTACTCTGTTTTATTCCTATGTTCTACATAATATGGATGTCTACTAAAGAAAGGATATATATTATTTTTGGAAGGATGTTATTAAAGGATATTATTTTGTATTCACTAATATAGTAGTCCCTCAATGGGAAGACATGGGAGAAGAGTTAGTGTCCATTTATAAGTAAGGAGTGGACACACTTGGAATTTTTTAATATATCTAAATATATTACATTATTAGTCGAGATAAATGATTAAAAAATGATCCATATTTGAATATTTCTAAGGATAGTATCTAAATATTTAAGTTAGTTAAATTCATACGGGTGTATATATCATTTTAAATATTATAATTTTAGTTTAAATCCTCTTAACATTTTTAACTCTAAACATGTAAATGGTCTTTTTTACCAATATTAATATTCATATTGACTTAAAAATAAAGCTGACTCATTAAAAAACTAAATTATAATTCATAATGTGGATTATATTTTATCAAATTTAATTATTATAATTAGATGAAATTAATATCAAACAATTATGAAAAATGTGAAAAAGGGATTTATAGAAAATTATCATATTACTTATAGAATGATTTTATAGGAAAAATTATAATTTCATTCCAATTGAATTAATTGTATTATTATAAATAAATGGAAATTTATATATATTTTTTAATAAAAATAATCCAAGTGATTATTATAAATACCTAGTTTTAATAAAAGAAATAAATAATTATTTTTGAAGAATTACATTACTCAGACTTAAAAAATGACGAAGATATATTTCTATGTTCAAAATTATATTATTCATATACATCATATTAATTAATATTTATAAATTTGTCCTAAAATTATTTTTTCATATAATGTAAATTTATTATTAAATTATTATTATAATATTGAAGGGATATTTTTTTGTAAAATTAGTATTTTTCAATACTCAACAAAAATTTAATTGTTCCTGGAATATACAAAAAATTTATCTAAAGATAATTTTTTCAATATGATTTTAAAAAATTGAATTAATTTCCTTGAATTAAATATATAATATTTTGGATTTTTGGATTTAATATAATTGGAGGAACAATATAATAGATTTGTGATATATTTTCTTTAAATAAAAAATATTACATACAATAACAGAATAACTACTTTTAAATTCTTCCCTCATTCAAAAATATCATACACAAGACTTATATAATAAATTTAATGAATAGATGTAAATAGTTAGGAATCATACCTTCTTTGAATTCCAAAATCACCTTCACTATTGTATGATACCTCCTATGTACCATCACCAATCTAGTCATCCAATTCTGAAATACTTATTCTCTAGTGACAAGAGTCGTGTTTGATTCTTTACATAAATATAAAGCATGTCACATATTTGTTTACCTAGAGGTGATCACATACATTTTGTCTATCAGGTACTTTACTAATAACTAGATATGGTACACATCATGAACATTTTAAAGGCTTTGTGGAAAATCCATTTGGTATGATACCTCCAACTAATTACATAATATCAAAACTCCCAATATTTATTTGATATAAATAACATTTCTTACATATTGTGTATAAATTATTATCCTTTTTTGAGATACATTAATGTGTCCAAAAAGAGTTCTTACCTTCATTTTTGTATCCTCAATATGTTTTAAGCTTTAAATATTCCACTCAAAAAATTCATCCAGACATGTTGATGTATGGAATAATTTCATATATAATGCTTCATTATGTACAATATTAGTGAACCAATTGATGATATTATTATATTCATTTTCCACAAAAGGTAAATATTGTTCCCACATTCCATTAAGGTCAACATAGAATTACCTCAGTATGTATACTAATGTCTAAATAGTCCTTTCAGACTTTCTATATGTCTAAGGATTAATAATAAGTTATAAAATGTATATCAGTGTTGAGATCCATATTAATAATTTTCTATATTTTTGGTTTAAAATGTTGATCATGTTCAAATATAAAAAACGGGTGCACTAGAAAGCCTCAAAACATTTTAATATTGATTCATGTGAGGATCTCAACAGGATGATAATCCTAAATACTCAAAAAAATTATGGACATGGTAAAGTGATAAATAATATCCTTTATGGAATCATTATTTCATGGATACATTGTACATCCAATGACCATGTCTATAGTAATAATATCACATTCTACATAATAATAACAATAAGATTCATGAATCATTAATGATGTAGTATCTCATATTTTTCTATATAAAAACGAAATAATCATGATACATAGTATTTACTTTCTCATTCCACATTGACACACAATAAATATTTATTCATGTATTGATACATTATGGTCCTACTGAGATGAAAATATATAATTGTGTTATGGGCTATATATAATAATTCTCACTCTAACTCATGTATGGATAGAAAAAAACATCATATTACCAAATTTCATCACACAATATTCAAAAAAAAATCATCTTCTTTACAATCACTAAAATCATAATATTTATATTTTATCAGTTTTGATATTGTTTGTATAATTTCATCAATTCAATTTAGGGTTTTTTTGGAAATAATTTTGAATATGGGTGATGCCTTTCCTTTCCTAAAAATCATCATATCAATCATTTGTATGTCAAAAAATATGGAAAACTGATAATTACTCATCATATTAAAAATTAGATTCTCTTGATTACTTAAGACATCAAAAACCTTATTTTTCATCCAATGTTTGTAGTGTATCAAAATATGAAAAACCATGACCGGATCTAGCCATATCCTTTTCCCCAAATTGATATCTTTCTACAAAAATATGTATTTTATGATCTTGTGAACTATATATATATATATCAAATTTTTTACTGTTGAGATTATATCCCCATAAATTCTAGGAAAAAATTATGGATTGCATCATAAGACCATGGGTTGGATAATTTTATCAATGGGACATTGAATAATTTTATTCACATAAAAAAGATTATTTTTCATCGAAATACACATATAAGTCCCTTTTTCAATGCATCAAACTGTATAAAAATTATATCTTTTTTTGATGGTATTGTTAAGATAGGTTGAAAAAACAATACCCTCTTCAATTATTCAAATGTTTTATCACATTCTTATAACAATATGAAAATAAACCCTATAAGAAAAAACACGGTTAATAGGATTTATAATTGGGATTTTGTTTTAACAACCCATCAATATTAACTTGTTAAACCAAGAAACTATATATCTTGTTTACAAACATTTTTATTGTCCATTCCATCACTGCCTTTTTCATTGTTAGATCAATTTATATTCCATCATTTGAGAAACTTTTTCCATAAAAATAGAAATATAAATTTTGGAATTCGTATTTTCTATATTTTCCTATAACATTATTTCCCTAGGAATCTTAATAAAGAAACAAATAATCATGTACTCATTAATCTTTATAGACTATAAAAATATCATTAAAAAATACAGTAAATAAATTATCAAGATAATCCTTAATTAAACATTTCATTAAATCCCTAAAAATAAAGGGTCTATTAGTCCATACTAAGGAAATTAATGCAATTTCATAATTCCATTACCTATTTCTAAATGATATATTTAATATATATTATTTATTTTCTCATAGTTAATGATACACTAAACAAAATCAATCATTGAGAATTATTATATTATCGATGTTAATTAAACATTTCATCAATGTGGTGTACATTATACAATGTATTTATAGAAGGAATTTATTTCTATATAATTGATGTAAAACCTCATAGAGAGGTTTTCATTACATAAAAAGATAACATTAGATTCTCACAGTGAAATTTGAGGGAATATAAATCTTTTTCCCTGAAATACTATTGTTTTTATTATGTTTCACTAATAGTAAAATTGTTACATTATATGATATATTAGATATATGTTTTCCATCTAGTATGAGGTCAATAGAAAACTCAACTTCATGCTATATTGGATTTTAAGGCAGTTCATCTAAAAACATGTCATTTTATTCTTACATAATCGATACCACTCCAATTATAATGAAACTATACCCATTAATTGGATCTGTTTGGACTACATCAGGAACAGTTTAATTATCAATAGCTACGTAAGCTAGATTTATACATAATATTGATATGTTTTCTCCCAAATAAATATAAGGGATTCAACCTCTCAATCAAAAATCTTAATCTCAATCTCTAGTGAATAATTTCACTCTATGTAATTTGAAATCCAATCTATACCAATGTTAAAAAATGTAAATAATAGAAATAATCATCAAGAATAAAAAAAGGTATGTCTACATTTCTTAATGGGAACTTATATCAATTCATTTTTATAATAAAAGTTTCACTAGGAGTGAAAATTGAGATGACCCTTCTTAATCTTATATGGATATATCTAATTTTCTAGGGAGATGTGAATTTTATAAAATAATTATAATATATATAATCAAGTAAATAAATAGATAAATTTTATGTTATAGTCAATGTATATATTGCAACATATTTTATAACATCAACCTACACTGTATTAATTTTATAATGTTATTATTCTCCCTTTGACCTCCTCTGTGGGAGGTTCCATTGATACAAGGGAAAATTGGTTGAATACATCCCCATATATGTTTATCTGAAGCTCTAGATCATATTGGATTAATTATTTTCCATACAAAACAGAGCCCTAATACATTTTTCAATATAATTGAAATGATATCAAGTTCCCATTAACTATGATGTTGGGTTTTTCTTCTAAAAAAGTCACCTATTGTTAATCTCAACATCTATTTATACTTATTTGACACCTTTCTTTCTCAGGATTCTCACCAGGCCAATTATTTTCCCGATTTCCCATGAATGTTTAAAACCTATAAAAACTATTTCTATATTGATGGAACTAGATACTATATTTACATATGATGAAAATGTTTTAGAAACTAGATCTCACTAGAAGAACATATTAAATCCAAAATGAGTCGGTCAATATTTAAATATAGATTTCATATGTAGACTAAATTATTTATGACTAATCTTGTGAACATCTCCTCATACTATAAAACACTTCCATTTCCATCAAATTTATGACTAGTAACTTACCGTCCTGATCAGATCATTATTCTCAATGAAAATGTTTCTTAAATAATATCACCTAATATGTTATCTATTTCACACATTCTATTTCCTCAACCCCATTCATGTTATATATATCATGGAGAGCCTTTAGGATCATCCTTTAGATAATATACTTACAAAATAATCTTTCTTACTTTCATTACTTCTCATAACCGTGATTATCTTTTTTTTTATATATAATACATTGTTAAACTACTAATGGATTTTTAGTTCCGATAAAATAGGGAGAATGTTGTGGAATTAAGTGGTCCAATAAAGGAGAACCATTATATGGAAGAATTATTTTCTACCTATGGTAATTTTTATTCATCATATCCCAAGTTTTATATCATATTATGGATTAATCTTTTCAGTTTCAATTTATGTTGTACTGGCTTTCTAATTAGATAAATCCCCACACTGACTACAGGTGTAAATTCCCTTACTTTCCAATATGATATATCTCTAATTCATGATACCCAGTAAGTTAGCTAATAAGAATAATGAATGTTGAGCCAAAAAAATCCATAAAATGATAATACTTTTCAAACAACATAACTAATTATTCTTAATTAATATGTTATCTATATTCATTTAAAATGTAATTCCCAATGTTTCAACTAAACTTGATTTGATATAAATAGTAATGTCAAGAATCCAGTATCAAAAAGTGGATGTTTAATTTATTATAATGGTATATGATAAAATGGATAAAACATATAGAATCAATCATTTTATTAGTTTTGGAGAACCATATACATACATAATTCCAAAATTACATTGTATACGTAAAACAATCACATAATAAATAATATTTCATCCAATAAATCATTCATAATATCTTTCTTTAGATCCTTGTTAAATGGTAAAAACAATAATCTCATAGGATCATTAACGATTAAATATAATGGAAGTTATCATGTGAGAATAAGGTATAATCATTATGTAACTATGGATAATCAAATCGCATTACATTTAATCAACAAAACGAGTTCAATTAACATACATGTGTAATATAATCATAGTAATGAAATCAATAATGAAAACTAGATTCTAAAAAGAGGAAATGTGTAGTTATAGAAATTCGTGATCAAGTCCTCACAACCAAGGTATCATTTATATGACCCCTAATACCTCTCAACCATGGTATCATTCATAAAAAATTTGTAGGTGTAAACCACATACACATATAATATAGAATTCCTAATGTTCAGTCTAAGGAGACTAGTTGATTAATATATGGTCTTTATATAATATAGAACTACCCTTATTTTTAATGATCTGTGTATTCCTTAAATTTTTAAAGATAAAAAAAATTCAATCTCAAAGTTTATTATAATTCAAAAAATATCCATATTGAATTTTGAATGCACATAAAAAATATTTCCCCCAAATATCAAATAACTAACTAAAATAATATAATTTCAACAAATACATTATATAGAAAGAAAATATTGGTTAAAAACATTAATGTAATATAAATTAATTGTAATTCATCTATAATAATAATAATATGAACATAAAGAAGAAAAAATGTCCAATGTATAATACCGAGTGATATAGAACTTGATCACAAGAAATTTAATGATCTCAAAATTATTTATTATCCATTATCAATAAGGGAAGACCTTAAATTAGACTATAATGAACATTTCATGCCAAAAATAATGATTTATAGAAGATTATATAATCAATACATGTAAAATAACTTCCATTTATCTTCTTATATGAATGGAGTTGTAAATCATGTTTCAGGGTTGTTTTCATTAATTTTTTTAAATAATACCCTTTTCATATAATATTAAATAAAAAAAATATATTGAAAAATTATTACATTTAATATATCCTTTGAAATTGTTAATGGATGATTCAATGTGATGACTATCCTTGATGGTGGGAAAATCCATTAATGTGGTGTTTATAAAACAATGAATCTATCCACACCATTGGTAAAAAGACCCTCATTCCGAAAATGATAAGAAGATTTTATTTAATCATTTTAACATAAATTAAAAAATATATTAATTTTAGATAAAAAATATTAAATAATGATAAAAAAAATTTGAAATATTTTTTTAAAATACTGAAATGTAATAGATTATTTGGAAGAAAATTTTAAAACACTGTTTTTATAAGAAATTCCATTACATGTATCTTAAATTATGATTATATATTCAAAATATAAATAAATGAAAAATACAAATTAAAACCCAAACATAAATATATTAGAATAAAATTTATGCTGTTTGAAATATTATGGTCAAATTATTATACAAATAAAATTAAGAATTTTAAAAATTATGAATTAAAATTAGATTGTAACAAAAATCACATACCTCATGTTCGAAATTAAAAATAAGTTTTTTTAACAAATTTATATTAAATATAAATTCGTTTAAATTATATAATATAAATATATAAAAACATATACTTGGAAATATGATCAACCTATAAAAGTTCAACACTTATTAACTAATAATTCATTATTCAAATTATTGTTTATGTTTGTCAACTTTTAATTTTTTATGTGTCTTATCCTTCAGTAGTTGTTTTCCTGTAATATTTTCTTATGTTACAAAAACTAATTATTTTTAATCATGATATAAATTTTTGATATATTAAAAATATCAATATTTATAAGAAACCATATGAACTGTACATGGGAAAAAATTACACCACTACTTGAGACGATATGTTTTACTAACGTACAATAGATTTTATTAATTTTTGATGGTTAATAAAGAACTATTTATAATTTTTATTTAACATTATATATATTATTATAATATATATCATATTTTATTTTTTTATGAATAATTACTAGTCAAAATAAAAGGTTGTTATGAAAAATGAATGACATCTCCTTCATGAGGTGGTAGTCTGCACGTATGTAGGAATGTTTTCTTTATTTTCTAGAATATGGATATGAAGTTAGAAAAGTATCATATCTAAAAAATAATATTTAATTATATGAGATATTATCGTATTATTATGTCACAATTTTTATGAATGTTTCTAAATAGGTAAAATATTAAATAAAAATAAAAACACTCAGTTTTGAACTGTACGACTTCATTAGTGAGAAACTTTTGGTTTACACCAAAATACCTAATTTATTTGTTTTTTATCAATAAAAGACTATAAAAAATGTGATAGGGATGTAATAAAATTAATTTTTAGGTATAGGTTAATATAATATGAACATGTAGTGTAACAAATAGAGGAGATTTTGATAGCTTATTCTTGTTCAAGATAGGACATAGTTTGTATTTTTCAAGATATTAAATTATATTGAAGTATATCTATATGAAATTGGATCAAAATTAATTATATTAAAAGAAGATATGATTTTGGTCATGAATATTTCCAAAATAAGTAATTTATAAATGAATTTATTTATCTTTAACCATTATAATTTTAGTTTTAACACATTTTACCCAATTTATCCATTATCAAGGTAACTGAATTTATTACCAAGATTACTATTTCAAATCATAGAAAATGAAAGTTACCACAATAAAAAATATATAAATTATTTTTTAAAATATTTATTTCATTTTATAAAAATTATATTCTATAATTGGAATACATTTATTTAAATACTAACCCATAAATCATGAAGAAATGGTTTTCTCAGAAAATTCCATTTTATTTATAAAAATGAATTTACAAAATAATAATGTATAATATAAATTCCAATAGAACTAATATTATTATGTTTGATAATAAGTGAAATATTTACTTTTTATGAAAAAAAATAATGAAGGAAACCTATAAATACATCATTAAAAAAACTATAAACAACTTTTATTTGACCACAAGCATTACACGATTTTCCAAATGCTAAGAGTATATATATAAATATATATCAAAGTTCAACATAATATTTTAATATGAAGTGATTTACTTATTAAATATTTAATTCTCATATAAAATGGATTGATAAACACTAAAATTTGTATTCCATAATTATAATGTAAAAAATGTGACAATTTGGTTAAATAATTATTTTAACTATTCACCAACAAATCAAAAATTCCAAAAATATCTCAAAAAAATAAAAAAATAATTGATTATTTTTGAAATCAAAAAATAGAATTATTCTTATCATGTTAAATTTTAAAAATTTATTTATTCATGTTTTAATCAAATATTGGTATAAATCTATGTGATTGTTTTCTATATTTCCTAAAGAAAATATTACTTACCATAACTGAATATCACGAATTACAAAAAATTCATCTTTAAATTTCCCAGAATAGTATTTTAAACATTCATTAAATGTATTTTCTATATTTTTTTCTCAAATATAGTGATATAATTTTTCTATCTTTTTTATATTCTATGGAATGAATGTGTTGTATCATACAACCTATTTATAAAAGAATTTTCCAAAAAAACTAGTGTCTGAAATGGGTATCACGATCACTTTTAGTAACATAATAACCCCAAAATAATTTAATAATAATAATTTAAAAATCACCACTTATGATTTCTTTTATAAGTAAACACCAAATTCTACCAATTTCAACATATAAAAAATAAATGAAATGATATTGGGTTAGAAAAATGATAGTAAAAAAGATCATATGATGTTAATTCACAACACATTAAACACTTTTCCCTCAATTATAGGAATTTTAGGAATTTTAATCCTTATCCTAATATTACTTTTTCATTTTAAATTATCATTAAAAATAATTATTTTTCTTGAATTATGATTGATGTTAGTAAATATTAACTTTCATTGATGAATATTGAAATCTCTTTTCCTTAAGTTCTTTTCCTGGGTATGCTGTTAGTAGAAAATGTAAATTTAACTCCTTATATTTTTTTGGGAAATATTATAAAATAACAATAACAACACATTTCTTATATAATAAATAATTTCCTTAAAGTAACAATAATATTATTCTATAAACCACTTATCTTGAAAATATGTTAAGTATAGAAAAATAATTCTTGTTAAAAATTTATTAAAATATACATGATGTATAGAAGATATGATAAATCCATATAAAATATTTTATTTAATTTTAATTTTACTTAATTGGATTGTCTTCTAAAAAACCTAAAAATGATTATCAATTTGATTATAAAAACCATTATTGTATTTCATCTCTATTTAAAACATCTAGAGAAGTGTAATATAATAGATCAACACTTGTATATGAACCTTTTAAGATATATAATAATACAAGGTATTTTGATGGATGTGGTGAAAAACCTTGTTAGGAATAAGGTATGATCTAATATTTTTAATATTTCATAAAACATCAAGAAATTCAATTTCAATTGTAATTTAATTCAAATATCAATTGTCATATTATATCTCAAATTTATAATAATTTTAATGATTTGATAAATTTATATTCTAAAAGCTAAAACCCTGAAAAGATAACTCTCATAATTTATAATTTCGTGTACGTCCTTCCAATTTGGTGCTACCATGATACAATACATCAAAAATATGACCATCAATGTATTAGAGTCTTCTCACTATGATCCATAATAAGATAATATAGATTACCTTTTCAAAATATTTTTCCAACGGATATGTTTTACTAAATTTTATTTAACAAAAATCATATATAAAAATTTAATCCTAGAAAATATTTCTCTTCCATTCTGATAAGGGAATTTTTAGTTCATATTTATCCATTATACTTGTTTAATATACTTCAATTTTGTATTTATATATACATAATCCATTGAAAATACATTAATCCGCCAAAATATTTATCTTATGTAAGATTAGTGTAAGTAGACTAGCTTTAGAACATTCCAATTTAATATTAATAAATTATAGTGACACATTAAATTATTGGACATACATTTTAAATAATTTGATTATATATCTTAAAACTACTCTAACATACCCTAAAATATGTGTTTCAAGAACCACTAAAGGTTTTTGGAATATTACATATACATAAGTACATGCATGCATATGTGTAGGATATATGTAGAAATGTGAAAATTTTTATTCTTTAATATCTTCTAAATATTGGAAGTTGATCATAAATATTTTATTCATACAAGAAAAAATATAACTTATACCTAGGAAATATTTTTAATAGTTGGTAAATGAATGGTAGAGATAAGTGGCATTTCATTATTTTTTTTTCTATTTATCAATGGAAAATATCCACCTTATTACTATTTTAGTTTGAAATAAATTTTTATATTTTTTATCACTATCCTCTATAATTTATTTGTCCTAACAAAGGGAGGTATCACCCATTCAATTTTAGATATTGGATAGATGATACTAAAATCCAACAACACTATTACTTCCTTATCCATGACCTTCTTCATGGGGGATTTCAGTCTTCATCATTATTGTCTACTTATCTTTTACCCTTCATTGAGTTTTATATGTTTGTACCTAGGTAAGGCATAATTCAAATAATTTCATCTATGATTCCTACAAGGTAAATTTTCCACATCTATAACACTTCATGTAGTCATATTTATTCTTTATTTTCAGAAGTTAATTAACTATAACTTTTAGAACATCACAATATCCCTAAAATATTTATATACAAAAAAGAAATATAGTTTTTGATCTATTTTTACTGGATTTATTATTTAATAATCTAATTTCCAAAAAAAATCTAGTATATGTGTTTTAGTACTTCTGATTAAATATTTACATAATCCTCTATGTAATTGTATTATTTCTCCCAATATACCATTTCATTTAGAATCACTATAATCACTTTCTCAACATCTCATTACAAATCCATGAGACCTATATATTACAAAAATGAACTAACAGAGGGAATATAATCAAATAAAAGTTTTTTATAAAATTTATAAATTTAAATATTTATTTTTCATCATCCACTCAAAATATCAGTCTTCATTTGTTTACTTCAATTAGTGATTACCCATTATGTTGTATGGCATAACATACTTCATCAGACATTCACATTATCCCTCCCACTCGAAAATTATAAATCCTAATTGAGAAAGAAATCCATTCATATATATATATATATGAAAGTATATGATAATTCCATGTAGGTTTCCGGAATATTAATTCACATGTTGATGTATAACTCTATGGTATTTGGATTTCCAAATCAAAACTACTTTAAAACATTATAGAGAATCAAAATAACATTATCAACTAAAAAAATTGTGTTTCCCAAATTGATAAGAACATGTGGTAAATGTAAATATGGAATATATAATCCCTTGTCTCTTATAAAACAAATAATTATATGATTTATTAAAAGGGTTATTATTTCTTACATTTATTTGCACTTTTATGTGTAGATAATTTGTGAATACGGAAAGCCATTACATATAAAAGTTGAAACCTCAACAAGTAGTACATTTTGCCCAAAAAATAGGCTCATATGTTTATAAAAATATTTCATTCATACCATTTTTTCTCTATTCTGGACATGTAATTATTTACCAAGATAAAATCCTAATGCATCCACAATCCTTATGAAACAAATTTGATATGGGATAAGAAGAAACTATTGTAAATGATATAAAAAATTATAACCCCATAAACCATTTAAAATTCATTAAAATCCATATAAAATTATTTCTTTCTTTAAATATTAATCATTTAACTCAAAACATCATTCACATAGAAAATACTAAACTTAAATATTCATAATTATCATAAAACATATTTAATGAAAGCATAAAGTAGCAAATCATAATTGATGAGGGTTTCATGAAATACATGAAAATTTATCCTTCAAAAAAACCATTGAACTATTGAAAATTAGCAATTATCCATTAAATCATAAAATCATTTTCATAACATTTAAAATCAAAATATTTAATGAAAACCCATAACCATGTAGGATCTTTGGGAATTTATCTTAACATTGTAGTTATAATCCCCCATACAAATTTATAATATACCTGCTAAACTACAAGTACATCTTGAGTAACTTATTAATAGTTAAATACATCCAATTTATATTTGGATCTTATAAATTGTTAACTCCGTCCAATTTATAATATTATCTTATAAATTGATATCATCATGCACTTTATAGGATTAAATTGTAACATGGTAACATCGACCACATTAACAATGAATTTGGAGAGCTATATAAGGCTCACCAATATACATGAAACAATTTCAAGGACATTAATAAAAAGAAAAGAGAATATTTTTTCCCACATACGATAACAATAAAATATTATATTTACACATATACAGATTGGCATTGATTATTTTCATTAAAATAAATATAAAAGATTTTAACTTTTAAAAAATATATGATTAATTTAAACTAGGTTATTCTTTAAAAAACTATTTAACCATATAGAGTAAGATTCTAAATGAACAATTTTCAGAATTTATGTATATTATTTTTCATCCCAAAAAAGTTAAAAAGATATTATTTTTATACTTTTACAAAAAAAGTCAAAATCATAATTATAGAAAATGATGAAAAGATTAATTTTTAATCATCTATAATAAATATCAAAATAATTTTCAAATTACCTTTTAGAATAATATAATTATATATATAAGAACGTATATGATGAATTAAAACAATTATTTGAGTAAACTTTTGTTACAATATTAAAATAACATTTTATAGAGTATTTATTTTCTAATTTGGTATCTTTTGAATCAAAAGTAAATTAATAAAGTGAAAAACAAATGTATTTTTTAAAAAACATTACATTAATAAAATATGATAAAATACAACCATATTTATTTTTATAGTCCAAAAATAATAATACAATCAGTTTGAATAAAATTATCCACAAAGAAATGAAATTGATATGGGAAATCACATCTGTCATCTCCTGACTCACCACATAGATATATAACTAAAAGTGAAATAAAATTACATTAATAATTTCTTGATTTGGAAAATTATTACATTCCATTACCTTGTTATTTTTCATTTTATAGAAATTATTAACATGTTTTATTTAGTAATTAAATGTGTTAAGATAATGTCATTCGCTTTGAGGATGGATGGTCCATAGTTCAAAAATAATTTCAATAGATTGGCCATGGTCAAATGTCTCAATATCAGATCATCTCTATAATATTCATAATGAACTACTAATCATGTTTATAATATAAATATAATTTTTAACTCCCTAGTGTATGTAAGATATGAAAAAGTAAGCATGTCATCATATGATGATATTAGTCTATATGTACGTATGAATACTATTTTCTAAAAACTAATTGGTGGGAAATGAATAAATAGTATAATATTATTATTTTAATGGATAATAAATATGTTATAAAATTAATATATAATAATTACTTATATCCTTATTACTATCCCTATAAAGTGGTTACAAAAAACCAATAATATAACTTCATTTAAGTTGTAGTCCACACCTAATAATGATCGACATTATCATCTTCCAATAGATGGAAGTGTAATATGGTATGTAATATATCATATTTATATAATAATAACAATGAAATTAATATAAAATATATTTATTTTATCTATCATATTAAAAATCCATGGGAGGTGGTGATGGAAAAATGAAATACAACACTTTCGGGAGATAAAAGTCACTACTTATGCATGGGCGATTCCATCATTTCACATTTGATGAAAAATTAGATGAAAAGGGGTTATTACATAACCATAATAACACATTAGTGGAGTATTTATACTAATTCTATTATATATGAATGGTTATGATATATCTGATGGAGGATGACCAAAATTTAAACACAAAAGAACTCAACAGTGAGCTATACAACATCTTTGAAAAAAACATTTTTAATACAACTTAAACCTTATTAGGTAGGTATTGGTGATATTAAGACCCCTAGAACATGTTAATGGAATTTAGTATGGAAGTTGGTTATGTATTGTCTTATCAAGTGTAATATATGTTTTAAATAATTTTGGAGATGAGTTTCGAATTTATAAGATATGGGAGTTTCACACATGTAAATATACATAAATTTAAATATAACTAACATATTAATTATGGTAAATTATAATCAAATAAATCCAATTTTTAAGATAAGGTGATAATGGAAGAAATAATATCATCTAATAAGTTTTCAAAAAAATATTATTTAATTAATACAAAGTTTTTAGACTAACTAACTCGTTGTGTCCTTTATTTTGATGTCTAATTATTAAAATTGTTACTATTAGTTATAAGTAATTTAAATTAAATTTATAAATAAATTTTAACATATTTATTATGTATATGAAATTACTTTGTTGGGGTTAAATTTTAATAATTTTTGTGAAATAAAATTAATTTTAAGAACATAAAAAAATTAAAATTACTTTTTTTGGAAAATGTATTTTTAATCATAAATCTAAATTTACACAAAATTTAACATTAGAAGGATAATTTAGTTTTAAATATAATAGTATGTTTAAAATACTTAAATAAAATGAAATATTTTAAAAAATACATATATTTTTCTGCAATAAAATATACATTATATATTTTATAAAAAGTAAAGAAAATTTTCACTAATCTTATTTTGAATTTCAAAATATAGAAATAAGTCACCGATTCTTATAAATTATTTCAAATGTCCAAGAACAATGTTAATTAAAAAATCAATTTAAGATGAAAAATATTTTCCAAGAACAAAATTATTTTACTCGGACTCTATTCCTAGTAATAAATATTAGATTATTGTAAATTTATTGGATTTAATATATCCTTATCACGTGTAATAAAAATAATTAGTCTATATTGAATACTTTAATTTATTAATATGAAAATACACTATAATAATAAAAAAGTGTTTTCTGAAAAATATCCCCTTTACCATAAAATTATTTTATCTGCACTTTTACCATATTTATATTAAATGTACAAAATATTATTCATTAGATTGAGTGTGTAAATAATTCTATTTTAAAATATATAATGATCTATATAAGATAAATTTATCTTTTAAAAAATATTAATTCTAATGAAAACATGTTTTTATGGAGAAAATTGTCATTTTAAACATTAACTAATAATAACTTTATATATTTCTTTTCGAATAATTAAAAATTGACAACATATTTCTTAATAAAAAATAATTAAACATGTATTTTAATTCCTTTTTAACATATATTTAATAATTTATTTACTCTTATTTAGGAACACCAATCCAAAGACTAGGTTATAATGGTTATACATAAATAATAATAATATAGTTTTTGATTCGTTTAATTATTACATGTGGTAGACCATATTAAACATAGTAATAATTTTAAGGAAGAAATATTTTTTAATATATTTGTGTATCTTTTTACATACCATAAATAAATTTTCTACTTGTAATTTTATCTCGTATACAAAGAAGGGCCTAAAATATTTTCAGAGTCAATTTGATGAAGTGAAATATAAATATACATCAGTTGTTTGAAATAACTTTTTAATAATAATCAATAATATTTTATTCATGAAGGATAATTAATTTATATGTCAATAATATGAAAAATATTTCTTAAACCATTAAATTACCACTATGATCCTCATTCATTTAATAGTGTTTAAAGAAAAATACATTGATAGTTGTTTGTTATTCCCACATAACAGTCGATAGATTTATCTATATCTTCCTTGAATTTATAAATTAGTTTACCATAAAAAAAGAGAATGTTATATTATATAATAATTAGATTTATCTTTATTCATTAAGAACGGGTTTTTCTATTGGTTGTGATTCATGAAGTTTTACATCACAACTTCATCTTATACTAAAAATTATAAATAATCATGATAAAATTTTCATTTCTGAAGCACTAAAAATAAAATTCAACAAATTTTAATTTCCAAAAAATGAATTAAAATATATTCCACTTATCTCTAGAAATTTACAAAAACTTATAATGTTTTTCATAAGAAAATATAACACGCAAATTTTAATTTAAATATTTCGATAAGTAACTATCATTAATAATCCCCAATATCTTCCAAAACAAATTTAAACAGAAATAATATAATTATTTTACATAAATTCTTCCATGTTAAACTTAAAATTGATCATGACTGAAAAGAATCACACAAAAGGTGACATAACAAAATATTATATTCCTTTATCACATGATCTTGATTATATCATACTCTTTTCCAAAAATATCATTAATTATCATAATTCCCTAATAAAATAATATTTTATTCCCCAAATTTAATCTATCATAATTCCTAAAATTTTATTTAGTTTAATCATATAATATTATCAATATAGTTATCTTCCACAAGAATATAATTAATCACATAGTCATGAAACCAATTTTTTATCCCAAAGTAATCTATTTGAGAAGACATATTTACCAAAAATTTTATTAACATATATCTCAATTCACCATAATTAACTGAACATCAATAATAACAATAATGATAAG
Source organism: Viscum album (assembly GCA_963277665.1). Classification (NCBI taxonomy): domain Eukaryota; kingdom Viridiplantae; phylum Streptophyta; class Magnoliopsida; order Santalales; family Viscaceae; genus Viscum; species Viscum album. The sequence goes on along the minus strand of OY728120.1, from coordinate 1,861,370,336 downwards.
GGCTATATTTTTATCCATAAAATAATATCATTCTATGAAAATAACATTTCTAATTATCAACATGATAAAACATAGGATAATATATTTTTCAACCATTTTTTTATTCAGAATAAAAGACTTCCAATATATCCTTAATCATCCTAAACACTATCACATACATCCTAAAAAAGAAATTATACTTTTATAATTATTACCATACATAATGAAAATTAACCATCTAATAATCTACCATAGAAAAATATATAAGAAATCAACCCGAGTTAGCTTAAAACATCATCCAATTAGGTTCCCCACAAGGACTTAACTGATCCTCTGTGAATTATATTGGATTATTACTATTAATGAGGGAATAAAAAATAGTGGGAGATTTAAACCCAATAACATACACATGATAAATAAACACTAAATAAAACATACAATCCTTTACCATAATCTATGATTTTTACCTAAAACCTTATTTATATAAGTAATGAGTTGTTTTTATCCTACACCTGATAATCTACATGATCTTTCTAGTTCAATCAAGAAACATTAGGCCGAAAATATATCAACCAAAAAACTAATGATCAACCTGAAAGGGGACATATTCTCTTTATACAATAATGATCAAGTACATGGGTTGATAAATGAAGCATTATAAGCCACCGCAAAAGTAAACCTATAATTTGTTTTGTCATAATCGGTTATTTCACATATGATATACCCATCCCATTCCAACACTAATAATATAAAGCATGAAATAAATAACCCAATGAAAATAAATGTAGATAAAAAATTTAAACAATATCAAAAAGCCGAGAATCTATAGTGAAACACAAGGTAAATATACCATGACATTGAACGATTATAGGAGATATAAAGTATGTAAATCACATAGTGACATTAAATTAGGTGGGTCTATCATATTTAAAATAGATCTCCATGATTTTTAAGGTCACAACCACTCCCTCCAAAGATACCCTTGCTAGGATGGAAATGAAGAAAGTGAGATAATTCCCGTGGAGTCTAGCCTCCACTAGGACCTATGTTATCAAACAGCACCAAGGGTATATGGATCACACAATATTGGAGGAATTTAAATTTTAAGGAAAAAATATTGGTAGATAAGATGTTCCATCATCAAAAAAAGTCCATGATATATATTTATAAAATAAATCCAAAAACCATCCCACATACATTTAAAAAAAATGTTACAAATACCATAAAACTCTAAAATAAAATACCCAAAATAATTCTAAATCAGCAACACAAAAAACTATCCAATAGCGTGATATAGTTACACCGAGAATGGAGTACCTAATCCATTTGGAAACTTGAATGTTTTTTTATATATGTATGGATAGCATACATGTATACAGATTGGGAAAACCAATGTCTCCCATGAACATTTTAGGTAATTATGCTAATTCTCCAATGAAAAAAAAGAAGAACCAAAACACACCAAATATGCATAATAAACATCCCAAAATCACCAAGGAATGTTACAAAAACAAGTATTGTATGGTAATATAATTAAATCACATCAATTTTAGGGTATCCCAACACCACATTGAATTTGATTATCAACTCTCACACACTAATAGCATAAATCTTTGAAAAATCACCTCTTCTTAAGATAGCAAATCAATACAGGCCTGAACACACCTCGACCACAAACCACATCATGAAGGCACACACTTGGGCCCTTCAAATAGATCCCACCCACACACACCTCATCCACCCAAAAAATCTTGCCCACACACATGTGGGATTGAAAAAAACATCACATATCATCGTGAAGAATCCTATTAAATCACATCACTACTCATCCTAAAAACACCAGGGAAAAAATCACCCCACCCATAGACACCTGAGCTACAACATCTCACTACATTCTTCCCAAACATACATATGATGTCACCTCTTTGAAGATGGATAAGGGAATAACGAGTGTCCATCAATCCAACCTCACAGCAGGAATTTTGGGAAGGACACCATCCCCCATGACGATGGGGGTGTTCGAAACATAGAACTCAACTAGGGTGGGGTGCATATAGAAATGAAAATTAAATATAGAAGTATATACATACAAGATACCAAAAATTGAAGAATAAGTTATTGGTTCCATGATTTAAATCAACCCACAATAATACCACCTTCGGTAAAACCTATAAATGAAAATATCAATGTCCACAATAATCATTTTAGAAGGCGATGAGCCTGGTAAAATAATGTTGATTCAGATTTCACCCAGATTTAACACTCATTATTGATATTTCATTTACAATTTCTATTCTATTATCCAAACTAGCCCATTATTTTCCCACATTATTAAATGATTATTTATTCATCCATCACTACTCGAGAAACTATTAGGCATGAGGAAATCATGAAACATAGTAACAAATAGTGGATAAGATGATGATTTCAGATAAATAATTAAGACGGACTCATATTAAAACACATCATACCACATTGTTTGGAGATGTGGTGATGCATTCTGCAAGTTACACATGGATAAAATCTATGGTAATTACCAATAACAAAAATAATGTAATTATTAAAACAGATTATGCTCATATCACATATCAATAGAACCAACCCCCAACAAAAATCTTTATATGGTGACACGTTACTGTAGAACCAGTTCACAGCCTGTTGTACAATACTTCTCATCCATTCCATATTCAATCATTATCTCAACTTAAGATTCCATTACACCACCCAAGTCATCCGAAATCACACAACAATGCTCATGACCACACAAAAACATACACCATCAGAAACCCACACATCACTTTGTATCATGTACCCAGGAGAACACAATCACAAATTTAACCATCCATGACTTATTTAATTCCACTAGTTAATTTAGGGGTTATCATTGGAACGGTATGATGATGGGGTAGCCATTCATTAGTTGAACATATGGGATTAAATAATTTCCATATATATACTTCCAACCAATAAACAAACAATATGCATTCGGTAAATCATTTATTTCACACACAAGGTCCCCCAATGGCCATGATTTTCAGTGCGTATTTTTCCCATAAAAATCACAGAATCTAATAGGAAAACATAATAAGTAAAGAAACTTTTTTATATTTCATAGTCCCCATAAAATGACTATAAACTTGTTCAATTATATTTTTTTAATCTGAATTATACTATATAATCATTGTAAATATCAATACATTCACCCTACATGATGTAAAATAAGGATAATCAATCTAAATCCCACCTCGAAAGAGTTTTTATGTTTTTCTCATAAGAACATACCACTCGATGGATCCCTAATCACCTCTCCCAAAGAATTTTAATCTTTAGAAAGATGGTATTGAACAACTGAAACAAAAAAATGATGTGAACCCAATTATAACCAAGGAAAATTATCTACCTTCACATGGTGAGAAGAGGCATAGTTAAAAAGATCAACTAGGAAGAAAATGAAAAAATAGAGGAAGAATGCACCATGATCAAAAATGGATTTATAAAATTTGAAGGAGAGACTCTAGAAAATCGTCCATGGTTTAGTAATCCTCACAATAATAAAAAAGGTTGTTTGGTCGATTGGGGTCAATGGAGTGTCACTGAATAAGTAGGTTTGGACAACCTGAGTTGGTGGAAAATACTTAGAACATTACATTAGTGGTGAATTACATGACATGTAACCCCATTTCACAACACCTAATTTCATAAGGTTGGTTTCTGCTGAAAAAATAGTCTCATATCAATTTATTTTATTTTTCAAACCCAGAAATATTACACATGTAAAACCACCCATAATGAACCATGAAACCATTCTACATGCCATGTAGTCAACATACATGATTTGTAAGGCATGTAGTAGCTTTGTTTCACCCTAGACTCCCATGAAAACACATAAGACCTCCTATGAACATCAATAAAAACCAAAATATGTAATGTAATGGGTCATGATGGCATGAAACATTACATTAGATACATCTCAAATGATTATCATCCTATTGAATCTAAAAAACCCTAGATGAAAAGGGGTCTGAACAACCACCCCATGATATACTTATCAAGAGTCTCACCACACCTCAAATGTTACTGCCATCCAAACATGCCAACCTAAATTACTGCACAGACACTCCGCACAATTGCACAACCACACTACCACAACTACATGCTTCATCCTTTCACCCAACCACACTCCCACACAACTACCATGGAATCTCTACAACCAACGAACTACACTTTTCTTAACATAAAAATTAGGTAATTTAATTGAACATGTAAGGATATTATCTTATCTTAGCGGTGCATACTCATCTGTGTGGGCTTAATAGCATAATAGTTCATGAATCCTGATTAAGAATAAGTTCATCCCTATTTTATATGCTAAGACCATATTTCACCACACATATCTCATACCAAGGTAAACCAAATCATTTCATAAAACAAGGTTCAAAAATCACATTCAAAATAAAATAGATCAAAGAAAAATAAAAATAACTTTGGTTACTTGGAATAAATCTGCATTTCTCACTCCCAAGTAATCCACTCATAGAAACCATGCCTCAACAACACACAAACCAAATGAATGGTCCATCCATGAATCACCTTCTCTTGATGATGTTGGATTACTATTGGCTACTCCACGAATGGAACAATGACCTCTATAACCATATCTCCCTAGTAAATGGTGTAGGATTCATCATAAAGATACTAATTAATCTTATATACATGGAATACATTATATATTTTCATTAAAAATAGTTGTAATAACAACTGGTACACCACCTTGCCAACACGCCCCAACACCTCAAAGGGCCCATCGAACATAGGAGATATCTTACTCCCTCGGCCTAAACACCACTTCCCACACTGAGGGGGATACCATCAAGAACATGTACTCCATAAAATTGAATTCCACGGGCCTCCTCCTTTGATCACCATAAATATTATTTCATTAATGATCTACTTTTATCATCTCACAAAGAAGATGAACCTTTTCTGTCATGCTCTACACTACCATGGGAAAACGAACAACTACCCACCCCACCTTTTCCTAACACAGTGGAGAATGGAATTTTATTAAATACAAGGATTCCAATAGTGCTAAGCAAATGGGTGATTGATAGCTATTAATATAAAAAACTATTAAATGTATGTGTTGTTCACATGATTAACCAATGTCCAAGGTGCATGACTAAAACATATCCTACCACATCTGGATAGTCTGTTCTATATTCCCATATGTCTGAAGGTGGAAGGAGATTATGAGGCATACATGAGTGCCAAAATCATGAAGAAATACCATCCAAAATCACAAGGTAAACTGTGAGTCTCTATCTGAGACAATGATCCTCCGAACACCATGAAACAACATAACCTCATCGACATAACTCTTAGTCATGTCGTCCATTGTTTTAGACTCCCTGATATCTTATAAGTCTGAAGCTTTTATCTACTAATAAACCATCACCGTGATAACAACACCACATCCCTAAACTCTAGTTATCCATATGACCAAAAACATTTATATTTCATCCAATTTTCACTTGGAATCATCCAAATTATGCAAAAAACCACCCATAATATGTTTCTAAATCATTACTTGTTGGAAAACCATGAATATTACTAAAAACCCTACCACTTTTCATTTTAACCCGGTCCAAAAAAACTACATCCTCATGCCTTGGAACATCTTGGAACCTTCCAGGGGTACTTCCATCTGTGTTCTGTGAAACTCTTGAACAACTCCATTACGCATCACCACCTGAACAAAAATATTTCAATGAAAATAAAAAATCTATTTTCAACAGTCCACCAAACATCCCTCCAGAGCATCACCATGGAAAACACAATCTCACATCACCTATACCTCTGTGTCTCCACGCTAATAATCCTCCACCTACTGTATCAGATAATACTAAATCTTTATCTGAAAAAAATACCCTTTACCGCCATCCACTCCGGATTCTATGAGAATGTCTACCAACACCTCCATTAGTCTCCAAGAATTCTATGTTTCTCAAACCACCTCGTTCTACCACATTATATTCAGAGCATAAGACACATAATTTTACGTTCTTGATGTGTATGAAATTTCAAAATCATAGTCCAGAAGAAACTACATACACCATTTCTATCATAGATTCTGGTCACAAGAGGAAATCATATTCCTAAAACTCATTTGATTTGTGATGATCAAAAAGTATTCCCCAATGAGCTAATGACTCCACAACATTAGCACAAACATGATTGATTCTATATCTTGATCACTGGTGGAATAGTTATGATAATGGGAAATTAAATTCCTAGAACTATAAGAAATCACTTCCCTCTAATATAAAAAAAATCATACCAATCTCATGAGGGAAGCTTCATTGAACCCCTCAAACATCACCCCTTCCTCAGGAATCTTGAGAAATGAATCACTGAATGAATTCCACTACAGATTTCCAATTACTTCCTAACACTGATCCAGCCTTGAAAAATATGGATCCTTTTAGTCCAATGCTTTCAAAAGTAATATTACTCAAGAGAAATTGTGTAAAAACCTTCAATAATATATTATAAGAAAAAAATGGGATCCTCAGCCAAATTAGTTGGTGACTCCCATGAAGCAACCAATTCAACCATAGATGAGTCAACTCACACACTATATTGAGGCACCACATGCCTAAGTTAATTTATCTCTCATTTCAAAAACCTACACTTGGGAAACATTCTATAGAGTTTTCAGGATTGAAGAACATGAAATATAGATCTGATATGATTGAAATTACCCTCATTTGGCTTTGAGTATATTAAGATTTCATAAATGACCATGATGAAAAAATGAACATGGAACTCCCGGAATAGAGAGTTCATGAGTCCCATGAATGCAGATAGAGAATTTATAGCACCAAACTGCAAGAATACAAACATGAAGTTCCCATACTTGCATCTGGAAGTAGTTTTCAAAAAATCAACCTTCATACACATTAACTATTGATATCCAAACAATAGATCAAACATAAAAACCAAATTTCCCTTCCCAGCTAGTTGAAAAGATCATCTATCCTTGTATGGGTTAACAGTTCTTGACTTTTAACAAATTCAACCTCCATTAGTCTATACAAAATCTCAGTTAACCTTCCACTTTCCTTGTAAACAACACTGGAATACCCCACGGTGATAGATTAGGCTGGATGAAACCCTTCTACATCAGATCATATATGTTAATCCTTAAATCACATAACTTCGATGGTTCCATCAAATATGTTTCCATAGAAGTCAAAGAATCACATGGATTCAAGTCTATCATGATCTCAACATCACTTCAAGATGGTAGTGTCACAATCACTTTATGGAATACATAGAGGAACTCTCCAAAGACCTTGTAATATTATACCAATTCATTGTCCAATGATTTCACAAAAAACTCATCTAACAATGAGACAAAGGACTCCACACACCCTCTTTCCACATGAAAATACCACTCGCCAAGAAAAGCCTCATTATTGGAAACTATATCTGAAAAAGAGTCTCTCCTCTGAAAGAAGTCGATAATAGCACGTACAGAATACTAACAGTCATTTGTGAGGCTATAATCATTTGGATTCATCTGTAATAAGAAGATATCTCCATGGGAGTGATGTGGTCCCATCATGAGTCTACACCTCATCAAGATATAAATCATACTAGCTTGGCCTTCGACTGGTGAACTCCAAAATAGGAGAATGTGATGACTCTCTATGTCTAGTCCTAGAGAATGGGCTAGAACTGGGGAAACAAAGGATTGAAAATAATCAAAATGAAATAAGTAATAAACATGAGTACTATTCCAATGGATCAAATCTCAAAGGACCTCAAGACCCTATGGAACTAATGCATCCACTACATTAAACTAACCAAGCCTTAATCTTAAGCCTCTACGATGAAAAAAACCATATGACCATGACCATGACCAGTTCACTAAACACATGTAACATCTTGAGGTTAAACTCTTCATTCCCCATCTCCCCATTATGGAGAATGCGCCATCTGCCCCTATTTCTAAATGTCCTGACTAGAAACTACTATAGGGTTTGGTGCTGAACGTTTACACCTACACAAAACTAAGCTTAAAAATCCATTAGGAAAAGATTTTGATAATGGTATTGAGCACTGATGAAGAAACACTTTGGTCCCTAGTTCATAGGAAATGAAAGAGTATCGGAAGGTCAAAAAGGATTATATTGAGGTTGACTCCATACCAGTTGAAACCTCGAAAGTCATTGTGCTAGATACCTTCCACATGAAACTCTTCCACATAAATAAGTCTGTTTTTTATCCACTCTTTGTAAAACTCCCCAAAAGGGAATCCATTATATCACCTACACCATCTTATGAACCTCCATGTACGTTCGTAATTTAAAATAATTATGTGTGAACTAGATAGAAGAATGAAGTGCCCTCAAAAGATGTCTCGCGTGAGACTCACCATTTAGAAAGATATCTGGGTATAAAATGATATCCTTGAACTTAATCCCCATCATTCACACTAACATGCTCACTTGTTGAACAGAAAGTAGCACCTTCCTCTTTTCATCCTTCATGGTAAATTAATGGAATTATGCTTGTATATCATTTCAAATTAATCCCAAAAAATGAAATCCTCTTTCCAGTCCCCCATATATAGTTTCCTCCACTGATGCACCACTCCACACATGTGGATGAAATCCAATGGAACTGAGTAATCTTCATGGTCATAGATCGAACTGAAGGTAATATCAAGATCCTCGAGTCATATTTCTATCTCCATGTCCAAAAAACATCCTCATTACATTCCCTAATCCTTCCACTAGAATGTATTCAATGTCTTCTTCCAATAGTCATACTCCTCAACTAGATCATCGTTGCATTGATCAACCGAGTCATCCTACTTAACCACCACCACCTGAGCCACATGAAAATGATGACTAGGAGCCATATCTAGAATGAAATAATGGGTTTCCTAATCTAGAGTGGTATAGAATTTTATTAATATTTCATTTTATTCATTTTATTCGTTTTATCCATTTTATCCATTTTATCTTTCTCATAATAATCCAATTCAAACAAGAACCTAAGTCACTATAATTCATGTACATTTCTTAGGTATTTACCCAGCAAGATGTTCTGTCTTACTTGGTCATTCAATTGACTCAAATTTTTTGCATTGGATCATGGTGGCATAAAATCCAATGTCCTAGCAGTTCTCTATTTCCTATGTCATGTGGAAATGCCAAATGGAACTATATACAAACCATCATGTTCAATAATTACAATGCCTAACTCCAATATCCATCCTATATATCAACCATCACCTTTGATGTCATTATTTCATGATCACCTCTCTCCAAAGATAGCCCTCCAGGGATAGAAATGAATAATGTGAGATAATGACCATTAACGTCTTAATTTTAGTAGGCCCATTAATGGGGACTATAAACAAGGGAATATAGATCTCACATTATGGGAGGCATTACCATTTCATGGAAACAAGATCATGACATAAGATGTTCCATACCCAAACAATTCCATGATATATATATATATAAGAAATCCAAAAACCATCCCACAAGTATGCTGAATATATAACTAGTAAAATACAATAATACATCAAAGTAAAACTCCCAAATGAAATAGAATGTAGTGAGTCAATAACTATCCCATGGACCAAGCTAGTAACACCCAACATTATCAACTTCATACTCCTAAAAACCTAAATATTTATATATACTCAGTTGGAAACCCAAAATCTATCATGAAAATGCGAGGGAAGCATGCTAATGATCTTGTGGGAAAACAAAAGAACCTAACATAACAGAATAGGTATATTTACCATCCCAACCTCACCATAGGCATCTCATGATATAATACTAGTCATTTAATGTAATTTTTGTAATTCACATTGATTTTAGGGTTCCCCATACCACATTCACACAAATTAGATTCTCTCCCACCTTAACGGAAGATGTACATACACTATCACATATTCTGAAGATACCACATCACAACCCACCCAAACACACTTTGTCCCCAAACCATATCCCACCCACACACACATAGTCCTCATGACTCATAGTTCTTTCAAACATATAGTCCACACAACCCCCCCAGACTTGGTCTTCAAAAAACATCACATCCCATTTCAAATAATCCTAAGAAATCAAATCACAAATAATATTGAAGACACCAATGAAAAAACCCACCTCACACATACACACCTAATCTACCATATCCCAACACATTATCCAAAAAGAAACTTGGTTAATCACTACCTAGAATGGGGAGCATGGAAGAGTGGGTGGCAGCCATCCATCCTCCCACCAGGATGATTGGGACAAGAAACCTCCCCCTGACGATGGGGATGTTCATCACATGCTGCTAAACTATGATGTGGTTTGTATATAAATCACAAAGAAATATACAAGAATATCAATACATGAGGCAAAACACTCATGCCCAAACTACGGGTTCTGATATAGAAACAAGCCCAAAATACTACCACCATGACTGATACCTCTATAATCAATTATGGGTATCCACATTAATAATTTTAGAAAGAGAAGAGACTCATAAAATAATGTTGTAGTACATTTCCCCCTTGTTTAGGAAACATTAATGATATTAAATTAACCATTTCTATTCTATTATCTAATCAACCCAAGTCTTTCTATGTTTATTAAAATATTATTTATTAATCCATCACTACATGTGAAACTACCAGGAATGACATAAACAAAGAAACACATTAACAAATAGTATAGAGGACGAAGAGATATGCTAAATAATTAACACGGATTAACATTAAAACCCATCATAGCACATTATTTAGAGTATGGGTGAATCATTATGCATGTTACTCATGGTGAAAATCATGATGAATTACCAGTCCAACACTACTAACATTCTTTAAAATCAACCCACACAGAACACATATCAATGGAGCCAACCCCCAAATCACAACCCCATCTGGTAACACCTTACCACACAACCAGTTCTCGACCTTAATGTTCAATACATCTCGTACATTCCACAATAAATAAATCACTCAACATGAGATTCCAATACACCACCAAATCCATCCCACAACATACAACCATGATCAAAACCACACTATATTAAAAAAACATAATAAACCCACGCATCACATCACCAAATGTATGAAGGATAAAAAAAATCCAAGATTTAACATGGAATCTAATAATTAATTGTACATTTCAGTTTAAGGGTTATCACAGAAAATATATGATCATGGGGAATCCATTCATTAGCCTAATATACAAGATTATCCAATTTCAATATATAAATTTCCAATAAAAAACAAAAAAAATGCATTCCATAAATCATTTATTATGTAAAAAATGGTCTCTAAAAACCATGATTTTCAGTGGGTAGTTATCCCATAGAATTAAAAAATATCAACCAAAAACAAAAAATAAGGCAACATCATTCGTTAATTTTCCATCCCTTGTATATTGATCTTAATCAGATTGAGTTATATTTATTAATATAAAATAAATTATATTGAAAATGGAAACATAGTTTAGCCCAACCCCTAATGAAAAACAAAGAGAAAATAGTAATTCCAACCACAATAGGGTGTCACAATTATTCCCATAAGAACCAATCACTCGACGGATTTATGATCATATCTCCCAAAGGATATGCATCCATATCTCGATGTCAAGATATACACCAAAAATCCTAAAGAGAATCCAATAATAAGAAAGGGAGATCTTCTTTTATCACACGGAGAAAAGAACAGAAGTAAAAGGAGATCATCCCAAATGAAAAAGATAAAATGGAGGAAGAATAGATGTTGTATCAAAGACAGATTGATATGGAGCATATGATATATTCTAGGAATCAATCCTTTTCATATGATATCAAAAAATGCTGAATATGGGTAACTATGTCACCGGGTGTTGAGATAGAGAGGCCACAACCATAGGTTTTCACAACCCGAGAATATGGAAAATACATAAAATACTACATCAGAGGGGGATTACATAGCTTGTAATCCCATTTCACATAATGTAATACATTGATAATGGTTTTCTAAAAAAACCAATCACCTTTACATTTATTTTATTTTTCAAATAATGAAATATTGCAATGCACGAGACACCCCGAACAGGTAGTGAAACCAATATTCATTTAGTGGAATATATTTACATGACATGTAAGCCCTACACCAGCTTTCATGTACCTCCTACTCCCAAGATAAATCCCATGAACTCCTCTAAAATCATCATTAAATAAAAAATGGAAATGTATGTGGGTTGGGAAAACATAGAAAGTTATATTTTATAATGATATTTGAATGAATTATGGTACCCATAGAATAAAAATAGGCATCCATAAAACAAAAAACTAATCTACTGTGCTTTAAGACTCCACTATAATGGTTTGAAATAGAGACAAGAAATCTACTAATAGTAAGAGAACTTATCCAAAGCATGAATGTACTTCAAATCCTACCAAATTGGGAAAATATTATTTGTACGATTCATATATTGAAGCATAATTCCATCTGAACATCATAGTGCACAAAATCCCATCCCTAGCAGTGTGAAAATATAATGCCATAGGAATATTTCTCAATCCTCCAGATTAACCATTATTTCTATATTCTTATATAACTATATACATCAAATACAGTATAAATTTTTTTAATGGAAATTTACATGACCAAAGATATCTCAAATACATCCACCTATATCAAATAACAACTAGAATCCAACTTAAAAATTTAAAAAAAGAGTACATAAGAAATGGTCAATCAACCCATAATCCCATCACCCATGTTGTTGACTCATCAACACCAACCATATCATTCTAAATAAATATATGGTCTACCACTTTCCCTGAATTATATATAACATCATCTATGATTTCTCACTACGATTTTGTATGATATAAAGGGACATAATTTGTTTCCAATGAAAAAACAACAATGACCCTCATATAGGGTCAATGAAATATTGGGTTCCCATAACAACCAAGATTATTTCCATCTCATACCATTTACAAAACCTAATAAAAAAAATCTGAAATGGTAACTCGACACCTAAACCAATGAAATCTATCAAGTCTTTTATAAGAGAATCCCCAATTATAGAACATGGCACCTAATGAGGGATCATTTATTTTTTAAAAACCAAGAGATTAGTACAACACAAGAAAATCTTCATGTCGCCCATAATGTTCGACCATTGAACTTCGATTAGTAGTTTTCCTATAAGTTCATGTAAAAACATCACCACACCCTAAATAATATTCCCAATATCAAATTATAACATCCACTAGTCCCCGATATGAAGCCAAACCCCAAGGGAATCCATGGGAGTCCAATATATTCTTCTCAACATATACTCGATGAAACTCAAATATAACCTCAATCCCATTATATTAACCTATCCTAAAGGTTCCAAAAAATTTCATTCCTTAAAAAAATCATTTAAACTTTTATAATTATAACCTGGATAGACCATTCCCAGCATCTAAGGACCATCCATGATCTGTTCCTTGAAAATATAGGATTCTATATTCTTGGAATTATTTGGATGAGAATTTATAAAACTAAATTATCATCAATAATAAAATTAGACCATTATAGTAAATACACTCCCTCAAGCCTCAAATTACACCTACCAACTAGTATATGTATTTTTTATTTTTTTCCCTTGAGTAAATCCTCCTTTAAACCCAGTCATAATCTAAGCAACCATATAAGATTCATATCTATACTAGAAGGATTACATTATCAAAATGTATGCAATAATTAATCTGAATGTAATAACAACATATCAAATTATCACTCTATTGAATAAAAAAAATGTATAAAAGGTGAAATACCTGTCTTGCACCTTGTGTACACTGTGTACACCCAATAATCAAACAATTATATACAGTTCTATCCAACCGAGTGTTGACATCCTCAAGTACAAAACTTTTACTACCGCCACATTGAATCTCACCCACAGAGGGTTCATAGTCATATACCACATATGGGGTATGGAAAACTAATATACACAACCACTAATGATGTACCTCACATGAGGTCTAACAGTGTAGTGTACACGACCATGTGCACATATACATGGTGTTTGGAAAAGTATCCTACCACACTTTTATTCTCCTATATAAAAGGTTTTCTAAATAGATAAATAATGTGTAGTACTCATCTTCATCAGTCCTCCCAAAAATAAGAACACATGAAATGCGTTATCAAATCTATATGATGTGTTTATGGGTTTTCTCAAATGGAAACTCTTGTAGTTGGCCCTAAACCCATATTCCTCCAACAAAACACAAATTGACCCCTAGGGGTCCACCAAATCCCACATAGGGAATAAAAATAAAAAATAAAAATAAATTATGTTTGGGGATTAAACCCAAAATAATAACCAATCTTAATGAGATAATAAACGTAGTTTCCCACCCATAATAGTGAATACTAACCCATAATCTATGATCCTAGTCTCAAAAAACACTTTTTCATGATATCATCTACCACTTACTCTTTTATAACTCGTAATATTTCTTATGTGAGTGAATCCCATGGGGATGGGAATATATGTGAAGCCAAATGTGGGAGGATATAAATTGGAATGTAATGGTAAAATTTAAATGAAAAGAAAAGAAAAATGGAGAAAAGATATCATTGATGAGAATAATTCCTATGATGGGTTTATATATCACCTAGAAAAATCACATTATCATACTAAACATTGGAGTGAATATCTTATCAAAAAACTCTATTAATTATTATTCACCATTCCAACATCTACAAATAATTTCTATTTAATTAATTAAATATTTCCAATTTCATCAAAATTTGAACAACTCAAAATTACACTACACTCATTTCCCAAAATAAATTCCCTATTCTAAGACCATTAGAGGGGTATGAAAAATAATTCTAGATAAAATGATATGAGAAATTTCAATTTTCACCTAATAAACACATATGAAATAATTTTTTAAATTTATCCTAGATTCCACAACCCATGATGAAATATGTTGTTTCAAACTCCCCACCATAATAATTCTCACTCCCCTGATTCCTATACTGGAAAACATCATCCCTGATTTCCCTAAAAGTATCATCACAAAAAAATTTATCAAGAATATCCACTAATCATTCCTAATATTCTCAAAATTTTCAAATAATTAGAGACACTAAACTATAAACTATATAAATCCCCCCACCACTCCCTACTGTAAGGAATTCTATACACATACCCTCATGTGCTGACCACAATAGGTCCACCACAACTATAATACCTGAGTTTCCATAAGTCTTTAATACCAATTAACGTATCCACACAAAAACACTTAAACTAAACTGTGATCCAACATACACTATGCAGAACCCATATGTACATGACCTCACACAACATGGTTTTATCTCAAAAATATATTCCATCCACCACTCTCCTCCTCAATATAGTGTGAATACCTAAAAACATCTCATAGGTTCTCACACTCACTTGAGTAGTGTCAAAATGAACCTTGGATAACAAAAAAACAAATAACGATGACCCTCACTCATGTCAGCTCTAAAAAGTCATGAAAACCTCGATACACCTTATTTAAAGTCATGCAATCTATAACATTGAATGATAAAACAAACTAACACCCACCAATAGGGTTTTGATCTAAAACCACGATCATATAATAATTCTGAAATCATTTATTCCAAAATTTCAACTAGAAATAATCATAGTGTGGAATCTAGATATACATGTACTATTAATAAAAACACAAAACATTGGGAACTCCCTTCACACCACATATTAAACACTAAAAATCATCAATGGATCTATCATAAAAATGTCATTTAGTTACAAGACACCCCTGTGGGTCAAACCAAAGAAAATAATATCCAAAACCAACCAATACAATGAAATATAAAATAAAATCAATCCCCCAATGAATGAACCATTAAATATCATGGGGTAAGAACAAAATACCATCCCTATTGACAGAAACCAAGGGCTTTAGTAGATACTCAACATCTGGGTAACTTGAGCGTGATGAAAGAACCTCTCGAGTATGTTTTCCCTCTCTAAGACACCACCAATTAATCCAAAATCCCACACCAACATACATAGGCCACCACATAACCCTTGATAAATGGGATAGATTTACAACACTACAAAAAAACTTTCCATCAGATCCATAGGTCATATCATTAGAATAAGAGTATATAAAGTTCAATTGACTTTAATACCTTGATATGGATATATATGACAACAAAATATAAGTTATTCAGTTTACATTAATCAACTAAACCATCATCATCCTCAAAATCATACTAAACCACGAATTGGTCTTGTGAAAGCTATATTAGTAGTATGGTTCATAAACACATGCATATAGAAATGAAGATAAGTGAAATAATACATATTAAATAATAAATCCAAAAAACAAGGTTTATCATTGAATGTGAAATCATACAACTATAAAAATGGATAATTGAATGAAAATATAATGCTTTAAAAAACATAATTCCAAACATTACATGGTATTTGATAAAAACCTATAAAATATCAATGACACATTCTAACACATTCAGAGACCACATTTCTATGATCTCCAAATATTATAACATTATAGAGATTATATACCATTTTTTAACAAGTTGACTATGGTTGACCTGAGGCGTCACCAGATTTAGCTTTCCGCAAGGCCTCAAGAATTCCTCGCTACAGAAAAGATGATTTAATCTTATAATAATGGTTTAAAGTATATAGTGGGAGACTATAAACTCATTGAGTGTTCAATAAAATCATAAATAACAATAATATCTCCAAGTATTATCATCATTATATTCTTATAAAATACAGAAAATATAAAAAGAATATAATAAAATAGAATGTGATGGACATTCATAATTAATCCCTAGAATGATAAAATTCAACATCTCTGAACCCACTAGGAAGATCAAAGTTACATGACAAATAAATTGAAAATAGAAATTAAATGTCCCAACCAGCATCCATGATATGAATTTCAAATATTGTATAAATCACCCTTGAGTAGCTTTTAACCAATGTTGAGACTCCACACAAGTGATCTCCCTCAATAAAAAATACTAGGCTCTTCCCTTTTCCAATTATCAAATATATGGGGTGAGAAATGAATATCATAAATTCAACCCTAGTGGTTAACATGTGATATGTTATTCTAATAAGTGAATCCACACACGATATTCCTACACAAGTTAGAAAATAGTAATAGTTGGAATAAAATAATAATATACCACAATTAAATGGAGAATGAAAAACCAAATAAAATGTATAATCTAATGATCAAATGTGAAACATTTCATTCAATCCCATCCCATTAGATTTTTGTTTTTGTTTTTGGGGTGTTCTTGGAGAATCCTAGTGGGGAAATGGTGGGGTTTGGAGCTCCATTAGAACCACCACAGTATTTTTACACTCTAAAGGAGAGTTTTATGGTTTAAACTTTTCTTTTTATCCTATATAGATGATTCCTTATGGATTTTATGCTGATTATTATATGAACATTAAAATTGGATTTAATTTATATGACATTGATTTATAGTCAAAGTCAATTCTTAAATGAGATGCTATATATTTTGCGATGAAAATGGGTTAATGGATCAATGGTTGGTATGGCGTTGAATTTCATATAAGACCATTGAATTTTTGTTTAAAAGTATATTTTAAACTATAAATTGGGTGAGTTGCAATTTATTTATAATCCTAGTCCATCTTATTCTCCTCTAATTTAATGGGTCATCACTCTCTTTTTATGGATGAACCCAGGATGATTTTTGGGGATCTTATACCCCCTCTCAATCAGTTTTTATCTATGGGATATTGTTTTTCTCATCGATGACCAATAGTAATTTATTCTATTTTACCCTATTTTTTATTCCCATTATTCTTCTAGGGACCATTTATTGTTTTGTGGTTTGTTTAGGGTTAGTTTTTTGGATACTATTTTAGTAATATTTGATGTGGTGGAGGTTGAAATGTGATTTATTTATGTGGTTGTGTGTGGTGGGATATATCTTCCTCATTAACCAGGTTGAAATGTGATCAGGATGCTTCCTTGGGGTATTTTATCTTAATTAAATCCCTTTTACATTCCATTTTTGGGAAATTCCGGATTTTCTCTCCCATTGGGTGGATAGTAATGTTTGACAGTATAGGATTATAATTTGTATAACTAAAATATATGGGTATGTAGAGAAACGACATTTCTAGATGCATTGATATTTGTTATGATGGTATTATTCCATGTTATTGCCTTAATGAAATTAATGTATATTGGTAACATTTCTTGCATATTAGATATCATGATTTAAAACCCATGTTGTGTTGTTGTTTGATCAAACAATGGCTAAATTGTAAAAGAAAACATATTTGACTAATATATTTTATTCCCATGGAATCCCAAACTGTGTGATAATATCCAAAATTTTTAAATAGGATATGAAATTGAATCCCTTGAATAAGTCTTGAAATGGGTATGTGTTTTTTGTTTTTTGCGGTTTCTATGTTATGTCGCCCTACATGGTGTGAGCTATTTTGAGGTGGTGGAACTTACCAAATTTTTCTTTTGACGTGTGTGGCTATGATTTTGTGGTTGGTTTTCATGTATGAAATATGGATATTAAAAAAATGTAATTTATAGATGATGTGATGTGTGGTTGTGGGGCATTAATTTTGTGCTTCATAGTTCTATTGATGTGTGGTGGTTGTTGTGATGCTGTCTGTAGATTTTTTTGAGGAGAAATGTGTTTAGTTTGTGTGATGTGTGTTTTTATGGTAATATGATTTGGATGGTGCGGTGTGATGATGAGAGTAGATTTTATATGGGTGAGTTGTTTTTGCATGGGGTTTTTTTAGTTTCCTAGTCATCCATGGAAAAAACAATGATGATTACATGAAATTAAATACGTTGGTGAATAAATTAGATGGGATATAAATAGTTATGTGATAAAATGGTTTAAATAAATGGAATAATAAAATAATTTAATGTGTAAATTAGAATAATGTGACTTAGTAAATGAAAGTGTAATTTTTATTCTTGTGTGGATGTTGTGTATTGTGTTTCATATAGTAGAGGTAGGAGTTATAATGATTAGTGTGTGGTAATGTAGTGATTCTGTGACTTATTAGAGTGAATTTTTTCTAACCCATAGGCTGGGAATTACTTTTTCAGTATATCATTTTTTTCATAATCTACAACTAACCCACATGAGTTATATAACATTACAAATTATTAGCAGTTTTTTTGTTATAATGGATTCACCCAAAATTTATTATGATGGATTAATGAATGGTTGGGAACCCACTATTTTCACCCGTTATTCAGCATAATTGAGGATAGTTTTGGTGAAAAAAATACCCCATAGTGTTTTCAATGGTGTTTTGAAGAATAAGTTGATGTGATGAGACAATTATGTGGTGTGATATCTGGTGGGATTCATTAATGGTAGGAGGAGAATTTTTATGTAATTAAATTTTACAATACACGATTGTTCTACTTATTTGATGACATGATTTAGAACATGCATATATGGTAGATATGTGGTGTGTTTAGGTCTGATCCAAGAACTAGATACTGGACCTTGTGGATGGTGGGATAGGTAAGGAGGATTCTGAACATAGGTCATTGACGGCCCATATTTCATTGGGTGAGATAGGATGTGATGTGGTATAGTATTTTATGATTATAAGTCATTAGAGAAATGGATTTTTGATGTTAGGTAGTGAGAGAGGTAAATCAATAGAGAATCAATAATGGGTCTCCATTAATTATTATGACCCTGATACTATATAACTATATCTGATACATTATTGGTGGGTAAGGTATGGTTAGTTGGCTTGTTTAAGTGATTTTTGGTTCCTCTATTTGTTCACTAGTACATTATCATGTTTTTACATGTTCACTTGAGACATTGGTTATGGCCCTATAGATTATAAAATATATGCAAACCATAATTATATAAAAAAATATAATTTACACGATGAATTTAGGGACCATGATGGACATGGGAAACATGGGTTAGAGCTAATGTGGGTCACTTTTATATTACTTTTCTTTTTTGGTATTTTACTATAGATAATTTTTTCTCTATTTTTTTAATGATTTGGAAGATGGGTCCAGGTCATCTTTAATGATATCATCTAGAGTTGATGGTGATTTTTTATACTCTTTACTGATGATATTTATTTACATAAGGTAATTACTCTTATATGTGATATTTTTATATTCTCAGTGCAAACAAAATCCCACAAAATATTGTTAGATGGACATAGGGATAATTATCTTTCTTCCTTGATCATAGTATTTTGGGAGGGAGGGGTCAGAATAGATTGCTCTCAATGGTGATGGTTGAGAGATATTATGATGTATTTAGTTAGGAATGATGAGTATTACATGGGACGGTATGGTGGTCGTTCCAGTAGTTCTTAGTGTGTTATGTAGGTCTGGAAGGCTTACCACTACATTTGATTTTAGGCCCTTATGTGATCTGGTATAGAAACATTGATCTTTTTGAATGGTCTTGTAATGTGATCATGTTTTCTTGGTATATACCTAAGAGAGGTACATGCATCATTATTTATGATATTCATTTTTTATTTTAAATTTTTTTGAGAAAAATGTATTTTTAAAAATATATAAGTCTATTTAAATTCCATGATATAAGGAATAGGGTGTTCTCTTTCATTTTCAAGAATGGTACATGGTCATCATCATTTAGTAGATTATGTATTTTTGTTTTAGTATGATAATATAGCTGATCTTAATATAGTCCATTTTATATTGGAGTATGAGGTTTATTAATGGGAAGTACATACATTTTAGTAGAATATTCTAGGAAAGAATGAGGGGAGGAATATCATAAATAAAGACAGAGTTCTTTTTGGAGGACCATGAGAATGGTTTTAGTTTTATCTGATTTGGGATGGTGCTCTTTGTACAATTCATAGTTAGGTAGTTGTGGGAAGCTATGAATTAGTCATGGAATGTATCTCATGGGAAATATTTATCGGAAGATGTGTTGTTGTTAAAATTTCATAATGAGATCCATACAAATCTTGTTTCATCGATGAAAAATTTAGTATGGTGGAAACCTTTTATCTATAAATATAAGATGATCATGAATTTGAAGGAGATAGGGACCCGTTTAAATTACATATTTATCCATTCCACTTGTTTTTTCTATTTCTGGAGTCTATAGTGTGGTTCTTAGAAGAGGATTTGTTCCCACTAATCTGGTAATGGACACCCCAATTATGTTGCCTATATATCTTGTGGTATAGATGAAGGTAATGATCATCTGGTAGATAATTTCATTAGGAGTTTTTCTAAAAGAGAGTGGACAACCATGTGTCTTAAGGAATTTTTTTTAGATGTTGGTGGTGGGTGTTCATGCTATCATTGTTTTGGATAGTAAGAAACCGAACATGGAAAATCTCCACCAATTGATTTGGGAAATTATAAATATGAACACCTACAATGTTATTCCCTTTATTGTGTAATTTATATAGGTTTCATGTTAACCAATAAGATTATGTCCTTACAATTTAGGGGTTCTATTTTATATGGCTGCTATGTCCAATTTTTT
Organism: Viscum album; assembly: GCA_963277665.1. Classification (NCBI taxonomy): domain Eukaryota; kingdom Viridiplantae; phylum Streptophyta; class Magnoliopsida; order Santalales; family Viscaceae; genus Viscum; species Viscum album. The sequence continues at coordinate 1,861,348,750 of OY728120.1, read as the reverse complement.
GAAGAAACAGTAGTTAGATATGTGGTAGATTCAATAATATAGACCGTTGGTGCTCATATAATATAATAGGGGTGAAGGTGTTGGAAGTGTGAATCTTGGTGATATTTAATATCCATTTGTACCTAGGCTAGATCACAGTGATGGATGACTATATCATAATGAATTTGGAGATATATTTCATCATATTAAAACATTAGAGGTTTTTGTACCAGCATAACAGAGAGTTTTCTATGTTGAGATTATCATATCATATACCATTTTGTTATCTTTTTCAGATTTGGGTACCATTTACACCATTGTTTCTCCAAATTTGGTTTTTTATTTGAGACTATATTTTGAGAGGATTCTAATTACCCTAAAATTATCAACCTAAATTATAGGATATGATTATTTTTTGATGTGTGTTGGCATTATAGTCTAGTGACAGGGAAACTTCTATCATTGGGGGACTTATTCTTTCTATTGAAACTATCATTCAATGCTATAATCATCATGAATAGGATTCCTTATATACGTGAATTCATTGATTTATTCTAAATATGAGTTTAAATTTCTATTGTGGAGGGCCAGCGAGTGGTTTTCATTGGATAATGAGGTTACATGTTGGGTTTTAAACATGTCGAGCCTCATTAAGATTATTTTTCTTGGATTATAGTAGATGATCATGTCATGGAAATTCACAGTGAAATGGAGTAATTTTTAGATGTTTTTCAAGATGATTTTATGATAGTACCCCATCGACTAGATGTCATGATCAATATAGAGATGTATCTAGGACTGTTTCATATTTACATTTATCGATATTGGATAGAGCCTTCAAATCAATGAGAGTTCATATTTTGGGTGGATGACCGGATGTATAGGCGTTTCATCTGACCCCATGTGTAACCATGTGTTTATCCATAATTTTTCACTGTAATAGCTAATTACATTATGAGTCATTGTATAGACTATCCTTGTCAAAATGAGGATATTTCAAAGAACACATACCCCATTATGATGACATACTATCTTTTTTACCTACTGGGAAAAATAATTGGTTTTCAAAAATTTATTTTTGGTATAAATATCTATATGATAGTGTAAAGGATGATGAAATTTTTAAGAGTTAATTTAGTTAATGGAATAGTCACTTAATTTTTTTGTTCATTTTGAATGGTGTGATGAATTATCTAGAAATATTATTTTGGATCAAGATATTCATATTCTAAGAGTTCCTTGAATGGTCTGGTGTCATTTTATCGATTATATTTTACTCTACTTGATGTTAGTGTAGGAGTATACAGAGAGTCTCTGAGATGTTTTCAGGTCCTTCAATAACACCAGTTCAATGGCATGATGTCCAAGTACAAGTTCTGGAATTGAGGGTTTTGTTTCATAAAACATGATGTCTTATAGTAGGGCGTGGAAGTTCACCCTTCCATGATCAAGGATTTTTATTCATTGTAATTAGCAATTAATATGGAATATGTTCATAGTTTCTTTGGTGTCTCATAATATTACAATTGGGTTTAACCGTATTTATCCTATAATTCATAGTTTCTCATATATATTACAAGAATGTGCTATGGTTTTATTTAGAGTTATTATTTCTAGGTTGTTTTTTTACCTTATAGATCAGCTTGTCAATGATCATCTGCTTTAGTTTCTAAATAGGGTTGTGTTGTTTGAGGTTTTATGTGACTTTCCCTATCTAGGATTGGGATGCTTGTGGATGAAAAATATATTTTTGATTTCATATGGGTCTACTGTGTTCAATTTTTATGATCATAAACATAACACCTTGTATATGGAGTTGGTGGTAGTTGTTTTTGTGGTAATGTTGTTGTAGGATTGCCTCATTAATTAGTGCTATATTGTTTTCACAATCCTCAAGATCCAGAAATAATATTTCATTCATCATGATATAAATCAAAACTAGTGAGTGTTTTTGTATTTTTTATAGGATTAATATTTTTAATTTCATACACCTTTAGGAAAGGGAAATTATCTCATTGATTCATTGATATAAAATTCTAAAGGAGATGTGGTAAGAGAGTCTGTGAATTTTTTTTAATGGTATGAAATTCCATGTAGTGATTTAAGGTAACATCAAAGAGAGTAGTGATCATGGTTGTCTTTATGAGATGATTTTGGATTCATCCTTGATTCTTATAGGTGTATGATTCTCACTATGGAGACACATAGTTGGAGGTGATGAATGATTGTGTTGACCATGATGGTTCCCCCATTGGATGATAATTGGATGGTTGGAACAAGGACATTGTTTAGTAATGGTTGTATGTTTCATATGTCATAAATGTGGAAGTTCTCAAGTATTTCCAAAACTCTAATTTAGTGGTTCATCCTTTTCGGAAAAATATATATTGTGTTATTATTATAAATCATTAGTGGTAAAGGACAAAATAGTTATTGGAAGAGTGAATGATGAGATTTCGGGTTTGTCAATAGATGAACGTGAAGAACCATGTTTCAAGTGGTTTTTTCTGTCCATGGATGTTACTGAGGGGAAATGGGAAGAATCCATGATGGGTTTCATAACAAGGATTCCTTGGTCTTAATGAGGTATTTAGTTTCAGTGATAGTAGAAAAAACAATTAATTGGGCTCATTTTCATGAATTTCATGAGTTGAGTGTCATTGATGATTTTGTGTGGTGGTATGTGGATGATTCTTTTCTGATTCATTAGGTACCGACTTCCATTATCAATGTTTAAAGACCCCATTTTTTATATAATGTAGGAGGATATTGGAGCATTCTTTGGGCTCCAAGTTTCTTTTTATCACCAATTTCATCCCCTAGACAGATGGCCAGATGCCCAGATGAAGAATAACATCTAAACACTAGAGGATATATTAAAGGATTTCTTCTTAGAAATTTTGCGGATCATGGGAAGGGTACATTCCATAGGATCAGATTGAATACAATGAAAACTACAACTCAACCATTTTTATGACTATATTTTGGCGGTTTATGGGTGTATTTTTCATTCAATGGTGTATGGGAAAGAGGTATGGGAGTTATAATTTTTTATCCACATGTGGAGTAGTGCATGACCAAGAACGTCCATTTGTTTAGAAAGAGGATGTGTGTGGTAAAGGAATTTCATAATTGATGTGTTAATAATAGGTGGAAGATTCTAAAATTTGAATTTGGAGACCACATGTTTTTGAGAATCCCATATCGATCATGGCTGCAAAGGATTGGTTGGGGATTAAGTTTTCTCCCCCATTTGTTGGGCCCTTCCAGGTGTTGGGGCCAGTTGGATTGGAGGCATATTCGTTGTAAATTCCACTATGGATAGATAAGATTAATAACATATTCCATATATACTATATCCATTTTTATTTTAAGGATTAATCCAACATTTTATAATTGAGAGGAATGGTTTTCGAGTATAATGGGACCTTAATGGAGCAGCTGGTGGATATCTTAGTTCATTAGGACAATGTGTAGCATAGGAAACTATAAAACCTAGAGATTTTTTATATTATTATTTTCTAAATTGATTTAATTTGATTTCTTTTGATACAAAAAACACCATGTTTTAATAAACCCCATTATTCAATTAATGTAAACCTTTAAACATGATCCTTATAACACAAAAAATAAATTGGGTAGTATGAATTCTAATACATATATTTTAAAAATTAGGATCAATTGTTATATGTAAAGATAAAATTATTGATATAAAAGTACAAAATTTTTATTAATGTCCTTATATTATTTAAAAATTATTTTCTCTCAAAAAAATGTTCGTATTTATATATGGGATAATATAAAAAATACGCTATTATAAAATATATTATAAAATATAAAAATAAATTTCTTAATAAAAACTTCGGAATAATCTTACAGATAAATTTTTAAATTTTTTTTAAAAGATAAATTTTATATTATTAGTTAAAAATATTGTTTTTATTAAAAATATATTTTTATTTAAATGGTTTTACATGTTCCATTTTGTTTTATGATTTTCTATAAGTGGAATTATTTCTTTCATATTATTATTAATCAAATTTAGGTAATTTGAATCAACTATACTTTAATCATTCATATAAAACATTCTATATTAATGGAATAAATTTCCCTAGAAAACTTCTTAGTCATCATGTTTTAATATTTAATTATTAATAAAATTTAAAAAAATCTGTGAATTAAATAGTGAGAAATGGATTACATTTTAATAATTGTCATATTTAAAATTATATAATATTTAAAACATTTTTCATCATAATTTATTGTAAATAGTGTAAAAAATAATTACCGTGTTTAAGGATAAAACTTGTTTATCAGAGTATTAACTAATATCATATGTTTAAAAATGGATTTAATATTTTTTTAATTCCTATAAAATTAAATACTGGGACATTATCTCATATAATGATCATGAAGTTTCTATTTTGGATCCATTTTTCATGTTTAAAACATGTTTAAAAATTATTTTTTTAAAAAAGATCATGTGTATCCTCTCTCTAGTTATAAATTGGCCCCGAAATCCCCTCCCATTTACACTTATCAATAAATTTGGTTAAAATAAAAAAAAGAATTCCATATTTATATAACATTTCCCAAGAGCCTATACTTTTTTTATGAAACACTCCAATGATGGAACATCATGAAAACCTAATGACATTTCCCGAAATAATGTAATCATTCATAAAGAAGTATGTTTGTTTTATTTTTTATTCCATCACCTAAAACTTGTCATATAATATAATTATATAATGAAATATCTATATACCATATTCATAGATTATATATATTATAATTTAAAAATCAACAAACATCTCTTCTTCCTTTAAATGGGAAACAAAACCATTGTTCATGTGTATGACAGATTACTACCTTACAAAGAATTGTAATTAATTTTGAATAAAAACATATAATGGTAGGATTTACTGGTGGATTTAACTTATTTATTATATATTTATTTCAAAATTATATATAAATAATTTTAATATCTCATATAACTTTTTATCATACATTCTGTTTAAAATTATAGTGTTGCTCGGGTTTACGTGTGCACTACAACCACCCTGATGTGATGTGATACATTTTTAATTTCTTTTTGACATTGAGATTAATTGAAATATATTTAATATATATATATATATTATATCTATTATTTTAAAATACTTTTTAAATGTTGAAATAATATCAACTTCTTTTTTATTCTATCTTCTAAAAAATGAAAATAATGTTCATGTCTGTGTATGAACTACTTTCTCCCTAAATGAAATAATTCATATTTAAATATAAAAATTTTATGGGTGACACTAAATATTTACATAATTAATTTATATTTTATTCTTTCAATTATTATCATTATGTTTCTTATGTAAATTTATTCAATTTATGAGGACCACAACTACTATAATAGAGAATACTTGTCAGACGAAGCAGTTACCACACGAATCAATGATTTTAATAATGTATGTTAATAAATATGGGGTAAAAGGTTACTAGTTACTCATATAGGGTACGCTAAACATTATTATGGTACCAGAATATATTTAAAATAAAACTATATTTATTTTTTTACAATCAAGTTTGATGAATTTCCTGATTTTAGGTATGGGGTTTATAGCCTCTCTTATTTTTGGGATACATAATCCATATTCATCACTAGTTTCTTCTGTGTGGTGTATATATTACCAAATTTACCTAATATACCATTAATATAATTATTTTTATGATATTTGGGGTTTCAATTTATATTATTATTCAGTGATTTTTATGACCTAAATTATAACAAACTGGTAAGCATATTTGGTTACAACCACATTGATTATTAAGATTGTTTATGATTGTGTTCCAATGATGAAATATTATAATATATCTCTAACTAAACTCAGGAAATTTTATCACCTATATTCATTTATTGATATTAGAATTTTTCTTTCCATTTATCACTATTTATGTACACAATATTTGAAAATAATATTTTTATTAAAAAAAATTCGTTTTTGGAAAAATCCTTTCTATTTTTAGTAAATTTTCTATAGAAGCTTTTATATAAATATATTTACATTATCCAATGAATTTTAAAGAAATTGTCACACATTATTTAATTTTTACAAAATATTTTTAAATTAATCTTCTTACAATTTTCCAAACAATACATTTTTTATATTTACATTAAATGTGAAAGGTATCATCATTTTAGCATGTATGGCCTGAATGGTAGTTCCCACCATCATGATTGCTCAATTTTTTAATGATACCATTATATAATTCGAAGGAAATTTTCAAATAAAATATTTTCATTAATTTTTTGGCAACAATATTTTTTTCAATAAGTCATTTTAATGTAGAAATTATAAAATCAAAAAAATGTTCTGAAATGTCCTAGTTCTGTGTGCCACCCAATGGTTCCCTAAACCTGGTTTGTCATATGCCCACAAGTACCTTTTCCCAAACACTAGAGGATTTCAACTAGTAGTGAGGGATATAGTGAGATAATGGTGAAACTATTCCCTCTTTGGAATAGCATTCATAGATGAAAGAAAATAGTAAATAATATCAGAAACAATATTACCATACAACAAATGTAAACAGTAGAATAATGATAGTGATATAACAACTAGAGAAAATATAAATGATGCTTTTCACATGTTCCAAGGAAATCTGTAGAACAATTCCCAATGATGGAAATAAATTACTGAAACCAATATTTAGAAAAGCAGTAAACTCCAACAGTATTGCATGCCTCAGCTTTGTCCCATACTCTCCAGATACAACAACAATCAAGTACCTAATGATGAAGGTTGATTTCCCTTATCTATACCTTCCACAATATAATCTATTTGGCCCAAAAACCTGACCCAAATTTGGTGTGAGACGAATCTAGTAGGCAACCACAAAATGATCTATGCCTAACAGTCTGTGAATAATTATTGTTGTAAATAAGTGAAATGAAGAGATAAACTAGGAAGTATTTAAAATTTAACAATCCTAGAGTTTTCAATTACATTAATTTACATTTAGTATTCATCCATTAATATGGTAATATTAGGATCTATCCTAATCCTTATATCCCCCTATGTAATAGTAATAAAATAGACATCTCAGAAGAACGCCAAAACAATCAAGAAAAACCTAGTCCAAGTCGGTGCTTTGGATTGGCAGACTCATCACAATCATTCAATCATTTATAAGAAACCCTATGGGAATGTTCTTGCAGTCTAACCCCTATGGACTAAAATATCATCCACTCAATAAATAATGAAACTCTAAGAAATTCCTCAGAGTTTATCCCCTTGGTCCCACATAGCACTAATTATTTACAAAAAACTACATAGGGAGCTCACATGGTCAATACCCCATGGTCAACATAGAATAAATGAAAATATAAACAACCACCTGGATGCTCTCACAATCAATACACCTTGGTCAAAATTACAAAAAATCATTTAATAATGACCATCTAGTTATCTCTTACGATCTAATCCATCTAGTCTATGACCACCTAGAATCGCTCACAGTCATCACCCCTAGGTCAACATAATAATAATTCTTACATAAATGACCCTACTTCGGAAAGATCTCATAGTCAAATTCCACCTTTGTGAAAACATTAACAATGCATATCACATGAATCTCACATAATCAGTAACTATATCCTAAAAAACATGGTATATAAAATAAGGAAATCCTAAAAGGCATCATGAACCAAATTTTAAGAAAATATTCAATAGGGGAAACGCACCCATAGTTCCCCATATTCAAGGTATACAACCTTATTCATAACCACATACCCATTATCAATCTACCAAACCACAATAGGTAATAACAAGGTCAAATTCAAAACATGAAATATCCCAAAAGTTGGTATAAAACACTTTTATCATATATAATCCAAATACTATCAATGAAAGGCACAAACCACCTACCTCGATGTTGTACAATCAATACTTTTGAATTCCATCCCTAGAATTGGCCTAAAATGGAATACATCTACAAAAAGTGAAAAAATTTCATCCATCAATAACACATGAGAGAGGATGAATCATTAATAAAGGACCTAGAGTAATTTGGAACTCACCGGTGGGAATCCAACACACATGACGTTGTCTCAACCAAACATCCAATGGAGAATTGGGAAGGGTTCGAAGTTCGCGGTCGTTCTGTCTCACTCCTATATGAACCAAGGAGAGAAGATGGAATTTAAAGAGGTAAGATGTGATCCCGATCAAAAATATAAAATAAAAAGAATAGTATAGTATGTGTCCAAAAAAGGTTTTGTATTAGCCACAATAGGCCCCCGACATAAGTGGGTTAGCCAGGTCATCACACGTGTAACACCTAAGATTTTTATGATAAATATTTTGTTTTTATGTTATATATATCATCAAAGAAATATTTTACTACACACAACAGTAGCATGGCTAGCATTACATGCAACCACGACCTTCCTCAATAGATTTCATTGTATACAATACCAAGTTTCACTAAACAACGATATGCTATTAAAACATTATTAAAAATAGCCGTTATGAATAGTAATACCCACCTTTTGAAATTTTTTAATATTTATTTTTCAAAACGGACTTCATTTTTGGATTCGGAATATCGAAATTAGCCTAGGGTGAAATTTTGTTATTTTTCTGAAAAATTTCAATTTTTATGAATAGTGAAAACACTAGGTTACTATTTAAAAATAGACTTTTTATTTAAATAATTATTTATTTTGTTTAAATTTATTTTAGGTCAAAATTGATACATAATGCCTATATAAGTTCAATGCAATTCATTGGAGTCATTTTATAATAATTTTAGATATATAAAAATTTTATTTAACTTTTCACCGTCTTTTACCCACCTCCTAGGAGAATTTGCAAATTTACATAAAACATAATTTTACCGCTTCTGTGAGTGGAATTTCGAAAATAAGAGAGACACGATTAATATCAAGGACTAAAATTTGGTTCAATGAGATGAAAATAATTTTTTGTGAATAGTATATTTTTACTTTTTTTACCACGGTAAAAAGTAAATAGGGTAATTAAAGGTAAAAATGATATTATTATTACACTAACACATGTCCATATTCTATTGGATAAAAGTAATTCGACCAAAAACAACCTTAGAAATAAAATATGACCATTTAGGCCCACTTGGATTAGATTAGGACATTAAATATTTATTTATTTAAAGAAGGGTTAAAATAGTTAAAATGAAAGTTTAATAAGTAAATCATTTTTAATATAGGGTTATACATAAGATAATTTCGACTATAAATATTCATTAGAAATCGAAAAAGATTTCCTAAATAATGGTATTTTATTTATAATTTTTAGACATTAAATAATTTAATTTATTTTTGATAGAATGATGATGCACTAATTATCTTATTAATGAAATATTGACATAATTGATGTTATAAATACCCAAATAAATGTAATTTGAGACTTTTTATGAACTAAAATAATTTTTTATGTTAATATGACATGTTAGTATGGATTTAATTATCTTTTTTCTAACTAATCGTTCTGTTATGATTTTCACAAAAATTAATTACCAAATAGTGTCAAAATAGACCTAAAATAGTTTTTAAAACAATTATTATATTATGAATTGTTATTTTATTCATAAAAATATATGGATCGGCCAAATGACTTAGATAAAGTTTTATATATTAATAATAAACAACTTGGGGTTCGTTTGGCTTGTTATAGTAAGTTTATTAACCTTATAGTGTAAGAAAACAAGAAGACACGGTAAAAGTTAAATTATCTAACTTAAAGTTAAATCTAAATGATAAGGTTAAAATAGATACCTAAAATTGTCTAAATTCTATTGGATGAGATTATTTCGACCCATCTCCACATTATCTTCGAAATAAATCAATTTGGAGCTATTAAAAAACGAATATGACTTTATAATAAAATAATATTTTTAGTTTTTTCAAAGGTTCCCCTCTCCACTCTTATAAAAGGGCACCTCCTCCCTCTCTTCCTCACACCAAATTGAGCCTTCAAGCTCGGCCAACCCCTACCCAATTATCTTTTCCATTTACCTAGAAACATCCTAGAGGTATTTTTCTTCTTCAAAGACCAATTTTAGTGCCCTAAAAGGAGGTCTGAAAGAGGCGCTTCAAATAAGAGGTAATGTCCGTTACCGATTCTTTCAACTTTATTTCTTTTTCCACATATACTTCTTTATTTGTTTCATTATGAAGTAATAACATCAGTATCACTCATATACTGATATGTTATTATAAGTATGAAACAACCCTATTTCACCATCTATCCATCCTACGGTAAACGAAATCACCGCGCGTGCGTACGTACGGAATACCGTCTCCACGCCGTGGTGTAATCTATTTTCCACCACCACCTTACATGGATGGGTATAATGGTGTAAAGAATAAATATATATGATTATTGTAAAGCGATATTTATTATTAAATAGTATAAATACACTCCAACGCAATTCCACGATCATGGGAATGATATCATCGCTCATGCGTACGTACGGAATACCGTCTCCACGATGTGATGCGACTCATTCTACATGATCTTCATTGCATAATGATTATATAAATGAATTAAGTGAATGAATATGATCTATATTACACTAATAACATTCTGTAAATGAGGTATATATAACCTAAAAAGAAGAATAAGAATTTATTCGACAAAACACGCATAAGAACAAAAATTAATAAACACCCAAATAACAAGTAGAAACGAAATATTACTAATAATAAGATAAGAATATGACCATATATGATATCATAAAAATAATTATGATTCTGGAATATGTCAATTACATTATTTAAATCATTATACAGGAGGTTCAGACACTTACAAAGAAAATCGGACATATGGTAAGGGAAAATATCACAATCTCATTTTTATCTGAGATTGTTTATACTTTGGTATTTAGTGGGGTGTATTTTATCATACACATACATGTTTCCTCAATATGTAATATTATTTCCATCCACATACAATTTTTTAAATCCAATTTTACCCTTAGGTGAGTTTTTAGTAAAAGATAGGAAACAAATATTTTTTCGTTTTTCGTACGAGGTACTTTTTGACTTTTCCGACAAAAGTACTAGAAGAAGGTTTTTTAAATTATACGGCATGAATGGATTTTTAAAACATTATTTCCAAGAATGTTTCTTTACAATTTTTCATGTTTATTTTTAATCAACTTCTTTTTGTTTAAAATTGTATGACATGTTAATAAAGGAAAAATGTTTTTGAAGTAGAAAGGATACTTTCCTCATGAATGGAGTTCAAGTGGTTTATCAAAATTATTTTCCATATAAGATAATATAGTGTTCTGTTTATATCCCAATTATTACATTGATTTTATTATGTTGTGATGGAATTATTTTTATGAATTCCTTTATCTTATATGAATTGTTTTATGATGTCACGATGTTTAAGAATCCCATTTTTATTACATGGGTTATGCAATGATGTATGATTTTTGATTTTGTGGAACATATAAGAATGGTATCATTATGAGATGGGTGGGACCTAAATCTCCCTCCAATGTATTAGGTAAATATTTATATATCATGGGATTGACATGGCTGGAATGATAGGCTAAACCGGTTCAGTGAAACAGGACTGAAATGAGGGGTGAACTCAGTTCAGAAAAGGACTTTGTCGGCTAAGATAGTCTTGGAAATGAGTCTTTACTACTAAGAAATTAATTTCTATGATTATGTGTGTATGCCACAAAGCCTCATGTTTTATGTTATGATTATTGGAATTATATTTCACTTCTATGATTTATCCCATGTTCTGATCTCTTTTGCTGGATAAGATTTTCCAAAATGTTATGTTCTTATAAATATGATATGTTTGATATTTCTTTTGTTTACCCTTACTGAGCATTTGAGCTCACCATTTTGTATGTTTCATTTTCCCCAGGTCAGGAAGAAGGATATTAAGTAGGATATTCCAAAAAGGGACTATCAATATGATGAAATAAATGGGAGACAACGTAGATGATTTATGAACCAGTTGTTTATGATTCCCAGTTTCTAAAGACACTATACCTATACGGTCCTTTCATGGTTTTTTTATATGTTGTAATAAGTGTGCTTTAAACTTTGAATCAATAAAAATGTATGTAAAGTATGGGTAGTTATAACACGACCCTATACTTTTCCATTACACGGCCAGTACACGACTGTACGTGGTACCCTGGAACATGGAATGTACTCATAAGTACACATTGTTTACTTATTATAATATCATTACATATCTTCTCCAAAAAAACATAAAATAATGATCCATACCTGATATGAATATCCAAGTTCAGAATAACATACCAAATTAAACCAATTAGTCCCCAAATTTCCCTTCCAAGGGCGGGGAAGAAGAAGCATCAAAAACTCTGGCTACTGTGATCGAACATCTGCCTCCCTCTCCCAATTCTACTCCTGAACTCGCTCCTGCTTCCATAGATCCTCTACCAATGGAATGTAACATCAATGGAGAAACTTAATACTGTGACCCACAATCCAAACAAGTTTCAACTTGAAGTATGAATCCATCTCTAACTCAACCACCTTGGGTTGAAAAACATGAGACGATTTTGAAAATTGATGTCGTAGGTATGGAACATGAAAGATGTCATGCATAGTCCAGTACCTCTGAGGTTATTGTAAGTGATTGGAAACCTTCCCAACTATCTCCAAAACTTTAAATAACCTGACGTATCTCTGTGAAAGTTTCCCATGTCTCATAATCCTCATGTATCCCAACCTGGATGTGACATGTAAGGAAACATGATCACCATCCTTGAATTCAAGGGGTCATCTATGTCGATTAGAATAAGATTTATGGTATGATTGTAAAGTAGCCATCCTTTTTTGAATCAATTGTATCTACTCCATTGTCTCCTGGACTAGACGAGGCCCCAACATAGCTACCTCTCCTACCTACATCTAACATAAGGGTGATAATCATGTATTATCATACAAATCCTCATAAGGTTCCATTTGATTCCATTCTTAAAATCTATTATTTTGGGAAAACTCCATTAGTGGTATATGTCCCTCCCAAAAATCATAGAAATTCAGGGTGAATGCTCGAAGCATGTCCTCCAAAACCTAAATCATGCACTCAGACTAGAAATCTATCTTGGGAATGTAGGATCTACTCAGAAGTAACTGTGTACCCATATCCCGCTATATCCCCATCCATACACGAGAAGTAAATCAATCATCATTGTCTAAAAAATAATGCATGTAACCACATTAAAATGTACAATATCTTAGATGTACAACCTTCCAGGATCATCAACACTGATGGTTTCTTTGATTGGTAGAAAATGAACAACCTTCATGAGTCTATCGACAACAACCCATACAACATCATTTACTCATGGTGACCTTGGTAAAACCATCATTAAATCCAACATGAAATCATTCCACATCCACTCGATAATGGGTTACTACTATAATAGTACTACTGCTTCCTGATGCTCTACCTTCACCTGCTGATAGGTGGAAATCTCATAATAAAACCAGCAACATCCATATTTATTTAGGTCATCAATACTGACAATGTAGTTCTCGATATATCTTAGTGATACTAGGATGAACAGTCCATACTAAGGAATGAAAATCTCATAATAACTTCTCGTGTATGTATTCATACACCCATAAGATCCCCTAAAAGTGTAAAACCTCATCCTAGTCTATGGTACATCGTTAATTAGGGTCCTTGCATGACACAACCCCCCTTAGGACTAGGACATCATAATCTGGTAGCTTTTTCATTTTCACTTCATTCAGTATAGTAGAGGTAACATATATAGATGAAATAAAGGTCTTCCCCGGTCTGCTAGGCACCACCAAATGCATCTCAGAGAACATATTCATAATCTACCACTCACTACTGGCCTCCTAATGTACCTATATTTGTCTCCTTCTACTCAATGCATCAGTCAATATGTTTCAATTCCCATATGTGTAGGCAAGCTCAAAGAAAAGACACTAAAGGTACTCAACCCAAATTCACTATCATAAATTCACATCATGCTAAGTAGAGATATACGTGAATATTTTGTGGTCAGTGAATACTACAAAATTCTCTCCCAAAAAATAATTTCTCTGACAACATCATTCATAACCACAACTAACATGACATTTTGTATTGGGTAATTCTTCTCATGTGGCCTCAAATGCCGAGCCTGTATGCAATGACCCGTTCCCCATGCATAATCACTGCTCCCAGTAGGATACATGATGCATCATAATATATTTTGTAAATCTTGTCGGGCTTCAGAAAAATCAGTATTGGTTGTGTAGTAAATCTTATTTTCATCTAATAAAAGGATCAATAATAGGAATCTGTCCACAAGTAATTCTCACCCTTCTTATTTAGGCCCTTCACTGGCACTGCTATGTGTGAAATGTAATGTATAAATGGAATGTAGTAACCAAAAATCCTCAGAAAACACTATACCACAATGACGTTCTTTAGATGTTCATAGGAAATTTATTCTCTCACATTCTTGGGGTCTACTGATACTCCTGTATTTCAGATGACATGACCCATGAAGTGAATTTGGTCTATCCAATAGTGTCATTTTGAGATCATAGAATATAACTGATGCTCTCTCAGTGTCATCAATATGATATCACTAAGGGTTTCATGGTCGTGTCATGTGTGATAGTACACAAATATGTCATCCATGAGGACTACCATAAAATAAGACAAGAGTGGATGAAATGCTCGGTTCACCACTTCTAGGAAAACTAATGGCATGTTTGTGAGATCGAACAGCACAGGAAAATACATATATAGACAAAACCAACTTCTAATGGCTCTAAGAAGTATATCATATGGTAAAGCATGAAACCTATGATAACCATATCTCAATTAAATCATTTAGAACACCTGGGATCCTCAATCATGATCAACGATTTCATCAATCCTCAACAAGGGATATCAATTCTCGACCATAAACTGGTTCAAATTCTAATAATCAATACAATTTCTGAGGGAGTCGTCCACCTTCTTTGCAAAATGGATAGGCTAACCCCAAGAAGATATATTAGGTAAGATGAAACCCTCTTCCTTCAACTCCTATAACTCCATCATGAGCTCCTATTATTTTATTTTAACCATCATATAAGGGGGAAGGGACACCTCTGTCGCTCCTGGAAAAAGATAAATTGAGAAATCAACATCTCTCTCCAGAGGTAACCGTAAAAATATTCTAGGAATAAATCTATGAAACGATCCACCACAACTGGAATGTCCATCTGGGATGTCCCTTGGTTTTCCATATATAAACTAGCAATTTGGGATACAATTCCCCCAACCTATGATGCTCGGGTCTAGCTCTACATTCTTGAACATCAGATTCACCATTTTTTAGAAATGAGCCTCCCTATGGTGATGTGGACCTCACCATATAATGATAGTAGTCAATAAAGGTCAGAAAAAAACAAACCAGTCTATTATGAGAATGAAATTGGAGCCTGTCATGTCTAAGACATAGAGGTCCCTTAAGAGGTTACACCCACCATTCTCAAGGGGAGACTCCTTGAACTAACATACACCATCCATACTAATCCCCAATGGAGTGTCCATCATTATAACATAATAAAATTTAATGATACAGACCCCAAGGAACTCCACAACGGAAACATATATTAAACAATTTGAATCCCCTATTACAAAAATAATAGAATCTAAAACTAAGGCAACTAGAATCATACCTCTAACTGTAGACAGTACAAGATCCTAATCATGCCCGGTGTACTTCACTACAATAGTCCGACCTGTACTGCGACCCAATGACCCTAACTGGATATCCTATATTGATCCACCTTATTGTTGTATAAAACCAGCCATCTAGCTACCATAACCATAACCTTATCCTTCGCTTGAATAGCCTGAAGAACTCTAGTTCCCAATTTGATGAGAAACTGGTGGTCCTGCTCCTAAACATGGAGTGATATAAGATCATCTCTAACTCGCTGCTAGTGAAAACATCCAGAAGAAATTGATGAATATAGCCCATATTGCCGCAAATTCAGAACTCGACAGGGTTCATTAGAGAATCTGGTATTGTATGTCCATTATTTCCACATTGGTAGTATACCACCTGGGTACCTGAAGAAAAATCACATGAAATCTCCCGTCGGCGCTTCCTAATATCTGTCGAAAGAGTACCAGCCCTAGATGATGAACTTCCCTAGCTCGAAGCTCCCAAAACCCTCCGATCGTTCTCAGTAATCAGTTCCTGGTTTACAATATATGTCAAAAAATTAAACCTAAAAAAATTCATCTACGATTAGATGACTTACATGAGACCATCGTCAAATAACCTAGCCATGGATAAATCATCACCTCCCGAAATAGGTTATAAGTGTTGATGATATTTAAAACATGAGTATTAATCCATCCCTAAAAGAGAACCCTACTCATAATTCAATAACTCTTAGGATCGATCAACCCTCAATGTCTCAGGGTATATGTAATCATTGGTGGTCCTCATAAACTCTTCCCAAGCCATACCCTGATGACGCCCTGTCTGGGAGATAATATCCCACCATCTCTTAGAGGAATCATGTAGCATGCACATCACGAGCTTCACCGTCCTCTCAGAAAGTGTCTCAAGTTTCCCATTGACTGAAAGCAGATGCTCTAACCCTATCTCTATAGCTTGTGGTCCTCCATACCTTGGAAATGTGGGGGGATGATGTAGCTGGAATACCCAGGACAACTCTGCCACAATCAGAGTAGGATACGATGCTCCCAAAAAAGCCTACATAATCCTCAAAAGTTGTTCATGAAAATTTTCATCCACATCCGCATCTAGTATAATCACTAGAATAAAGAAATACATGAATTCCAGATCAGCCGGTAGTCCCTGATCTCCCATTTTTGGTGTCAATAATTTCCAGGTACCTAGAATACAACCGAAGGATTCCATGCTTGAATATACAAGGTCAATAACACAACACAATTCATTTTTATCAAGGATTGGAACTTATATGTTTAGGAAAGGAGCAAGATAATAAAGCATTCCATAATTGAAAAATAAGGTTACATGGTTTGTAGAACCACGACATGGTTTATTCTCTTTAAACCATAACATGGTTGTGTAATTCTTCCAACTTGGTCATGTAACACCCCATACACATGCTGTGTTCCTCTAGAGACATGGTGTGTACTAGAAGAGTCCATCCTGCCCAAATTCTTCTACATGGATTTTATTATATGGTTCTCTCCTAATGTAACAATACATGGCATGTTCACCCTATACATGGAGTGTACTACCTATGTTCCATCCATCCATGTCGTTAGTCACATGACTAGATACATGGTCGATTTTTACATGGTGTGTATAATCTAAACATGACATTTTAAACCAATGTTTCATCCACCCGTGTCATTATTCACATGGCCATATACTTGGTCACTAAATCATGGCGTGTACTGCTAGTACACATCATGTTCTACCATGCATTTTTCAACCTATGTATCCCTCATACATTCAATCACATGGCCAACACTTATATGGTTTTTACATATTTTACACGGTGTGTACTTAGGAAAAGATAGTTCTTCCAGAATAGGAGAAAACATGGCATGTCTTGATAACATCACATGCTATGGTGTCTAGGTTTATGGATAGTAGGACTTTGAAACTTCTCCACCTCCATTAAAAACGAAACAAAAATTTCAAAAAAATCCTTGTTATGATCTTTGAGATACCATACTCCCTGCGAATCAAAGTTTGGTGTCCTTGTTCATGTCATATCTTAACAGAATTCAATTAGAGTCAAACATGATCCACCAAATTTCAATCAAAAAGGGCCCATAACACCATAGAGGCTAAATTTTAGAATACATCCAAATGAAACATTACATATAGAAATATCCTATCAATATAGAAGGTATTATATCTTGTAATCTATCACAAAATCATATATATCTATCACAACAATTGTCACAACAATATGCAATCATTAATGCATCCTGAATGGCATGACAGAAGGATTGACATGTAATCTATTAAAGGTTGTTATAAGATGCATAATATGGAAACCCTCATCTCTTTAGGTTGAAATAGAATGATAACCTAAATTATATAAATCATAACATCACAACACAAGTGAATTTCCCTATGGTTAAACTAGTCAACTGTAACAATTTTAAAACAAAAAAAAAATGCATTATTCTAGGTTAATAGGATTCTCCTTGTACAAAGGTTATCTAATGTCCATAAAAACATATTAAAACTACCTATTCCATACTATCCTATTATATTGGATCCTAATTGTAAGGTAAATCTGAAAAGAAACTGCTCTGATTCCAATTAGTAATGTCCCAGTTCCGTGTGTTGCGCAAAGGTGCCCCGAACCTGCGTGGTCAAATGACCTCAAATGAATTTCCCCAAATGACAAAGGTTGTTGAATATATGAGAGGGACACTATTTTATAATAGAAAAATATTCCCTTATTGGTATACTATACACACTATAAAGAATATTATAAATAATTTTCGAAATATTAATACCAAACATAAAAAGTAAATTGCTGGATACTGATAGAAATATAACAACTGCAGCATATATTAATGATATCTAGGAAATCATTTAAAAAAGTCACAATGCTGAAAATACCATACTAAAAAAATATAGAAAAGATGTAAATTAAAACAACATTGCAAGCCCCAACTTGGTCTAATGCTCTCTACCTCCAACAACAATCAAGTACCTAATTAAAAAGGGTGATTGCCCTTATCTATAACTGAAACAATATATTATGTTTGGGACAAAAAACATGACCCAAAGAGGGTGTGAGACAAATAACAATAGGAAATCACCAAAAGATTTGGGCCTCATAGTTAGTGAATAAATATAGAAAGAACTAATAAAAATGATGTAATAAACTAGGATGCACTCAAATGTAATCAATCCTACAGTTTTCTATTACATTCAGTTACATTTAGTATTCCTCCTTGAATCATGTAATCATGGGATATATACTAATCTATATATCCACATGTGTAATAGAAACAAAATAGATGTCTTAGAATACCATCTAAACAATCCAGAAAAACTGAGTCATGGTGTATGCTTTGGCATGGTATACTCTTCACAACCATTCAATCATTCATTAGAGACACTCTAGAAATGTTATCATAGTCCAACCATTCTGGCCACCACATCATCAATTAAATAAATAATGACCATTTGGGGAAGCCCCCAAAGTCAAATCCCTTTATTCCCACATAGAACTAATCATTTACAAATGACCATCTGGGAAGCTCACATGGTCAATACCCATTGGTCAACATAGCATAAATAAAAATATAAACGACCACCTAGAAGCTATCACAGTCAACACCATTGGTTAATGTTACTAAAATAAATTTAATAATGACCCTCATGGTATCTTTCAAGGTATAACCACTATGCTCTATGACCACCTAAAAGCTCTCATAGTCTATACCTATTGGTCAACGTAACAAAAATTCTGAAATAATTGACCTTACCTCGAGAAGCTCTCACATTCAAATTCACCATTGGCCAAAACATTCAAAATGTGTATCACATGAATCTCATATAATCAGTAACTCCATCCAAACAAACAAGTTAAGAAAAAAGGAAATCCTCAAAGGCATCCGAAGCCAAACAGTTAGAAAATAATCAACAAGGGAAACACATCCATGGTGTAGCATAATTAAGGTATACCACCTTATGCCTAATAAATTACCCATTATCAATTTACAGATCCATAACAGATAATAATAGGGTATAATTCCCAAAACGCAATATCCCAAAAATGGGTATACATCTTGTTTGGCATATATAATCCAAATACAATCAACGAAAGGAAAACCCACCTACCACGATATCGTACAATTTAAACACTTGAACGTCGGCCCTTGAATCGGCCTAAAACGACGTAGTTATACCAAAGGTGAAAAACATTCAACCTTGATTAAATTATAAGAGAGGAGGAATCAATAAGAAATAATCTATGGGAATTGAGTACATACAAATTGGATTCAAACCCACATGAAGAAGTCTGAAATTGAGGTTAGACAGAGAATCGGGAAGTGTTCGAAGTTCGCAGACATTCTGTCACTCTCCAATACAAACCAAGGAGAGAAGATGATATTTATGGATGTAATACATGAACCCACTCTGGTATATCAAATAAAAAGAAAAATCTACAGTGTGTTCATTAAATATACATGTTTCATATTAGCCTCAACTGGCCCCCATCTTAAGCACGTCAACCAGGTCATCACACAACCATGTACTCGGCTATTACATGGCCAATTCAAAGCTATATGCGGTATACAGGTACACAGTGTGTACTTATAAAATTATAATTCCTTCATGTTTCCTAAAAAACAACTTGAAATAAATATCCATAAATGAAATAAGGATTTGGGTTCTTACATGTTCCATGTGATCTTCTAAATTATTTTTACATTTAAGATGAAATACTTTAATTTTAAGTAATCTTTTATAGAGAAATGATGAAATGATACCATAATTATCCTTTACATGGATGGTTGGTTATGATGAGGTCATGATTTTTATGTATCACATTACGTTTAAATGGTTTATGTGTATGAACCCATTTCTTTTCCATGAGTAATTATATGATGAAATGAGGAAATATTATATGAAACCGCATTCTTTTCCATGGATAATATTGTGATAAATTATTTATGAAACACATTTACATTATATGGGTTAAGATATGATGAATTGTTTATAACATTTTGTGGAACATATGTATGTTTTTTATTATTTCTTAGGTGGAATCTATATATCCCTCCAATGAATTGGGAAAATAATGATATCTCACAAGAAAAAAAGTATAATTGAATGGGAACTAAAACCAAATTAGCTAGAGATTGTATCCACTAGGATAGTATTGGTAGTAAACCATTACTAATACAATGTTTCAAGGAGTGAACCCATTCTGTAAAGATAACCATGGATGTAATCCTTCACTACTATGTAAATTATGTTATAATCTTATCTCTATGCCAAAAATATATATCGTATTCCAATGTTATGTTCGTAAGGATCATGTTTAATGATTCCATTTTGATTAGCGAATTTTGAATAACCATGATTTATTCCATGACTGATGTTTATGATCTACAATATAGAGTGTATGATTTTAAAATTTTATTCTCATGGTTTCAATAAAATTTTCTCACATTATATGGATATCTCTACCATTTAACCTTACTAAGAATCTATCATAACTATTTCCTAGGTTTCATTTCCCCATGATATAATGAAATAAATTATGTATGATTTTTCTATGAATGCCACTATTTATAATGAATTATCTAGTAGATGATATAGTTATCTTTTGGACCAATAATCTATATGTCAATGTTTATAATGGTATTAGACTAATACTATCACGAACCGCCTTCACCAAAATGAGGGAAGGGTCAGCATATTGCGAGGCCCTTCCTTCTTTAGGTTGAAGGAGAGATAATGACCCCTGAAACCCGCCTTCAATAGTTCCTGGAGTGGCGACCAACACCAATGGTATAGAATCACACACTAAATGGAAGGCATTGACCCTTTTTTATTTTAATAGAATTGGGAGATAAGATAGTAAATACCACAACACCAAAATTGAAAGAGCAAGTATGGCTGAAAAAAAACCATTCCCATATGCATGTTCAATGGTAAAAGATACAAGTCACAAAACTCCAAAGGTAAAAAGATACCATGAAAAGGAAAACAACAGTAGCAGCTGCCCCAAAGGCCCAATCTAGTATGGTCCTGCACGATCCCCGAAGTCCTCCTAGAATCATGAAAATAGTTTTATATACGTAGGGTGAGTATACAAGTATACCCAGTAGGGAAAACCAAAGACTCTCGTGCACAAGTGGGGAGGCATACTAATTCCCTGTGAGAAAGAGCCAACCAAGCACCTAACAAGGAAAACTATCCACCCAAGCCTCACCAAGGAACACTCCCCAAATAACATATTTTAAGTATTGTATAGTTATAGCGCATCGATGTTTGGGTACCCCGTGCCACTTTCCCACTGGTTATTGAAGACATCCTACGAATTGGACCAATCCCGCCATTCTCATCGCAGTCCCAATGCCATACCCCACCCACACACACCTGGGACACAACCACACATCCTGCCCGCAAACACCTGGGCCACAACCACTAACCCGCCAGCAGACGCCTGGGCCACAACTTCCACATGAATCCACGCCTGCAAACACCTAGGCCAGAATAACCACTACCACTCCAAAAGAAACCTAGGATAGAAGAACTACTGCCACGCCCGAGGACACCTGGGCCTCATCCCGAAGATACTTGGGAAACCACCTTCCCTCACACACCTAGGCCAACCACCACACTACGCTGCCCGAAGATTCTTGGGCTAATAATGTACTTCAGGCCATCACATATTTCCTGTAGAGACTTTGGCTATTCGAGAAAGGGAGCCTAAAAGGAGAAAATGACTAGACACTCATAGGAGTGTTGGGAAAAACACCCCCCATGAATTGGGGCTTTTCGGCACTAAGTTCTCAACTTGGGTGGGGCGCGAATAAGAAACACACAAACTACAAGTATATTTATAGGTAACAAGCACTCACCCAATCTAGGTTTTTCTTCAGCCAGCCTAAAGAAAACTATCCTAACTATTCATTCATAAGAGAAGAGAACAACACCCATTCCCATGTCACAACTCACTCCCACCGAAATCCCCATTTGTCCTATACTTTTTTTCATGTTCAGTAAAAATGTTTAAATAAGTTTCTGCACCTACATGCGCAACTAGTAAGCATAAGCACAAGACATGGAAAGCGTACACCCAACATCAATTTAAACATTCACATCCGGTTCTCTTGTAAAAGAACATCAAGTGAGACCCCTCCAAGTATTGGAAGCAAAGATCGTCATAGTCAGATACAGTCCCATGTTCCTAGAACAATTAATAAAAAGGTTTCAAAATAGAAGAGGATCCCACCCCAATTTGTGATACAAACAGAGTATCCCATCATCACCCACATCACCCCAACAATCTAAGCCCCTATCCAAGAAAACCATAAGGTCACCCGTACTCGGCCCGTGGAGGAAACAACCAATCCAATACTACCAACACAAGACACAATCAGGATTTAAAAGATTTAACAAACTCCATGATTTTAATTCCACTGGGCTTAAACCAGGGTTATCATAGAAAAGGAGTTGATCTTGGTGCTACCAATTTATTTAGCTGAATATATGTAACTAACCAATTTCCATTACACAGAAAAAGGTTCACAACCAAAATACAAGGCATTTAAACATCACAAGGGGTATGGTTTTATTAGTTCACAGAGAAAGACCACCAATGGCCATAATTTTCAATAGGCGTAAGACCACACAATTTAGAAATCATTAATCATGAAAGAGGGGAAAAACATAGCAGCATCATCGATCACACCCCTCCCCTTCATTCTTTAGAATCTGTTTATTATATTCATTAATGTTTGGTTCATCCAATTCTACAGAAGAAGTAGCGTACCCACCCCGTAAGATACACAGAAAAAAGAGATGAAGTTGAAACCCCTACCAGATTGATCAAGGATCGACGTTAAGTCCTCGCGTGAGTAGTAGGAAGTCCACAGAACGCGATCAAGGAAAGAGTGGTTACAACTCGTCAGGAGGAAGGGTACTCCGAGCACAGGGTGATCGAGAAAAGAAACGTAGGGAGAAGCCTTTAGGTTATAAAGGTTGAGATACAACATTCTCAGGACGGTTAAGATGTGGAATGAAAATATCAAAATTGCGTAAGAAGAAGGATCGTGGGGTGACCACACGGCTAGGCCACCCCACACGTAACTTAAATGGTCCCGGCCCTTCGGTGTAGTTCAAACAGGTGCCCACCTCACCAATAATTTAATTTAAATACCATTAATGGGCATTATTGGGCTTTAAAATAGGCTTAAAGTGGTAAAAACGTGGTTTAATAACCAGTTTGCGTAAAAAAGGAGGCGCTACTAAAAAACCTGTGGGGGTAGGCGAGAGCTACCGGTTGGAAACACCTACCGGTTTCCGAGAGCTACTGGTTGGCCACAGCTACTAGTAGCCGAGAGCTACCGGTTGGCCACTGCTACCAATAGCCGAGAGCTATCGGTTGACCCCAGCTACTGGTATCCGCGAGCTACGGGTTGGCCCCAGCTACCGGTAGCCGAGAGATACCAGTTGGAAACAACTACCAATTGGCAATAGCTACTGGTAGCCGCGGGCTACCCGTAGTCAGGACCTACAATTAGCTGGGAGCTACTGGGAGCTATCGGTAGCTGAGAGCTACCAGTAGCAGAGGGCTGCAGGTAGGCCAAGGCTACCGCTTTGAGTCACCGAGAAGTTGGGATGGCCTTCCAGGCCACCCAGAACACCCCAAACATCTGATTTTTACCAAGTAACGGACCCCAAAAACATGGGCCATTACATCAGATACTTCTCGAACTATTCTCGTCCACAAGAATATAAGAACAACCCAGAAAGGAGAAATGTGGGGTCCAAAACAACCACCCTCTAAAGATACTTCTCAGGGGAAAACCCCTGAGTTGTTAAAAAGCTGGAACAGAACCCTCCCCCTACATCCAAGAATACTCCCCCAAGAGTTATCAACCAAAAACATTCACAACAAGCACAATGATAACATGTATAGCACATAGGGAGTCCCCTCCTACATGTCAGGATATTATCCGCTTTAGGCGGCACTGACTCACCCACACGGGTTTAATCACATCCACATTAATGCATCTTGACTAGCAGTCAGGTTTTCCCATCATCACACATTAATACACACAAAGAGAGAGAGAACAGGGAACAGATCATCTAATAGCTAATCAATACAAGAATTTCATATATTAAAGCACAAGGTACAATATCTCAAGGATCAGAACAAAAACAACAAAGAAGTCAAAACAGATCTGGGTACTGAATGCGTAACTGGGCCTCTCGTTCCCAAGTTCTCTCTTCCAGGCCACCATGCCTCCACAAAACATGGACCAAGGGGATGGTTTGTCCACTTAGCACTTTCTCCATACGATTCTCGATCTTGATTGGTCGTTCTATGAAGGCCGCATCATCTTCGACATCTAACTCTCCCCAATCGATGATGTGGGAGTGGTTGTGTCGATATTGATGAATCTAGGAAACGTGAAAGATTTTGTGAACTTTCTCCAACTGAGGTGGAAATTCCAGCTGATACGCCACCTCCCCAACTCGTCCCAAGACCACAAAAGGTCCAATGAACCTAGGGGAGAGCTTACTCCCCTTCCAAAACATTCGATGCCCACGTCGAGGTGAAACCTACAATAACACATGATTCCCAAACTCGAACTCCAAGGTCCTCCTCCTAAGATCGACATAGGACTTATGCCAGTCCTGGGATGCCTTCATCCTCTCACACCCGAGTTGAACCTTCTTAGTGGTGCCTTGCACCACTTCTGGCCCAAGACTAGCTGTTTCCCCAACCTCAGTCCATCACACGGGTGAGCGACACAGCCTTCCATACAGGGATTTGAACGGGGCCACTACAATAGTGAAGTGAAATCTATTGTAATAAGAAAATTCCACTAAAGGCAAGTGTCATACCCATGATCCCCCTAAAACCCCGAACAGATGGCCGCATCATCACTTCCAACGTCTGGATCGTTCGTTCTGTTTTCCCATCTGTCTGAGGGTGTAAAGCAGTGCTAAGGCATATCTGGGTGCCAAAGGCATGCTGTAATCCACTATAGACTCATCAAGTAAACTGCGTGTCTCTATCGGAGACAATAGATCTCGGGATCCCATGCAACCGCACCACCTCATTGACGTACCTCTGGGCTATGGTGCTCTCCGGGCTCGACTCCTTAATCTCCAAGAAGTGTGCTGATTTTGTCAACCGATCCACCACCACCCAGATGGCATCATAGCCTCCCTGAGTCCTGGGTATCCCTGTGATGATGTCCATCGAGTTTTCATCCAACTTCCACTCTGGAACATATATCGGCTGTAACGGCCCTCCCGTAAAATAGAGTTTAGCCTTTACTTGCTGACACACGAGGCAATTTGCCACAAACTCTGCCACCTCCCACTTTACCTCGGGCAACCAAAACTGTCTCCTCAGGCCTTGGTACATCTTTGAGACCCTAGGATGTATCGCTAAAGAAAATCCATGGAACTCATGGAGAATACCTTTACGCATCATTTCCGGGACAAAAATACTTCCACGGAAAAGCATCTGATGAAGACCATCCTTCGACCATCCCTCAGGAGCATTTCCCTGGTAAACACGATCTCACATCACTTCCACCTCCAAGTCCCCCCCACTGGGACTCTTCCACCCACACCACAAAGGAGGGAACTAAAATCATATGGAACAGACATCCTCTTCCTCCTTACACCCTTGAATCCAAATGCAAGTATGATAACTCTTCCATCGCTCTCCATGAAACTGCAGATTCCCGAACTACTTCCTTCTGTAACTTCCTACTTAGGGCATCAGCCACCACGTTTCCTTTCACTTACATGTAGGAAATCTCGAAATCGTAATCCTGGAGGAACTCCACCAACCTTCACTGCCTTAAGTTCAGGTCCCACTGGGAGAAGATATACTTCATGCTTTTGTGGTCCTTGAAGATCACAAAGCACTCTCCGATGAGGTAATTCCGCCACAACTTTAGTGCAAAAATGACCACCTCAAGATCCATATCATGGGTGGAATAATTACGCTCATCGGGATGTAATTTCCTAGACCCATAGGAGATAAACCCTTGCTTCTACATAAACACACACCCGTGGCCTTTCCCTGAAGCATCACAGAATACCTCATATGCCGCCCCTTCTTCTAGAAACCGCAACACTGAGGCACCAACCGAATTATCCTTCAGATAGCTGAAGGATGCCTCACATTGGCCACTCCACACGAAAGCATGGTCCTTTTTGGTGAAGGTCGTTAAAGGTTCAGAAACTCAGGGGAATTTGGGTATCAACCTCCGATAGAAACCTGCCAATCCGAGGAAACTACGGACCTCTACCACGTTCTTGGGTGCTTCCCATGAAACAACCACCTCAACCTTCAATGGGTCTACCGCTACTTCCCTGCTAGGACACTACGGGCCCACATAATTGCACTTATCCTGGCCAAAACATTCACTTAGACAACTTCCCATAGATCTGGTGTTGTCGGAGGACCTTCAAAACTGTCCTCAGGTGCTCAGCGCGATCCTCCTCTGATCTTGAGTAGATTAGGATGTCGTCGATGAACATGACTAAGAACCGATCTTGGTACTCCCGGAAGATGGAGTTCATAAGCCCCATGAACATAGCTGGAGAATTCGTAACGCTGAACAACATGACCAAAAACTCGAAGCGCCCATATCTGCACCTGAAGGCCGTCTTCAGGATGTCTCCCACCTTCACCCTCAACTAGTGATATCTAGACCGTAGGTCAATCTTTGAGAACCATCATGCCCCTTTCATCTATTCAATGATATCGTATATCCTTGGAAGAGGGTAGCGATTCTAGAATGTTACCCGATTCATCCTCCTATTGTCTATGCAAAGCCTTAGACCACCATCCACCTTCTTCAAAAACAACACAGGAGCACCCCACGGTGACACACTCGGTGGAACAAAACCCTTCTTCGTCAGATCGTCAATCTGAATCCGCAACTCCTGTAGCTCCGAAGGCTCTATTCGGTAGGGATCCATCAAAATCAGATGAGCACCATGCTACAAGTATATCCCAGACATGACATCACGTCAAGGTTGTAGAGTCGCCACCTCCTCAGAGAAGACGTCCGTTAACTCACTGATGATCCCTGGTACCTCCACCATCTCTTCATCCGCTGACTCCACTGATAGCTCAGCTAACAAGGAGAGGAGGGGTTCCACTCGCCTGCTACCATTCTGGCCACCCCACTCACCGGTGAAAGTAACACGTCGGCTGATCATGTCTGAGAACACAACCCTTCCTCGGAAGCAGTCGATGATGGAACACACCGAGAACAGACATTCAATGCATAGCTTGACACCGTATGGCTATATCTGTAGCAGTAGTTGATCCCTGACTGACTGGTGTGGCCCTATCATTAGTCTGCATCCTCCACAAACTTATAACAAGTTGGTCTGACCTCCGGCTGGTGTTATCAACACCATGGGCACTGGAAGTCTCTCGGCATGTATACCTAGATCACAGGACAAACCGGGTGCAAAAAAAGAGTGTGAAGCTCGGGTATCGAACAAGGCATAAGCAAGGGTACTGAAAAAATTGATCATACCTCGAACAACCTCTGGTCCTGCTGGAACTGCTGCCTCAACGACATGCAACTGTCCATGCCCAACTCCTATACCCATCGACTGTCAGCCACCTCCCCAACCACGCCCTAGTCAAGGTCCCTTAAGAGCACCCTGAGGTCGGCCTCCCCCTACAATGTCTACCCTCGGAGGAGCGGGAGCTCGCTGCCCTTGCTGCTACTACTGAAAGGGCCTAGCTGTAAGCTGCTGCTGAGGCAGTTTCTGGGCCTGTCCACCACCGCCATACTATACTTGGTCCGAGAACTGATTCCGGATATGTCCATGGCTCCCACAGGCAAAGCACCTCAGACCTGGGCCCGAAGAGAAAGGGCGAGGACCGGGGGACCATAACTGAAACTGTTGCGGCCTGCTCCCTGCTAGTCGGAACCTAGAGGGTCCCGATTCCAGAGGTCTAGTGCTGACCAAATTTCCCTTTTACGTGCCTAGCTGAATCCCCTCTCGTGACACACCTCCCAGTGTGTGCATTCTCTCCACCACTTCGGCCTTCTTCTGGACCTCCATGTATGTCGGCAGGGTGAAGGGGGTAACAACGTACTGGAGGAAGGGTCGGAGCGCCTCCTCTAAACGTCTCGCTGGAGACTCCTCATCCAGAAAGTGGTCCGGAGAAAAGAGGAGGAGATATTTGGACTTTATCCCTTGATCCCTTACTAACATACTCCCATGCTGGAGGGAGAGTAGCTCATACCTCTCCTCTGGCTTCATCGTAGAAGAGATGAATTCTGCCCGAAACTCCTTCTCAAAATCAGCCCATGCCACCTTAGCCTCTCTCCTCTTCCCCAGGTAGAGAATCCACCACAGACGCGATTCTCCCTACATATGGATGATGGCCAGAGGAACCCATTACTCGTATGGAGCCCGGATCAAGCCAAAATCTATCACCAGCACCTCTAGCCAGCCCTCTGTCTTCATGTCAGAGGATCTTCCCTCGTACTTGTCGAGGGATTGTCACTGAAAGGCTCGAAGCGTCTTCTGCCACTGATCGTCCTCCTCCTCTTGATCAGCCCTCTTCGGATCGCCACATCATCCTCCTGGGAATCGATCTCCCACACCACTCATGGTCATCTCCCAGGTTCCATAGCTGCAAGTTAAACAAGGAATGCCTAAGCCCTAGTATTGTAGAATATTATTCTTAAATTTTATTAGAATTATTCATTTTCTTGAATCACCAAGACACCCCTGAAACACGAGAAAACATGTCATTATGATTCATGTACCTTTCCTAGGGTCTCTACCCCACAATCAGCGTGGCCTCACTTGGTCTTTCGGTAGGTCCAAAGTCCTTGCATCGGATCACGGGGGGCCCTAAAATCATGTGTCCTAGCCGGTCTTCCCTGGCCTAATTCATGCACCAATGTCACCCAACACTGTTTCCCTACCATCCCATGCAATACTCACTATGCCTAACTCCAGACTCCATCCTATCTCTCAACCCCCCTAATACCATTCTTTCATGACCCGCCTTCACCAAAAGGAGGGAAGGGTCAGCAGATTGCTAGGCCCTTCCTTCTTTAAATTGAAGGAGAGATAATGACCCCTAAAAGCCCCCTTCAATAGGTCCCAGAGTAATGACCAGCACCAAGGGTATAGAATCACACACTAAATGTAAGGAATTACCCCCTTTTTATTTTAATAGGATCGGGAGATAAGATAGTAAATCCCACAACACCAAAACTGAAAGAGAAAGTACATCTGAAAAAAATAAACCACTACCATATGCATGTTCAATGGTAAAAGATACAAGTCACAAAACCCCAAAGGTAAAAAGATACTGAGAAAAGGAAAACAACAATAGCTGCTACCCCAAAAGTCCAAGATAGTACAGTCCCACATGATCCCTGAAGTCCTCCTGGAAACTGGAAAACATTTTTATATACGTAGGGTTAGTTTACAAGTATACCCAGTAGGGAAAACCAAAGACTCTCGTGCACAAGTGGGGAGGCATACTAAAGCCCTGTAAGAAAGAGACAACCAAGAACCTAACATGGAAAACTATCCACCCTACCCTCACCAAGGCACACTCCCCAAATAATGCACGTTTAGTAATGTATAGTAATAGAACATCGATGTTTGGGTACCCCACGCCACTTTCCCACTAGTTATTGAAGACATCCAACGAATTGGACCAAACCCTCCATTCTCATCATAGTCCCACTACCATATCCCTCCCCCACACACCTGGGACAGAACCACACGTCCCGCCCATAAACACCTGGGCCACAACCACTAACCCGCCTGCAGACACCTGGGCCACAACTGTCACACGAAGCCACGCCTGAAAAAACCTAGGACAGAACAACCACTTCCATGCCTGAAGACACCTGGGAAAGAAGAACTACTTCCACGCCAGAAGACACCTGGGCCTCATTCTAAAGATACTTGGGAAACCACCTTCCCAGACACACCTAGGAAAACCACCACACTACCCTGCCCAAAGATTTTTGGGCTAATAATGGACTTCAGGCCATCACAGCCGGCCCGTAGAGTCTTGTTCTATTCTGGAAAGGGAGAAGAAAAGGAGCTAATAACCATCCACTCGTAGGAGTGTTGGAAAAAACACCCTCCCCCATGAAATGGGGGTGTTCGGCACTAAGTGCTCAACATGGATGGGGTGAAAATAAGAATCACAAAAACTACAAGTATATGTATAGGTAACAAGCACTCACCCAATCGAGGTTTTTCTTCAGCCATCCTAAAGAACACTATCCTTACTATTCATTCATAAGAGAATAGAACAACCCCCATGCCCAAGTCACAACTCACACCAAACCAAATCCCCATTTGTCCCATCATTGTTTTCATGTTCAATAATAATGTTTAAATAAGTTTATGAACCTACTTGGGAAACTATTAAGCATAAGAAGAAACCATGGAAAGAGTACACCCAATAGCAATTTAAACATTCACTCCTGGTTCTCTTGTAAAAGAACATCAAGTGATACCCCTCCAAGTATTGGAACCAATGCAGGTCAAAGTGAGATACATTCCCAAGTTCCCAAAATTATGAATAAGATGTTTTCACAATAGAAAAGGATCCCACTCCAATTCGTGATACAAATAGAAGATCCCATCCTCACCCACATCACCCCAGCAATCTAAACCCATATCCAAGAAAACCATAAGGTCACCCGTACTCGCCCCATGGATGAAACAACCAAACCAATACTACCAACACAAGGCAGACTCAACATGTATTTTCAGATTTAAATAATTCAACACACTTCATGATTTCAATTACATGAGGCTTAAACCAGGGTTATCATAGAAAAGGAGATGATCCTGGTGCTTCCAACTTATTTAGCTAAATATACATAATTAACCAATTTACTTTAAACAAAAAAAGGTTCACAACCAAAATACAATATTTTTAAACATCAAAAGGGGTAAGGGTTTATTATTTCACAGAGGAAGACCACCAACGACCATGATTTTTAGTAGGTGTAATCCCACACAATTCCGAAATCATTAATCATGAAAGTGGAGAAAAACAGAGCAGCATCATCGATCACAACCCTCCCCTTCATTCTTTAGAATCCATTTATTATCATTATTAATGTTTGGTTCATCCAATTCTATAGAATTAGTAGCATACCCACCCCGCAAGATACACAGAAAGGGGAGATGAAGGTGAAACCCCTACCTGACGGATCAAGGATCGACATCAAGTCCTCGCGTGAGTAGCAGGAACTACACGAAACGCGATCAAGGAAAGAGGGGTTACAACTGGTCGGGAGGAAGGGTACTTTGAGCGCAGGGTGATCGAGAAAAGAAACATAGGGAGAAGCCTTTAGGTTATAAAGGCAGAGATATAGCATTCCCGGGACGGTTATGTTATGGAAAGAAAAACTCGAAACCGTGTAAGAAGAGGGATCGTGGTTTGACCACGCGGCTGGGCCACCCCACATGTAACTTAAAAGGTCCCGGCCCTTCGGGGTGGTTAAAACAGATGCACACCTCACCAATCATTTAATTTAAACGCCATTAATGGGCATTAATGGGATTTAAAACAGGCTTAAAGGGGTCAAAACGTGGTTTAAAAACTAATTTTCATAAAAAGGAGGCGCTACTGGAAAACCTGTGGGGGAGGGTGGGTAGGCAAGAGCTACCGGTAGCCGAGAGCTACCGGTTGGCGACATCTACCGGTAGCCGAGAGCTACCGGTTGGCCACAGCTACTGGTAGCCAAGAGCAACCGATTGGCAACAGCTACCGGTAGCCGGGTGCTACTGGTAGCTGGGAGTTACCGGTACCCCAAGGTCACCTGTAGGCTAGGTCTACCAGTAGGCCAAGGCTACCGGTAGGCCAAGGCTACCTCTAGGAGTCACCGAGAAGCTGGGATGGCCTTCTAGGACACCCAGAACACCCCAAACATCATATTTTTACCAAGCAATGGACCCCAAAATCTCGGGCCATTACAAGTACAATTCTGGTGTGGATCATTATGTTATGTAATGAATATTAATATAATAAAAATAAATATATATTTATGAAATATATTGTTCATTATAGTCAGTATTATAGTAGTGGATGGAATCAGATCATTAAAAACTCTCATATGAAATCATTTGGAGAAGCATGGATCTCCACCCCATGGATTCATGAGGAACAGTCTTTCATTATGGATGGTGGTAAGAGTCCCACCTATGATGAATATCCACCCATGGTGTACATTGATAGGTGTAAATTATATCCAACTGGTAATAATTCTATATTACAGTTGTTGGAATCCGAGTAAGGATTATTCAACCATTAGATAGTAGGATAACATAATTTTTATCAAAACCATAAGGATAATTATATGTATAAGAAAATATCATGTAATTCTAGTAAAGGAAATGGATAGTGGCTTCCTATAAATTACATCACTACCTTGATACTAATAGTATATGTGTCCTTATAATAGTTGTACCAAGAGTAAATTAATCTAAAAGGATTATTGGCCATTAACTCAATTAGTACAGAGTACATGATAATGAGCCTTGTTGTACACCATGTTTGAATCTCATGGGGGTTATTTTATAGAATCTCACCAACACATTAAGAATATTCTTCAATTACTTGAATATATAATGACTATTAATGATCTTGGTTAGCAATAAGGTTTCTTTTATTATAAAAAATGACTAATAATTATAAAAAATCATAAAAATGGGTTTTAATTATTATGTGGATTTCACTATGATTTTGGTGATCAAATAATGATTTTAAATTTTATTCTTTGGACGGAACATGATGGGACCCTGTTAATGATTAATAATATATACTATTCATTTACTTTCATCCTAATTAAAAAAATTCATGATATTTGTGACGAAAAATATTATTTCTGTTCCCAAAAAATTCTAATTATTTGAATAATGATGAACATCGAAATTAGAGAAGGAGTAACAATAACTTATTGAGTCTCTCATTGGGTAATATCTATATTCTTCTTCATGATGACCCTGATCCTCTAATTTATAAGAAAATGATAAGTTCTATTGAAATGTTATTTTATATTCTCCATTGTTCATAGCATGAAATATCCATTTTGTTATATATTATTTGAAAGAGAAAATAATTAGTAACATGAAGAAATTGAATCCATGGAGTGGGATGAGATTATCAGATTATTTTTCAATAAGAACATCCCTCGTATTATTTGTATGCAAATTGATATGGAATTTCTCATGTCAATAAATAATTTTGAGGAATAATTTGGTACCTATGATAAAAATTTAACTAGACTTGTGAGGTACACTTCTGTTATTAACATCTTACATGAATGTGTGGTTGATCAATTCTCTAGTTTTATAAAACCATGTCTCTGTTGGGCGTTATCAATTAATATCTTCACTATAGAGTGAGAAATAATTATATTTTATTTAAAGGTTGAAATGAAGATTGGTGATATCCATCACTCTCATGTTTACAATTATAATAAAAATTTGGGATTCATTGGAATATCTAAAACCCATTGATAGGAAAATTTATTATTACCCAATTGATTGATGAATTGAAGGAATACTCAAGGATATTGTGATAAGGTAAATAATAAATCTATTATTTGTGTAAAGGACGGTAATCAAGAAATTGAATGCTTAGGCGATGAGAATAAGTTAGATAGCTATTTGAATATATAGAATGATTAACAATATGCACCACCCAAACTCAACTATTTAAAATGAAAGGAGTAGAGAAATTATAATGACCCATCTCACAATTTTATGGTTAATGATGATGATCTATGTAAAAAATATCCTAATATGAGTGAAATTCGTTAATATCTTCTGATCATAGTTTTTGATGAGGGATGTAATAATGAAATGGTAAAAGATACACATACCATCCACTCTATAAATACTGAGGTATTATATAACTCTAGAACTACCCACTCTTTTATTTCTAAATAATCTTATATTGGAATCATAGTACAACCTCAATGATTAGATGTTGAACTAGTATTAAAAATACCTAATTGTAATGCCCCAACCCCAATTACCCGAAGTGAGGTCATTATTTTAATACATTAGCATGATTACAAGGAATCATGTCTAGAAAGACCGATCAGTTTAGCAGTCTTGGAAAATTGATTAAATACATGAATGTTACATTACACATTAGAAAATAAAAGACAACCTAAATAATCCTTTGAGAATGACATTATTCTATGAGATTAAACCTACTTATTAATAACAACACACTTCTTGGAAACTTGTAAAAAATAAAACATAGAATGGGGTGACCTCAGATGCTTTGTAAAGATAACAGTATAGTGGAATCTATCATGAATAATCATAAACATTTAAGGAAATTTATAAGACAAAAAATCCTTTTATACTTAAACATTTCCATAATATTGAAAAGATACAATAAAATAATTCCATTTAATTATTCACATGGATATTATACTAGTTGAATAATCACATTCAATATCAATAGCCACTTTTAATAATTATGGAATGCATAATTTCAAACTTCAGAATCACATATTCATGGCCTTGTTCCAATAATATAAATAATATTTTGTCAAGAACCTTTTCCAAGACAGTATTTTGTCTCATGAGACCTGCCGATGCATCAAGGAGCTATAGCAGGATCCACCCATCACTTACTAAGTCCAATGCATTCCCCATATGAAAAGGTTTAAACATAACATAAACATTCGTATTTAATCTTGCATACAAAATGTCAATACATTATAAATAAACCATGAATGGTATAAAACTAACCCACCCATAGTCAAACATATTAGAAGACCTTCAATAAAATATGGATGATTTATATCATAACAAATCAACTTCAAACAAGTTTAAAATCCATCAAATGATGTAGACATAGAAGAAAATGATATGAAAAACTCTTTGAGAGAAATATCCCTTTATCATGAAAACATTTAACAATCACACAATTTAGAAAGGAAGATATTTAAATAAAAATTTTAATCAAAGTATCCCATACCACATTGAATCTTTTTAAGGAATTAACATTATAAAAACATTTATTTCCATATAAATAAATCTGAAGAACCATTTTGAAAACATGGCCATTAATGAGAATGATTTCGAAGAATAAATATTTAAAACATTTAAAATGTTGTTTTAGAAAAAAATTCCCTTAAATAAATCCCTTTGAAAACTATTTCCTTAAACATGGATATGGATTATAAATATTTCCCAGTAGATACTTGTTGACCTCACCTGTTTTGATAATCTCAATCATGTATTCATATGTGGTGAAAATCCCAATTATGTTTTCACTCTCTATGATATTCTTAAGTATCATTGATCTATACTTTAATTCTTTCAAATATGTGATCAAACCAATAATAATCTTTAAAATAGTCTTTGAAATATGTTAATCATCATTTATCCACGTTCATACAAGTTATAAATTGATTCTAACACAATTGGATGTGTTCTGCATAAAACATAAGTAATCTACCTATAGCTACTGATAAAGAGCTACCGGTAACCAGTCTACCGATAGACTTAGTCTACCGACAGAAAGCTACCGATAGACTTAACACAGAGCTACCGATGTGCTTATAAATATAAGCTACTGACTTACAGACAGCTACCGATACAAATATAGAGCTACCGGTGTAAGTATAAATAGCTACCGATGGAATAAGAGTCACCGATGGACAAAGCTACTGACAGACTCAAAGTTACCGATACACTCATGAAGCTACCGACGCATGCAGCTACCAACGAATGGAGCTACCGATAAACAAAGTCACTGATACAAGCATGTACCAACTGACGCATAGAGCCACCGATAGAGTCAAAGCAACTAATGACATTGAGCTACTGATGTTCGAGCTACCGATGTTCGAGCTACCGATGTTCAAGCTACCGATGTTCAAGCTACCGATGCTGATTACCTACCGATCACTCGACTCACTGTTTGAATTTCTTTATTTCCTATATTTAATCTATCTAACGGTCATATCATGTATATTTTAATCATTTGTCAAATATCTGATAAAGGTTGTCGGATGTCAGGAACCCGTACCTCGTACCTACTGAAAAGAAATCTTTTCTGTCCCCTGATGGGAGATAAATACGAGAAGACTACATACCAGAAACACACGAACGTGTGAAGAAAAAACAAACTACAACAAGAAGCGAACCATGTGGTGCATCCAATATACCAAAAACGACACAAGCACGAGAAGAACACAGAGAAGCTCATAGACAATCAAGCATACTCAAGAAGTGTTCTGTGCATACAAGAAGAACTTCATCGACTACATTCTCACTACATGTGAACCTGGAGCATACGACACTCTGTTTCTCAAACAGAAACGAGAAGAGGACTCAAACTCACTTGCGATCGAATCCAAAGAAGTCCAGAGCTACACTGAAATCACCAGAACCACTTCTAAACTCTACAAATCTTGTTCTGTGATTTATTATTACTCTTTTCGAGTAGTGTGTGTTATCTGCAGTATCTAACACATACACTGTCTCCTGTACTCAAACTGAAGGATTTGAAAATCCTTACCAAACTCTTTCATTCTTTCTTTCCCACGAAGAACAGTGGTAGAGGTCGTGTGTGACCTGGACAGCTGGTTGCTGTTGTACTGTTTCCCACGAAGAACAGTGGTAGAGGTCTTGGACCTGGACAGTTGTAAACTGTTGAACCCCGATCCAGGGTGTGGATCATTTTTATATAAACTTTTGAGAGGACTAAGTCTCGGCTTGAGACTGAACCTCTTGGTTACATTGTTGTGCCATCTCTTTCAAAGTTTTATTCCGCTGCTAATCACTTTAAAACCAATACTGTTTTTATAGATACATTGATAATTAAATTAGCAAGTGTTTATGTTAAGTGTAGATTAGTAAGTTAGTTTCAAAAGATAATCACACACTCCTGTGTTGATTAACTGGGAATTAATCAATCCCTTGAGAATCTGACAGAACCTCTACTTTGATATAAATTCACTACAGTTTAATTTATTATTTTATTTGGGGGTCTTTAAGACACTGTTTTTAAATTACAGAAATTTTAATTGGTACTCAATTCACCCCCCTCTTGAGTAAACCACTCCGACCAACACTTGGTATCAAAGGTTGAAAATACTTTCTAAAAGTACTCTGCTTTTGAACTGTGATTTTAGTTGTATTTTAAAGTTCTTAAAATATCTGTTATTTCTAAATTTTTATCTATTTAAAATTTTTTTTCTCATCATGGACAATAGACTTGAGGGTGCTGCTACTAACAGGCCACCTTTCTTCAATGGAACTAATTATGCTCAGTGGAAACTGAAAATGAAAATTCATCTAGAAAGCATAGGTTTTGATATTTGGACTGCTATTGAATCAGAATACAAAATTCCCACTACTTCTAGATCTACTTGGGATGAACCTACAAAGACTGCTTACAATAACAATTGTAAAGCTATGAATGCCTTGTACTATGCTCTAGGAGATGAAGAATTTAATAGAATTTCTGCTTGTAAAACTGCTTATGAAATTTGGGATACCTTAGCTGTTTCTCATGAAGGAACAACGAATGTTAAAGAAATGAGATTGAACACTTATACTATCAAGTATGACAATTTTAAAATGAAGCCTGACAAACCCATTTCTGACATGTATCTCAGGTTCAATTAAATTGTCAATACAATGATCTCACTGGGAAAGGATGTCTCATCGAAGGAACAAATTATGATAATTTTGAGATGTCTACCTGATAGATGGAGAGGCACATCTGTCTCAATCAGAGAATCATGTGACATAGCTGCTCTACCTGTCAAGGAACTAATTGGAAAGCTGATGATGTATGAAGAAGATCTTAAATTGAACAAAGAGGAAGAAAATGAACCTGCAAGAAAGTCTTTCGCTTTCAAATCCTCAACTTCAAAGAATAAGGACAAAGAAAAGCTTCAAGCTGTAGTTGAAAGTTCAAGCTGTGAAGACAGTGAAAGTGATTCTGACAGTGATGCTGAGATGGCTCACATTGCTAGAAGATTTAAGAAATTTTATAGGAAAAAGAAGTTCTTCAGAAAAACAAACTATAAGGGTAAGTATGATCACCAAGGCAAATGGAAAAAGGATTGGAAGAAGAAGGACAAGTCAGATGATGTTGTCTGCTATGAGTGCAAGAGAAAAGGACACATCAAAGCCGACTGTCCAAAGCTAAAGTATAAAAAGAAATATGAATATAAGGACAATAAGTTTAAGAAATCCATGAAGCCTACTTGGAGTGCTTCAGAAGACAGCACAAGTGGAGCTGAATCTTCAGACTCTGAATGGAATCGAGCCAACATGTGTTTTATGACAAACACTTCTGAGGTAACTGCTGAAACTCCTGCTTCAAAAACATATTATTCTGGAGATGATTCTGAAGGTGATAACATGTCTAAATATGAACTGTTTGAATACTGTGATATGATGGAAGAGACATGTAATGAACTTAAGGATAAATACAAGTCATTAAAGAAACAGCATGCTCTCACCACTACAGTTAAAACCGAACTCACTATTGAAAAAGAGAAGAATGCTCAGTTGCTTAAGGAAAACACTGAACTGAAACTATCTAATGAGCAACTCAAGAAAGACTTAGAGAAGTTCACCAATGGCAAGAATACTTTAACACAGATGCTAGGAAATCATGTAGCACCTAAATATACTACTGGTATAGGATACCAACCTGGACTAAGGAAAATTGCTAAAACTAGATTCATTTCTAAATCTGGACAGAATGAAGGTAATTCGGGAACTTCATATGCTTCAACCAGTTATATA
Organism: Viscum album; assembly: GCA_963277665.1. NCBI lineage: Eukaryota > Viridiplantae > Streptophyta > Magnoliopsida > Santalales > Viscaceae > Viscum > Viscum album. Next base: position 1,861,309,210 of record OY728120.1, on the reverse strand, counting down.
CATAGAAATGGATCTAATAAAGTTTATCTTTCAAAGCATGTCAATTCTAAAAATTATATGAGACCCATTAGAAAAATATGGGTACCTAAAGTGTTATTGGCTAACATGTCTGGACCCAAGAAAATCTGGGTACCAAAATCATCTTCCATCTAAATCTGTTTTGTAGGGAACTTGCTTGAAGATCTCCTGTAAAGAGACCTGATATTTGGACTGTGGATGTTCAAGACATATGTAAGGAGACTTCTCTTGTTTCAAGAGTTTAATAAAAGTTGATGGAGGCTTTGTCACCTTTGGTGATAATTCAAAAGGGAAAATCATCGGCCTAGGCCAGATTGGTAACACTGATTCAATTTTGATCTCTAAATTTTTATTTGTCGATGGCCTTAAATACAATCTATTAAGTATTTCTCAGTTATGTGATGATGGTTTTCATGTTAAATTTGAAAATGATTCTTGCAAAGTTTTTAATTATAAGAATATTTTAGTATTTTCTGCCTTAAGAAATGAGAATGTTTATGCTGTTAATCTGAATTCTTTAGCTAAGCAGAATATTACTTGTTTGAATGATTTTCATAAAGAATCTTGGATATGGCACAGAAGATTAGGACATTGCAACATTCACTCACTTAGAAAACTTTCAAGGAAAAACCTAGTTAGAGACCTACCTAAATTAGAATTCCCAAATGATAGAGTGTGTAACCCCTGTCAAAAGGAAAAACAACACAAAGTTTCTTTTAAATCAAAGAAAGAAGTTTCAACTTCTCAACCACTTGAATTGGTTCACATGGATTTGTTTGGACCATCAAGAGTTTCTATTTTAAATGGGAAGCACTATGTTTATGTTCTTGTAGATGACTTTTCTAGATATACTTGGGTATATTTTCTAGCTCACAAAAGTGAAGCTTGTTCTTACTTTGTCAAATACTCCAAGTATGTAGAGAACCTTAGTGGACTTAAGATTAAAACCCTGAGGAGTGATCATGGTCGTGAGTTTGAAAATCAAGATTTTGAATCTTATTGATCACACAATGGCTATACTCATAACTTTTCTGCCCCTAGAACACCCCAACAGAATGGTGTAGTAGAAAGACGAAACAGAACCCTGCAAGAAATTGCTAGAACCATGCTCAATGAATATGATCTGCCTATTTATTTTTGGGCTGAAGCTGTAAATACAGCTTGTTATGTCATTAATAGAGTCTTAATCAGACCTGTTCTTAAGAAAACCCCTTATGAATTGTGGAACAATAGAAAGCCTACGGTTAATTACTTTAAAGTTTTTGGTTGCAAAGTATTTATTCTGAATACTAAAGATAATCTGGATAAGTTTGCTTCCAAAAGTGATGAAGGAATTTTTCTGGGTTACTCTATTTCAAGTAAATCCTATAGAGTATTCAATAAGAAAACCAAATGTGTGGAAGAATCTGTTCACACCAAGTTTGATGAAACTGATCCACATGAGCCTAAAACCTCTCTTGAGAATCTTGAAGAAGACTTATCTATTCTAGACCTTAATGATAAATCTAATGAACCTGTTATAAAAGTATCCAGTTCTGGACCTTCTCCAGAATCTACTTCTGTTGAACCCGAACCTATAGATGAACCTGAAATTTCTAGTCCAACCTTTACCAGATCAACAAGGATTCTAAAGAATCATCCTTTAGAAGCTGTTTCCGGTAATCTTGATAGAGGAACACAAACTAGAGCTTCTCTAAGAAACTAGGTTGAACATAGCGCCTTTCTTTCACAGCTGGAACCCAAAAATATCAATGATGCTATCAATGATGAATTCTGGGTAATGGCTATGCAAGAAGAATTAAATCAGTTTGAAAGAAACAAAGTCTGGGAATTAGTTGACAGACCTAAGGACACCTTGACAATAGGCACAAAATGGGTTTTTAGAAATAAAGTAGATGAATCTGGAAATATAGTTAGAAACAAAGCTAGACTAGTTGCACAAGTATATAGTCAAGAAGAAGGTATAGACTATGAGGAAACTTTTGCACCTGTAGCTAGACTAGAAGCCATTAGGATCTTACTTGCATATGCTGCACATCTGGATTTCAAGTTGTATCAAATGGATGTGAAAAGCGCATTTCTAAATGGTTTTATAATTGAAGATGTTTTTATAGAACAACCACCTGGATTTACTAACCCCCATTTTCCAAATCAAGTTTTTAAACTTTCTAAAGCTTTGTATGGTTTAAAACAAGCTCCAAGAGCTTGGTATGATAGACTTAGCAATTTCCTTATTTCAAAAGGTTTTACTAAAGGGATTGCTGATCCAACTCTTTTCATTAAAAAAATTTCTAAAGATGTTTTAGTTGTACAAATATATGTTGATGATATTATTTTTGGATCTTCTAAACACTCTTTATGTACTGATTTTTCAAAAAGTATACAAAATGAATTTGAAATGAGCTTAATGGGAGAGCTTAAGTACTTTCTTGGATTTCAAGTATTTCAAAATGAAAATGGTATTATTTTGAATCAAAGTAAATATACAAAGGATCTTTTAAAACGTTTTGGTCTGGATAGTATCAAGGAAAGTGAAACTCCTATGAGTACTACCTGTAAATTGGATGCAGATGAAACTGGGAAACCAGTTGATCAAACAAATTACAGAGGTATGATTGGTAGTTTACTTTATCTTACTGCTAGTCGACCTGATATTATGTTTAGTGTGTGTATGTGTGCTAGATTTCAAGCTAATCCAAAAGAATCTCATTTGCTTGCTGTTAAAAGAATTTTTAAATATCTCAAACACACGGTTAACTTAGGTTTGTTTTACCCAAAAGGACAATCCTTTGAGTTAATGAGTTATTCAGATGCTGACTTTGCTGGTTGTAAGTTAGATAGAAAAAGCACATCAGGAACATGACATTTGCTTGGAAAATCCTTAGTTTCTTGGTGTAGTAAGAAATAGAACTCAGTTGCATTATCTACTGCCGAAGCAGAATATATAGCTGCTGGTAGTTGCTGTGCACAAATTCTGTGGATGAAACACACTCTTTTGGACTATGGATATGTTTTTAAACATGTTTCAATCAACTGTGATAACACCAGTGCAATAAACATCTCTAAGAATCCTGTATCTCACTCTAGAACCAAACACATAGATGTAAGACACCATTTCCTAACAGATCACTATCAAAAAGGTGATATTTCTCTTGAATTTGTTGGCACTGAACATCAATTGGCTGATATTTTCACTAAACCTTTAAGTTCGGATAGGCTATGTTACATAAGACACGAACTGGGAATGTTTAATCACAACCGGTGTGAAAATCCTCACTGATGTGAAAATCCTCACTGATGTGAAAATTCTCACCGATGTGAAATTCTCACCGATGTGAAAATTCTCACCGATGTGAAATTCTCACTGATGTGAAAATTCTCACCGATGTAAGTTTCTCACCAACGTAGAAATTCTCACCGATTTGTTTTTCTCACCGATGATTAACTCACACCGATGCAATGTTTTTAAAACATCTGTCTGCCGCCAAGAATACGAATCGTTTTATTTTATTTTATTACTCTATTTTAGTCGTTTATTTGGAATTCCAAAATGATAAAACTAAGTCTAAGCCACTTCTTACCTCACCGAGCTCAAAACCTCTTACCTTAGAACCTTACCTCCCAAATCAGCCAAGAACCCTAAACCCGCGATGGCAAAAACCAAGCTTCCTATCGTCAGAGATGAAAGTGTAGAACCAAATGCTAAGAAGAAGAAGACACAGCATAAAGCCAGTGTTAGTGAAGTCAAAACTAGATCGGGAAGGCGACCAGTGAATCCTCACTTGCAGAATAGAGACATAGTAATCGAGAAGGAACTGTGCATGGAATGGCTACTGCCTAGAAAATCCTTAGTACTCGAGATTCTGGAAGACCAGAAATGGGTGGATTGTTTCTCGAATAACAATGGCCCATACTACCCGAAGTTGGTAAAGCAGTTCTATGAGTTTGTAACCTTCGAGAAGTCTGAGAATGAGAATCGGGTTAGCTCTTTTGTAAATGGAAAAGAGATGTCTTTTTCTTCAGTAGAGTGGGCTGAGAGTTTGAAAGTACCACATGAAGGTTTCTCTGGGTATGTATCAAGAGCAATACCACCTAGTAGTGATATCTTTTATTATGAGACCGCTTTACAAGAACTGACTGGTAATGGAAATCAAAGGCAAGTGGTTGCTGCTGAAATGGATGGAGAAAATCGACTGCTTTTCAAGTTTGTTCAACATGTGTTGATACCGAGGAGAGGAGATTTTGCAAATCTGAGATATCAAGATATCTGTCTTCTTCATTTGCTAAGACATGGTGTAAAAATCAATCTGTGCAGATTGTTGATGCTTCAAATGGAAGACATGATTAGACCAAAGTCAAAGATCAATGCTTTGTTCTTTGCCAAGCTGATTTCAGTGATGATAAAAGTGAAAGAAATAGCTGAGTCTCAGGATGAGACAGTTGTAGTCAAGAACAATTTCTGTATCACCTCGACTGTTTGCAAGTACATGAAAATTAACTGGAACCCATGGAAGGGTTAATGGGTCAGTGATGATCAGAAGATTTATGATAGGTTTAATCCTGTGGATCATCCCTCAAGACCAAAGGATATGAGAGATCCGAGTCTGAGACCTGATGAAGAGGAACCTGATTATAGTGATGAAACAGAAGAAGAAGAAGAAGAAACTCCTATGGATGTTGGAGGAGATCCAGACTTGCCCCCAAGTCCTGTTGCAGAATTGGTCTATTCTAGGAAAGGAAAGGTAGAGGAAATTGTATCTAATCATGAGGAAGACCAGTCTGTACCTCACCAAGAAAAAGAGGAAAAGGAGAATGTATCTGAATCGCCTGCTTCTGGTAGTTTAAGTATGAGTCCCTCGATTGGAAGCTCAGCTATGCCTGCTGATGAAGTATAAAGAGTTACAGAAGAAGTTGTACCTGTATCAGAAAATCTTCAAGATGCTGCACCTGTGGAACTTGTAGTAGAAGATTCTGATGAAGAGAATCTTGCACCAAATGCTGTTGTGATACATGAGAATGCACCCATTGAGGGGGAGCATCAGTCTGTGCTTGGAAATGTTACAGTAGCTGTTGAACTTGGAGACTGGGTAGAAGACCGAGGGTTTATAGTCTGTGGATTGGATTATCCAGATTCAGATGATGAGGTGTCTATGAATAGACCAAAGACCAATTATGATCTTGCTTCTGAGATGTTGCCAGATGATGTGGTCAGATTTCATGATTTGAATAAGCTGAAAGAGGACCTCAAAACCAGTTTTGTTGAAGAAGTGAAGTTAATGGAAACCTCTCTTGCTTCATCAATTAATTCAATAATGACTACTTCTGTAGTTAATTTGGCCTCAGCAAGGGGATCTGTTGCAGTTATCCCATGTGATTTTGTCTCCAAATCAGATCTTGAATCCATGAAGAATGAGCTGAACGAAACATTCAGTGTATCAGTTGCTGAGATGAAGCAAAGCTTTTATGAAGAAATGAAAATGTTAGAGAGATCTTTCGAGCTATCTCTGGCTTGCAATTTATCTTCATTTGTGTCTGAGCTTATGGAAGAAGTGAAAGAGTTCCAGACTCAGTCTTCAAGAATCGAATCAGATCTGGAAGCTCTCAAGACATCAGTTGTTACTTTGGATTCCAATATGAGCTCCAAGTCTCAAGCTGACAAGGACCTAGCTTATGTGAAGAGTGTAGTAAGCTAGTTTGTCTCAGTGTTTGAATGTTTCAAAACCTCAGTGAAGGATCATGTTCAGTTACAAGACTCTCAAGTTCAAAGTCTAATCAGTGGTCTGTCTAAGAGTTTCAAAGAAACTGTTTCCTTCTCTCTTGGCCCTCTCACATCCAAACTATCAGTTGACCTGAATCAAGTTCGAGCAATGTTGAAGGAGGAGATTGGCTCTATTTCTACCAGTGGCTCTGTGGACTCATCAGAGTTGAGCCGAGTGGTGCTTTCTACAAGAGATTCTGCCATAGAAATAATGAAGATTGTTCAAGACTATATGAGAGAAGCCTCTGCCTCTCAGGAAGCCATTAAAAGAAAAGTGGACTACTACTTCTCCAAAATTTTCACAAAGCATCAACTCGAACACCACTTCAAGCTAATGTTGGAACACATGAAGCTCCCTCCAGTCACTCAAGCTTTCAGAGAACAAGTGAGCAAGCTACGAGAACTGACTCCTGCCTTAGAGAAATTCATGGAGAACAAAGATGATTTCATCTCTGCTATGGAAAGAGGAGGAGGAATTATTATGGATTTTAGAAATCTGTTGTTGCCCTTCTTGCATGTTGATTCCAGACCAGTCATCATCCCTCCTACTTTTCTTGCTTCTGCTTCAGCTGCTTCCACAGTCCAGCTGACTCCTGTTCAAGCCATTCGAAGCCTCACACCAATGATCACCCAAAAATATTCAACCTACAAGCCTGACTCTGTGTCAGTGGCCTAGCCTCCTTTTATCTTTTATGGCATTCCCAAACCTTCACCTGAATCCTCACCACCCGAGAATCCTTCTGATCCTAAAGGAAAATCTCTCGTTGCAGATGAGGATTAAACCAGTGGCCTGGATTTTTGATAGGATTTCCTTTGTATTATGTTTTGTACTTTTTGACTACTCTAATACAGAACTCTTTTTACTTCTCTTGTTTTATTTGTCTCCTATATATATATATATATATATATGCTTTCCCACTTTTTGATTATCACAAAGGGGGAGAACAATAAGAGGGGGAGAAAAAACTGGGAGAATAAGGGGGAGAACAAAATGCGAGAATAAGGGGGAGAACATAGAGAATGAAAAATATTGTCAATGGAGAAAAATAAGGAATAAGGGGAGACACTTTACCCTTCTGTTCATTTTTTTTCTTCTTTTTTCCCTCTAATATTATGTCTATTTAGTACCTTATGATTGTTACCTCTGATAACATATGTCTATATCATACTATTTTTATTATCTCTGATGCTATTTTCTCTGAGAAAATTGAATTCAATATTATACTCTTTACTATTATATTTTCACTATGTTAAATGCCCATATCATAAATTGTGATTATCAAAAAGGGGGAGATTGTTGACCTCACCTGTTTTGATAATCTCAATCATGTATTCATATGTGCTGAAAAATCCCAATTATGTTTTCACTCTCTATGATATTCTTAAGTATCATTGATCTATACTTTAATTCTTTCAAATATGTGATCAAACCAATAATAATCTTTAAAATAGTCTTTGAAATATGTTAATCATCATTTATCCACGTTCATACAAGTTATAAATTGATTCTAACACAATCAGATGTGTTCTGCATAAAACATAAGTAATCTGCCTATAGCTACTGATAAAGAGCTACCGGTAACCAGTCTACCGATAGACTTAGTCTACCGACAGACAGATACCGCTAGACTTAACATAGAGCTACCGATGTGCTTATAAATATAAGATACTGACTTACAGACAGCTACCGATACAAATATAGAGCTACTGGTGTAAGTATAAATAGCTACCGATGGAATAAGAGTCACCGATGGACAAAGCTACTGACAGACTCAAAGTTACCGATACACGCATGAAGCTACCGACGCATGAAGCTACCGACGCATGCAGCTACCGACGAATGGAGCTACCGATAAACAAAGTCACTGATACAAGCATGTACCAACCGACGCATAGAGCCACCGATAGAGTCAAAGCAACTAATGACATTGAGCTACTGATGTTCGAGCTACCGATGTTCGAGCTACCGATGTTCAAGCTACCGATGCTGATTACCTACCGATCACTCGACTCACTGTTTGAATTTCTTTATTTCCTATATTTAATCTATCTAACGGTCATATCATGTACATTTTAATGATTTGTCAAATATCTGATAAAGGTTGTCGGATGTCAGGAACCCGTACCTCGTACCTGCTGAAAAGAAATCTTTTCTGTCCCCTGATGGGAGATAAATACGAGAAGACTACATACCATAAACACACGAACGTGTGAAGGAAAAACAAACAACAACAAGAAGCGAACCATGTGGTGCATCCAATATACCAAAAACGACACAAGCACGAGAAGAACACAGAGAAGCTCATAGACAATCAAGCATACTCAAGAAGTGTTATGTGCATACAAGAAGAACTTCATCGACTACATTCTCACTACCTGTGAACCTGGAGCATACGACACTCTTTTTCTCAAACAGAAACGAGAAGAGGACTCAAACTCACTTGCGATCGAATCCAAAGAAGTCCAGAGCTACAATGAAATCACCAGAACCACTTCTAAACTCTACAACTCTTGTTCTGTGATTTATTATTACTCTTTTTCGAGCAGTGTGTGTTATCTGAAGTATCTAACACATACACTGTCTCTTGTACTCAAACTGAAGGATTTGAAAATCCTTACCAAACTCTTTCATTCTTTCTTTCCCACGAAGAACAGTGGTAGAGGTCGTGTGTGACCTGGACAGCCGGTTGCTGTTGTACTGTTTCCCACGAAGAACAGTGGTAGAGGTCTTGGACGTGGACAGTTGTAAACTGTTGAAACCCGATCCAGGGTGTGGATCATTTTTATATAAACTTTTGAGAGGACTAAGTCTCGGCTTGAGACTGAACCTCTTGGTTACATTTTTGTGCCATCTCTTTCAAAGTTTTATTCCGCTGCGATTCACTTTAAAACAAATACTGTTTTTAAAGTTACTTTGATAATTGAATTAGCAAGTGTTTATGTTAAGTGTAGATTAGTAAGTTAGTTTCAAAAGATAATCACACACTCATGTGTTGATTAACTGGGAATTAATCAATCCCTTGAGAATCTGACAGAACCTCTACTTTGATATAAATTCACTACAGTTTAATTTATTATTTTATTTGGGGGTCTTTAACACAGTGTTTTTAAATTATAGAAATTTTAATTGGTACTCAATTCACCCCCCTCTTGAGTAAACCACTCCGACCAACACTTGGTATCAAAGGTTGAAAATACTTTCTAAAAGTACTCTGCTTTTGAACTGTGATTTTAGTTGTATTTTAAAGTTCTTAAAATTTCTGTTATTTCTAAATTTTTATCTCTTTAAATTTTTTTTTTCTCATCATGGACAATAGACTTGAGGGTGCTGCTACTAACCGGCCACCTTTCTTCAATGGAAGTAATTATGCTCAGTGGAAACTAAAAATGAAAATTCATCTAGAAAGCATAGGTTTTGATATTTGGACTGCTGTTGAATCAGAATACAAAATTCCCACTACTGCTAGATCTACTTGGGATGAACCTACAAAGACTGCTTACAATAACAATTGTAAAGCTATGAATGCCTTGTACTGTGCTCTAGGATATGAAGAATTTAATAGAATTTCTGCTTGTAAAACTGCTTATGAAATTTGGGATACCTTAGCTGTTTCTCATGAAGGAACAACGAATAGTAAAGAAATGAGATTGAACACTTATACTATCAAGTATGACAATTTTAAAATGAATCCTGATGAACCCATTTCTGACATGTATCTCAGGTTCAATGAAATTGTCAATACAATGATCTCGCTGGGAAAGGATGTCTCATCGAAGGAACAAATTATGAGAATTTTGAGATGTCTACCTGATAGATGGAGAGGCACATCTGTCTCAATCAGAGAATCATGTGACATAGCTGCTCTACCTGTCAAGGAACTAATTGGAAAGCTGATGATGTATGAAGAAGAGCTTAAAGTGAACAAAGAGGAAGAAAATGAACCTGCAAGAAAGTCTGTCGCTTTCAAATCCTCAACTTCAAAGAATAAGGACAAAGAAAAGCTTCAAGCTGTAGTTGAAAGTTCAAGCTGTGAAGACAGTGAAAGTGATTCTGACAGTGATGTTGAGATGGCTCACATTGCTAGAAGATTTAAGAAATTTTATAGGAAAAAGAAGTTCTTCAGAAAAACAAACTATAAGGGTAAGTATGATCACCAAGGCAAATGGAAAAAGGATTGGAAGAAGAATGAAAAGTCAGATGATGTTGTCTGCTATGAGTGCAAGAGAAAAGGACACATCAAAGACGACTGTCCAAAGATAAAGTATAAAAAGAAATATGAATATAAGGACAAGAAGTTTAAGAAAGACATGAAGGCTACATGGAGTGCTTCAGAAGACAACACAAGTGGAGCTGAATCTTCAGACTCTGAAAGGAATCGAGCCAACATGTGTTTTATGACGAACACTTCTGAGGTAACTGCTGAAACTCCTGCTTCAAATTCATATTATTCTGGAGATGATTCTGAAGGTGATAACATATCTAAATCTGAACTGTTTGAATACTGTGATATGCTGGAAGAGACATGTAATGAACTTAAGGATAAATACAAGTCATTAAAGAAACAACATGCTCTCACCACTACAGTTAAAACCGAACTCACTATTGAAAAAGAGAAGAATGCTCAGTTGCTTAAGGAAAACACTGAACTGAAACTATCTAATGAGCAACTCAAGAAAGACTTAGAGAAGTTCACCAATGGCAAGAATACTCTAACACAGATGCTAGGAAAGCAAGTAGCACCTAAATATACTACTGGTATAGGATACCAACCTGGACTAAGGAAAATTGCTAAAACTAGATTCATTTCTAAATCTGGACAGAATGAAGGTAATTCTAGAACTTCATATGCTTCAACCAGTTATATACATAGCTATGGATCTAATAAAGTTTATCTTTCAAAGCATGTCAATTCTACAAATTATATGAGACCCATTAGACAAATATGGGTACCTAAAGAGTTATTGGCTAACCTGTCTGGACCCAAGAAAATCTGGGTACCAAAATCATCTTCCATCTAAATCTGTTTTGTAGGGAACTTGCTTGAAGAGCTCCTGTAAAGAGACCTGGTATTTGGACAGTGGATGTTCAAGACATATGTCAGGAGACTTCTCTTGTTTCAAGAGTTTAATAAAAGTTGATGGAGGCTTTGTCACCTTTGGTGATAATTCAAAAGGGAAAATCATCGGCCTAGGCCAAATTGGTAACACTGATTCAATTTTGATCTCTAATGTTTTATTTGTCGATGACCTTAAATACAATCTATTAAGTATTTCTCAGTTATGTGATGATGGTTTTCATGTTAAATTTGAAAATGATTCTTGCAAAGTTTTTAATTCTAAGAATATTTTAGTATTTTCTGCCTTAAGAAATGAGAATGTTTATGCTGTTAATCTGAATTCTTTAGCTAAGCAGAATATTACTTGTTTGAATGCTTTTCATAAAGAATCTTGGCTATGGAACAGAAGTTTAGGACATTGCAACATTCACTCACTTAGAAAAAATTCTAGGAAAAACCTAGTTAGAGACCTACCTAAATTAGAATTCCCAAATGATAGAGTGTGTAACCCCTGTCAAAAGGGAAAACAACACAAAGTTTCTTTTAAATCAAAGAAAGAAGTTTCAACTTCTCAACCACTTGAATTGGTTCACATGGATTTGTTTGGACCATCAAGAGTTTCTAGTTTAAATGGGAAGCACTATGTTTATGTTCTTGTAGATGACTTTTCTAGATATACTTGGGTATATTTTCTAGCTCACAAAAGGGAAGCACTATATTTTTTTATCTATTTTGAATTAAATTAATTAATATAATATAACTTAATATTTAAATAAAAAGTTAGTTTGATATAATAACTCTGTGTTTTTCACTATTCCTCAAAAATTGAATGTTTTCCGAAAAACACCCAAAATTTACCGTAAGATAATTTTTATATAATGAATTCAAAAATGAATTCTATGTTAAAAAATTAAAAACATCTATGTTTAATTTGTTAATATAAAATTAATTCTTGTTTCCATAAACAAATAAGATGGTTTTAAAAAAAAGTAAAAACTATCAAAAGATTGACATCTATTTATGTCAAATTTAAAACTGAAATTACTTATAATTACTGAAATTGAATTAAATAATAAAAATAAAATCTAATTATACTTACAAACCATTAAAATTAATAATTTATCACTATAAATTATTTCGATTAAAAAAGTTGTTTTCAATTATAACACAATATTTTTCCCTGTTCATCAAAATATTAATGTTATTAGAAAAGCACCCAAAATTTATCCAGACTAAATTTTTATTTCCCGATTCTAATGAAAAATTTAATTTAATTAAATTTAATATATAAAAGTGTCAAATAGTGGTTTTAAAAAGGGTTCTCCATTAAAAGGAGGTAAAATTTTATTTTTGGAAAATTACATATTTGATCCGAAAAAATGAATTTGTACATATATTACATCTAAGAAACAAATAATATGGATGTTAAAAGTATATAGAGTATATAAGATTCAAAATGCAGTTAATACTGTTCATAACCTCTTTATGAACGGTTAGTTTAGTAATTTGGGGTGTGCTCGAACACGGTGGTGCTTGTAGCTCATGCTGTTGAATTACTTTAATGAGATAGGGTACTATGAAATCTTGGAGTGTTAAATTCTCCCCACCTTCAATAAATTGTTTCTATACAATTGCAAATTGTTCTTCAAAAGGGTTAAAAATAAAAAAAATACATTGGTGGAAAACTCACATCGGAAACTGGTTTAAAAAAATTTACTCTTAATAAGAGTGAATGGGAAATGAAAGAGTTTCCCCCAAATTATAATCTCGATTAGGAAAAAATTCGTGGAAATTAGAGACACATAATTGGAGGGAAAAAAATAAATATTTATAGGAAGCAATTGAGGTCATCAATCACAAAAAATTGTGAAATTGAGGCCCTCAAATCCATCAATCTAAGATGATGTAAAATATCATCGGTTCAATAAAAGATAAGGTGTAAGGATAACAAATTTTTGGTTTTAAGAACCATTCCCTAAAGTTTAGGCATTAATTTATTCAATTAATAAGAGAAAAATATATTCATGACAAGTAGAGTTTCATCCATCAACTAATTCCTACCACAAACTCATCTTTTACTCCAAAAGATAATATATTTCAAAAGTATTCTATTTATCATAATTGTATAGGGTCCCAAAAATAAGTAATGTTTAATTAATTTTTTGGAAAATTTTAAAAAACCATATTATACAATCTAGGAAATCATGTAGGCTAGTGGATGGTGATGCACCTTTTCCACCCTTCAGTTGTGGGATCAAGTCTCACGACCTTTCTGGACATGACAGGTTGTCTTATGACCTCCACGTTGTCCATTTTATGACAATACAAAAATAGTCTCATGATATGATTTAACCTTAAAAATAGTATCCAATGTCAAACTTAATCAATTCCAACCTTTAGACATATCCTAATTACTTCTTTCCAAACTCAGTCCAAAATTTTTTAGGAAGGTAAACACATTGAAGATCCTTTATTCCACGTAATAACACGTGAATACATTCATCGTGTATTCTTTTAAAACATGTTAACCCTTTGAATTATCATATAACCATATTGATTTCATTCGTCATCCCTTATTCCTTATAGAATTTTTGATATATTCCTTATATGTAAAAATGTTGCAAACTCCAATAATGACAGAATAAAAAACCCTTAACCAGTCCAAGGATGTCAATAATATCCAATATAATTTATCCAAATCAATCATCTCTAATTCCAAAATCAAGAACTCAGTATTAGGACCATATTAATGTTTTTTCTTTATGTAAACCATGTATTTTCCAAAAAAATTAACTTGCCATTAAGTCACTTTTCTTTGTTCCACAAAATCTCACGTCCTTAATTAAATAGTACTACAATAAAATCCATATATAAACTATATTTCTTATATCATGTACATAATTAATAAAATACTAAAATGACACAATTATTTAATAACAACATAAGAACTATTAATCATTCCTCTTCAAATTCAGTAGTAACATAACATGATTATTATCCAGTAGCAGTATTTGGGGTATACTCTGATGATTTGGACATTGATTCAGGTAGTTTCCCAACCCCTTATAGATGAAGCATAGTACTTTTAAAAACATTTTCTCACCCTTGCTATCACATTCTTGGTGTCCTTTTTCTCCACTCTTATAAAAAACTCACATTCCCTTCCAGCATTTACCTAGGTGATTCTTTCCACAGTTATCACATATGGGAAAATCCTTCATTCCATTATTCCATTTATCATTTGTTCTCTCTACCACCCTTTACTTCTCTAGATTCCCTTCATATCCATAATACTCAGAAAATTCTATACTTATCTTACTAACACAAGAAACTATTTCTTTATAAGATGAAAATATGTGGGAGACAATTTCATTTCTAAATGTTGGCTTAATACCATGAAAGATATGATTCTTCTTACTCATTGGGTCATGCATATTGCGGGAGGTCTCATTTCTTCTACTGGGCACCATTTCTAAACAATGGAATACAATAGGATAGTTAATGAATAACACTGCATAATTGCAAACTTATAAATTAGTAAACATAAACTAAACAGTTCATGGATATAATCCATAATCATAAAAAAAATTATTTAAAGAATTATATACTCATAAAACCTTTATCGTGGTTTGTGAAGAAAATGAAAATTTTCCTAAGCATATACACAGTGATTGTTGTAACCAAGATTCAAGAAAGGCCCATTGTCATGCACCAGCTCCCATTCGAGTCTAGTTCAAAGCGGTGTTTTCGAGTTTTACCCCTAGGTACATCTGTGCTAGAGCCGCCTCTACCAGATCATATCTAGATTGGGATGCATTGCTTGGAACACTCAAAAAATCTATACAGTACCAAAATTCTAGGATTTTCTTCTATAATAATCCTCAATGGATATCTTAGGGTAGTGTTCTCAAATCAGTATTTTTATAAATCTAGTTTCCAAGGTTATTTCTAAACATCTTTTGATACCAACTATAATTCCCCAAACCCAGTTACCTGGAGTCGGTGAATTTTTTAATACATTTTCATGATTATAAAGATTCACATCATGAAATACTGATCAGTTTAGCAGTCTTGGAAAATAGATTTCATATATGAATGTTACATTACATATTAGAAAACAAAAGACAACATAAATGATCATTTGAGAACACTGTTAATCCCCTAGCTTAACCCTGCTTATCAATCATAATAAACTTTTTGGAATCCTGGGAAAATTAAAACATAGAAATGGGTGAGCTCAGATGCTCAGTAAGGATAACAATATAGCGGAAACATTCATAAATATTAAAAAACATTTAAGGCAATGTATAATGATTAAACAAAATCAATTTAAACTTAATCCTCATCATAATAGGGAAAATATACAATAAAATAACTCCATTTACTTATTCAAATGGATATTTTACTAGTCGAATAATCACATGTAATATAAATATACACATTCATAATGATGGTATGCATAATGCCAGACTTCATATCCATAGATTCAAGGCCTTGTGCCGAGACTACAAATAAGATTTTTTCAAGGCCTTGTGATAAGACACTAGTTTGTCTCATGAGACCTACCGATGCATCGAGGATCTATAGCGGGATCCACCCATCATTTAATATTTCCAATGCATTCCTCATATTAACAGTTTTAAACATAACATTAAAATTTTTATTAAAACTAGAATACGATATGTCTATACATTATCCATAAAAAATCAATGGAATAAAAATAACATATTGACAATAAAACATTTCACCAAACCTTCAATAAAATATGGACGATTTTTATCATAATTAATCAACTTCAAACAAGTTTAAAATCAATCAATGGATGTTGACGAAGATGAAAATGATTTGTAAAACTCTTTGAGAGAAATATCCATTTTTCATGAAAACATTTAAAAGTCACAAAATTTTGAAAGGAATACATTTAAAGAAATTTTTTATTCAATTTCTCCCATAACACCTTGAAAATTTTGAATGGAATTATCATTTTAAAAGCATTCATGTCCACATAAATAAATCCTAAAATACAATTTTGAAATCATGGATATTAATGAGAATGATTTAGAAGAATGAATATTTAAAACATTTAAAATTATGTTTTAGTAAAAATTCCCTTAAAATAATCCTTTTTAATACTCTTTCATGAAACATGGACATGGATAATAAATATGTCCCAGTAGATACTTACATAAAAACAAGGTCAGATAATAAAGAGATTGTGAAATTAATACTTACCTTGAACTTTCCATTGGTTGATGGTACATTTGTACTCCTGTATAATGACTATAGTATGTTATTAAATTATCACAGAACCATATTAATATTTTTTAAATCATACATTATTCCTTTTTGACATTATAATACCCATTTAATAATGATTTCCATGTTAAATTCACATTTTGGTTAATAATCGCTTTCATTGGCATACATGTTTTAACTTGTTATTGTAGATCGTATCATTTAGATTATGATTTAAATACTTAAAAAATATAAACCTTGATTTAAATATAATATATATTTAGAATATAAATATTTATAAAAGATAGATATATGAAATGAAAGGAACCGTTTATGGAGACGTTATATCGTACATATGCATAACCATTGTATCCGTTTTCATATTGTATTGAACAGAAGTAAGGGAATAAGATATATCTAAGTACGTAAATATATATATATATATCCAGGAGTATTATTGTTTTATCTATAACATAATTATTAATAATATATATTTTAATAATCATCATTAAATGGTGAACGTGGGAATGAATCTCATCGCTTCGTGGAGACGGTAATCGGTATGTATGATCGAGCGACAATATCATTATATTGATGGTGAAATAATATGTAATTGAATGTTATATAAGATATAAATACTAATTAACATGTTATATTTATTATTTACATCAGTTATACTCATTATTATACCCATCCAAATAATAAAATATTTGAACAACAAACTACACCTCGACATGGAGATTGTAATCCGTATGTACGGATGTATGGTGAATTTTTCATTTATAGGATGGATATAATAATGAATATGGTTGTAAAATTTTTATAATAACATAATATTATATATAATATTATAGATTTATTATTTTATAATGTAAAAAACAAAGAAATAGGAAGTGGAAGAAGAAAAGAACATTAAATAGGTGATTACATATTTACATCTTCTTCAGTTTCTTCCTTTTAATTTGATCAAAAGGGATCCATAGGTTGGCTTTATAACCAAAATAAGGCCCTTAGGATTAAGGAAAGAGTTTTGGTATGATATTCGGGTAGGGTTTGGCCAATCTAAATGCCTTTGGAGGTTTGAAATTAAAAGAAGGGGAAGTTCCCTTTTATAAGAGAGGTGAGGGTCACTTCAGGAAAAGCTTGTAATATTATTTTATAATAAAATCATATTCGGTTTCTAATGGCTCAAAAATAAATAATTTAAATAATAATATGTGTATGGAAAGAAAAAAAATCATCCAAATGTTTTATACATGTTTATGTCAACATATTAACCTTATCATTTAGATTTAACTCTTAGTTAAATAGTTTGACATTTACCGTTTCTCTCTGTAATTTTATATTATATGGTTAATAAACATACTATAATAAGTAAAGAGAACCCCATGTGGTTAATTATTAATATATAAATAACATAATACGAGTACTTTGGTAGAAACTTATATTTTTAGGAATATTAAATCAATTAATAATATAATATTTTTTTTTTAAAAACTCAATTATGACAATTTAGACACTATTTAGTATTTGATTTTCTTGAAATCCATAAAAACATTATCACTTAGAATAAAATATATTTAACCAACCCTAAAATTTAATATTAATCATGATAATTAGTGGAATTCACTTGAAGTCTCAAATTACTTTTTTTGGATATTTATAATATCAATTATTTTAATCATTCATTATTAAGGTAATTATTGTATCATCATTATGTTATAAATAAATTAAATTATTTAATGTCTAAAAATTAAAAATAAAATACCATTATGAAGTATATTTTATTATATTTCTAATTATTATTTATAGTCGAATTTATCTTATATAGAAACCTATATTAAAAATGGTTTATTTATCAAATATTGAATTTAACTCTTTTAGCTCTTCTTTAAATAAAATAATAATAAATGTCTTAATATTATACAAGTGGAAAAAGGGGGTCATATTTTATTAATAAAGTTGATTTTGGTCAAATTATACTTATACAATATAATTAGGACAGGTTTTAGGGTAATTATAATATCATTTTTACTCTTAATTACCCTATTTACTTTGAACCGTGGTAAATGAAAGTCAAAAGTTACTATTCACCTAAGATTATTTTTATCTTATTGAAAAAAAATTTATTTGTGGATATCAACTGTGTCTCTCAGTGTTTTAAAAATTCAACTAACAAAAATGGTAAATTTTTTTTTATGAGCATTTTTAAATGCTCTCTAATTGTGGGTAAAAGACGGTAAAATGTTCGATAAAATTATATATATATAAACATATTATAAAATGACTCCAATAAATTAAGTTGAAAATATATAAGAATTGTGTATCTATTTGGACCTAATATAAATTAATATAATATCACTAATTATTTAAATAAAATTTGGTTTTATATAATAATGCAGTGTTTTTCACTATTCATCAAAAATTGAATGTTTGTAGAAAAATATAAACAATTTACCATAAGATAATTTTGATATTATGAATTAAAAAATAAATATTATTTTATAAAATTAAAAACCTAAAAGTTTAATTTATTAATTAAAATTATTTCCTGTTGTCAAAACCAATAATCCGGTTTAAAAAAAAGTAAATACTATCAAAAGATTGACATGTGTTTATGTCAAATTTTAATGTGAAATTACATAAAATGACCAGAATTGTATTAAAAGATAAAAATATAATCTTATTATACTTCATATCCATTCAAATTTTTCATTTATCACTATAAATTATTTCGATTAAAAAGTTGTTTTCAATTAAAACATTGTATTTTTCACTATTTATCAAGACATGAAAGTTATCCGTCAAATGATGTAGACATAGAAGAAAATGATATGAAAAACTCTTTGAGAGAAATATCCATTTATCATGAAAACATTTAACAATCACACAATTTAGAAAGGAAGATATTTCAATAAAAATGATGTAGACATAGAAGAAAATGATATGAAAAACTCTTTGAGAGAAATATCCCTTTGTCATGAAAACATTTAACAATCACACAATTTAGAAAGGAAGATATTTAAATAAAAATTTTAATCAAAGTATCCCATACCACATTGAATCTTTTTAAGGAATTAACATTATAAAAACATTTATTTACATATAAATAAATCTGAAGAACCATTTTGAAAACATGGCCATTAATGAGAATGATTTCGAAGAATAAATATTTAAAACATTTAAAATTTTGTTTTAGAAAAAAATTCCCTTAAATAAATCCCTTTGAAAACTATTTCCTTAAACATGGATATGGATTATAAATATTTCCCAGTAGATACTTATGTAAAAACAACATTGGATAATAAAGATATTGTGAAATTAACCCTTACCTTGCACTTTCCTTGGGTCGAGGGTGCATTTATCCTCTTGTATAAATACCATAGTATTTTATTAAATTATACCATAACCATAATCATATTTATTATATCATACATTATTCATTTATGACATTATACTACTCATTTAATAATGATATCCATGTTAAATTAAAATTTTGGGTAATAGTCACTTTCTTTATCGTACGTGTTTTAACTTTTTATTCTTGATCGTATCATTTAGATCATGATTTAAGTACATCCAGAATATAAACCTTAATTTATATATAATATATATTTACAATATAAATATTTATAATATATAGATATATGAAATTTAAGGTGCCGTTTATGGAGACGGTATGTCGTACGTACACATAAATGATGTTTATGTTTTCATATTGTATTGAATGGAAGTATGTAAATAAGATATATGTAAGTAAATATATATATATATAGTAAAATTATTATATCATATATTAGAAAATTATTATTAATATATATTTTTATAATCATCGTTGTATGGTGAATGTGGGAATGAATCTCATCGCTCTGTGGATATGGTAATCCGTACGCACACACGAGTGACAATTTCATTATATTGATTATGAAATATTATATAATTGGATGGTATACCATATATAAAGAATCATTAATATTTTTAATTTATTATTTACATTAGTTTTACTCATTATTATAACCATCCAAATAATGAAGTGTTTGAATATCAATATACCCCATGACAAGGAGACGGTAATCCGTACGTACGCAAGTATAGTGACATTGTCATTTATAGGACAAATAGAATAATAAATATTCTTGTACCGTTTTTATAATAACATCACAGTATATAGAATATACTGGATTTATTATTTTTGAATGGAAACAACAAAAGAAGTGGAAGTGGAAGAAGAAAAGAACATGAATGTGGTGATTAAATATCTTCCTCTTCCTCGGGTTCATCCTTTTGATTTGATCAAAATGTCTCCATCAGATGGATTAATGACCAAATTAAGGAATCTAGGATGAATGGAGTATTGTTTGGAGGATATTTCGGCAGGTTTTGGCCGGGTCAAAAGGCTTTTGAGGAGTTAAATTAATAGAAGGGGAAGTTCCCTTTTATAAGAGTGGTGTGGGTCACTTTTGGAAAAACTTGAAATATTATTTTATAATAAAATCATCTTCAGTTTCTAATGGCTCGACAATAATTTATTTAAATTCTAAGGTGGAGAGGAGTATAAATTCTCTCACCAATAGGTTTTATACTGATTTATGTCATTATATTAACCTTATAGTTTAGATTTAACTGTAAGTTAAATAGTTTGACATTTACAATGTCTCTTTGTATTTTTTATATTATATGGTTAATAAACTGAATATAACAAGACAAGAGAACCCCATGTGGTTCATTATTAATATATATAACCTTATATAAGTCTTTTGGCCGAACATAATATTTGTAAGAATATTATATCAATTAATAATATAATATTTTCTGAAAAAACTCAATTATGTCAATTCTGACACTATTTGGAATTTTTTTTATTGAAGCCATAAAAACATTATCACTTCGAATAAATTTATTCTAAACAACCATAACATGTAATATTATCCTATAAAATTAGTTTAATTCATTATAAGCCTCAAATTACATTTATTTGGATATTTATATTATCAATTATTTTAATCATTCATTAATAAGGTAATTACTACTTCATTATTGTGTCATAAATTAACTAAATAATATATTGTCTAAAAATTATAAATAAAATACCATTATGTATGAATTTTTTTATCTTTATAATTAATATTTATAGTCCAATTTATCTTATGTATAACCCTATATTAAAAATGGTTTAGTTATTAAACATTTAATTTAGCTCTTTTAACTCTTCTTTAAATAAAATAATAATAAATGTCATAATCTTAACCATCTGGACCAAAGGGGGTCATATTTTATTACTATGGTTGTTTTTGGTCGAATTATACTTATCCAATTGTATTAGGACATGTTTTATGGTAATTATAACATCATTTTTACCCACAAATACCCCATTTACTTTTAACCGTGGTAAATAAAAGTCAAAAGTTTCTATTCCACAAAAATAATTTTCATCATTTTGAACCATATTTTACTTACCGATGTAAACCATGTCTCTCAGAATTTTGAATTACAAATCACTGAAGAAGTAAAATTATGTTGAATGCAAATTTGTAAATGCTCCTAGAAGGTGGGTAAAAGAAGGAAAAATGTTTGATAAAAAATATATATATATAAACTTATTATAAAATGACTCCAATGAATTAAATTGAACATATATAGGTATTTTTTTTATCTATTTTGAATTAAATTAATTAATATAATATAACTTAATATTTAAATAAAAAGTTAGTTTGATATAATAACTCTGTGTTTTTCACTATTCATCAAAAATTGAATGTTTTCCGAAAAACACCCAAAATTTACTGTAAGATAATTTTTATATAATGAATTCAAAAATGAATTATATGTTAAAAAATTAAAAACATCTATGTTTAATTTGTTAATATAAAATTAATTCTTGTTTCCATAAACAAATAAGATGGTTTTTAAAAAAAGTAAAAACTATCAAAAGATTGACATCTATTTATGTCAAATTTAAAACTGAAATTACTTATAATTACTGAAATTGAATTAAATAATAAAAATAAAATCTAATTATACTTACAAACCATTAAAATTCATAATTTATCACTATAAATTATTTCGACTAAAAAAGTTGTTTTCAATTATAACACAATATTTTTCCCTGTTCATCAAAATATTAATGTTATTAGAAAAGCACCCAAAATTTATCCAGTATAAATTTTTATTTCCCGATTCGAATGAAAAATTTAATTTAATTAAATTTAATATATAAAAGTGTCAAATAGTGGTTTTAAAAAGGGTTCTCCATTAAAAGGAGGTAAAATTTTATTTTTGGAAAATTACATATTTGATCGAAAAAATGAATTTGTACATATATTACATCTAAGAAACAAATAATATGGATGTTAAAACTATATAGAGTATATAAGTTTCAAAATGCAGTTAATACTGTTCATAACCTCTTTTTGAACGGTTAGTTTAGTAATTTGGGGTGTGCTCGAACTCGGTGGTGCTTGTAGCTCATGCTATTGAATTACTTTAATGAGATAGGGTACTATGAAATCTTGGGGTGTTAAATTCTCCCCACCTTCAATAAATTGTTTCAATGCAATTGCAAATTGTTCTTCAAAATGGTTAAAAATAAAAAAAATACATTGGTGGAAAACTCACATCGGAAACTGGTTTAAAAAAATTTACTCTTAATAAGAGGGAATGGGAAATGAAAGAGTTTCCCCCAAATTATAATCTCGATTAGGAAAAAATTCGTGGAAATTAGAGACACATAATTGGAGGGAAAAAAATAAATATTTATAGGAAGCAATTGAGGTCATCAATCACAAAAAAATTGTGAAATTGAGGCCCTCAAATCCATCAATCTAAGATGATGTAAAATATCATCGGTTCAATAAAAGATAAGTTGTAAGGATAACAAATTTTTGGTTTTAAGAACCATTCCCTAAAGTTTAGGCATTAATTTATTCAATTAATAAGAGAAAAAAATATTCTTGACAAGTAGAGTTTCATCCATCAACTAATTCCTACCACAAACTCATCTTTTACTCCAAAAGATAATATATTTCAAATGTATTCTATTTATCATAATTGTATAGGGTCCCAAAAATAAGTAATGTATAATTAATTTTATGGAAAATTTTAAAAAACCATATTATACAATCTAGGAAATCATGTAGGCTAGTGGATGGTGATGCACCTTTTCTACCCTTCAGTTGTGGGATCAAGTCTCACGACCTTTCTGGTCATGACAGGTTGTCTTATGACCTCCACGTTGTCCATTTTATGACAATACAAAAATAGTCTCAAGATATGATTTAACCTTAAAAATAGTATCCAATGTCAAACTTAATCAATTCCAACCTTTAGACATATCCTAATTACTTCTTTCCAAACTCAGTCCAAAATTTTTAAGGAAGGTAAACACATTGAAGATCCTTTATTCCACGTAATAACACGTGAATACCTTCATCATGTATTCTTTTAAAACATTTTAACCATTTGAATTATCATATAACCATATTGATTTCATTCGTCATCCCTTATTCCTTGTAGAATTATTGATATATTCTTTATATGTAAAAATGTTATAAACTCCAACAATGACAGAATAAAAAACCCTTAACCTGTCCAAGGATGTCAATAATATCCAATATAATTTATCCAAATCAATCATCTCTGATTCCAAAATCATGAACTCAGTATCAGGACCATATTAATTTTTTTTCTTTATGTAAACCATGTATTTTCCAAAAAAAATAACTTGCCATTAAGTCACTTTTCTTGGTTCCACAAAATCTCACGTCCTAAATGAAATAGTACTACAATAAAATCCTTATATAAACTATATTTCTTATAACATGTACATAATTAATACAATACTAAAATGACACAATTATTTAATAACAAAATAAGAACTATTAATCATTCCTCTTCAAATTCAGTAGTAACATAACATGATTATTATCCAGTAGCAGTATTTGGGGTATACTCTGATGATTTGGACATTGATTCAGGTAGTTTCCCAACCCCTTATAGATGAAGCATAGTACTTTTAAAAACATTTTCTCACCCTTGCTATCACATTCTTGGTGTCCTTTTTCTCCACTCTTATAAAAAACTCACATTCCCTTCCAGCATTTACCTAGGTGATTCTTTCCACAGTTATCACATATGGGAAAATCCTTCATTCCATTATTCCATTTATCATTTGTTCTCTCTACCATCCTTTACTTCTATAGATTCCCTTCATATCCATAATACTCAGAAAATTCTATACTTATCTTACTAACACAAGAAACTATTTCTTTATAAGATGAAAATATGTGGGAGACAATTTCATTTCTAAATGTTGGCTTAATACCATGAAAGATATGATTCTTCATACTCATTGGGTCATGCATATTGCGGGAGGTCTCATTTCATCTACTGGGAACCATTTCTAAACAATGGAATACAATAGGATAGTTAATGAATAACACTGCATAATTGCAAACTTATAAAATAGTAATCATAAACTGAACAGTTCATGGATATAATCCATAATCATAAAAAAAAATTATTTAAAGAATTATATACTCATAAAACCTTTATCGTGGTTTGTGAAGAAAATGAAAATTTTCCTAAGCATATACACAGTTATTGTTGTAACCAAGATTCAAGAAAGGCCCATTGTCATGCACCATCTCCCATTCGAGTCTAGTTCAAAGCGGTGTTTTCAAGTTTTACCCCTAGGTACATCTGTGCTAGAGCCGCCTCTACCTGATCATATCTAGATTGGGATGCATTGCTTGGAAAACTCAAAAAAACTATACAGTACCAAAATTCTAGGATGTTCTTCTATAATAATCCTCAATGGATATCTTAGGGTAGTGTTCTCTAATCAGTTTTTTTATAAATCTAGTTTCCAAGGTTATTTCTAAACATCTTTTGATACCAACTATAATTCCCCAAACCCAGTTACCTGGAGTCGGTGCATTTTTTTAATACATTTTCATGATTATAAAGATTCACATCATGAAATACTGATCAGTTTAGCAGTCTTGGAAAATAGATTTCATACATGAATGTTACATTACAGATTAGAAAACAAAAGACAACATAAATGATCATTTGAGAACACCGTTAATCCCCTAGCTTAACCCTGCTTATCAATCATAATAAACTTTTTGGAATCCTGGGAAAATTAAAACATAGAAATGGGTGAGCTCAGATGCTCAGTAAGGATAACAATATAGCGGAAACATTCATAAATATTAAAAAACATTTAAGGCAATGTATAATGATTAAAAAAAATCCATTTAAACTTAATCCTCATCATAATAGGGAAAATATACAATAAAATAATTCCATTTACTTATTCAAATGGATATTTTACTAGTCTAATAATCACATGTAATATCAATATACACATTCATAATGATGGTATGCATAATGCCAGACTTCATATCCATAGATTCAAGGCCTTGTGCCGAGACTACAAATAAGATTTTTTCAAGGCCTTGTGATAAGACACTAGTTTGTCTCATGAGACCTACCGATGCATCGAGGATCTATAGCGGGATCCACCCATCATTTAATATTTCCAATGCATTCCTCATATTAACAGTTTTAAACATAACATTAACATTTGTATTAAAACTATAATACGATATGTCTATACATTATCCATAAAAAATGAATGGAATAAAAATAACATATTGACAATAAAACATTTCACCAAACCTTCAATAAAATATGGACGATTTTTATCATAATGAATCAACTTCAAACAAGTTTAAAATCAATCAATGGATGTTGACGAAGATGAAAATGATTTGTAAAACTCTTTGAGAGAAATATCCATTTTTCATGAAAACATTTAAAAGTCACAAAATTTTGAAAGGAATACATTTAAAGAAATTTTTTATTCAATTTCTCCCATAACACCTTGAAAATTATTAATGGAATTATCATTTTAAAAGCATTCATGTCCACATAAATAAATCCTAAAATACCATTTTGAAATCATGGATATTAATGAGAATGATTTAGAAGAATGAATATTTAAAACATTTAAAATTATGTTTTAGTAAAAATTCCCTTAAAATAATACTTTTTAATACTCTTTCATGAAACATGGACATGGATAATAAATATGTCCTAGTAGATACTTATGTAAAAACAAAGTCAGATAATAAAGAGATTGTGAAATTAATACTTACCTTGAACTTTCCATTGGTCGATGGTACATTTGTACTCCTGTATAATGACTATAGTATGTTATGAAATTATCACAGAACCATATTAATATTTTTTAAATCATACATTATTCCTTTCTGACATTATAATACCCATTTAATAATGATTTCCATGTTAAATTCACATTTTGGTTAATAATCGCTTTCATTGGCATACATGTTTTAACTTGTTATTCTAGATCGTATCATTTATATTATGATTTAAATACTTCAAGAATATAACCCTTGATTTAAATATAATATATATTTAGAATATAAATATTTATAAAAGATAGATATATGAAATGAAAGGAACCATTTATGGAGACATTATATCGTACATATGCATAACCATTGTATCCGTTTTCATATTGTATTGAACAGAAGTAAGGGAATAAGTTATATCTAAGTACGTAAATATATATATAAATATATCCAGTAGTATTATTGTTTTATCTATAACATAATTATTAATAATATTTATTTTAATAATCATCATTAAATGGTGAACGTGGGAATGAATCTCATCGCTTCGTGGAGACGGTAATCGGTACGTATGATCGAGTGACAATATCATTATATTGATGGTGAAATAATATGTAATTGAATGTTATATTAGATATAAATACTAATTAACATGTTATATTTATTATTTACATCAGTTATACTCATTATTATACCCATCCGAATAATAAAATATTTAAACAACAAACTACACCTCGACATGGAGATTGTAATCCGTATGTACGGATGTATGGTGAATTTTTCATTTATAGGATGGATATAATAATGAATATGGTTTTAAAATTTTTATAATAACATAATATTATATATAATATTATAGATTTATTATTTTATAATGTAAAAAACCAAGAAATAGGAAGTGGAAGAAGAAAAGAACATTAAATAGGTGATTACATATTTACATCTTCTTCAGTTTCTTCC
This sequence comes from Viscum album, assembly GCA_963277665.1. Classification (NCBI taxonomy): domain Eukaryota; kingdom Viridiplantae; phylum Streptophyta; class Magnoliopsida; order Santalales; family Viscaceae; genus Viscum; species Viscum album. The sequence goes on along the minus strand of OY728120.1, from coordinate 1,861,282,022 downwards.
TTTTAATTTGATCAAAAGGGATCCATAGGGTGGCTTTATAACCAAAATAAGGCCCTTAGGATTAAGGAAAGACTTTTGGGATGATATTCGGGTAGGGTTTGGCCAATCTAAATGCCTTTGGAGGTTTGAAATTAAAAGAAGGGGAAGTTCCCTTTTATAAGAGAGGTGAGGGTCACTTCAGGAAAAGCTTGTAATATTATTTTATAATAAAATCATATTCGGTTTCTAATGGCTCAAAAATAAATAATTTAAATAATAATATGTGTATGGATAGAAAAAAAATCATCCAAATGTTTTATACATGTTTATGTCAACATATTAACCTTATCATTTAGATTTAACTCTTAGTTAAATAGTTTGACATTTACCGTTTCTCTCTGTAATTTTATATTATATGGTTAATAAACATACTATAATAAGTAAAGAGAACCCCATGTGGTTAATTATTAATATATAAATAACCTAATATGAGTACTTCGGTAGAAACTTATATTTTTAGGAATATTAAATCAATTAATAATATAATATTTTTTTTTAAAAACTCAATTATGACAATTTAGACACTATTTAGTATTTGATTTTCTTGAAATCCATAAAAACATTATCACTTAGAATAAAATATATTTAACCAACCCTAAAATTTAATATTAATCATGATAATTAGTGGAATTCACTTGAAGTCTCAAATTACTTTTGTTTGGATATTTATAATATCAATTATTTTAATCATTCATTAATAAGGTAATTATTGTATCATCATTGTGTTATAAATAAATTAAATTATTTAATATCTAAAAATTATAAATAAAATACCATTATGAAATATATTTTATTATATTTCTAATTATTATTTATAGTCGAATTTATCTTATATAGAAACCTATATTAAAAATGATTTATTTATCAAACATTGAATTTAACTCTTTTAGCTCTTCTTTAAATAAAATAATAATAAATGTCCTAATATTATACAAGTGGACAAAGGGGGTCATATTTTATTAATAAAGTTGATTTTGGTCAAATTATACTTATACAATAGAATTAGGACAGGTTTTAGGGTAATTATAATATCATTTTTACTCTTAATTACCCTATTTACTTTGAACCGTGGTAAATGAAAGTCAAAAGTTACTATTCACCCATGATTATTTTTATCTTATTGAAAAAAAAATTTATTTGTGGATATCAACTGTGTCTCTCAGTGTTTTAAAAATTCAACTAACAAAAATGGTAAAATTATTTTTTATGAGCATTTTTAAATGCTCTCTAATTGTGGGTAAAAGACGGTAAAATGTTCGATAAAATTATATATATATAAAAATATTATAAAATGAATCCAATAAATTAAGTTGAACATATATAAGAATTGTGTATCTATTTGTACCTAAAATAAGTTAATATAATATCACTAATTATTTAAATAAAATTTGGTTTTATATAATAATGCAGTGTTTTTCACTATTCATCAAAAATTAAATGTTTGTAGAAAAATATAAAAAATTTACCATAAGATAATTTTGATATTATGAATTAAAAAATAAAGATTATTTTATAAAATTAAAAACATAAAAGTTTAATTTATTAATTAAAATTATTTCCTGTTGTCAAAACCAATAATCCGGTTTAAAAAAAAGTAAATACTATCAAAAGATTGACATGTGTTTATGTCAAATTTTAATGTGAAATTACATAAAATGACCGTAATTGTATTAAAAGATAAAAATATAATCTTATTATACTTCATATCCATTCAAATTTTTCATTTATCACTATAAATTATTTCGATTAAAAAAGTTTTTTTCAATTAAAACATTGTATTTTTCACTATTTATCAAGACATGAAAGTTATCCGAAAAGTACCAAAACAATATCTAAACTAAATTTTTATGTCCCGATTCTAAAGAAAAAATTAATTTCATTAAATTTTATTTATCAATGTGTCAAATATTAGTTTTAAAAAACGGTTCTCCATTTAAAGGCGATGACATTTCATTTTTTAAAAAATACATATTTTATCGGAAAAAAATGATCTTTTTCTTATATTATGTCTATGAAACACATTATATGGATATTAAAACAATATATAATACATAAGATTAAAAATGTAGTTAATAATTTTCATAAATACTTTTTGAACAATTAGTTTATTAAGTTTTGGTGCGCTTAAACTCGGTGTTGTGTGTAGTGAAAGCTATTGAATTATGTTAATGAGATAACATACTATGATATCTTGGGGTGTTACACTAATGGTACGATGATGACATCTAAAGTCTATGATTCATCTCTAGTTGATGTATTTGGGGATGAAATCTAGAAAAATCTTGGTATTCAACCTAGTTGGATTTGACGTTATCTTAGTTATACATTTGATGTATCTATATAATAAGAAAATAAACTTCCAAGGAAGGTAAGTCATGTTTTATATTAAAAAAAACCAATTATAATTGATCATTGTGATAATATATACACTCCTATCATGGAAATAACATCCATTTTAATGGTTTGATTCAAATTTAAATGGGGTTTTATCATAGAAGGATGGGGAGAAACTCAATATCGATGATATTACTAATATGAAGGATTTTTTCCATGTATTCATGAATAATATTTTATTCAAACCCAGAATATATAATTTGAGATTTCAATATAAGACATACATGGTAAGGAAAATAGTTCAATGACTCTCTATGGAATGGACTTGACTTAGTTTTATGAATTGAAAGAGAAACTCTAGGAGAATCTTCAAAACTGGTTTATTCATCCATTTGTATCACATTATGTGTAACTATTTATTTTCGTAAATGAATGATGGTTAGATGAGAATATTCATTCATTAGTGGGAGATGAAAAAAACATCAAGAAAAAGTATCCCCTACCCTATATTGATGAATGTTTGTCCAATATTATGTTTCTCAACACTTTTCAATGATTAATTTATATATATAAATATATCATTAATTAAGGTCAATAAAGAGGATACACTCAAGATAACATTTCATACATAGTATTGAAATAATTAATTTATAGTGATTCCATTTGGTCTTACTAATATCTCCAATGTCCTCATTTATTTAGTTAATAGTGTTAATAGATATTACCATGAATTTTTTCATGAAGTGTTCATAGTTGATATTATAAATTATTCAATGAGTAAGGAAAAATGTAATGATCACTTGAGAAGTATACTCAAAAACATATAGGAAAGAAAAAAAAATTATTCAAAATTATAAAATTGTTAATTTTGAATACAAACAGACTAATTTATTACATATAATCATATGAGATAGTATATTGATATATCCTTTAATTATATAATATATTGAATGTTTCCCCCAACCAACCACTATGACTATGATGAAATGTTTTATTCTGTTTTCTTGATATTATTGATTATTTGCGTATAATTTATCATTAATATCTAATCCACTCACCGAGGTCAATTATAAGGGATCTAATTTCCTCTGAATATATGAATGTGAAGAAAATTTCAAGGAACTAAAGAGAAGGTATGTCATGGATCCTATACATAAAAAACCCTATATTGGGGAATGATTTTTAATTGATAGTGATTCATCATTGAGGGGATTGGGATTCATTCACACGAATCTTGTCATTATTAAATAATTGTTCGACAAGCTATCTATGTTATGATTAGATATGTGAATAAGGATGATCTATAAATGCATATTAAGGCTAAAAAATATCCTATGATTAATCGTGATTATGATGAAATGATACGGTTTAGGTGTTATATATTTTTTCCATCCACACATGATTTAAAGAAGGCGATTTGAGAGGAATCTCGTAGTTCCTTATTATATATTCAACATGAATGTAAAAATATGTACGTATTTTTTAAAGATTATTTTTGGTAGGTTTTCATGATGATATATATTTCAATTATTTAAAATGGTTATTTGTACATAAAAATTTTATAATTGAGTGAACAAACTATGATTTGTTATAAACATTACTCATTTCAAAATAAAATTGAAAAAATGCAAGCATATATGTTTTCATTGGACTCTGAAAAATGTTAAAAGTGGAAAATAATATATTGTTATAATTCAGTCACCTTACGAAGTTAGCATATATAATCTTCATCGGATATTGTTTATCTATAGATAAAATAATTACAAAATAAATTATAGAAGTGGGAGGGCTAAATTGAGTACTAGATTATAATATATCAACTATGGATATGATGTATAAAATCATTATATGGTGATTTAATTAGTAGGTTCCATATATGGAGATGTCTTCCAACACTAAATATCATAACCAAATATTTTTTCATTCTTATAGGAAAAATAAAATCATTGAGGATATGTTGAGATTTTATTTTATATATTTTAATGGTTGAACACCTTACTCAATTTTAGCAACACCTTATTTTATAGGGATCAACACCTTACTCAATTTTAGTTCTCATAAAACAATTGATTAAACTCAAGCATTTGTATGGATTCATATGAAGATACATATGGACGGAATTAGAGAACTCCAATATTATATAATGAATCTATAGAAATAAATATATTGGGACATGAGTTAGATGATGAAATGATTGATATGTTTATATCCATTTAGCAACAAAAAAGGGTATCACAAAGTGTATAGAAAATGTATGGAAATAATTTTTGTTGTGAGATAAAATTTGAATATGGTGAGAACATGTTTCTACAAATTTCAATGTAAAATAAGGGTATGAGATTCAAGAAGAAAATATGAATTAATAAATATTATGTTGTACCTTATGAGATTCATTATCATTAGCAATGGTTTATTATCAAATTCCTCTTCCACCAAACCACTATAAATTCCACATTTTGTTCCATAGATCTCTGATGAGGAATTACCTACATGATCATTCAAATGTACTATACTCATAGGTCATGAATATTAATCTCTATTTTTTTATGAATAATAAAATATTAAAATTCAATATCATTGTTATAATGTTCAGTGTTACAATACCTCACACCTGGATAATGTTTTGTAGCGAAACCAAAAGCCCGAATAAGATATGTAGAAACCAGATGATATATTGAGGTTGAATATTCCATGGTTGTTTTTATGATAGTGATAATAATTTGACAGAGAAATTCATTTTATGGAAATAGAATATAACACACTGAGACTATATAATTTTTTAAATTAGATATATTTATTGTCGATAGATTATGTTAAATGCAACAATAATTTTTAAGGAACATTATTATACTATTATTATTTATATTTAAACATGACAATAATAACATAGTCCTTAATTTTTTTATGAATATCATTAAAAGGTTTTACTAAATTGTGTATAATTTTATTATAGAATGAATATATCTTGATGAATAATTAAATAATTTTTTGAAACATCTTTATATTCATTGAAAATAGATTTTTATATAAATAAAAATTCCTATTGATATTTTGATCAAAAATTTAAATTAATTGTTTTTAAATTTATACACTGTATTTATATAAATAAAATTAATTTTCATAATCATTATTTCAAAATTAACGTTCAGTTGTTTTTTTGGAATATTTTCAAAATATCGATTTTTCAACGACTACTGAAAAGTATGGATTTCTATTAAAAAATCCATTTACATTTAAATAATATAATGATTACTTTTATTTTAAGTATAATTTAAATGTAAAATTATTTAAGTTATAATAATATTATTACCATTTTTTATGATTGAAATCAATTATGTTTTATTGTTTTATATAAATCCTTTTTTTACTTTTGAAAAATATTCATTGAAAAAACTCGTTATCATCATGTATGTGGGTTTAATAAAAAAATAAATTCTACCACATAAATAAACGGATTTTAGAAATATGGTTTCCATATTATGAATAATAATATTTAATATAATATAAAAATATCAAGTTATATTTTTTTATAATGAATTTCAAAAACAATAAAAATTAATTTATGCGGTTAATGATGAAACTGGTATACCAGTGGTAAAAATAAATGTAGTAGGGTTCAAATAACCTTAGTAAATATAAAATTATAAAAATAAATCCATCTGTAAACCTTAACTCCTATACAAATATATACTTATTTATTTGTGTTCCCTGTGTATTGCGTTAGATATGGAATATGTTTTTATTTTCAACAAATCTAAATGTGTCCTCTCCACCACATATAAACGGGAACCCCATCTCCCATACTCTTCACAAATAAAAATTCCACTTTTCAGGTAAGACCATCATAAATTACATCCCCAAAACCATAACCACATCCATGATACATTGTTTTTATTCGTAAATTCTCATATGAAGTATTTTTGTGAATGCACGAAATGAATGTTTGAAGAAGAAGTTTCATTCTTAAGGGAACATTTTTTTTATTTCATCAACCAGCTCATTAAATTATTATTAAAATATTTTGGATATAATATCCAATATATCCATAATATGATAAGATTTTATTATATTAAATTTATTGTAAATACATATAAACATTCATGTTATTTATTTAATTATTTTGGATTATTACGAGTCTACGAAAATTGACGACGCATTATGCCGAAGCCCGGTGTGTCCGTAATGAATTTATGAATTTTTTAATTTATGTTTAGTAAACGTGCATGTGGTGTTTCTATCATATGAACAGGTTCTTTTATTAAAAATATAAGGTCCCCGTTGAGTCATCAGGGCTGAGATTCTCTTAAGGGAAGTTTCACTTTGACTGTAGTTGCATGGGAGAAAAAGATTGTTTCTATACTTTTTAAATAATATTAAAATATCATGTAGTTTTTATTATATTTTCCTTTTCTCCAACGGGTGAGTGATGATTGTGGGACCGATGACTTTTCAAGCTATTTAATTTCTTGGCTCATCGACTATGTAACTCCACAATTTTGGATTAAAAGTGTTTCATTAAATCATTTAATGAACCTCATTAATTCTTCAACGCGTTACTCAAATTTCTCTGTTATAATTAAATGGAGCATGGGGTGGGGTTCTGGAAATAATTATTTATGTTAGGAAATGCTGGTAGGGTTCTATTTCAACATCAACTGAGGGAGGATGAATGCTCAGGCGGCAATGATCCGGGATCGACAAACACCGAAAACTCCATCCAACGTGGGTTATCCTTCTGTCGCAACCACGACAGCTCAAACAAATCTCGAGGTAGGGGTTTATGTTCGTATCTGGTTATACATTATTAAAATGAGTTTGTTTATTATTTAATGGTAGATACGTATTCTCCCTCTTGTTATCATGTTAATGTAGAGGGAACGAGTCGAAAAATAATGGCCCAGACCCTCGGCTGCTTCATTCATGTTGCAATCTTTGGGGAAAACTTTCCTCAATTTTGAGGGTAACGTGAGACAAAGGGTCATGCTATGAAAATGGTTGTTTAATAGACTCGTAGGTGTATATGGAACCGGGAATGGACCACTTTAGCACATCCACTTGCCTGCGGAAAGAACTATCGATGCGCCATGCAGGCGACAGTCGGCGGTTTCAAGTGGCGGCCCTCAGCAATTGCCCACGGGCGGTGGGAAGGCAGTGTGCCATCGCGCACCGAGGTGGCCAGCCCGAGCCGCCACGTGAGAGAATGGCAGTGCCCCGAGATGTCATTGGGGTATCAGCTGCGACTAGTAGTCTACAGTAGTAGGGGGAGGTGTGGCCCTGCACTGTGCCGCGTTGGCTAGAGAACTACTGACCACCTAGCTGATTGTTGCACATGGTGTGGCAGCGCCCCACTCGCCTGATGAAATGGACCAATATTTGATGGTCCAGCTAGTGACATGGTATTCCTTAGGTGGATCAGGCCAGATGTGGGCTGACCGAATGGGCCTGAACTGCGGCCCAACGGGCCAACGCGAGTGGGCCGAGCCCGAACTGGCGGGCTGGGCCAACCGTGAAGCGGGCCCTTGAGCCAGTAGGACCAACCCCGATGGTCCGAACCTAGTGAACCATGCCGAACATTGATGGTCCGGACCTGGGAGGGGTTAGGTGGTCCTTGGGACCCATTGCGTCGGGCCGGTGTGAACGAGTCAGACCGGGCCCAGACCCAATCAGCCCCCAAATAAAGAAACGCATGTAACGGACGAACCGCGTATCTATTTGACACGGCATCAGTGGAGTTGGAACCTCTTTTGGGAAGCGGTCCATGTGGCATATTCTGGCAGTTCTGACCGGGTCGTGCCATACCGGGGTGCGATGACCCCAGTTTCACGGAAATGGGTGTAACTAACTTACCAGGCATCTGATCGACACACTGTTTGGGGCATAAGGAACCTTCTAACAAGACGGTCCATTGGAGATAATCTAAGTGAGTTTCGATTGAGTTTGTCTTGTGACCTGGGATGGATTATATTTGAATGCAACAAATACCTTTTTACAAATGGTCCTATATCCCATATATTGGGCATCTGATCGATGGATCGTCTGTCACGTTGGGACCCCTATGATGGGAGGATACCTTGGGTATGATATTTTTTCAATATAATACCAATTGAAATTTGAAAGATGGATTGAGAAGCTGAATCGTCCAGATTTAAGGCGTGCTATGTGCGAGAATGTAGTGGCTAGCTTTGATATGAAGAAGTAGAGCGGCCAATACGGGTAAGCATCATAACCACCAGAGTGGGATGATTTAGCTATACGAACTATCTTCCCTACCTCTGTACCGGGGACTAATACAGGTAAACACCATTGACCAATACCGTTCAACGTCAGTGACAAATACAAGTCATTCCTAGTGACCAATATGGCTCAGCACTGGTGACCAATACGATTCAGCATCTAGCAACCAATACATTTCAACTTATAGGGATCTATACGGGTCAACAGTGCAGTTACTAAGGTTAGGATGATATGGCATTATGACTTGTCTTCCATATCCCAGTAACCTTGAAGTTATATAGTTAGAGTTCATAGTCTCTTTTTCATTGTGCATTAGGAATTAGATCATGCTTGTGAAATTACATTTTTGGAATTTCTTGTGATTTTTTCCATTGTGGATTACTGAGAGACCTTCACGGGTCTTGGGGTCCCCTAATGAGGTGTTATACTCACCCATGCATGTGGTCTTCCCACAGGTGGGTGTCTAGTGCAGACTACTAATGCGCTAAGGCCGACTTTGGAGGTTCAGGTCTTGGTGGAGCTTTGTAACCTGGGAATAGTCGAGATCCTCTTCTTTGACTTCATACATACAACTTCTACCCTCATGGGAGATCATTAGGGAAGATGCGATAGCTGTTTTCATTATTTTCAGTTTCTAGTGCTTGTATTCCTGCCAACTATTTTAATTTTATAGTTTTACATTTGGTTATACATTCTTCTCATTGTAATACCTTACTTTTTTGATTTTTAACTTTAGTTTCACTTTTTGAGTGTGTATAGATCTCTAAGGAAATTCCATCATTGTTCAGGAAAAGCCTTCAAGTTCTAGTCTCCAACCCCTATCCTATGGAAGGTGGGATTGGTGGAGTCACGTACGGGCCCTATGGGACGGTTCGTGACAATGTTGTATAAAAAGGCGGTCGGTTCTACCAGAAAAACCAATAGTATACATTTAATGACGCAATGGTGTTAAGAGTCTTGAGTTCGTTTTTCAGTACATAGAGTCTATTTTTGGTGTGGAATCCACTGTATCTATACACCAGTACCCTGAATTATATTTTCCTACATGGTACATGAATGTACCAGTTGCTAGATTTTTGAAAAGTTTTCTTGATCTTTCTAGAGTAAGCTCACCAGGTATAACTTATTGAAATTGAAGCATCAGTTTCTTTCATGATACCTCTACGAAGACAACCATCTAGGATTCCAATTAGAGATGATGAGAGTCACCCACATAGTGAAGAGGGGTCAGTATGGGGACTACTAACAATGATGGAACCTTCAGATGGAGTACCAGTAGCACCTCCACCCATTGAGCAGTAGATTCTACCAGAAGATCATGCACACCAGCTGAGTTCATTGCATGAGTTACAGAGATAGAGGCCTCTGAGGTTTTGAGGTGAGAAAAACCCCAGGAAGAGGAGACCAGTTTGAGGTTGTTTCACAGGTCTTTTACTTAGTAGCGACACCTACTATGTAGAAGTAGATCTTGACTGATTGCCTTATTTAGGGATTGGATGGACGATGGTGCATCTCGATGATCCATGTAAATTAAGAGATGAACCTCACCAGACATGAGTTTGAGTTATTTTTCATGGCAGAGTTTGTGCTAGTGACACTATTCTCTATGCATATTTAGGAGCCTCTACATCTGCATTAGGGTATCTAGACTTTGGTTTAGTACCTAGCGTGATTTACTAACCTCTCCCGATACTTCACCAACATGGTATGAGACCCTTACATTAGGTAAAAAACTCTCGATTAGGGGAACTGGTTAGAGAGAAGAGCTACGACAGTTTCTCTTAGCATCGTAGCGCAGGATGCGGTGATAGAGTGTGAATTGTGATGGGGAGATTCCTTTCTGACAAGCACCGATAGTGAGAGCCCCAACTGGATGACAGGTAGCAGATTAATCTATAACTTGCAGAAGGCTAACAACACAGAATCCAAATAGGGCTAGAATATTCAGAGGGAAACCATAAGATAGAAGGTCAGAGGTCTGAGGCTCAAGAGGCCGAGGAAGACAACCTCAAGGAATGATCTATTTTTTCAGTGGGGGATAGAGTCACAGAGCTCATGATAGTCCGAATCCCCACAAAAATGTTTAGCTGATGGTGGAGGGGCCACTGACGTAGTTGCAGTGGTAGGATCGGGAGCGTTTCCAGGCAGCAGATGAGGTAGCAGAGCAGGACGTGTAGTGGGAGGTGGTTGGGGTCACTAGACACTACCAACACTACCCCCCTAGCGATCCACCACAAGATCACTTAGAGGTTTGACAGGTACATGCCTAGCTATAGGTATTAGAGGCTCAAGATCATGATGTCCTTGAGATGATACATGTTACGATCTATATCTTCTCTAATATTTAAGTTGTTCTTATTGATAAAAGAGACATATATTCATTCCTTGCTACTATGTTCGTTTGGGACTCTGAGATTCCGAGAGAGCTTTTATATCGACATTTGCATTTTGTTACTCCTACGAGAGGAGATTCAACAGTCACACAATGGTGCCAATAGTGTGATATTACTCTTGGAGGAGTGAGTTTCTGATGTGATCTTTTAGTATTAACATTGATGAACAACGACATCATTCTAGTCATGGACTGGCTCTCAATAGTTCACATAAATATTGACTACTTGAGAAATCTAGTGAGATTTACACACAAATATAGAGGCCAGTTTTCCATTGTTTGTGCGAAGGAAAACTGAGCAGCATGAGGTGGACTTGCACTCAGTAGGGTGTAGCCGATTATATATTAGCTGGTTTACATGACCTTAGATATGGTAGATGAGGTGAGTCCCGAGTTTCCAGCGGTGGTGGATGAGTGTGAATATGTCTTTTTAGAAGATGTCACATGACTAACTTCTCATAGAGAGGTATAATTCCGCATTTACTTGTACCTAGGAACATCAATGATATCTACACTAGTATATCTGATGGCCCTTATGGAGCTCTGGGAGCTGAGGGTATAGTTGAGGGACTTACAAATGAAGGGATTAGTCAGTCCCTGTGTATATCCATGGGCATCACTAGTGTTTTCTTCCAAGAAGGAAGACATAAGTTTGAAGCTATGTGTGGACCTGTGACACGAAAAGAAGTTGAATGTGAAGAACAAGTATCCTATGTCGAGGATTGATGATATCTTTGACCAGTTGAAAGGAGAGAATATGTCCCTGAACATAGACCTGAGATCAAGCAATCCTCATCTCAAGATACGGGATTAGGACATTCCAAAGACTGCCTTCAAATGTCGGTATAGACATTATGAGTTCTCGGTGATGCCTTTCCGCAAGACCAATGCTCCAACATTGTTCATGGGGATCATGAACTTGGTCCTTCATCCATACCACGAACACTTTGTGGTGGTATTAATTGAAGACATATTGGTGTTCTCAGAATCCGAGGAAAAACATGTTGTACACTTGAGGATAGTTTTGGACCCACTTCGGGATCACTTGTTATACGGGTAGATCTTGAAGTGTGAGTTTTGGATACAGAAGGTCCACTTCTTGGGACATGTCATATCAGAGGTAGGAGTTTATGTGGATCTAGTGAAGATCAAGGTAGTACTATCTTGGGAGCAACCATGGAGGGTTACTGAGGTGCAGATCTTCCTTGAATTAAAATGCTACTATCAGAGGTTTGTACATGATTTCTCCAGAGTAGTAGAACATATGAATGCCTTGATGAAGAAGGGGAAACCCTTCCTATTGTCAGAGACATTCCAGTAGAGATTTCAACAGTTGAGCCAGAGCATTACCAGCACTCCCATCCTGTGGTTTCTGGAGGAGGTCACTGGAAACATGGTTTACTATGATGCATCAGGGACAGGACTCGGTTGCATCCTAATGCAATATGATGTAGTGACTACTTATTGCTCATGAAAACCAATGCCACATGAGTAGAATAATGTGACTTTCGACTTGGAGTTGTCAGTAGTAGTCTTAACACTGAAGATGTGGTGACACCACATAATGGGCGAGCAGTTATTTGTTTTCTTAGACAACAATAGTTTCATATATATCTTCACATAGAATGATATGAATCTGAGATAGAGATGTTATCTATAGATCCTCCTGGACTATGACATTGATATAGTCTATACTCCTAGTATAGGGAACGTAGGGGCAGTTGAACTTAGTCGGAGATCGAGTTTGCAACTATTGAGTGAGTCTTTGGAGAAATTAGCCTCGCTTCAGATATCATTATTGGATAGAGATGAAACAATCTACCTCTAGTCGATGGTAGATTATCCACCACTCCTTCAGCAATTCAGGGAGGAACAAAATGGAGACAACATCTACGAGACTAAATATTCTCAAATATCCTCTGGTCATGCACCAGAAAAATATTTTGAAGGTGGGGAGAATACTATCCATTACAGAGGACGTACAACTGTATCAATGTCATTACGAGAGGAGGTGTTGAGGGAGTTCCATACATCTCCATTAGAATAAAATCTAGGGGTGATCAAGATGTATTAGGACCTTTGATGTCAGTACTAGTTTCCAGGGATGACAAAAGCTATGGTGGAGTTTGTTCCCAGATACCTCACTTGCCATCAAAGTGAAGGCTGGGCACTAGGTACCAGCATGCTTAACCCTACCCTTCGAGACACCATAGTGGAAGTGGGAAGGTATATCAATGGACTTTGTGACAAGATTACCATTTACAATTAGAGGGAACAATACCATCTAGGTGATCGTTGACCAACTCACCATGTCTGCCCACTTCCTTACTACTCGAGAGAAGGGTTTTGTAGAGAGCTTGAGAAATATCTATGTTTAGAAGATCGTGAAAATTCATGGGGTTCCTTCAATGATAGTCTCAGACCATGAAGTACACTTCACATCCTGGTTGTGGAAAGGATTTCAGGAGGCATTAGGGACTCATCTTCGCGTGAGAACAACTTTTCACCCATAGATAGATGGTCAGAATGAGCGGACCATCCAGACCATAGAATACATTCTTCATGCATGTGTCATTAATTTTTGGCCATAGTAGGGAGGACCACCTACCCTTGGTAAAGTTCACAAAAAATAAAAAATATCCCCCCCATTGGTATGGACAATTTTGAGGCGTTGTATTGTTGACTGTGCAGATCAGCCTTGTGCTAGATGAATCCAGGAGAGCCGTCACTCGTGGGCACAAAGATGGTAAATGCTTCCACTGAGAAGGTGAAGGTCATCCAAGAGCTGATGAAGACTACACAGAGATGAAATAATTCCTATGGTGGTAGGAGACATTGAACATTGGATTTCTATGAGGGGGCCACGTATTCTTGCAATTCTCCCCTCGGCGAGGACTATGGAGATTTGGTTGAGGCAGCAAACTCTCAACAAGGTTTATCAGATCATTTTTGATACTTCAGAGGATTGGAAAGGTGGAGTACCACTTGGCACTACTACTATAGTTGAATAGGGTTCATGACGTTACCCATGTATCCCTACTGAGAAGATACGTGCCTGACCTATCTCACGTCATTGACCATAGAAAACGAGAGATTGATGACCATGCGAATTTTTCAGAGTACTTGGTGGTGATAGAGTATCGAAAAGAGTGGATCCTTCAATAGTGGTCAATACCTATGGTTTTCATTTTTTGGAAGCATAGAACTCTCCACGAGAGCACATGGGAGAGAGAGGCTCATATGCTTTACCAGTACACCTCTTTGTTTGTGTATCCTTGTTTTGATTTCGGGGTTGAAAAGACCTAAGGTGGGGAGAATGTAAAGACCTGAAAAATCCCATTTAATTTTTTTAATTATATTAGATTATTATGAGTCTAGAAAAATTGACGGTGCGTGATTCTGAGGCTGGATGTTCCCTAAATGAATTTCTAAATTATTTTAATGTATGTTTAGTAAACATGCATGTGACATTTTCTATATTTTAAACTAGTGCTCAGATTAAAAATCCAAGAACATAGTAGAATCCAAAGCAATGAGATTCAATCAAGGGATTATTTACTTCGACCGTAGTGGTTTGGGAGAAAAGTATTGTTTTTGAATTTTTACAGAATAACAAAATAACGTGTAATTTTTATTTTATTTTATTTTTATCCAACGGACGAGCGGTGGTGGCAGGACCAGTGACTTGTCAAACAATTTAATGGAATGACTCAACAACTACGTATCTCAAACATTTTGTATTGAAAGAGGTTTTATAAATACCCAGAAATTCCATGTAATTTTTTTTAATTATATTGGAATTTTACAAGTGCACAAAAATTGACGGCACAAGATTCTGCAGCCTAGAGTGCCCCGGATAAATTTTTGATCATTTTTATGTACGTTCAGTAAACGTGGAATCGAGTTTTTATAACTTTTCAATCATTGCTTTGAATTTTAATCTATGGACATAGATGAACTCACACAGCATATATTCACTTAACGAGACCCTCACCTCAACGACAAAAGTTTGAGGGTTGAAGATAGTTTTTCAGTTTTTGGTCGAACATGAAAAATAAAACAGTTAAAATTTTCTTTTACTTTTTAAACCACTCTTTTTAATTTAGGGAATTGGGGACAACCCGAGATAGAAAACCCTCCCAATTTGAAATCATATTGGTGGGGCCACATGAACCATTCTTAATGGGGGAAAACCTCTCAACTATCCAATTAATTAATTGTGCTATTTATTTCTGGCAACATTAATTTTTTCAACATAAATTAATTTCATAAACCTATTTTAATTTCATGGATCCTCTTTTACTTGGGGGAAGTCTTTAGAAAATCAGTGAACTTTGGAGAAACTCTTCCTCCAAAAAAGAACACCCACTCTAATAAAGAATGAGGAAATGACCCTGATCCTGAATCAGAAGCACTTTGCAGAAGCAACAAAAGCTGACATTCTTCAACGACTTCATCTTATACGTCTCGACAACTCCAATGAATGACAGGGTTGGGGTGTGATTTGATTAATCTTCATTAATTTATTTTACATTGAATCTCTCCCCATGATCCAATTTCTACCACTCTATCGGGGAGGGTGCTGGCCAAACGAACATGGCCCGACCACTCCACAACATCTATGGTTTTTGATGTGTTTTTCACGATGAATGAGGACAATTACTTGTACCGGAGACTTGTGCTGGTAGGACATGGGAGTAGTGGCCGGTACATCGGCCGGCCACAGAGACAGCAGCAGTGGAAACGCACTGCCGGTGGAGGGTCACGGCCTGTCGGGCGCGACAGAGTAGAGGCGGCGGGCGACCGCGCGAAGAATATTTGTTTGGGTGCGTCGACATCATCAGAATGAAAGATCCACAACACAGGGCTGCGATGGTGAAGAAGGGTTGTCGGCACATTTCTGGCCACCGGTGGGGGCGCGGCGCCCGACCGCACCGCGAAGCAGGGACGTCGGTCCGGCCCGTCGCAGGCTACCAAGAGAGGGCCGCACCGTGGGCACCACAGTGGGCCACCCATCGAGGGTTAAACCATGGGACACCTAGTGGTCTGATAAAGTGGTCCGAGTCAACCCCAACCATGTCGGTTCATCCCAAGCTGGGTCGGTCCTGGACAGTCCTTATGACAACCCTGCTTTTTATTACAACTTAAACATGATTAATTACTTAAAACTTACTTGATACAACAAAGAAGATCGAGAGGTTTAGTGTCTTTGGGGTTAGGATCATTACATAAAAAATTAAAACATGAAATACAACATCTTTATTGAAAACATCCTTTACCTGACCACTACATTCCCTCATACTTAGCATTGAATTGGATAACCTGAGGACATGCATAAGAAAAGGGTGAGCTATAAAGCCCAGTAAGGGAGTACAGAAGGAATAACATGAGAAGTAAAATACATATTAGACAATAGGAATATCAATAGAGAATAAAAGAAACATGAACATAAAGGTATGATAATGCATGATAATCATAACATGGAGATGTGGCAACAACACTTATCATGGAATTAGCATGAGCCAAGGCTCATTACACATAGAGCATGAGTAAACCCTCATTACACATGAAGCACGAGTAAAACCTCATTTCACTTGAATTAGCATGATTCAACACTCATTGCACATGACGTATCATGATACTATACTTTACCCAATGCATTGGAGCGCTATAAGGGCGCACCCTTCTTAAACATTTCATTTCTGGCATAAGTGTGCCACATGGATCATAAAACATGGATTCATAAAACATAATAATTTATTCCACGATAAAGGAATGTGGAATTCATACATTAAACTTTACAATAAATAAGTAAATGTTCATAAAGGTGAATACCCTTGATGGATAAATGGGCATGGTATTCACTACACAATGACATTGGCTTAGAAAATCGGTGTGATTTCGGCAGCGTAACGGCGTGACATAAGAATTCATAAAAAATGTTGATGATAGAGAAAGGGGTTACTCATCATATTTACATGAAATGGAAAGTAAATAGGTCATATAGATACATGTCCCAACAATTCAAATGTAATTTAGATTCATGATACAAAATTATTGCTTGAATGTAAAAGAAGAGAGAGAAGTGCCTTTCGGAATTTCGGCATAGTAACGGGTGTACATGGGAGGCATTAAATGAGAGAGAAAGGGGACTCCCATCATTAAAAAATAAAGAGGGCAGTATGAGGGAGGTGAAAAACCATACCCCAATATTCATAATTGAAATTAAAAGGGGAATACAACTTAAAGAAAATTGACTAAAATTAGAATGGAAGAAAAAACCCTTAATTGGAAGTGTGCTTCCAAAGGCTAGAGAGAGGCTTGTGGGAGGCTTCTTGGGAGATTGGGGAACCTTGGGAGGATTCTAGAGAGAGTAGGGCAGAGGTCGGATGAACTCCAAGGTATTTTAGTGAGGAGGAAGTGGGAGTTTGGGTGGGTTTATATAGGAATGGTGAGAGAATTCTTTATTATTTAGGTTTGGGACCCCTTATATTAAATTAATCCAAAACACAAACCATCCCATGGTTCTTGCCCATGGATTATGGAAAAGGAAAGTGGAAAAGAATATTTTACAAGTCCAAGGTCCGAAATTATTAAATTATTAGGGTTGCTTATGTGGAGGTGAGTCACACTCCCATGGAAATTAATTTAAAAAGATAAAGTGTTGAATATGTCTTGAAGGGTTCATTAATGCTTTGAAAAGTAAGTTAAACAAACCCAAAACCTCATTATTTTAATGATAAAACATATATTGGCCGAACATAAGGATTATGGTATTTTATTACCTCACCATTGGGTCATTATGATGTCATAAAACACATTATATATTTAAATGGTGTTTAATTTTTACCCAAAAATTTGACTGTTTCAGAAAATTCTGAAAAATTCACCGTTGGATAATTTCGACATCATGATTCCAGAAATGACATTTATTTTATCTAAATTTTTTTCTAAATATGTTAATTTTCACTTTTAAAGTAAAAACCAACATTTATCGAAGATTCACGGGTTTTGACAGAAATGGCTTTCAAACCTTAATATAAAATTTTAATTACATTCATAAAATTATAAGATCATGTATATTTAATAAAAATTAATTTAATATTAATAATAATATTTTATTAAAATATAATTTAATTCAAAATTACCTTAATTTAATGAAATTGAATTCTTAATTAAATAATAACTAAAAACACCATTTGTATTTTAAAAACTATTCACAATGTATAAAAAATGACTAGAAATTATATTCATTATTATATACAAAAAATTAATGTACATGAACATAGTACTACTTATTTGTTACATAAACCCTTAAAACAGCCGCATAAGACCTAAGGGTAAGGTGTGTGACGGTGACAGACTCTTGGGGAGGCTCGGATAACATCGCTCGAGTGGTAATCTCTATCAACTTCCACTTTTCCCGTAGACGGTCACGTTAGAGCTTGACATAATGAAGCTCAGCTTGGGCTTGGTCAAGGGAAAAGCCCAAAGATGCCACCTCTTTTCCGAGCTCTGAAAAATGGGCTTCGTATGAGGAAATTCTACTGGATGAGGTGATCGCTTCCGTTGTCTGAGTAAAAAATTGGGTTCGTTAAAGCCTTATATTTATACTAATCATGTGATCACTATTCAACAGCTATATTAACAACGGTCATAATTCTTAACATAAAACCAAAGAAGTTGACATCTTATAAAAATATTTTTCATAAATAGACATTTAACTGGATCAAGAGGGATTTTCCATTAATGAAACTTTGGGTCATTACAATATTCCCCCCTTAAGAAATTTCTCCCTCGAAATTTTCCTTTTCCCACACTAAAAAAATGTGGGTAACTCAGCTTCATCATATCCTTCGACTGCCAAGTCGCTTCTCCAAACTTGTGGTTTCTCCACAACACCTTGACGAGGTGAATTGTCTTATTTCATAGAACTTTTTGTCTACGATCTAAGATCTTCACTGGTTTCTCCTCATAAGAAAGATCATCTTCCAATTATACCACCTCGGAAGAGAGTACATGTGAAGGGTCCAATATGTACTTCCTTAAGAGGGATACATGAATAACATCATGCACCTTGGCCATAATAGGTGGAAGTGCTAGTTGATAGGACACAACCGCAACACGATCAAGAATCTCGAAGGGGCCGATGTACCTTGGACTTAACTTCCCTTTCTTTCCAAACCTCATGACCTTATTCCATAGAGATATGCGTAAAAACACCATGTCTCCAACTTTAAACTCATGATCACGTCCATGATTATCTGCATAACTCTTCTGTTGACTCTGGGATGCCTTGATATGCTACTGAATGGTTTTCACCTTATCCACCATTTCTTCGACCATTTCTGGTCCAAGCAGCTTACGTTCACTGACCTCATCCCAACATGCCGGTGTTCTGCACCTTTTCCCATACAGGGCTTCATATGGTGCCATTTGGATGCTCGAGTGGAAACTGTTATTATAAGAGAACTCAAACAGAGGAAGATGTTGATCCCATCCTCCTTTAAAGTTCATTGAGCATGCTCTCAACATATCCTCAAGTGTTTGGATAGTCCTCTCGGACTGGCCATCAGTTTGAGGATGATAGGTCGTACTAAAGTTCAGTTCAGTATTCAGAGCATGTTGAAGACTCTTCCAAAACTTATAGGTGAATCCTGGATCTCGGTCAGACATAATAGATAGTGGTACTCCATGAAACCTTACCACTTCCCTGATATATATCCGTGCCAGTTGATCCAATGATAAATCCTCCTGAATAGCAATGAAGTGTGAAGTCTTTGTAAGACGATCCACAACAACCATGATTGCATTGTTGCCTTTGGATGTCCTCGGATGTTCGGTGACAAAGTCCATAGTGATTTTCTCCCATTTCCATTCTGGTATGGGCAATGGTTGCATCATCCCCTTAGACTTCTGCCTCTCTGCCTTCACTTGCTGACACACCAGTCACTTTGATGTATATTCAGCGATCTCCTTCTTCGTATTATCCCACAAAAAGTTCTCTCGGAGATCTCAATACATCTTTGTGCTCCCTGGGAGAATAGAAAAATTTGAACTATGTGCATCATCCAAAAGTTCCTTCTTTAGCTCCGGACTTTATGGGACACATAGTCTTTTCCCAAACTGCACAATTCCTTCTTCATTAACATTAAACTCCAAGGATTTACCCTTTTTGATAGCTTCCACTTTTTCTTGAATTCCCACATCATCCTTTTGAGCATCCTTCAACCTTTCCAAATGATATGGTTGAGCAATCATTTGTGAAAGGATTGATGATGTTCCCATCTTTATGATTCCCACATCCATCTTCTTCAAGTCTAAGAAGATTTTATCCTTCTCAATTCTCATCATTGATAGAATCGCTGGATCCTTTCTACTTAGGGCATCCGCCACCTTGTTCTCTTTCCCAGGGTGGTAATGTATTGAACAGTCATAATCCATGATGAGCTCTATCCATCTTCTCAAGAGCATATTAAGCTCTTTTTGTGTGAATATATATTTAAGACTCTTGTGGTTAGTATATATCTCACATTTCTCTCCATAGAGATAATACCACCAGATTTTCAAGGAAAAGATCCCACCCGCCAACTCTAGATCATGCATTGGATAGTTTCGCTGATGGATTTTCAACTGCCTTGAGGCATAGGATATCACTTTATCATTCTGCATTAGCACACATCCTAAGCCCTTTTTCGAAGCATAAGTGAATACCACAAAAAGCTCCCCACTTGTGGGTAAAGTGACCACGAGTGCAGTGATAAGCCTCTTTTTCAACTCCTTGATGCTTTCTTCGCATTCATCACTCCAAGAAAACTTTACCCCCTTTTGAGTTAGCTTGTTAAGAGGTTGGGACAATCGTTAGAAATTTCTCACAAATCGTTGATAATATCCAGCTAACCCCAAGAAGCTACGGATATCCATTACCGATGTTGGCCTCGACCATCCCTCAATTGCATCTGTTTTGGACGGGTCCACTGATATCCCATTGCTTGTGATAATATGGCCCAAGAATGAGACCTCCTTCAACCAGAACTCACACTTGCTGTACTTTGAATAGAGATTCTGCTTGCACAAAGTCTCTAGTACAATTCTTAAGTACTCCTCATGGTCCTCCTTGGTTTTGGAGTATATTATAATATCATCTATAAAGACTACCACAAATTTGTCAAGGTAATCTCTAGTGAAACTATTCATCAAGTCCATGAATATTTCTGGAGCATTGGTGAGTCCGAAAGGCATTACTATGAATTCATAGTGCTCGTATCTTGTACGAAAAGCAGTCCTGGGGATATCTTCTTCTTCACCCTTACTTGATAATATCCCAACCGGAAGTCCACCTTGGAGAAGTATTATGCTCCACGCAACTGATCGAAAAAGTAATCAATTCATGGGAGTGGATACTTGTTCTTTATCGTGATTTTGTTAAGTTCACGATAATCGATGCAGAGCCGCATTGACCCATCCTTCTTCTTGACGAAGAGGACTAGTGCACCCCATGGTGAAGCACTTGGGCGTATAAACCCTTTATCCAGATTCTCCAATAGTTGTTTCTTCATCTCTTCAAGCTCAAAAACAGCCATTCTATATGGAGTCTTGGATATTGGTAGCACCCCAGGTATAAGTTCAATTGAGAACTCAAATTCTCTTCTTGGAGGAAGACCTGGAAGTTCCTCGGGAAACACTTCCGAGAATTACCTCACAATAGGCATTTCTTCATGGATGGTTTCTTCTTTGGAATCAATCATCTGAGCCAGATACACATGCTCATAGGGCAGTAATATCCATGATTGAGATGATGGAGCTAAAGGAGATTCATCTTCCTCCTGACACATGTAAAGAATCGGGGGTCAATTCTCCATATGGAGTGTGATTTCCCTCTCTCGACAATTTATGTTGGATCTATATAAGGAAAGTCAATCCATGCCATGAATTGCATAAAATTCCACCAAAGGGAGTATGAAAAGGTTCTCCGGGAAATTTAATCCACATATTATAACAACGGTGGACTTATATTAATGGGATGCAATGATTGCCCCATTTTCCGTACTCACTGACATCTTTACTCCCATAATTTTTGGTGGTGCTGGGACTGTTCTACTAAACTTTTGAGATATAAAAGAATGCGTAGAACATGAATCAAAAATTAATTTCACTATTCTTGAATGAATAACTTGGGTACCTGTCACCACTTCATTGTCTGGGTTCACTTCGACAGAAGTGATGGAAAAAGTTCTTCCTTTCTATCTTGGAGGTTGTTGGTTTCCTCCGATAACCCTTGGATTAGGGCAATTATTTTCAAAATGACCCTGTTATTTGCATTTTTAGCGTTGAACAATGCGTTGAGGTTCGAACGGAGCGTTCCTCTCCTCTGTCGCAGCTGCGAGTCCTTCTTTTCAATAGTTAATAGTTAGGTGCCCTTCTCTTCCACACCTGAAGCATTTTCTCGTCCCCTTAAGGCAATTACCAGGGTGCTTCTTTACGCTCTTTTGGAAAGTGGGGTGCTGGAAATTCTTAGCGCCGTTTGATTTATCCATCGGACCACCAGCATTGAAGTCTACCTTACGCTTCTTGTCCCCATGATACCCCTTTGATTCTTTGATCTCCATTTCGACATTGAGGGAACATCAGACAATTTCCTCATAGCTGTCGAATTCATGGATCACTAATTCTTTCCGCAAGCTAGGCTTCAGCCCACCAAAGAAGCGGTTAACCTTGCATTCAGGGGTAACGACGAAGCCGAAAGCGTATCGTGAAAGCCTTGTGATGTTTTCCTCATATACTCCCAAACATTCTTCATCTTTTTTCTTGAGGGAATGGAAGTCCCTTTCCATCTTAAGACGGAGGGTGCGCGGAAAATATTTATCAAAAAACTTCTTTTGAAATTCCTTCCATTCCAAAGCATCGATCTCCACCTCATGATTCTTATTTTTGATCAACGTCCACCATTGATCAGATTCACCCTCCATACGATAAGCCGCCGGGAGAACCTTCACTTGTTCAGAACATTGAATGACGTAGGATATCTTTTCAATGGAGTTGATCCATTGTTCAGCGATCATGGGATCTGATGATCCACTAAAAGTAGGAGGCCTTTTTCTCATTAAGCTCTCTATAGCAACTTGTTCTTTCTTAGGGGGGGTTGAACGTTCCTCTTAACCCGTGATTCTATTTAAAACTAGAGTTAGCTGAGAGAGAAGCGTGACAAATTTCACGATTCCCACTCCCATTGGATTGGGCATCTCATTAGTACAATCATCACACTGATATTCACAATGTTTATTAGCTCGAGTCCTCCTATTACCGGCCATTGGCTAGAATAAAAGGAATGTTAGGGGTAACACATAAAGGGTAATCCAAAGAAAAAAGTTGATGACTTATAAATAAAATTTAATTTCTTTAACTCATGAGTCTATAGGATTCAATCTAGGATTTTCATGATCTAATTTCTAACATATATTTTTCGGGTCATTTTTCCTTAATAAGGGTTCATAACAAGATTGTGAATTTATCAAAACATATCCCCCGGGAGTGTCATAACCAAGAGTGCAGCAAGGCCCATTGTCGTGTACCAGTTCCTGTACGAGTCTTGCTCAAAGCGGTGTTTTCGGGTTTTACCCCTAGGATACATCTGTGTCAGAGCTGCCTCTACCTGCTCGTATCCAGACAGGGATGTATTTGTTTGATAAAACACTTACATAGTATTTACCAAAACATATGGATGTTTTTATTATACTTAGTCTTGTATCTAAGGCTTTACTAGGTTTTCCTAATCCCAAAAATAACTAAACCTATCCTCTGATACCAACTATGACAACCCTGCTTTTTATTACAACTTAAACATGATTCATTACATAGAACTTCACTTGATACAACAAAGAAGATCGAGAGTTTTAGTATCTTTGGGGCTTGGGATCATTACATAATAACATAAAACATTAAATACAACATCTTTATTGAACACATCCTTTACATGACTACTACATTCCCTCGTACTTAGCATTGCATGGGATAACCTGAGGACATGCATAAGAAAAGGGTGAGCTATAAATCCCAGTAAGGGAGTACACATGGAATAACATGAGGAGTAAAATACATGTTAGACAATAGGCATATCAATAGATCATAAAAGTAACATGAACATAAAGGCATGATAAAGCATGATAATCATAACATAGAGATGTGGAAACAACACTTATCATGGAATTAGCATGAGCCAAGGCTCATTGCACATGGAGCATGAGTAAACCCTCATTGCACATGATGAACGAGTAAAACCTAGTTTCACTTTAATTAGCATGAGTCAACACTCATTGCACATGATGTATCATGATACTATACTTTACCCAATGCATTGGAGTGCTATAAGGGTACACCCTTATTAAACATTTCATTTCATGCATAAGTGTGCCACATGGATCATAAAACATGGATTCATAAAACATAATCATTTATTACACGATAAAGGAATGTGGAATTCATACATGAAACTTTACAATCAATTAGTAAATGTGCATAAAGGTGAATACCCTTGATGGAGAAATGGCATGGTATTCACTACACAATGACATTGTCTTAGAAAATCGGTGTGATTTCGACAGCGTAATGGCGTGACATAAGAATTCATAAAAAAAGGTTGATGAGAGAGAAAGGGGTTACTCATCATATTTACATGTAATTGACAGTATGTAGGTCATATAGATACATGTCCCAACAATTGAAATGGAATTTAGATTCATGATACAAAAGTATTTCTTGAATGTAAAAGAAGAGGGAGAAGTTCCTTTCGGAATTTCGGTATAGTAACGGGTGTACATGGGAGGCATTAAATGAGAGAGAAAGGGGTCTCCCATCATTCAAACATAAAGAGGGAACTATGAGGGAGGTGTAAAACCATACCCCAATATTCATAATTGGAATTAAAAGGGCAATACAACTTAAAGAAAATTGACAAAAATGAAAAGGAAGAAAAAACCTTACTTGGAAGTGTGCTTCCAAAGGCTAGAGAGAGGCTTGTGAGAGGCTTCTTGGGAGCATGGGGCACCTTGGGAGGATTCTAGAGAGAGTAGGTCAGATGTTGGACGAACTCCAAGGGATTTTAGTGACGATGAAGTGGGATCTTGGGTGGATTTATATAGGAAAGGTGAGAGAATTATTTATTATTTAGGTTTGGGACCCCTTATATTAAATTAATCCAAAGCACAAACCATCCGATGGTTTTTTCCCATGGTTTCTGGAAAATGAAATAGAAAAACAATAATTTACAAGGCCAATGTCCGAACTTATTAAAATATTAGGGTTGCTTATGTGTAGGTGAGTCACACTCCCATGGAAATTTTTTTAAAAAGGCAAAGTGTTGAATATGTCTTGAGGGGTTCATTAATGCTTTGAAAAGTAAGTTAAACAAACCCAAAAACTCATTATTTTAATGATAAAACATATATTGTCCAAACATAAGGATTATGGTATTTTATTACATTACCATTGGGTCATTATGATGTCATAAAAGACATTATATATTTAAATGGTATTTAATTTTCACCCAAAAATTTTACGGTCTCAGAAAATTATGAAAAATTCACCGTTGGAAAATTTCGACATCCTGATTCCAGAAACAACATTTATTTTACCTAAAAATATTTCTAAATATGTTAATTTTTTACTTTTAAAGTAAAAACCAACATTTATCTAAAAATTCACGGGTTTTGACAGAAATAGCTTTCAAACCTTAATATAAAATTTTAATTGCATTCATAAAATTATAAGATCCTTTATATTTAATAAAAATTAATTTAATATAAATAATAATATTTTATTAAAATATTATTTAATTCAAAAATCCCATAATTTAATAAAATTGAATTCTTAATTAAATAATAACTAAAAACACCATTTGTATTTTAATAACTATTCACAATGTATCAAAAATGACTAGAAATTATATTAATTATTATATACAAATAAAATAATGTACATGAACATAGTAATACTTATTTGTTACATAACCCCTTAAAACAACCGCATAAGACCTAAGGGTAAGGTGTGAGATGGTGACAAACTCTTGGGGTGGCTCAGATAACATCGCTCGAGTGGTAATCTCTATCAACATCCACTTTTCCCGTAGACAGTCACGTTCGAGCTTGACATAATGAAGCTCTGCTTGGGCTTGGTCAAGGGTGAATCCCAAAGACGCCACCTCTTTTCCAAGATCTGACAAATGGGCTTCGTATTGGGCAATTCTACTGGATGAGGCCATCACTTCCTTTGTCTGAGTAATAAATTGGGTTCGTTAAAGCCTTATATTTATACTAATCATGTGATCACTGTTCAATGGCTATATTAACAACGGTCAAAATTCTTAACATAAAACCAAAGAAGTTGACATCTTATAAAAATATTTTTCATAAATAGACATTTAACTGGATCAAGAGGGATTTTCCATTAATGAAACTTTGGGTCGTTACAGTCCTACCGGGTCAGACTGGACCTAAACCAGCTTGAACCCTTTTCGCCCGTTCTGCCATAACATGAGCTACATGTGTCCGTTTGATGGTCCATCTATGGTGCTAGAAACATTGGATTAAGAGAGTCTTTTTGGTTTACCCCAATTGAGATTTGAATAATGTTAGGGTATGGATAGGATTGATCAATCACGAATACAACCGGGCCCTCGGGATTAAAAGAACAATTACTTATAGACCATGCATCCAATTGATGCACCATCTGTTGTGTTGATACCCCTATCACGTGGTTGTCCTTTGAAATACATCATTGTGGGGCTTCGTGTCAGTTGAGTATCGACATGTGGATTGAGGAGAGGACCCTCCTGAAATCAAGAGAGATTACTGCGGGAATCTTATTACTGGATAAAAAATGATATTGGGATCCTATGTGGGTATGTTCTTTGGGATCCTACGTGGGTCTATGTTCGAGAGTCCCACTTTTACAGCTCTCTAAAATCCATTTGGGACTACTCTAGGGTCCTACATGGGACTGTTTTACTAGGATCATACATGGGTCTGATGATTTAGGATCCTATGTGGGTCTGACTCTTTACTAAGTAAGATGATTAAGTAGTTACATATAATCATATATACTACCATTACCTATGTTATACCTGGGGTAAGATATTTCTTTACCTTTATAGTAATCTTTTGTGTGGGGTACCATTGTGGTACATACGTTTGTGGTTATATCTTTGTGATATTATTTTGTTTGGAGTATCTTTGTGTTACTTACCTTCATGGTGGTTACCATCATGGTATTCTTTCCTACTTGGGACAATTGTACTTTGGATAAGGATTAGGGCATTGTGTTTCCTCATGAATGATATGTTTATACTTGATAAATTAGGTATATGTACGGGAATATACCTATTTACGATTTAAAATAGTTATCAAGATTTTAGGTTTAACCTTTGTGGAATTTGTGTTACCTTTGAGGGCCTCGGGGTCCCTACTGAGTATCGTTACACTCACCCCTGCACTGGCTACACCCACACCATGTTGTGATTGGTGGAGATGACGAACAATATTGATCTAGTATGAGGATACCATGATTGAATGTAGCTTGGATGTGTATATTAGATGTGACGTTCTGCAGTGATAGTCATTCACGAGTTGTACCAACCCTTCAGTTAGGATCCTTGGCAGGTGTTCACAGGAGTTGTTCCAGTTTTCTTTTACTTCCCTGTTTTTTGTACTTTCCATTTGGGCTGGTATTCTGGCCCCTTTTTCATTCTGTACACACCCTGTTTACTATTTAGATCTACATTGTGCATGTATCATGCTATGTTCTTAGTTGTGTGAGTTTATATGTTATAAAGTAAATTACATCTTAGTTTTAGGAAATACTCATTTTGGTTATAGTCTCCATCTCATATCCTTTGGAAGGTAGGCTTGGGGTAGTCACGGCATGAGTCCCCGGGGATAGGTCATGAAAAATTGGTATCAATGCATTCAGTTCTACTATAGAACATTAGACTCTAATCATTTAACAGCAATAGTGTTATGTGTTATTAGTGTGGTTATCATTTTAGGGAATCCGATGTTGGTGTCGTGGCCGATGTATCCATACACCAGGATCCTGACATCTGATTTCAGACTCAATTCATAAAAACACTTATTGTGTGTGTGTGTTGAAAATTTTTCATTGAGATTTCTTGAACCAGATCACCAGGTAAAACTTATTGACTACAGCGCACCTGTTTTTTTTATTCAGGATGCCTTCGCACAGACAGCAAGCTAGGGTTCCAGGAAGTGTACTTGATGACAACCCATTGAGCGACGAGGCCTCGGTGCAGGGCCCATTTTCAGTAGGGGCACTAGTGTTACCATTACCCATTGGGCCACTAATTCCACCAGCACCAATAGTAGAGGGTGCACGCTGCTTGAGCGCATTTCATTAGTTCTAGCGCTGGTGGCCACCCAGGTTTAGGGGTGAGACAGACCCACATGCAGTTGAGGATTGGATGGATGCTGTGGTGAGAGTCTTTCGACTGGATGGGACACCATCTAATCTCATAGTGATCCTTGCCTCCAGTCATCTACATGTAGTAGCAGTATGATGGTGGATCTTAATGCTCTCGGATCTCAATGAGGTTACAGTTCTCTTGGAAGACTTGGAGAGCCAACTTTGGTAAGATTTTTTCCCAGTGACCCTTCATGAAGTGCGATTAAAAGAGATTCTTCATCTGCAGTAGGGAAACATGACTGTGGCTCAGTACATAACGAGGTTCACTGACATCTCATGCTACTCCATAGATATGGTGTGAGACCCATTATTCAGGGTCTAGACCTTCGAGCAGGGATTCTGGTGGGAGATCATTTCATCGATGATTTCTCTTCGCATCCCAACGCAGGCGGGGGAGTTAGAGAGAGCCCTCTTAGTGAAGAGTTTTCTTGATGAATAGTAACCAGCTGCGAGCCCTACCAATAGGCATCACATTGAGGAGTCTTATATTGATGGAAGTAGACAGATTTCATAAAGGTCAAAGAGGACTAGACCTATAGGTGGACGACTGCAGGATTCGTGGTTGGTTGAGTGGGGCACATAAGATAGAGCTAGTCATGTGAGGAGCAGGCAGTGCTACACATGCAGCGAGAAGGGTCACATGGCTCGTGACTACCTGAACCACAATACAGATGATTAGCATATGGTCAAAGGACCTCCCAGGCAGAGACAGAGGTTCAAAAAAGGAGGTTTGTAGGGAGGATATGGACATGGAAGATTATTTAGTCATGCATCTGGTAGTGGACGATGATACGAGATTTTACCGCCACCACCATTAGGTGGTCCACCCCGACCACAGGGACCAGGTGGACATGGGCATGTTTATCTCTAGGATGTTGGGGAATATGAAAGCGATGCTTGGGAGATGATATGATGTACAATCAGTTTCTACTCCACCTTAGATTCATTACTTATATACACAGGTTCCAGTCATTCTTTTTTTTCCACTACCATCATTTGGAGCTCGGAGATTCTGGTGGAGCTGTTTTCTCGATCCATACAGCCAGAAACTCCAATGGGAGAATATTTAATGATTACACAATAGTTTCGGTAGTATGAGATTACTATATGTGGTGAGAGCTTCATATGGGATCTCATAGTAGTGGAATCAGGGCCTTGTGACGTCATCTTGGGTATGGATTCGTTATCTACACTACATGCACATATCGGCTGTATTAGTCACAAAGTGCGGTGTGTCTGCACTGATAGGACGAGGATTACCTTCACCGACGATAAGGGAGCCTCTTCATCAGAGGATGGACTTACCCAGAGGAGAGTGTATCCCATCAATCATCAGTTGGCTAGCCTTATCATCAGAGTAGTTGATGTGGAGAGTTCGAGTTATCCTGTAGTGGTGGACCAATATGCCGATGTCTTCCCGGAAGATGTTTTGGGTGTACCTCCATGAAAAGAGATGTACTTTTACATTGACATGTTCCCCGGGATGGCACCGATATCTACACCTATGTATTGGATGGATCCCACAGTGGTTCGTGAGATATGGGTACACCTAGAGGACTTGCAGGGGTTGGGATTCATCTGACCTTGTGTTTCTCCTTGGACAACAACAATTTTGTTCGTCAAGAAGGCGGATGGGAGCTTGAGACTTTTTGTTTCCTATCTGCGCCTGAACCAGGTGACTGTGAAGAAAAATCACCCACTCCTAAGGATTGATGACCCCTTTGATCAGCTAAAAAGAGAATGGTGGTTCTCAAATATAGACCCCAGATCAGGCTCTCACTAGCTGAGGGTACGAGATGAGTATGTGCGGAGGATGTCATTCAGATGTCAGTATGGCCACTACGAGTTCTTGGTAATGAAGTTTTTCTTGACCAATGCTCCATCAGTGTTCATGGGATTAATGAACATGATCTTGAATCCATACCTTGATCTCTATGTAGTATTCTCCATCGATGACATTCTGATCTACTCGGCTAGTAAGGAGGAGCATGCCTATCATTTGAAAATGGTTCTGGACACACTCTGAGAGAACCGGCTTTATGGTATGCTCTCGAAGTACTAGTTCTGTAATTGAGAGGATCACTTCATGGGACATGTCATCTTAGAGGCTGGAGTTGTAGTGGATCTAGAAAATATTGCGGCAGTACTGGAATGGGAGCCACCCAGGAGTGTGATGAAGGTACGAAGTTTCCTAGGTATGTCCCGATACAACTAGTAGTTTATGCCAGATTTCTCAATATTTTCTTCACCTTTATCAGCAATGATGAAGAACGGGAAACACTTCATGTGGTCAGAGAGATGCTAGTGGAATTTTCAGGAGATGAGGCAGAGTCTGACAAGTGTCCTCATCTTGAGGCTTCGGGAAGAGGTCGTTGGGTAAGTAGTTTACTACGATGCATCAGGGAATGGGTTTGGATGTGTCCTACTACAGGAGTGTGATATTATCGCATATGGTTCTCGAAAACGGTGACAGCATGAGTATAACTATGCTACCCATCACCTTGAGTTGGTAGCAGTGGAATTTTATTTGCAGATGTGGCGGCACTATCTGATAGGTGAGTATTTTATGGTCAACTCTGATCACCAAAGTCTTAGGTATATATTATCCCAGAAGGACCTGAACCTGAGGCAACACCGTTGGCGTGAGTTTCTCTAGGACTATGACTTTGACATAGTCTATACACCTTGGAAGGGTAAGGTTGTAGAGATGAAGTCAGCAGGAGATCTGGAATACAGCTTCAAGGTGAAGCGATGGAGTAGCTAGCCTCATTAGTGATATAATTTGTGAAATGAGATGGCACAACATTTCTTCAGTCTCTTACAGTCACTCCTCCACTTCTTCAGCGTGTTAGGGTGGTGTAGTGTGGGGACTCTAACTTCAAGGCTTGATGTGTTTAGATATCCTCAGGGTAGGCACCTAATGGAATTTTTGAAGGTGGGGAGCACATCATACATTTCAGAGGACATGCCATGGTACCAGGGTCGCTTCTAGAGGATGTGTTGCGAGAGTTACACACATCCCCCCAGCGGTACATCATGTAGTGGAGTAGATGAACCAGGATCTCCGATGACAGCACTGGTGGCTAGGAAAGAAGAATGCAGTAGCAGAGTTTGACTCTCAATGCCTCACTTCTCATCAATTAAAGGTAGAGCATCAGGTACCAACAGGCTTAGTTCAGCATTTAGGGGTCCCGTAGTGCAAGTGAGATAGGATATCCAAAGACATCATGATAGGACTCCCATGTACGTCCATGTGTCATGAGTCTATTTGGGTGATCATCGACCAACTCACCAAGTTGGCCCACTTCATACTGATCAAAGAGCAGTGTTTAGTAGAGTGCTTGGGATTCATCTTGGCCTTCACTTTTTTAGACCTCCATGATCCCATGTTTCCAGTGATGGTTCGGTGCCCTAATATTCTATCATGATGTTTTCTGTTTAAATAAAAAATATATAATTTCTGTCAGGAGGCCTTCGAGGTGCACCTTCCTTTGAGCACCGCCTTTCATCCTCAAATGGATGGCCAGACTGAAAAGACCATTCAGACCCTCGAGTAAATGTTGCGTGCTTTCATCCTCAACTTCAGTCTTATCTAGGATGATCACCTTCCCTTGGTGGAGTTTTCATATAACAACAACAATCACTCCACAATTGGGATTGTACCATTCGAGAATTTGTACAGTGACATTTCATATTGCCTTGGTGCAAGATTGACCTAGGGGAGTTAGCACTTATGGGACCAGAGATGGTATAGGCTACTAAGGAGAAGGTTAAGATCATCCAAGTGCAGATGAAGACTGCACAAAGTGGGCAGAAGTATTATTCTGATAGAAGACGGAAACCTATTGAGTTTGAGGATAGTGACCATGTCTTTCTAAGGGTCTCACCCCGATGAGGTTTGTGGATATTTGGCCAGGGAGACAAGTTATCTCTGAGGTTTATCGGTCCATTTCAGGTCCTCATAATATTTGGAGAGATGAATTACCTCTATTATCTTCCACCTTAGTTGTACCAGGTTCACGACGTCTTCTGCATATCCAAGATGAGGAGATATGTGCACAAAACTTCATAGATCTTTGATTGGGGTGATCTGGACCTCAAATATGGGGCGATGATTTTGGAGGTTCCAGTGGATATTGAGGATAAC
Source organism: Viscum album (assembly GCA_963277665.1). Lineage (NCBI taxonomy): Eukaryota > Viridiplantae > Streptophyta > Magnoliopsida > Santalales > Viscaceae > Viscum > Viscum album. The sequence continues at coordinate 1,861,249,404 of OY728120.1, read as the reverse complement.
CATGAGAGTGTCCTTCGTGGGAGATCGATAACTTTGGTTCATGTACAATGGAAGCAGGTGAACCACCGGGAGAGCTCATGGGAGCAGGAGGTTCAGATTCTTACTCAATACCCCCACATGTTTTCCATGTTATTGTAATGTGGATTTCGGGGATGCAAAGCCTTGAGGTGTGTAGAATGTAAATATCATGCAATTCCATGTAATTATTTATAATTATATGATTGTTTTATGAGTCCGTGAAAATTTACGGCGCATGATTCTGAGGCCCGGAGTACCCAGAATGAATTTCTGAAGGGTTATTACGTACATTTAGTAAACATGCGAGAATTTTTTTATAACATTTGAATCGGTGTTCTGAATTGAAATTTGAGGACAGTGTTGAACTAGTAGCACCGATATTTTCTAAAAGAGATCATCACGTCAACCGCAGTTGGTTGAGGGTGGAAGATAGTTTTTTACTTTATCTTGGAAGAAAAAAAATTAAATAATTGACATTTTATTTTACTTTTTAAACCTATCTTAGGAATTTATAGAGGTGGGGACCACCAGATCTAGAAAAGCCTCCAAATTTGAATTCATGGGGGAGGGGACAACCCAAACCCCTCTTAATGGGGGAAAAAATCAACTCTCCAATTAATTAATTGTGCCATTTATTTGTGCCAACAATAATTATGCCAACATAAATTAATTTTTTGAACCTATTTTAATTTGATGGATCCTCCTTTTCATGGGGGAAATTGTTGGAAAAGGTGAGAACATTGTTGAAACAATTCATCCAATGAAGAATGACCTCTCCAAAGAAGAACTAGGAACTGACCTAGAGCTTGGATGGTAATCCCTTTGCGGAAGCAACCAACACCGACGTTCTTCGATGACTTCATCTTCTACCTCTCGACTCCTCCAACAAATGAAAATGTAGGGGCATGATTTGATTGATCTTCGTTAATTTCTTTTACATTGAATCTCTCTACATGAGCCGCTTGATGCCTCTTTAATGCAAAGGGTGCGAGCCAAACAAACATAGACCGACCACTCTGCAACCATTGTGGTTTTTGATACATTTTTCTTGATGAAGGAGGATAATGACTGGTACTAGAGACTTGTGCTGGTAGGACTCAGGAGAAGGCCACGACCCGTCGTCCATGTCGGAACCGAGGCGACAGCCGGACCATGGTCGTCCAAATGAAGGGGATGTGGTACCATACGTCTGTGTTTCTGGAGTGCATGAGACATGACATGACGCTATGGCAATGAAGGAGTGTGGTCGGCATGCTGCCAGATTCCAATGGTGGCACGACATGCGATCGCGCTATAGAGGAGGGCTGGATATCTAGCTAGCTGTGGGCCACCCATCACGGGTCAAACCGTGGGCCGCCCATTGCAGGATGCACTGCAGTCCGCGCCGGTTGGCCGGGCCAGACCCAGCGGGCCGGGTCGGACCGGACCCAAACCATCTTCGACCCTTTTCACTAATTTGGAGATAACATGAGCTACGAGCCTCCATTTGACGAACAGTTAGTGGAGCCATAATTCTTGGATCTATATGGTCATTTTGGTAAACCCCATTATTTTTTTGGATAATGTTTAGGTACAGGTAGGTTGGATGGAACACGAATCCAACCAGGCCCTCATGACTAAATGGACAATAACATATAGACAGGGCATCCAATTGACACACCAAATATTGAGTTGAGACCGCTATCACATGGTAGTACTTTGGGACTCTTCTTCATGGGACTTCATGGAAGTTAGAGTATTGACCTCTGGTTTGAGGATCAGACCCTCCTGAAATAAATTGAGCTTAGTAAGGGAACCCTATGACTGGCTCTAACCTTGTAAAGGGATCCTATGTGGGTCCGGGCTTTGGGATCCTACATGGGTCTATGTTCAAGAGTCCCACATGGACCGCTCTAGGAAATCCATGTGGGACTACTATAGGATCTTATGTGGGTCTTCTATACTAGGATCCTATGTGGGAATGATGATTTAGGATCCTAAGTGGGTCTACTAATTAACAGAGTAAGATGATTCAGTAGTTACATCTAATCATCTATAATAATGTACCAAGGTTATAACTGATGTGAACTAAGTATTTACCTTTGTGATAACATTCTGTGTGGTGTACCATTGTGGTACATACCATTGTGGTGATATATTTATGATATTCTTCTATGTGGCATACCATTGTGGTACTTACCTTTGTGGTGGTTACCATCATGTTATTCTTTCCTTTGTGGAGTAGTTGTACATTGGCTAAGGATTGGGGCCTTGTGTTTCATCACGAATGAGATGGGTATACTTGATAAATTAGGTATATTTGTGGTCATATACCTAAGTAGCATGTTCAGTTGTTTTCATTCATTGTTGTCTAAACATTGTGGATTTTGTGAGACCTTTGAGGGTCTTGGGGTTTCTATAGAGTATCGTTATACTCACCCCTGCATGGGCTACGCCCGCACCTAGTTGTGTTTGGTGCAGACGACGAACTACATTGATCGAGCTTAAGGGTACCAAGACTGGAGGTAGATCATAGGCGGATGTTATATGAGGCATACTGCAGTGATGATATATCAAGAGTTATACCTACCCTTTAGGTAGGATCCATGGAGGGTGTTCATAGGAGATTTTCCAGTTTACTTGTGCTTCCCAGTTTTTTGGTACTTTCTAGTTAGGATTTTATTCTAGCCCCTTTCTCTTTATGTACACACCCTCTTTACTAATTAGTATTACTTTGTTCATGAATATTTCTTTGTGCTTAGTTGTGTGATTTTTTAGGTCAAAAGGGAAATACAATTTTTGTTTTATGGAAAAAGCATTTTGTTGCTAGTTTCATGCCCCTAGCCTATGGAAGGTGGGCTTGGGGTAGTCATGGCACGGGCCTCAGGGGATGGGTCTTGACAAGTTCATTAATTCATTTAATGAACCTCATTAATTCCAAAAAATGTTACTCACATTTACCCATCCTAATTAACTGGATCATGGGGTGGGGTTTTGGCATGGCTTCTTCAAGTGAGGAAAATTAGGCAGATTTTTGCGGCAACATCCACCAACAGAGGAAAAAATCTTAGGCAGCCATGATCAACGATTGAAAAATGCCTATGAATCTATCCAACATGGTTACTCCTCCCACTGCAACCGAGATATCTCCAACAGATCTCGAGGTAGGGGTTTTATGTTTGGTTTTGGTTTAACATTATTGAAATGTGTATATTTAATCTTAAATGATAGATAAATATTCTCCTACTTGTGATCATGTTAACACTGAGGGTGTAGGCCAAACAAAAAAGTGTCACACCCACCGCTGCATCGTTCATGTTGCATTCTTTGCGACTAAATTCCACAATTTTGATAGCAACATGATATAGATGGTCATACTGTGATTGTGATAGTCCAGGAGACTCGTATGAATACACGACCTGAAGAACGGACTAGTGAAGCACGTCCGCTGGCCCGTGGAATGAACCGCTGGCAGGCCAAGCCGGTGGGAGCCAATGAAAGATGGTGGAGGCACACGACTGCTTGCCGCGGGCGATGGGTAGGAGGTGCACCATTTCACGCTGTGATGTCTAGAGGCGGCCGCCCAGAGATGGCCGCACAAGAGAAGGGTGGTTCCCATAGGCGCTGACGGTGGCAGTAGCTGCAGCAGGATGGGGGGCACGGCCCCGCACTACGCCACGTCGACTGGAGTCCACTCAGCCATCTGGCCAACTATTGCACGTGGTGGGGAAGTGCCCCATTGTCTAGATGAAATAGCCCTGAGTCCACCGTTCCAGTTATAGATATGTTTTACCATAGGTGGACTGGGTCGCGACCGACCCACGGCCCATCGGGCCAGCGTGGGTGGGAAGAACCCCCTTGCGAGGCCGGACAGCCATGACCCGATCCCGAAAACTTGCCGGGCAGACCCTTAACAGGCTAGACCCGGGAGGGGTCAGGTAGACCCATGAACCCATTGCGTTAGGCTGGCCTCTTCGAGTCGGTCCAGGCCGAGACACAATCTTCCCCAAAATAATGAAATGCATGTAACTGAAAAACAGGGTGTCTATTAAAGACGCCGTCAGTAGCATTGGGACCCATGTTGGGATGCTGTCCCTTTGGAATATTTTTTCAGGCCTGACTGACCCGAGCTGGACCAAGGTGCGATCACCGCCATTTCATAAAAAGTGGTATAACTAATAGACCATGCGTCTGATCGATGCACCATATATGGCATAAGGACCCTTGTGACCATGCGGTACATTGGAGATAATATAAGTTAGTTACGACAGAGTTTGGTGTGTAGCCTAGGCTGGATCAGATTTCAATACAACTGGGCCCTTTTTTAAAAAGTTCCCACATCTCACAGACCGGGCGTCTGCTCAACGCACCATCTGTCACGTTTGGACTTCTATGAAGGGGCAGTCCCTTAGGCATGTTTTTTTGTGGGACTTCGTAATTTTTGAAATATGACTAATGGCTTGACGAGTAAAATCTTCTAGAGATCAGTCATGCTACTTGTGAGAATCAATTCGCTGGATATGACACGAAGAAGATTAGCGGCCAATACCGGTCAACATTAGAAACTCGAGAGTGGGATGATCTAGCTGTATGACAAATCATCCATACCTCTATACCAATGACCAATACGTGTCAACACTAGTGACTAATATAGGTCAGAACCAGTGACAATTACTGGTCCACACCAATGACCAATATGTGTCAGCATCTAGCGACCAATACGGGTCAGCATACAATGGCATATAAGGGTTAGTAGTGTAGTTTCTACAGTTAGGATGGTCTGGATTTACGACTTGTCATCCCTATCCCAGTATCCTTGATGTTATACTGTTAGAGTGAGCTATCTGTTTTTCTTTGTGTATTATGATTTAGATCATTCTTCTGAAATTTCCATTGTGGTATTTCTGTTGATGTTTTTCTTTGCTTATTTCTAAGAGTCAATCAGGGGTCTTTGGGTCCCCTACTGAGTTGTTATACTCGCACCTACGTAGGATCCACCCGCACGTGTCTGTCTACTGCAGACAACTAATGCAGCAAGGCATACTTCAGAGGTTTCAGACATGGTGGAGATTTGTGAGATGGAAGTAGTTGAGATCCTCTTCTTCAAAATTATAGCTACTACCCTCTAGGAAGAGTTATAGGGTAGATGAAACAACAATTTAATATCATTATAGTTTCTAGGGATTTTATTCTGGACTACTATTTTCAGTTTAAAATTGTACAATCGGTTATAATTTACTGTCATGGTTATAAATTACATTTGTTTTTTTTACTTCAGTTTCCCTTTTTTAGGGTGTATAGATCTCTAAGGTAATGCCTTCCATATTTGGGAAAAGTCTTCAGGTGCTAGTAACCAACCCCAGGCCAGTGGATGGAAAGACTGGGGTAGTCATGTTCGAGCCCAGTGGGATGGTTCGTGACATCGATAGCTTGTATCGATGTCCTCATCAATTATATGAGAAAAGAAACCATCGATCGGGTGTACAATTCTCTATCACCTCCCAATCTAAAGCAATTCCATTTTCATCACCTCCCATCAGGACTAGATATAATCATGGATTTAACATTATTATATGATATTTATGAAATATTTATACCTATATAATTATAAATTCACATTTATCATCTTTCCCTCACAATCGTAGGAAAAAAATTATGTCACTTGTTAGTATCTATGGACTATCGCCTCCATGATGGGATGCGAAACATTTTTAATTTTATTTTAACATGGATGGTAATGAGGATATATATATAATTAATATATATGATATATATGATATTAAAATGGCTTATTAATGTTGAATTAATATTTACCTTTTTTTCCCATCCATGAAAAAATGAGAATAAGGTTCATTCATTTGTACGACCTACCATCTCCAGAAAGGGAGTAATATGTTTTTTTATCTCAAAATTTTATGGATAAATCCTAATATATTTATAATGAGTTTTTATTATATATATACAATTATTTGAAATATTGGTATTATGGAACAACAATAAATTTAAAATTATCAAAACTACAAAATAAGAACATGCATCAAAATGAAGCACTAATAACCCAAAATGGTGATTTTAATAAATAATTGTTAATAAAATGGTTGTAAAAATTTATAATTAAATAATATATTATATAATACAGATTAAAACTATTATGTAATTGATTTAAAAGAAACTTATATTTATTATACATGAGGTTTGAATGACTATGATGTTGTTTGATACATGAGTTTTGGGAAGTATGGTCTCTATTTTATTTGTACCAGACATATGGCATATTCACCAATCATGTTTTTTTGGTGTGTATATAATTCATCTTTGAAATTACATATAATTAATATAATTTCTCCAAGATATTTATATTTTCACTTCATTTTATTCCTTCATGGTGATTACTATTCAAATGAAACCAATGTGATAAGTTTATTATGTTATAACTTCATTGTTTATTAGTGTTATTTAAGATTATGTTCCAATGATAAAATATTATTATATATAAATCTAAAATGACTTGAAATTTACTATCAATATTTTTTATATAAATTGCATGTTTTATTCCTTTTTCCACTATTTATGTATTTAATAGATCACAATATTGTATTTTTTGAAAACCCGCTTTATTACACGCTTCAGTAGAACATAATTTTTCATCGAAATAAATGATTTCTAAAAATAGTCGAATGAATGAATTTACTATTATAAAAATATTATTTAATTCTATTGTAACCTGTATCTTTCATTTTTTAAAAATATCATAAAATTAATAATTTTTCCATTTTCGGAATAAATGATCTTCAAAATTTTTACTCAAAATCTGAATGGAATGTTAATTTTTACATTTATGGCATGAAACATTTTTCTAGACCACATGAATGATCAATTATTTAAATATCACATTAAAAATATAAGTTTGTATGTTTAGTGAAATTTCATTATTTAATATATAATAAGTATTTATAATTTAAATAGGTTATTTGAAATTGGAATGTAAATTTTCCCCAAGAAAAGTTCATACTAGTCTTTAAAAATCATTTTAAGATAAGATGTAATCATTTTATTTTACTTTTCAATTTTTGGGGATGTAAACGAATGATACCATCCTTATCATTTATCTAGAATGTTTATGATTAAGATAAAAAAATTTATATAGAGCCCATTTATTTTCCTAATATTATTTTCATGAACATGTTTCTTTTAAATGAATTTTTATAATGTGAAAATTTAAATATTTTTGAAACCTATTTTTTAAATAGGATATGTTACGATGAAATTTTTATGACATCCATTTATATTAAATCGTTAATTGTATTAAAAATGTTTTATAATTTTATGGAATAAATTAGAATTGTTCTTATTATGTGATTGGTGGGACATATATCATCATCCAATGAATTGTTTAATGACTGATATCTGATGAGATAAATATGACTAGAATGGGGAGTAATCCCAATTATAGAGAGGAAAATTTCCCCTTTGATGGAATTGGGAGAAAAAATTGATCTCTGTTTATCAATTATATGTATGCATATATATGAAATGTGTGGGATTTTTTATATTCAATCGACTTGGTTTGTGATTTGTAGAGATATTTTGGGTTGGATGAGAGTAATTGGGAGTGAGAGACACATACATGTCAAAGTACCTAGAGATTTTTTGAGTTTTCCCTTACTCTATTTTATTTTGATTATGTGATGTTTTGATTTTTTATTTTATCAAATTTTTATATTCATGGTTCAAAATGTTTGGTAATGAATTTATGAAATGAAAAGTGTAAAAAATGATTCATAATCATGAAATTAATTACCATGAAATTATTTAAACCATGTGGGTGAGTTAGTCCCTCTGAAATTTTATAATATCAGGACATGGAAATTCGGATACCCAAATTGGGGTTTTCATGGATATTTATGTGTTTGTTATTCCATTCATTGTTTTGGGTTTCTTGATGTTTTAGTTGTTTATTTATAATGATGTTTCAAAATTAGTATATTTTAGATCATTCTAAATGACTATTTTTCTGTCCATGATAGCTTTTTATGTGGTTGTGTGAGGTGTTTTTTGGGAATTTTTGGTTGTGTTGTTCAGCTAGTGAATGTGTGGAGATGTAATAAGACTACTATGATATATAAAACGTGGTCCCTATTTGTCAAAATTCCTTTTTTAGGATTTCATTATTCTTTAGGGGATGAAATATTTGAGAGGTATCTAATGTAAAATTCCATGCCTTCCTAGCATGCTAATTTTCTAATTATTTGTGAGGGAGAGTTCTTGAAACAGATTAGATGAGTGTAGGTTGGGTTTGAATCTGTAGAAGAAAATTAATAAGATTTTAAGACATTAAATTGTAGATTATTGTATTATATACTATTTAATTTATTGTGTGTCTATATTATTTTTGGAATATACATTTAAGTGATGATGGGAATGCAATTGGGATTTAAAAAAAAATATAGGGATTTATGGCCTAAGTTAATTTTATCTCAATGATCAATTCTTTATGATAATGACATGAAGGTTGGTTCTATTAAAAAATTCATGATATAACATGTAATACAGGGTGTGATTTTTTCCTCTTGTTATTATTCCGTGGAACTATTTATGTAGTTATTTTTAGTTTGGGGTGTGTTTGAGGATATATTTTTTACATGTATTGATGCACTACATGTTAATCCATAGATTCGTTTTCATGTTGTGATTTTTAGGTTGTTTCTTATTTACCTCATGGTGCACAGTGAGATCATAAATATTATATTTCTTAACAAATCCTCATTCTCAAAAAATTATATTCCAACAGTGGAGATTATATGGTTTTTCTCTTTTGGGTTGATAGAATGGATCACTGAAATAAGGTCATAATTGGACTAACTAAAACTGATGTGTATGTGGTGATATAACATTTTTTAGCTAATTTGAAATTATTATTGACATTATTATTCAATGTTGTTTCCTTACAAAAAAATATCATCAATTTGGATCAATTCATGTCTAGTAGATATTATGAGGTGATAACCATAAGGAGTTTTTATTTGTTTTAACTCTAGATAGTTTTTTAAATTATATATATTTTCTTAATAAATTTGTTTCTCATGGAAACTCGGTTTGTGTGAATGTACCCACTATAATTAATTATATAATAGAATGAAATCCATTGAATAAATTTCTAATGTTGTAATATATTGTTATTGTTGTGTAATTATTCTTACTTTTCATACATGGTTCGGGTTGTGGTGAGGTTTTGGGGGGTAAATGATGGGATCTATGATGTGTGGGGTTAATATGTGGTTTATTTCTATCATTGATCTATTTTTGGAAGTTATTTTATGTGATGAGTAGATGTTGTGATGTAAGTATTTGGTGCAAGGTGGTGATGATGTGTGGTCTTTGTTGTCTAGTTTTGGGCATAATCCATTTGAGGAGTCTTGTTTTGATTATGAAATGTATGGTTCCTGGTGTAAGATGGGTTGGCTGATGTGGCATGCCAATGATGGTTAATGTGACATGGGAAAGCTATTGTGTTTTGGTTTTTTCATTTTCTGGTTAGTCATGGAATAAAATTAGATGATAAAATTAAATGAAATTTGATGGTAATTAACCATATGATATGGAAATGGATGTATCATAAAATGTATTAACTTAAATGATTAATAAATGAATGTAAAGTGTACATGTGAATTATATAGACCAATAAATAAAAGTGGAATCAGGTTGATTGTGTTTTAGTTGTGTGATTTTTTATATTTTTTTGTAAGTGTTTATCATTATTTCATTTTGTATAGTGGTGGTGATGTAGTGTGTGATAGTGATTTTTTATGAACCCATAGGTTGGGTATTGTGTGGTGTAGATATATCACGTATATTTATTTTAATTCTATACACGCCCCACTGGAGATAGATATCCATAACAACACTAAATGGTTCAAGATTCCTAGTTTTTCCCCATTATCCTTGATGGTGGTGAAATATATTGATGGTCACCCCCACTTTCACATTCATCCTTCATAAATAGTGATAATATAGGTGAGATGGCCTGACTATTTTTAGGTGAGATATGGTGTGGTGATGCTTGTTGGTTGAAAATAATTTTAAACCCTATGAGTGTGGGGTATGATGGGATGCATTCCAATCGATAATAGATATGGACCATGTGTCTTACAATGATATGGGATTTGATGTGGTGTGTTGTGGTTTGTGTGGAAGGGAAAAGAAAAGTGGATGTTTGATATTGGGGCACAATAGTGGCGAATCATTTGGGAAGCAGCAGTGGGGTCCCTTCCATTATTATGAATAAGATTCAATGTTAATATATTGGATGCGTTATTTTGTTATTTGGCTATGGTGAGTCAATAATTGTTATTGGAACTATTTGGGATCCTATTTGTTTTGTTTTAAGTTCACTGGCACATATTCATGTTGTTTTCAAATGTCCACATGCGACCTTGGTTATGTCCCTATCGAGTATACATTGAATTCTTACACAGTGTATAAAAACAGTTTATAAGACATTTTGGTGGGAAATTGGAACCTAACAAACATTTCAATATTTGGTCAGAATTGTAATCTGGTTACTTCTTTATTACTTAATAATTATTTAATTTACTTTTGTGACATATATATGTACTAGTTAATTTTTTCCTTGAAATGTGGGTTTCATTGGGTTTACATTCATATTATCTAATGTATTTGCCATTTTTTTAACATATCACCCAATCCTATTTTATTTATTGGGTTTTATTCTTCACATATTGGAGATTTTTAAACCCTCAGTCCTAGTTAAAAACCCATGTCCTATTGGAGATGATAATAGACGCTTATTATCTATCATCCTTCACTGTGATATCTTTGAAGGGAGGGTAGTGATATAATGGGATACATGTGGTAAATCTATCCCTGAAATATCTAATACTGTATAATTTACAACACATCAATCACTCAGAAACATGAAATCAGGCACCTTCATCATATCTACACATGAGATAATTTCTTTCTAATAATGAAACATGCAAGAATACTGGAACCTAATGGGTAACCATATTAATCTATACAAAAACATTGAACAATAATGGGCTCTAAAATTTTAGTTAAATGGTCCAAACTAGGTAAAAAACTCTATTGCCAATATATAATAATTACAAAAGCCAGACTGTCCAGTATAACTGACATGCTTCATAAAATATATCCAAAAAATTCATTTCCGATTACCCTATCCAATAAAAATGTTTCAGACGATAGAACCAATGCCCCTATCCAAGTGAAAATATTCTTTCCAAATGAATGTTTTAACTATTATGGAATATAAATTTGATATCTATTCCTATTTTTCCATTGACTATAAAATAGTTAAACTAATAAGATAAATCTATGGTCCAATTCTCTGTCCAACTATTTCCCTAACTTCTACTCCTATGCACTCTTATTAGAATAAACTACCACAAGAATACATTCCAAATTCCACAAAATAAATGTTTGATAAACTCTAGAACACATCATCAGAGCTACACAAACATTAGAACTGACCATATCATAGTCACTAAAACTCGAGGCTCCCATAGTCACTTAAAATAAATGAATAACCTCTATTTGATCACACCTTATGTCTATGTCCTTTAATCTCACTCTTTAAATTTCAATCAAATACATTACAATGTCCCTCAAATAGGTAAAATAAGAAACAGGGCTACCAAAGTCCTATGGATCACACCTATCTCAACCCACGAGACATGGTCAATATAAAATAATCCCACTGTGTACGTGGAACCTAACCCTACAATGACCATTCACATCCCCATAAGGGAATCCACAAGTATAACATGACACCTAACTAGGGGATATAATATTCCAACTAAACATTGTTAAAACCCCCAACAAAGAAATCATATCATTGTGAAACTCAATGGCTAACCTCTAATCCTTCACAAACCGGTCTAGATATCCAAGAACTATCCATGTTTTACTTAGATATTTTATTTTATCCATATTTCTAGGAACCATAAGAAATAAAGTCACCTAAATTGACATATAATCCACATTCCAAGTCATCCAAAGAACACAATACCCACACTTGGGCATCAAATCAAACAAAAAAACCACATGATGATTCTAATACACAAAATCATATAATTCCTCATAAAAATTATTTCCAAATCCAAAATAAAATTTAGGAGACCTCTCGATGAGTAAATTATTCCATCATAATGGTCTCTATGAAAAAAACACATATAATGGATTAGTAATAGGACTAATTGATACTTCAGGGTGTTAAAATATGAAAAACTCATAAAAAGAATAATTACATGTCATAACCACATGTACACAGAGTGTACCCCCAAACAACAACACTTGTTATTTACCTATAGAAATCACCATGTTTATATCCCTATTACATTTCATTTAACGCTGTGACACAATATTATACATGCATGGGATCCCCATTCATAGGGTTATCAATGTAAACTACATGGCTTATGGACATCTATATTAATGGACACTAGTTATATACCTCACCATGAGTTTATCCATGTACTTTGGAGGTCCAAGTGAATAAACACCATGTGTCTGGCCGATCATTCATCCAAACCCAAAGTCCCCTCTACGTGGGAGGTCCCAAACACATGCATCATTTAATCCCCATATTCATTCCTCCTTCTAAAAGGATTAACACATGGTATGCTATCTCAAAACTAAGATCTATTTAATGAGTTTCCCAATATAAAAACTGATGTAATGGGGATTGAGCCATTATTTATCAGTTGATAACCATTAATAGAACCTCTAGGGTTCATCCAAAACTCATATAGAGGTTAAAATAAAAAAAAATATAACATGGGATCATGGATAAAAACTCAAACATTAGCCTACCTATGAGTGAGAATATTTGATTAATTGATCATAAATCTATGAGATGAATACACTGAGTAATGATCTACATCCATATGTTCTTCCCAGTGTGATAGCCACTCCATCTCCCTCTTTTATCCTCCAAATTCTCAATTGAAATATTTTTTATATATCTCCTTGGAAAAACACCACATTCAAAACTAAACTATGATACTTGAATTTTAATCTTCTATTGTGTTCAGGTTATATCAAACTTTCAAACACAAAAAAAGATAATATTTAATTTAGTAAATATTAAATATTACACTAAATTATAAATAGAATAGAAATCAAAAAAACTTTTCTCCCTATGGTAATAACCCTATTTGATAATAATTTATTGGTTAAACAATTTATTTCAAATAATATTTTTTTTCGAAAAAATAAAAAATTTAAAATCATAAAAACATGAATTTTTTTAAATTTTCACCATTTCAATATCACATAAGGACATATTGTTTTACATCATATACCATAATGTAATATATAATGGCACATAAATCCTAAAAAATCCTTTATATCAATTTTATAATCATTTTAGTATCACTTCAAAATATATCATTCCTACAATAAAATATATAAACTATAACTTATGAACCATCATTCTTAATCTAAAGACAATGGGAAAACAATTAATATAATTTGACCCCTTTATATATCCCTTAGAGTTTATTAAATATCATATTTAATAAAATATTACATTACCAAAAAATAATTCTTATGGATTTGATGATTTTCACTATTTATAATTATATTGGATCATACATTAGAAAAATTTCTCATCTCATTAAAATTAAATTATATAGCCACATTACAACCATAACTGTTCTGATAATTACCATGGTCAATTTCTATATTGTCATGATTGAAATGTTTATTATTAAAAAAATGGAAACATATCCCTGGTCTAATAAGAAAGACCCAGATTTCATTTTTCAATAAATATAAAAGGGGAGGTATTTTACTTTATATTTCTATATTTACCATTACTCTATTATTTTACACAATTTAAAATTTATATCACTATTGTTGTAGAAAGAGAGACAATAATTTTTTTTATACCTTCGTAGATAAATGAACAATTTTCTCACTGATCCCAAATTAATGAGCAACCAGAGACCTTCATAATTTTTTTAAAACAAATGTAAGATATATAAATATTAATTTAATGTCTAACTAGAAATTATATAAATACCATGGAAATTGGGAAGAACTTTCCCCATTAATGTCCCTATGTTCCTCTTTCTTTTTGCTTAACATGGGAAATTTTATTTCCATTTTATATTTATATAATTATAGGAAATATTTTTCATCGAAAGGATAATCAAATAAATTCCTCTCTATGGTATAAATTATATTATAATTTATATTATTTTTAATCACAGAGCACCATTGGTCAACTTCACCTTCAAGATGGTAAATATATATAGTTTCATTTTAGCAATATTAATGATCTAAAACATCAACTTTCTTCTCTAAATCCTTGATTTAGCCTTCATATACTACATGATACCAGGTACCAAAAATCATAGAGGTTAGAATCACCAAAAACACTAAAAAATATATGTACCACTCTATAGAGAATTTGGTTTTCCATTTCATGGGTTTCATTTATTGATTTTGTTAATTGAGTTATCATATATAAATATTTATCATATTTGACACCTACTATTTCATATTTCTTATTTGAAATGATATTATCTATATACTATATTCATAAAATGTTAATAATATTTTTTATTCTGAAAATGATAAAATAATAGGCATAGATTAGATTATGAAACATATTAACCATATAACATTATATATTGATATTATAATTTTAGGTTATCATCTATAAAATTTGTTTTCATAAATAATCTCAACCACTAATGTTATCTAATAGTTTTCCCTAATAACAAATAAAACACTCTATTTCATAAAAACCAAGTATTAAATTATTTATAGCTTGTATTTGACTATTATATAATTTTACAATCATTTATTGTTAGTTAATTTATAAACAGTGGTACCATTACCCATAACAAATTTCATTTCGACACATTGTATATTTTTCCGATAAAATAGGTTTCTTTGTTCACACACCTATTTCATTTATGGAACTTTTTTATTCCACTATGTGTCAACATTAACCTTGATATAACCCCTAAACTTCCTTAATCTTGATGAAAACCACCTGAAAACATGAGATGAGAAAAATAATGCATAGTACAAAAAATCATAAGAAATTTAACATATTAATCCATTTAGAATTTATAAAAACCAATATTAATGTATTACCTTTTACATTTAAAACATAAATCTCTAATAAGTATTTACTTCTACATAAAATATACTTCAAATACCTAAATTTTGATATAAAATAGTATATGAAAGAACAAATATAAGCACAAAAATAATATATGCTTCTTAAAAAAAGGAAAATTATTCCTTGAAAACAAATAATTCTAATTTTGAAAAGGATAATCTGTCCGTTAAATCATAAAATTATTTTATATAATTATTAAAACAACATATTTAAGGAAACAGAATCATATAGAAAATTTTGATATCATCTGCATATCATTCATATAATAACTCTTATAATGGAACATCATACTTAGTGATTTATAATTACACAATAAATGTGAGGTAAAAATAGTTAAATCCATCCAAATGATATGATTGAATTATTAATACTTAACTCCATCTACTTCATATCATTAACTTGTTAATAATTATAGTAATAAACAATATTTTAGTGACTTATAATCAATAAACATTGTCAACATTAAAAATGAATTTGAGAGTTATATCAGGCTCACTCGTCATTATGAACAATGTTTAAAAACCATAATCGTACATAAAAAACATATAATCATTAATTTCTATAAGAAAATGTAATTAAGAATACTCTTTAACATATATTCATATGAAACCTATGGATTTTTATATAAATATAAATATATATGTCATTTTTAATTTTATAACAAAAAATCAAAAATTATAATAGGAATAGGAAAAATGATACTCTCTGAAAAACCATGGAATGATATACATTGGAACCATAAAAAAGAATAATAACCATGGAAATGAGAAATTTTTTCATTATGTAAATATTTATAAACAATGTTTTAATGTTGTTTTAAAGAAGGAAATAATTCACCTTTACAAAAACATATGAAAAGATTAATTTTAAAACAACTATTATAAATTTAAAAAATATTTCAAAATTTACTTTAAATATAATTTATTTATATTTAAGAATTTCAATTAATCATTTAATTGAATATATAAATATTGGAAATGGTTTTTAAGACATTGAAAAAACTATTGAATGAAAAACCCTTACCATATTGGTCAATTTTTATTCAAAATAACTTTATGTAAGAGAACACTAAATGGATTTTGAACAAAATTTATCTTTTTGAAAATTTAATAATTGCATCTATATAGTTGTTTATACACCTCAAAATGGATACATTTTTTGAATGGTATCAGTATTAAAGAAAACACATTGAGCGTGTAAATCCCTTTCCTCATATTTGGAATTTTCATATACAACCCTTAAATTCACGAGTAATAAAAGTATACCAATTTTATAATTTATTAATAACCTTTTTTATCCTCATAAAAATATTATTATTCTTTTTATTTGTTCAATTATCATGTTTTTTTAGTTAAATGTTTTTATATTTTTTCATACGTTCTGAGGACATTGAGTTAATAATCCCAAAACCGATTTGGTAGATTGACCATAATAAAATGGATCATTTTTCCATGATCCCCATAATATTAGTCATTATATAATTACAATTATAATACATTACATATAAATTTATAACAATCATTATTGAGTTCATGGAAAAAATAAATACATAATTTCATGGAGTTGGTAGTGTATACAGATGAATGAAATCCATTTCAATTTTTTATATGGATGTACATTTGAAAAAATGATATGAGGGAATAAACATGAAATAACTCTATTATGTATTATACCACATCATTGGGAAACCTTATTTGGATTGAAAATTTATATTTAATTGGATTTACTTTTTGTTATACAAGGACCATAAGGATATGTGTAAATAAGGTATTGATTTATGTTGGATGTTCTTGGTTGATCTACAATTCTAAATAATTTTGAATCTGCGAGTATAATAAATTCCATTTGATAAGAGAGGAAGAGTGGAACACTTTTAAATATCATAAACCTTTAAATACAATATAGGTCATCATCCTAGACGTTTGAAAAACATCTATACATCTTCCATTTTATCATGATATTGGTTGAAATCCTTACACCAAATAAAAATTAAGAAATTATTTTTCATCCTTACCACATAATATTGAACTAAATTAACAAATTTAACCCATTTAGGGTAACTAATTTTTAAGTTGAAAACTATTTAATATGAAAAACAAAAAAATTGATCACATTAATAAAATTTAATATCCTTTTTCCAAATATCAAATACATTTTTTAATATTATGTTTTTATTAAATTCCTTTAATATATGAATGAATAATTCAATGAATGACAAGTTTTTTAGAAAAAATTCTATTATAGCAAAAAAAGTATATATATAAATATGGTGTATGTTTTTTAATCAAATGTAATTTATTTGAATAATTTAATTATAATGATAAAATTGTTACTTTTAAAACAATTGAAAATATATTGTTAATTTCCATCTTCAGGAAATCAACATATAGGATTTATAAAAATAATAATTTTTCATTATTCAACCAAACATCAATATTTTCATAATAATTCTAAAAATTCACTATATTATAAATATGATATCATTAATCAAAAATAAAATTTTATTTTATCAACTAAAAGTACAAATAAAATTTCAAAATAATTATAATATAAACAAAAAAATGATAAGTAATATTTTTTATAAAAAAGTATATTTTCGAATCATAAGAAAAATTTATTCCCATTCCATTACTAATAAAAATCAATAGATTAATTTTAATAAATTTAATTTTACTATATTATTAAGAATATTCATCTAAATAATTATTTAATATTGAAAAATTTAATATATTATGATGAAAATACATTTCACAATTAAACATAATGTTTTGGAAAATATAACTTTTTACCATAAAATGATTTTATCTCTATGAAATTAATAATCAATTTATAAATGAATATTAATTAGTTAATAAGTAAAAAATACTATTACTAAAAAAATTAACACTGAAAATATAGGATATTTTATTATTATATTAAACATATACAATATAATGAAACCCCTATTTTATATGAAACTAACCTATTTAAACATTAAATGTTCATAACTTTATATGATATCATTACTACAGTTCAAAATTGAATACATATTTCAAAATAAATTTTAAAATATTATTATAAATGAATTATGTTTATATTTAAAAATTCATTTACTCTTATTCATATCCTCCCTTCCAACGATTATGTTAAAATGGTCATAATTAAATGACAATGTATCAGTTTGATTGATCCTGGAGCTGGATTTGGTACATGTTATTAGACATAGTATTCATGTAAATTAATATAAATTTCAAAACATCACAATATTATAAAAAATCCTTGATCACTATGTTCTTAGGTATCCTTTATTATATATATTCTATATGATGTTTAATAAGTAATGTCACAGCTTCAAGATATAACTTCGTCTTGATTATCAAAAATTATTTGATGAAATTTATATACGCTATCATTTTTGAAACGTCCTTATAAAATATGAGTGTAATATGAATACTTTTAAAAAATTCCATGAACATTACTTATTATACTTCCATATTACCTTGTTGAATCATCTTCTAGAAAGGAATATAACGTTTATTAGGTAATAAATTTGATTGTTTATTTATATTTTTATTAATATTACTACACACTAAATAAATATCATTATAAACCTATTTCGATGGTACTCTTTTAAACACATTTTTTTTCCTTTCCTATTAAATCAATATCAGTATAGCTAGCCTCCTTAATATTAATTAAATCATCCATAAACTTTCTTGGCTTTAATAGAATCAACACATTTTCCGTTATCTAATTTTTCTTTGTAATATAGCAAGAAATCACACATAATATTTTAATCATTGTTGTATTGTATGAGGTTAAATGTCTGATTGGGAATAGTTTTTCATTTTCATAATGGTATTGTGGATTTTTATACACAAAAATTCTATGATCATGTTGGTTCCCATCCTAATAAAATAATTTAAAAATAGATAATAATATTCAAGTATAGAAATGGTTTATTAAAATGATCAGAATGTTTCACACCCTGCATATCCACATCCACAATTGTCAGTATTTGTCATAATTTATTTATGTTGAGTGAAACAACTCATAACTCATATTAATCATAGTCTATACTATTTAAAATAATATGGTATCACCAAAATTAATCAAAATTACAAAAATCATAGTTTATATTGAATCTGATATTTTGGTTGACTGTAATGTGGCCTCTTAGGGAGGTACTATTGAAGAAAGGGATTATGTACATACTTTTTATTAATAGAATCCAATATAAATTGATTATGATTTCTGTTTAATAAACATAATTTCTATATAATCTATTTACATTATTCAATATCCACCACTATTGACAATATAATTTCTATAATGTATTAGAATGTAGTTTTTATCCGATGATGTTTTCATCCAATGAAATATTTTCATCACATCCATGATATATATCAAATAAAATTTGTGGTACCAATTTAAATTTGGTTTCAATCCTGAGTTAGTTTAGGTCATGATCTAATAATTTAATTTGGTATTATCTCCATTAATTATATATATATAATTTCCACATGTGTATCTAAATTTGTATTTTCAATTAGTAAATATATCAACCTAATCTTTTCATAAATTGAGATTAGATATAAAGAGATTAATATTATTTATATAACATAAAATTCCTTGTTTTATCTTATAGGTATAATATCATTTACATCATTAAAATAGAAATAAAAAGTTCATAATAGTTCTATATTTTCTCCCTCAATGATAATCATTACAATCACCCATCTTAGACATATCACAAATAAAAACATTATTCACAACAGGGGATGGGAAACATAATAACCTGTTAGTTATGATGCTTAGTAATGAAAAATAAGGGAGAATTTAATGATCATATATTAATAACATATGAATGTAGGTACTATAACATGATAATGACATTTTAAAACCATAACGATCATAATATTGAGTCAATGAAACTTTTTTTGTAGTTTATAAGACATGAATCTAAACAAAATAAAAAAAACAAGATCCATGGGATCATAACATAGGCATAAGCCATGAAATTATGAATACACATAAGCATAGAAAATAATTTCCCATGTATTAAACAGGTTTTAAAAGACCATCATACTATAATGGGTTTACTCTCCATACCAATAGAGTAATCCAAGTTCACTATAAAGGAAATCATAGTGTAAAAATTCCTTTATTTAAATTGGTTCACTCTCCAATATATTACTATTTATATCATGAGATATCAATTTTTGGGAAATTAATTTGAGATTGATATTGGTAATAGTAGTCACATATTTAAAATCAAACATATGTGTGACAATGGATCATAAAACATTTATCAAATTATAACTCATGGAATGAATGCAGTTTCATAAACATTTAATTATTTAAAATCCTATGGAAATAAATGTGGTTTGATAAATATAATTCCATCCCATACATATAACATAGTCAGAAATAATTAGGATGGTATTATTGGTTATTATTCCAAGTAAATAATATGTTACATTAAAGGATGATTACATTAGTAAATTAAAATATCATCAAGAAATTCTTGAGGAATATATAAATTCCATTTTCAAATTTGATCATTAAAAATAAAAAATAAAAAATTATTATTAAAAAAACCATCAGACCATGTGATAAAACCTTTAAATCATTTAGTATTCATCATTTCAGGACATTAATATCATGTCATATGACGTATAATAAGTCATTACCTCAATTCATTTATTTTTAAAATTTACAAATTAAATTATTTTTAAAATGAAAGGGTGATTTCAATCAAACAAAAATTTGAAAATTAATACCTCAGAAAAAATATTATATGTAATTATAGGAAAATATTAAACACCTTCTTTAAAAATTCTAATCAAAACAATGATGTGGGTGGGGAAATATTTTCAAACGAAGGGAGAATTGAATTGGATTATAAATGAAAACATATTGTCTTTATCATGAGAAAAAGAGAGGGTAAAATAAATGTAATGATTTTATTTTAACCAATTGACAAGATTCAATATATATAAAATAGTATATTTTCAGGATGATTAAAATATTATATCTTTATAAGGTTATCTAGAAAAATCACTATAAATGATGTAATTATAATGAAAAACCCTTTACCTCATGTTTGAATTCCATCATATAATTTCAATCATCTGGTATAATAGATATTGGTATATTGTAAATAGTATTTAATAAATAAAATTTTATACTTTTAACCACATATGATTTAATTTTATCTTTTTAATCACCCATTTATTAATAATTCCACATTATAATCAATATTTTCATTGTTAATCGGTTAATTTTTCAAGTAAGTTTTAGTTTAGTAGTTTGTGTACTAATTGTTTTATCATTGTTCCATCATTCCTAGGAAGGTAAAAGTTGTATAAGTATCATAAATATTCATTATATATATATATATATATATTTCAAAAAATAATGGTGATATAAAAAGGAAATACACCGTTCCTAGAGGCAATAAGTTCTAAAGAGGCATAAACATTTCTTTCATTATTATATATATGGAACAAAATGAAGGTAAATATTATTTCAAAATTACTATATCTTTATTATATCGTTTATATCATATATATTCTTGAAATTAATTCTCATTACCTTCCATGTAAAATTTAAATGTAAAAAATAACCGCATCACTTCGTAGAGGTGGCAATCCACATGTATTCACGTGAAACATTATTTTTTCCCAAAGGTTTTAATGGTATGATGAAATACATTATATAATAATATGTAAATTATAATTTCATAAATAAGATAATATATAATCATTTAACACAACATTATACACATCTAAAAATGTGTTGATGATAAATTAATTGTATCATTATGTGGAGATGGTAAGTTGAACGTACACATTAGTGAAACATTCACATCCCATTTAATGTGAAATATGGTTTATAATTATTTATAGATAATAAAAATAATATATATTTATATCCAGGATATAGAGATTATTACTTAATGAAAAATATGATGATTTATAGGAAGAAAAATAAAAATTGAAAAGAATTTAATCAGTTAAAGAGATTACCACAACTTTGAAATGACTTCATTAGATATCCTCTCAAGGGATCTGGTGCTAGGTTTTTGTGTATATAAAAACCATTAGGACTTGTCTAGTGAAGTGGATAATATAAATTTATAGATTATTATTTAGATATATTTCTTAGTGTTGTGTGAATAAGAAAAACTAAGGTTCCCTTTTATAAATTAAGTGAGGGGCACTGTTGGAATTTCTTGTAATACTAATTTAATATAAATTAAATTTGATGTTTAAAAGGGTAAAAATTAATATTTTTAGAATATATTATTACTATGAGTAGAATAAATCTCATAAAATAAAACATTGATGGTATTGTATCACATTTTTATTCTTGATTTTTAATTTTTATCCTTGTTAACCCATTTTACAATTATAATATCATTAATTATTTCTACAATTTAAGTGTAAAAAATGTTACAATGAATTAAATAACAACCTATCAGCTGATGTCGGTTGATTTTTAAAACATTTACTACTAAATTTTAAGAATATAATAATTTTATGAATTTTATATCATTTAATAAAGTATTATTTATTATAAAATATCATTACTAGTATTTTTAACAGTGGTAAATTAATTACCCATTACATCAAGAAGATATTTTTATTTGAATATAATGGTTTAAAAACTCCATAATATTTGATATAGATTTATTGAATTCATGGGAGACATTAACACATTCAGAATATAAATCTTTTTTTCAGTTTTCAAATCATTTAGTATATTTTATTTTTTAAATATAGAAATATTACATACGTTCTACATAAGAAATTATGATCATTATATAACTACTGAAAATCAAAAATATACTTCTACATGTAAAATAAATTTAATTACTTCATAATAAACACCTTTATTTATTCATAACTATCTTTTTTCCATATGTGGACACATAAGTGACATTAATAACAAAGTGAGTGACATTTTTTGACATTATTTTATATTAATATTATATAGGTAACTTTTAAGGACCATTGTGTGTTAAATTAATAAAATTTGATCCTAAGGTTATAGAGATATAATTTCATAATAAAATATTAATTATTATGAATAATTATTGCATTTACCCTTAGTTGTGGCCAAAATTTAACCGATATACCCATTACGAGGGTCATACATTTTACCATGGTTACTATTCATAGTGACAAAAAATAAAGATTCCTATTTAAAAAATTTGAACCCCCTGATTATAAATATATAATTAGTTTTGTCTAAGATTATAAAAATTAATTTCTGAAATTAATTTTAATGTATGTGTGGAAAATATGATGAAACTATAATTTTAGAAGAAAAAAGTTATCATTATAAAACATTAAATACAATTCTCATATGCATAATAACGTAAATTAGATGAATTAAAAAAAATATAATACATAAATACTATAAAAATCATTAATAAATATTTTAAATATTAATTTCTTAGGATAGAAATATATTTCTTATATTAAAATAGATTTTCATTTAAACAAAACATATATTTTCAAAGGTTATTTATTTAATTCAAATTTAAATTTTATTTAATTAAATCATTTTATACATATTTAAAAATTATTTTTTATAATTTATTTAGTTCTATTCACACCATCAAAACCATCACTTAAGTGATAATGATATTTTAAAGTGTATAAAAGTTCATCTAATATCATTCTATTACATAACTTATTTTTTTAAAGAAATTAAATTAATTTGGAAAATATATTTAATAAAATATGAATGTGTTAAATATTTCCCAATTAATATAATTTCACCCATATAATTCTACAACTATAAAAAATGTAGGATTATTCTTCCCCACTCATATTCTCTAGTTATGTTGTAGCTTCCTCAACATGGCGCTTTACCCATAAAACATTAACCAAATGAGTTATCTTGTTTCACAATAGTTTCACTATATGATCTATAATCTCTAAGAGTTATTCCTCATAGGAAACATCCCCCAAAATTGTTATGACCTAGGAATTCAATAAATTTAAATGTCATGGTATGTTCTTTCACAGGATAAATACATGGAACCCATCATGAGTTCAGGAGATCTAACATCCTAGATTTATTTTATTTAAATGTAAATAAATGTTGTTTGATACATGTCCACCAAAGTTAAAACCGATACATCAGATTATTTAGATTAATTTTTATGGTATATGACAATATATTGGGAATACTATATCCCCCATTAATATATTAAGGCTCATCGTTACAATGAATTATTTTAGTAAATATATAATTAATCATCAATAATGGAAGTGAAACATCTAGATATAATAAACACATTGAGGAACTAGTAAAATGTATATATTCAATGATTATAATTTAATTATTTTATATAAATTGAAACCAGCTTACTTGGAAGAAGGAATAAAATATAGTATAAGTATAAAAATAGAACAAATGAAAAAATAAATCCTTAAGAATCATGGAATGAGTCTTAGTGATATACATGAAATAGACAATGCAATTCAGAAATTAGGAATCTTGGATAGGGATCAATCATTTTCCCAAAAATTCCTTCATGATTTCTTTCCATGTACCATATAGAGGGCCAAACTAGGTGTACGATAAACTATGTATCCCACCACCAACGAATTCTATCAAAAATGAAATCTATGTTCAAAAACTACAATAGTGTGATTGTATAATAGGTAATTCTAAAAAAATATTTTTAGTTATAATAAAAACAACGAATAGAATATGAAACTGATATTAAAATATAAATGGTGTGTATAATTGTATAAAGGTGATATATAAAATTAACTACTATTGTTCGAATATAAGATATGCATAAAAATTTTCATAATGACATGGTCCAATAGCTAATGAAATTGCATGGACATCCACCTTGAGACCAAGGAAACTATCCAAGGTCACATCACAGATGTGAATACATACATTATCATAGAACCCCAATCCCATGGTTGTGGCAGCCTAATATCTAGATATATATCTATTGGGGTTTTATTTTCCCTAAATCGATTCCCCTTTTTTACTTACATGATTATAATCAATGGTGGTGCAATACTGATATACAACGTTGGTGCCAAACTAAATTACCCATCTTCAGTTATATACCATGATTTCCAATGTTCGAATTTTTCAATAGAAAATGATAGTGCCCATATCTATAGCCAACCATCCTGATAAATGTGTATAGTGATGGAGATATTCCACCTCTTTACAATTCCATCATTTAAACTATATTTCATACAATTAATAGTAATTCCCAATATAAATAAAGACAACTTTTTTTTTAATTTAATTTATAAAGGCATTCACTAATAGGTGGAAATATCACACACCCAAATTAGTGGTTTTGGTTAATGGGAATATAAATGAACCCACCATAGAGGTTGTACAGGTTGAGGTTCAAAATATCTAACCAAAGTGAGGTACTAATAGAGATTCAAATTAATGTTCAATAATTAATTTATGTAATCAATAAAATTATATAATATATAAAAATGATCCATCATGTGGCATGACATGAAATAATTTTTAATTAACATTAATATTATGATGAATGTAATAAACCACATTCCTTATGCTGTTAGATGAACCCTCAACCAGTATCAGATTTAGATTTGGGAAATAATGGGATGATGAAAATAAATAGAATAATTCCATATTAATTGGGAAAGTTATCCTACATAATCATAACAAAAAATTATGTTTAGATAAATAGAGAAAAGAAGGAAACATGTTGAATCGCTTTTTGAGAGGACTCCGATGAGATGATTGCACATGAAATATGAGGATAGATAAGGATTGGATTCATAGCCTTGTTTTGTTGGGATGAGGGGTGCCAATATATGGGGGATGATGGAGAATGAATATTCATATAATATATATATATATATATTGTTTTATGTGAAAATAGTTTTTTATCGAACATTAATGAGGTTCATGGTGTTCAAAACTGTGTTCCAACCATGCGGAGACATTATTTAAGGGAGAAACCCCCTCACATGGTTATTTTTTATGGGTAGTAAAATAATGAGATAATAGTTCATTTCAGATATACTAACGGTCTTTAGTGTTTTCACAGGGACATGAATACTCCCAAACCTTGTTTTTCAAACTATTCGGCCTCATATATGGCTCCTGCGATTAAGATGCACTGTTACAACTAACTATACTTACACCTTGCACCTTATACTATCTCCCCAAAAAGATGAGTTTTAGGATAAAAAAATACAATGGATGCTCTATAATCCTTTTTTAGGGATCATATTGTCTCACCTCCACAAAATAACTCATCCAAAATATGGTTGTGGTAGAACATCATATGAGTTGAGATCTTCCCTCTTGGTTTGTATATCAAAATATCTCTCTCAAGTAACATCTCATATGCGGTTGTGCTTCTATAGTACATAGAATAAAAGAAATTACCTACCTCAAAGAGACTCCATTCCATGGTTGATGATCCTTCCTAGATACTTCTCAAAGGATACATCATCTCCCAATTCAATATCATGAGTATCTATAATGTGAGATGGGACTAAGTATTAATATTAATGTCAATATATGAAAATGTCATCTTGAATAATCTAGTACCTCTATGGAATGGATACTGACCCTAATCTCTCCAATACCATAAATGGATTTGTATAATGTAGGAACCACATACCATATCTTTAAATCCATCTATACCTATGCCTAGGTGAAATTCACAAGAAGACCCAATATCAAGACTTCAACTCCAAATGTCATTGATAATGATCATCCAATGACTTCTCCCTACACTAAGATATAACCATATTCTTCTAAATATGTTTTAGTAATACGAGGTCTCAAAAATGATATGAGGTCCTGATAGAATTTTGTCTCTTACCTCTAACAATAACATGGGTGAATGAAATTACATTCCATATAAGGCCCCATAAGGATCCTTTTTTATTTTCTCCTGAATGTTTTTATTATAATAGAATACATCCTGATTTATGTTCATTTAATATAACCCATGAAATATCAAATTCATACTCTTAGAATGTCCTAAATATATTAATATTACCTTCTAATATCTCATCAGTCAATGGGTGAAAAGTATTGCTCAGAAGAACCTGTGTATCTTTATATTGCTACCAAATTTATAGAAAACATTACATAAAACAAACATCATGGTATGATATGGTAGAATGGGGAAATCCATGAATGCATATAAAATATAAAACAAAGTTCCTTCCATGATCATCCTATGAGAATTATCCATGTAGGTAGAAAGTGAGTGACCATGGTCTGCCTACCAATGATTATATAAACATCACACTGCCTCGAGGTGGTCTCTATAAACCAGTCACACAATCCATAATAAAGTCGTTACATTTACACTAAAGAATGTGTATTGATTGTAAAATTCCTACTAGTAAATAGTGTTTCACCTTCACCTTCTGATAATTGGAACACTAGTCAATAAAACACACTATATTATTTTTCATTATTTCCTACCAACACAACTGGTGTATGTAAATATAGGTTAAAATGTGATGTAATACCCCAAAAAGGCATGATATTCACTCATAAAATCCTTATATATCACCATGTTATCCAATATGTGTTCTTGAATGCACAATATCTCATCCTCATGAATCATATAACCTAGTAGTGAGTCCTTACCCAATGAATTTTCATTTAGGATAATTCCTCTGGTATGATAATATCCTCATCTAAATTCTATCAAAAAGTACATATTTCACTAATGACGATATACATATTGGCTCTCAATGATTCTGATGGACCACTATGTTCATCATAGAAAATAGTTCTTCCATATACCACTCAATACTGATATAATGAACTACTTATATCTATGACTGATGGCTTAGGGAATCAACTACAACATTACCCCTCCCAATCATATAAGAAATATCCAAATTGAGTGACATTTCTAATTAAATCCCCTCATCTATATAATATTTATTTCATTCTACATAAATATTTATTGAGGACATTTTTTCCCTTAAACCCCACAAACATCACTCAATGAAAATAATGCCTCTAAAAACAAAATATGAGAACTAAAACTTACAACTGGAAATTTTGAGTTGGGTAATTACTTTATTGTGGAATCAACAAGTGACACTTGTATGCCAATACTCTATCTTCATTCATAATAAATGCTCATATCCCAATTCCAGATGCATCCTAACAAATTGTATCAATTCATCTGATTTTTAAAAGAATCAGAGTCATTTTTAAGACATTTCATTTTCATTTCATGAAAGGGTGTCTCTCCTGATTCGAGTCACAAAAATATGACGCTTTTTTATTCATGGTTATGGGGGGATCTTCCAGATATAAAAATTAATAAATAAATTTCCAAAAATAAAAAACAATCCCCATGGAACATCAGATCTCAATAATTTTCTTGGGCTTCTCCCAGGTAACAACTACTCTCTACATGTATAGATCAATAGATTATCTTACATATTATACGATTTAGACCATGATGTCAATATTTTAAATTTGAATGTAGAATTTAGTGATCTTATAAAACATATAGTTCACTCTCATTTAATTCCTCATGATATCCAGATGTTTTGGATGGTTGTGTCGAGTAGGATAATGTACTTGATGACATCAACAATTATCACAAAAATTGATTCCAGATACGGGTGGAAAACCAAATTCAATGAAGACGTAAAAATTATGAACACATTATTTAAACCAAATCCTATGACCAGATATTGATATTGATTAGACCCTCAATGAAACTTTTTTGCATGGTACAATTGATGGTGTAAATCATAACTAATGGTATACTGACCTCAAATGATAATTTTAGAAAATCATAACATTTGATAGTAGGGTAATGAAGTAATCTATATGAGGTAACGAATATCGATTCCTAAAGATATATTTTTTCCTAGAAATTTAATCGATGGAAAACACAAGGTTATCATATTCCTTACCAGTGATAATGATAGGCAGTCCCCAATGTAATGAATTTTTCCATATATGAACCATATCATCCATATCCTCTATCTTCCACTTAATATCATGAATAATAGGAATTTATCTTCTATAAATAGAAATGGATATCATTTCTATTTTAGATCTAGATGGATATTAAACTATAACTCTCTTTTAGGGTGTAGTCTAGAAAATTCATTTCGGAAGATATACCTAATCTGATCAATAACTAGTGGATGATCCACCAAACATGGTCCCAATTCATCCATAAAAAATTTAGTGATCTAGGATATCCCTCTACAAAACCCAAAATTCTCTAGCTATTACCTATATTCTCAAACATCCCTCTCTACATAGGAATATATGTTCTTGCCCTATGTGCTGTGAAATAGATTCTATAGTGAAATTAATTTATACTAGTATGATAGAGAACCAACCTGTCATTCCCAATATTTATTACGACACTCGTAATATCGACGTTGAACAGGTCCCATAAGAATATATACCAACCAACCTCAAGAGGACACAATGAAGAAAACTTTCTGACAACACACTCAATAGAGTATCAAGAATCTCACTTGATAAAAATACTGAATCCCAATACTAATGATTTCGACAATAATTACAAAAAATAAAAGAGTGGGAATAACCTATATCAAATAAAATAGATTCCATGTTTTATTTTACTATGATTTTACCTCAAACTAATGATGGTCATGTACACTTATCCATGTGTTTCAATTGAACTAAATATATCTATCTCAATCCGTGTTTATGTGATATGGCATGTCTAACCTGAGTAAGCCCACATTTCTTGTGCTATCCAACTATAATGTTATTCCCTTGGACATGAATACCATGTTGAACTAATTGTTTGATCATCCCCATGTTCTATTCTTGATGTGGAGCTGGTGATCCTACTCCAAGAATAAGAGTCATGTTAGATCCTCTCTAACTTGATCTAGAAGGGAAGGTTCTATAAAATAATTTATATAAAAATATCTATTATAGGATTGACACTCAATCGATGATATATTACCTTGTGGGTCCATGTTCCCCTACTATACACCTTTTTTTAAAAATATAGATCTATCGGAATGTATAATATGATAGGTCATCCCTCATGAGAAACCTTGAAACAATGATGACTTCCATAAGTAAATGAAAGATTCAGTGATGAATCTAATCCACTCTTATCATACCTCATGATTCTCCATGGATAAGCTTATTAATATGTGTATGGTGTTATTTACTAGAAATTATATATGACTGGATGTTAGTAATTAGATTTCAAATATTATTCCTGGGAACATCTAAAATAGTATCACCCATGATATTTCATCACTAGAATATATAGTCATGAAGAAATGATTCAAGGAAAATTGATATGCATAATCCAAAAAGGCATTATACACTACTGTGGGTTTACAAAATCTCTAGAACTATGAGCCTCAAGAGTTATAGGGAAAACATTTTTATAGAGGTTTGACAGAAAAAACTGACATATCATTTCCTAAAGATGATCTACCTAGTTCTAGTTATCCCACAAACGTTTTTAATAAACATAAAGCATATAAAACATGAGCATTAACATATATTTTGGATTCTACTCTAAATGATCCGTGATCGTAAAAAAGGTCTCTAGAAACAACCTAGAAGATTGGGATCCACAATCCACCGAGAGTGTTAGTTGATGATTCAACTGAAACAATTTCATCAACTCTTACATATATGAGGTAGGCTTAGGAGATCCCTATAAAGCCTTAAAAAGTTGAAGGAATCCCTCTCTGAATTGAATATGATCTACCATGAAAAAAATAAAAGGATATTCATAAGGTTAACTGTTATGTTCCAAAATGGTGTCTTATAGCCCACCGCCACTAGTGTATGGTCATTAGAGCCCTCCGGTCACACTATATGAGGAGGTGGTGGTGGAATAATGATAAAAATTAGAAGGACATTACTCAGATAATATTCAATAAAAAGGCCACAACTATAAAATTAAGACATTTACGTGCCATCATATATGTATGTCACACCCATCTACCTTATCTTGATGATATTTTTTGATGATTTATTAGAACATAATTAATCAAAAGAGATAGTTAATTATTCCCACTACTAGGGTCAGGAATGAGTACAATTCTCTCTTTCATTTGCGGTTTAGTGTATTTGGATTTTCAAAAGTAATTTATAAAGGAAAACAACCCGTATTTTTTAACTTTGATATCCATTTAATAATAAATTTATTGTGAATTTATAATTTAAAAGTCCTTTCATTTAAATATTATACTAGTTAGATGATGTAAAACAAAAAATTTATACATGTACTTATATTATAAATTCAAATTGTTATCCCATTTAACTATATCAAGACCATTTAAAATCAATAATGGAGTTGAACTGATCATATAATATTATTTCTAAAGATTAATTTTAATTCCATGTTTATCTATGATAAAAAACTCTTTAAATTACAAATGAAATTCTTGTTTTTAAAATAAAATAATTCTTTATTTTATGTAACCATAGTTACATAGCTAAAAAATGGCCTATTAGGTAAATTAAGGTTCCTCACTCATGCTATATGGGAAACTAAATTTATGTTGAGGAATAAAATTTAACAACCAATTATTGAATCCTATTTTTAAGGTAGAAATGGTAGTTTTATCATAGATTCACCATCCACATAACATAAAAAATTTCATGCAGAAAAACAGTGATGCCTATATTGAATGTTGTTATGTGTGACATATTAATACATATAGGTTCCTATAATGATTCATGATGAAATAATCCTTTATATATCAAAAAGTAAATAAAACAGAACCCATGATAATTATAATAGTGAGTGCACACCATGTGCATCAAACCATGGTGAAAACAATATAAACGTAATATGAATAATTGAGAAGAAAATTAAAATCCTATCAAATTTGGATTTTCTGAGGGAATTAGTTTTTGTTTTCAACTAGAAACATGCTCATTAAGAAATTACATTATGTCATAATCTCATTTCAAATAACAAAAAATTGTATGAAATAATAAAAAATAACCCAATGATAAAATAATGTATTTTCATGGGACCAGTTCACTCATAAGTAATAGAATATAGTTTTCTATATTTACTCAAGTGTGTATTCACATATCTTAGAGGAATATGACTTGTATTTAGGTTCTATGATGGTATGTGGTGGACTATATATTTATTAAAAACGTAAAGGATTCTGGTATAATTAATTATAGTATAAATTTTTTTAAATCATCAAAAATGAATTTGAAACATCAAGGCGTAATAAAAATTCTTAATAAATTTCCCAAGTCCTGTATACATTGATGATAATGTCATTATTATATAAAAAATTAAACTATAATACATGAATGTAGGTGTCCCACACAATACACATATAACAATATAATAATGAACAAATTCTATCTCTAGGTATCATGAGTTGAAGATATATCATACGATCCAAATTTCTTTTAATATTACCAAATAAAGCAACTTTCACTAGGCTATTGTCATATTCCATAATTAAGTCAATGAAGTATGTATGGTTACCAAAAAAATGGACCAAAAATGGTGTGATATGTAATATTAATTACACAATCAATAATTTCTATTTCAAATCCATATTGTGTATAAAAGATACCACCATGTGTATGTATAAAATAGAATTTTGTAAAATGAAAGATATATATAATCAAGATCATTAACCTTAGATAAAACTAATACTAGGATATAATTGGAGAGTATCGTTATATAAAATTGATATATGCTATTAACATATAGTTTCATCATTTGTTACAAATTTAAAAATTGATAGAACTATATAGGGAAGGACACAAGGAAAATACAAGGGCATCCCCCATGAGACCAAGGAACTCTTCTAAGGATACAATGGAATAGTGAAGACATAAATGGGATAGGAACACAAGTCCCATGTCCGTGGAATCAAAATATCTGGGGATATAAATGTAGGTCTTTTAGGTGACATACCTCGATCCCCCTTCTTTGTGCCATTCTGGTAATCAAATTTGTTAGTATTCTGATAGTTAATGTATATTACATATTGAATAACCCATCCTTAGTACCATACTATGTTTTTTAGTTTCACCATATAATATAAAAGTTCATGGTGTTATGTTAGTTCCCATTGAAAGGTCAAATCATCCATATAAAGGGGTACAAGTCAAGAGTTCTTCCACCTATTGACAATGTCATCATTTACACCACTTCTCTTTCATTTAAATGTTATTATAACTAGTTAATATACAAATATATATATATATATATATAATTTATAAATTATACATAATTTTTTGAAAATCTAAAACACCCAACGTGGGGGATTTATTTAAGGGGTAGATAAAAGAAACCTCTATGGTGGTGGTTTGGGTTGAATTTGAAAACCTCCAACCAATATGTGGTAAAATACGGGCTTCAAATTCTTATTTAATAATTAATTTACTTTGTTAATTAGTTTAAGGGAAACTTATTGAGTATCTATCATGTGACAAAATAGAAATTATTTATTTTATGACATGAATTTTATTGGAAATGGTGTTCACATCCACCATTAGGGTGTTATGTGATCCCTCATCTAGTACCCTCTTCGCATTTGGGCTAGAACGGATTTTATTGGATAAATGATTGAATACCATCAAAATTGGGAAAATATCCTTATTGAATATTTCCATTCTGATGAGTATATAAGATTACAAAATATGGTAACTAGTCAAAGATCATTCTATACGGAATTCAATGAGATGAACGATAATGAAATTAGAGATCGGGTAGAGGATTGGTTTCAAATTAAAATTTCGATAGAGAGGAGAGCTCTAAAAATGTAGGAGGATAATGTATAATGATTTCTAAACATTGATCTTAGATTTACATGGAATTATGCTCAAAAAGTACTTTCACCCAACATTAAATAGGTACATGGTTTAAATTCATGGTTGGACAAACTGTACACCAACCATGCACTATTACATTCTAAGGGAGACACCCCCTCGCATAGTTAGATGAACAATTATAAAAATAACAAACTACTGATGCATTTCCACTATACTAAAAACCAATTTTTTTTCATGTCCTTCCATCATCCATTTAATTATTTTTCAAATAGTTATACTTTTAATATGGGACTCCCGACTGAGCTGCATGGTTAGTAGAAAATATTCTCTAACCATGTTCCCCATACCCCTCTCATAAAAATGGAGATCCTGTGTTTGAACTAAACCCAAATCATCCTAAATTCTTTCATAATAAATTAATCCCAATTATAATAATAAATAATGATTCGAATAAAAAATTAAAGGGTTTGTGCCACATGAAAAAAACAATGATCTCACAAGAGTTATTTAGTTGGAGTTCCAACCAATAAGTTATCATCCCGACATGACCAAGAATTTTAAATGGGATTATATACCTAGGGATTACATTTCCCTTCTTTAAAAATATCTTCACTAACATACATGGAGATATTTATAGGAATAACTTATCACCATCTTCATTTTCATGATCTTTTTTATAATTTATAAATGAATTTTGTATCCCCTTTATGCTTCTCTTATATTTTTTTGAATATCTATAAACTATTCATCCACATCCTTAGCTAGATTCAGTTGAAAAAAATTATTTCTCAGATATTAATCTATAACATTTCAGTTAATCACTTATTAAAATATAAGGATTCATATGAATCCTAAAAATGGTGTAGTGAAATTGACTTTTATGATAATTCCACCAAATGAATGTGTTGAACCCTACCAAATTTGAAATCCATACAGTAATCTGTTGGCACATATTATAAATTTCAAGAGGTTCTCTCTAGATAACCAAATGTCCAAGGATGATAATTAGTGATGATACATAATTTCGTATCATAACCCCATTGAATACATCTCTAAAACATCATAGTAAACCCAATATCCCATTTAGATACTATTAATAGTGCAATATCCTGAAATAATATCACATTATTAATTTACAACCAAGTATGTTGGTCTAGGTAGAAATATTCTATAATGGAATAAATTTGATATAAAAACATAGGGAAGTCAACTGTAACCCATTTTACAATAGATGTTTTTTGGAGAAAATGTATAAAACAATGGTGACGTATCCCCAAATCTATTTTTTATACATAATGGTTACAAAACCCCCTAATACTTCTAAATAATCATGAAATGTTATATATGATTTTGAAAAGAATTGATTTGATATTTATAGACATCTCTTATGTTTCATTAAACATTCCTAAAATTAATACATCCAATGAATATATATCCTATTTGAGTTGACATTAAAATGTTCAAAAAGGTGCTTATAATATCAATGTAATACAAGAAAACTAAATATCCCAGTAAATGGAAAAATTGTTTTTTAATGATATAAATTTACTATGTGATCTATTTTTTGTCCACCTACACTATGATGATAAATTAATTTCTTAAAAATAGATCCCATCCATGGTGGTGTCTTCAATGTTCGTGGTGGATCTATTTTTCTATGGTTTAAATATTATTGGGGTCTAAAATCTTGTGGTTAGAGAATATTTCATTTTGAAAAATGATGGTTTTAATTTAAATAAAACAAATTCATGAAAGATTGAACATGTTTCATAATGTTGTGTTCAATTGATATTTCAAGGATCCTCATCAAAATTGGACAATAGAATGTGTTACCTGAAATTTATGATGTTATGTTAAATACTATGTAGTATCAAAATAATTAAATAAGAATAGATTTTCATGCTAAAGGGGATGTAAAATTGATTATTTTCAGTGATATATGAAAATATAGTTCAATTATCATGGTGAAAAAGGTAGTTGTGGGAGAGTCCAACTATATCCATAAATATGATTCTAAAAAATTCCTTTATTAGGAACTCATTTAATGAAGATCAAGAGCTGCTACATCATGAATGATATCACTAAAGTAGATTTTCATAAATAAATTAATGTTTGACTATAAAGAACACCTAAAATTTATGAAATGTTTAGATTTTGTGGATTTTATAGCTAGAGGACAAGATAACTTTTTTTGGAAGACTGAGGTGTTGTTTGAAAGTGGAAGTGTCCTGAAAAATCAGAGAGTTGGGAAAAAGTTAATGTGATTCATGAAAAAGTGAATATATTCACTAAATTGATAGAGTTTCATGAAAAAAGAATTTAAATTTTGTTTTCATCCAGATAGTGCATCTAAGACCACTGATTTAGTAATACGATGCAAGTAGAGTCTAATGGTAACACGGAAAAATGGATTATATTTCCAATCAATTTAAGAGACTTATTAGTCCATAAACTATGGATAATCCATTATTGGAGTAGAGAGTATGAGTGAAGAAGAGTCAGTGTGTCTTGGTTGAGGAGCGAAAAGAAACATTAAACATTTTAAAGTATTTTACCTGAAATAGAGTGATTGTTTTTATTCAATTTTAGTCCCCCAAACTCTAGTGAAGCTCAATGAATTATGGTAAGACTGACACATTTTCATAACATGGTCAACGAACCGTCCCTTAATGGTGAACCATATAAGACTTATTTGTTGAGTTTCCTCTATATAATAACATGTTTTAATTGATTTCTCCTTTTACATTCATTGATTTAATTATTTCCAACAAATATACAGACATGGTCCTTTTAATTCAAGGAAAATATTCCCACTCAGATTCTCCCCTCCCCTCACAGGGTGTTCTAGGGTCTTACATAGTCATATTGGTTTCTATGTACGAATGTTCACTAAAATATATATTTAAATGGAATATTGATATACCCTTGCATGAGATTATATGTCCCAATAATGAATCATTTTATGCTAAACTGTTAAATTAGTCAATTTTGTATAATGAATATCATTCCTTTGTTTTTTCCACAAAATCCATGAGTGATCATCATGATCATAATTCCTCTTTGAATATATATGAAAATTATATATAAATACATGAAAAAACTAGTAACAGTATTATATAAATATTCTAATAAAAAATCCATAATGATAGTTGAATAATTAGAAACATAAAATGGAATCACTATAAATTTATTGTTCCATTTATTATATAGAATTTTGTCATGTTTTTATCCCATTTTTTAACCTCAATTCATGATATCTAGAGATAATATCAATCATTGGTAACTGTTTACCTCTATGAATTTAATCAAACACGTCAACAATATGGGGTATAATATGATTATACTTGAGAGTTATCTTGTTGTGTTCTAAATAATCAATGTATACTAAAATTATTCCATATTAATTCTTTATAAAAAAATGTCCACACTAAAGTGACACACATGGCATAAAGAATCCATTTTTAATATTCTAAAAAATTCCATCTTCAAATCCAACACCTCAATCTGGTCCACACTATAAGGAATATTTCAAAAAAGAGTTTCACAAGGTATGTGTTCTATTAAAAACTCAACTTCTTGATTCGGTGGAAGACGATGAAATTCATATGGAATGAAAACAGAAAAATCCTACACCAAAGTTATATATACAATGTTGATTTTCTCCCAAACCATATAAGATTAATTCAACTTTGTTATGGGAATCATGACACATATTATTGATCTAATTTTAATGGGATGTTCATTTTTCCATTTAACTGATAAAAGATAATTGGTTAGATCAAAATGTGAAATATAACATCCCTTCCTTAAAAATAGACATAGAATTAATTTAAATAAAACCAATACATTCCCCAAAAAATATAAAATTCATCTGAAGGAATAATGAAATGATTTTCTAGAAACACATTCCCCTAATTATCAACCAGTGAAGAATCATAGGCTAAAGAACTAACCATCATTTAGTTAGGGGTTTTTACTAAAACTTCAGAAAAAATATAATGGAAGTACTGTGATTCCCATATTAATTTTATATATATAAAATATATTTTATATAATGAATAAAAAAATACATTATTCATCCTAGAGGAGATGTTATTTTTAGATTTCCAAACACCATTTTCAACCAATTCATCTGAAATGGTGATAACAATATTTTTTTATTGTATCAAGGATTAATAAATTTTCTACATTGATCATCATCATTGAAAATTTTATTTGAGAATTTTTAGAATAATTCCAAAACTAAAATAAATTTAAAATTTTTAGTGTTGGTCGTTCATTCAATAGATTATTCTCTTTGTATGACTAATTAGATAACTTTTTCCCATTACATTATCATCTTATTTACAAATTAATCTCTCTTCTACACATGAACTATTTATTGTATCCCATAACTTAAATTTACCAATGTTTTACTCTACATATTGAGTATAAGGAAAGGATCATCTCATTATCTCTAGGGATATTTAAATTTCCATTGAAGAGTATTTTTATTTTATTATAAAAAACATGTTATATTTGGGTAACAAGAAACATAATCTCCACCCTGATAATAGATCAGATAATTTATCCATATCCAATGAAGTCTCTTAGGGCCAATTATTTCTACTAATCAGTTATAATATGATGAAGAATAAAAAGAACTTACTGTCATGTGGGGTGATAACACCTTAACCATATCTCACAAGTCTTGTAAAATTTTGATCATATGTACCATATGATTCATCACACATCTATTTCAACTGAAGGATTCATTCCTCCATTTTTATTTGAATAAAAATTGGAAAATAATTTTTATAAATCTTATCTTAAACTTGTGTCACCTCATATAATAAAAGTCATCAGGTTTCTTCATATTATTGCTATGATTCCATTATAGAACTGGTTCTCCACCAAATTTATAAAAAACTAGAATAAGTCACTCTTTTATTGAATGATGAGAATGAAAAATATATTTTATATGGGTCTAACCCATTTATCACTAACCATTGGATTTATGTAACCACTAAAATATGATGGAAATTTCCTTATGAATGAAATAATGGATCATTGTTCCCTTAATTTCTTGTTTGGAAGCTCATTGTGATTCATATCTATAGAAAGTTTTGTGGTCATAACAACAACATTTTTATTCTAGCTACCCAAAGATTATATTACTCAGGAGGATAATATTTGTATTGTTCATCTCAATCAACATTGTCATGATTCCATCAAGATACATCTATTAGGTAAACTAATAGAATAGTGTGAGAGACAATTATCATATTGGGATTCCACATAATGATGATAAAACATTGAAAGTATTTCTAAATCGTGATATCTTCTTTAGGGAAAATTTACGTTTAACCAATATCATTTATGACCATTACCAATAAAATATTTTTTTATCTTATAATTATACTTATCCTTTTGTTTATCTATAATTCTATCTCATTCAAGGTTCCATAGGTCAACTAAACCATTCTATGATACCAATTATAAATACAGAAAAATCATCTATAGTTATTATATAAAAATATAAGAATATTATTTAAATAAAATAGGAACGATGACAGAAACATATAGGTCTAATATAATTGGAAACACGGGAACATAAAAAACTGGTTCAAAATTATTATACATCAATTTACACTTAGTTCATCACAAATATAACCCTTCTTATCTATATGACACATAAAAAACTTATTTATAACATTTAAAAGGAAGCATATGAAACTATGAGACATGATTCTCAATAAGGATAAATAAGGGCTTATCAGTGATCTTATAGTCAAAACTCGAGAATAATGGTGTTATAAAATGAGCATTAAATTTTAAAACCATTCCCAACTTATCATAGATCATAATAAAGTGTCATAGAATAAATCATGGAACTTATTATACATGAATCATATTGGAAAAACAAAGCAAGACCCCTAATAGAATAGTATTGTCATTGGACATCAAATTGATAAATAAACATAATAATAGAAAATCATTTACTGAGTAATAAAGGATATTTTCCATGAAAATATTAGGGGAATGAGATAACTCCACAAACCATTGTAGTAGTAATGGTTCACACCCAATACTATCATACAAGAAATAGTCCCATACCGAACTAATGTCACTCCCCCATCTAGTCATATTTATCTCATTATATCTCAAAATTTTCCCAATGCATTGGAGTGTATTATTTGTACTGGCCAGAAATTAATTAAAATCATATATATTTGTTCCAAAAGATCATAAACTAATCATTATATCATAAAACATGGAAATAAATGTCTTTCATAATAATTTCACTAAATAATAACATGTGGAAAATAAAAACATTTCATTACCATACATCCATCATAAAAATGAAACATAAAATGTGATAATAAGGATAATATAATGGGATCATATTCCTAGTCTATCCATAACAACCATTCATTTTGATTTTATTGTGGAATCATGATATTGTTAATAAATTATTAAGGAAAATCACCTTTCAATTTTTATGCCACTTACTATAAATATAAATAATTAAAGAATACTATAGAAAATTATTTCATTCATAAAAAATTGGAACATGTATG
Source organism: Viscum album (assembly GCA_963277665.1). Taxonomy (NCBI): domain Eukaryota; kingdom Viridiplantae; phylum Streptophyta; class Magnoliopsida; order Santalales; family Viscaceae; genus Viscum; species Viscum album. Next base: position 1,861,208,883 of record OY728120.1, on the reverse strand, counting down.
GAAACCCCAAAACAATAAGTGGCTATGGGGGTGGGAAATTACTCTTATTATATATATAATAAAGACACATGTGATCCATACTTTTATTAGAAACATCACAATTTACATTTATTACAAAAGGAAAATAATATTCATTTTTAAAAAATTATGGGAAAACTAAAAAATTGGAAAAAAAATTAATTTAAAAACATAGGAACATATTAAAAAATACATTATAATTTATTAATAAAACATGGAAATGTTAGAAAATGGATTTCCAACCAAATAGATAAATGATGTTGATTTTTCATAGGAACACATTTTTTGTCTCTTTAGTACAAAAGGCTTGTAAAATGAACTTAAAACATTTATTTTCGTGTAATACCCCTTGGATAATAAAATTATAAGGTATATTGAGTGGTTTATTAGAATATTTCAATATAAATACTTAATTATAAAAAATCATGATAAATAATGATACTATAACATAAAACCCCTTACCTCTTGTTTTATTTCCATCATAAAATTTTAAATATATGATATAATAAATATAGGGTTATTTTACCTTTTATTTTTTTATAAAACTCTCATACATTAAACCATTAATGATTTATTTTTAATATTTTTATCACATTTTTATTAACAACTCATTATTAATATTACTATTTCTGGTGATACATTCTTTGTGACTCATGTATGTGAGGTTTTGGCTATTTTGTTAGTTTTGCATATACTATATTCCCAAAATCTCATGAATTTTAATAATTTTTAAATATATATATATATATATATATTGATCCAAAAAAGTAAGGTATATAGAAACAAATAACCCATTTCATAGAGACTCTAAGCCATTTTATGGTTGAACAGTTTTTCCCATTTTTCAATGGATAGAACAATATGAAGGAAAATATTAATTCACCTTTAAATTATAATTAATATATAATATAAATCATTTATATACACTAAATTCTTCCCCATTTACATTCATCTAATATATTAATGAAAAAAATCACATCTCTTCTTGGAGGCAGTAGCCCACATTTATGCACGAGCAACATTCTCGTTTCTCAATAGATTGTATGGTAATACAGTAGACACAATATTTATCATTAAAAGTGTATAATATTTTCATAAATAACATATAAAAATTTTAGACCCATTACAATACCAATCAAAAAAATTAATGAAACATGAATTTTATATCCATGTGGAGAAGGTTAGCCATACACACATATTAACAATACATTCACAACCCATTTAATGGTAATGAGGGTTTATAATGGATTTTTAAGAATTATAATAACATTTTATATTATTTTGGTTTCTATAGTAAATATTTTATGAATAAAAATATAAATTTATAGCAATTAAAATAAATCCTTAGAATAAATTTTTCAGTTAAGGAAGTTACATCTAATTTGTAATGACCCCATTAAATCTCATATAACGGTATAAATGGGTGGTATTTTGGGAAAAATAAAACTTCTATAATTTGGATTGGTAAATAGAGTAATTAAATTCATGGATTATGGTATATATATAATGATATATTTGTTATTAAAGAGAGAAATATTGGTTCACTTTATTTTATTATAGAGAACTTGTCTTATAATCTCAGAAAATATTAAATTAATGTTATTTATTCTATTTTTAATATGAATATAAATATATAAGAATAAAATATTTTATTATTATTAGTCTAATTACTCTCATATAATATTATTTGGACAATTTTGGATCACATGTGTTTTACCTTATATTTTAATTTTTACCCTACTTAACCCTTTAGAGAATTACCATAATATTAAATTTTTCTACACATTTTGTGTTTATAATTTTATAATATAATTAAAAAATAAACATAAATAGATAATTATGGATTTTTAAAACCATATCCCAATAATTTTGAATAATATATGTTATTTAAGAATTTAATATTCTTTACTATGTTATTATTAATTATAAAATTTCATTAATGTATTTTAACAATATTAATTTAATTTAAAATTAAATAAATCATGGAAAAATGAGAATTTAAAGATAATTATTTAACAAAACAATAATATTTCATTTAGATATTTGAAATTTGTTTCTCCCATTACCTAATTCAAATTATAAATCATTTTACATTTTTAAATCATTTGTTTTATTTTTTTACTAAATAGAGAAATTTTACAGATGTATTCCATATGAAAGTGATGTCATTATATAATTAATAAAAATTAAAAAATATTATCATTAATCTAAATTAATCAATATAGAAATTTTTCTTTATATTATTTTGTAAAATTATTTTTTATCCCACTATGCACAAATAAAAGATATTAAAAATAGAGTGTCATTTGGTAACCTTAATTGAATTAAATATTATAAAGGAACACTTCATAGAAAAGTTTCCATTAAAATAATTAATTATTATTCCTTGATTATAAGGGTATAATTAACTTCAAAAAATAATATTTATTAAGAATCTATTCCCCTAACACATAGTTTTAACGATGATTTACATGATTTTCCATTTAATGATGTGACTTTTTTTCCAAAATGGCTATTCATATATACCAAACATGTTCTTATTAAAAAAATTTAATCCTAATTATTATATATATACAAATAATATAATTTAGTTAAATACCCTAGAATGGAATAAATTAAATTTAATGTATGTGTTAAAAATGTGATGAAATCATTTTCAATAAAAATATATTTTAAAGAATAAAACAGTATTTATAATTAACCAATGACTAAATTAAAATATTAGATGAATATTACATATATTTATTGAATACATAATATATACATTTCATTAAAATCATTCACAAATTTTGATTATTTTATGGATAATAATAACGTTCACACAAAATAAATATTTTCACAAAAGAATCACCTTTATTTTTTAATTATTTTTGTTTCCATTAATATTGAATTAATAAATAATGTATACATTATATACACTTATAAAACAAAAATTATAATAATTTAGTAATTATTTTTCGTATCCTCCAATTCTAATGCATATGTGATAAAAATATTTTCATAGTATACAATGGTCGGTCTGAATATACTAATATGTGTAACAAAATCTATTTAATTAATTAAATTTTAATAAAAAAATATTTTTTTTCAGATAAATGGATGATTAAATTTAACTTCATAGAGGGACATTTTTACTAATACAGCGAAAACAAATTCCCTATAGTTTATATCATATTTCTTGAGATTTTTTGGTATATTTTTTTTAAAAACCTTCACCCTCAAAATAATCAATATTAACTCTTTTAATGGGTCTTATGCTGAAAAAATAATTACCTAAAACCAATGTTTTAATCCATGAAGAGATTATTTTCAAAGTATCTCTTTAATGCATCACCTATACTAGGAAATATATTCATAATATTATAGAGAAATTTTAATAAAATATATTTTATGTTTTATTATTTGGAAATTTAAGAGCTACGTCTCAGGAAACATTTATGTTGACTTATAAAATATAGTAATTAATAAATATAGTTATCTATGAGAAATGTTTTCATAATGATCCAAAATATATAATGGATTTTATATGTATCATATTATATATTTGAGATACAATTATAAATGAATGTGTTAAAAATTTCAATAGTATATTAATTATGGTCATGCATGTCTTTATATCACATACCAAAGCATAAAGTAATCAATAGGGTATAACACATCTTGGTTTTAATATAATATATAATTAAATAAGAAGAATGATTGAATCATTACAAATGTTTATGAAATAAATCTACATGAACACCAATCCAACCTATCCCAAAAATCTGTAATATCCCAAATTTTAGTCAATTAAAATTATCTTCTTCTAATTATATCATATAATCACATGAAATAAAAACACAATTAAATACTAGGTAATATGTGTCTATTGAAAATAATACTGTCATTTATGTGATTTTAATTTCAAAAATATGACATACATTTGAGAGATGTTCTGAGTCTGATATGAAAAACATAATTGTTGGTGAATAATAACAGACCCTTATGAATAGTAACCAAACCTTATGAAAAGTAATATTACCCTTATTAATATTAAATTGTCTAATATAATGGTAATATCACCCTTGAATGTATAAATAAAACATAGGCATCTTATAAGTGATAATATGACCATATAAAAGTATTAGTATTTTTATAAGTAAAAAAAAATTAATAAAAAATATATCAGTGATTGAATAATTAAAATGAAAATGTATTTCATAAAACTTGTTCCTAAATTATTGTTTGGATGTCTTACTCTTATAGGAAAATTTTTTGAGACCTTACTTAATTTTTCAAAGTATTATAAAATCTTTTATAAATTTAAAATAATTTTTTTTTAAGAAAATGATGATTTTATTTAAAAAATAAATTTCCAATATTTAGAAAATTATTTTCATAAAATGGATGTCATTTTTTAAATATACACCTAGAAAAATGGTTATGATGAATTTTTGGGTTTTGTCTAAAACACTTGAATTTTTTATGAATAATAAACTATGAGAATTTATGATAAGTGAAAAAACCTGAATTTCTGCATCATGCGTGAATCATAGATGATGTAAATGACCATTTGTTCTAACTCAAATGCTGTTGTTACTGTTTTTGTCTTTTAATCGTAATTTTTGGCTATCTTATGGAAACATAATAAAATAATGATTAAAATATTAAGAAAACCCTCCACCCCCACTATTAAAACTACCCACACAACCATCCTCTCATTACTATAATCATGCCTTTTAAATATCATATATTATTCTCATGTATCTTCCCAATATCCTATCCCTCATCCATAATGACTTGGTATTTTTATAGACCAAATCCTAACCCCTTAAGAGGCTATTTAGAATGATTAATTTAAGAGGTAAATTTATATTTTCAATTCGTTTACTTTCCTTTCAAATTCATTTGTTTTCTTTTCTATATTTACCTCTACTCAACCAAATGTTATGAAAAATCCATTACATTATATGTAATGTAATTTTTTATGATAATTGAATAATTTATTATTGTCTCTCATTAATCTTCTTTTTATTATTATTAAAAAAACATTCCAGAAGTGTTAATTTACTACATTCTAGGACAAATTGTTTTTAATTTTGAATACAATATTTAACTCTAGTCATAAAACCATCATAAGGTTGAACCATACTATAATATATTAATGATGTCTCATATATGGTACTTGAATCTTTTTTTAAACTTGGTCTTTATTTATAAAAAAATGTGATCATTTTGAGAATGAAACCACCAATTAACCCTACAGGTAATCAGTAATGTTTTGTATAATGATTCATCTTCACTCCAGGTAACCAAATGAAATTTACAACCATGTAACATTTTGGTTGTTAAATTATGAAATATAACTCCAATTCTAGATAAACATCATCATTTTACTGGATTTTCCATTCATGTATATAAGTTAACCGATTATTAAATAAACAGACCCGAACAATGAAATTGAACCTCATAACTAATTAAAATGGCCATGAGTGAACTCAACAAGGTAATGAATGTAATAAAATAGGTTATAATAAATCAATTTCAAGTTAAAGTGGTTATGGAGTTTTTAAATAATTAATCTATTTTTATTATTTAGGTCATTACGATCAAGTGAAGGACACATTCAGACCTATGTTAAGGGATTCTACCTAAACCTCCTTTATTCCTTCAAGTTTCTATATATTTCATTCTACCCAAATGAAGATACCATTTATTTTTAGGTAACTAAACTAAATTATGTGTATATTATACAAAACCATGTATCATGATCCATTCACTATTGTTTTTTGGGGATATACATGGTTTTTAGTGATTCTCTCCTCAATACTTCCAAAGAGGAAAAAACATTTTCAGGGAACATCCCGAATTCTTAACATATTTAAACTGAATTATATCATCTTTCTAAGATCCCATTATTTTTATTTAATCATCCTTTCTATTAATAAAATATTCTTCATTCACTTTTTGATTTATATAAAAAATATATTCTATTCCTAGTTTAAAATTATCCTTAGTATTTTCCTTAAAATCACACTAAAATGTATTAATGCTAAAATTTCTTAAATTATATTCTAAAATATTGTCACTTATATTTGAAATAACCTTCCATTATATACTTCAATTTTCTATTATCAATTCCCTTGTATGTTCTACATACTTTCATTCAAAGACACTAGTACGATACTCCCATTAATTATGATTTATGATAGGACTGTAATACCCATTTCATTCAATGGGTACCCTTATGTTTATGTATGATTTATTTTTTATGATTAATTATATGGGAAGAATAGTCATGAACATTTTACGATGGGTGTTTATAGATATTTATCCAAATCATTTCATAATGTTGAGTCTCAAGAGACATTATGTGCAACAGTCATTGCAGTTAGACTTGACTCATGCTATAATGTACAACAGTCTTAGCAGTTAAACATGACATGTACCCATCTATGTGCAATGAGACCTCACTCATGATAAAACTATGTTTTATGGTTCTTCAAAATTAAAATCAATATATTTCCAAATGATAACTTGTTTATATGTTATTATCCCATTTGTTCCAAGCCTTTAATTTTCATTATGTCATGACTTCTAACCCATGTGCTAAATCTATATTCTTATTCTTATTCCCTTAATGTTTTTTATCTCACCCCTTTGTTCAAGATATCCCCAGGATACCCTATGATAATGTCTCCTCACAATGGATGGTAGTATCTCTTTATGAATATTAAATAAAGAAATGTTTTATTTAGTCCCATGTTTTCAGTTTTATGTGCCTAGTCTTCCAAGACAGTGGAATTCATGATCATTGGCTTGTTATATGATGTTTTATTATAATTAAAATCATGTAATGATATGTGTAAGAGTATAGATTTACTATAGATGGTATCAGATCCCGGTCTAGTGATTTTTTGATATTACAAATATATCACATTAGTAAGAACATTAAGGATGTGACTAAATATAACAAAACAGACTTAAAATATTGTATGTATTGAGTAACTATTGTAACAAGAAAATACATCCATTTATAGATATAAATAGGTAGAGGTAGATCTATAACAGATGTTTCTAGGGGTAAAACCTAAAAACATCACTTTGATCTATACTCAAATTGGAACTAGAGCATGACAACAGGGCTAACTGCACTCTTTTTTGGCACTCACTAGGGATATGATTTGGTAAATTCATAAACATTGTACAAACCATTATTAATAGAATAAAAAAGATCCCATAAGAATATAAGTTATTAAATAAATCATGGATAACCTTGATTTAAACATAGGGATCACAAGTTAGGATATACATTTCCTTTAAGAGTTTATCCATTTATGTATATTTCTTCTTTTATATGATTATTAGTTATGTATGTAATCCCCATAATTTTACATTATTATTCATTGTTAATGGAATGAAATAGAATTACTCATTCCAATAATTGATTTGATAGGAAATGTAAATATTTCCAAAATGATATGCCAAATATGATGGGAACGGGAGATAAAAACATCATGAAAATACTTTCTCAGCTAGCTCATGTTACGAATAATAACATGAATCACATGAAATGTGCTCATCCCCCAAGGAGAGAGATAGTTTTCATATAATCCATTTTGCAAAAAAGGCCTCCCATATTTAGTGGATCTTTCAATCCCCTCCTTTAGGAATAGTGGATTAACTACATTGAAAAGATATTCTCTATCCTCTAGTTGTCAAAAGAATAGAAAGTTGTACTTGTAGACTATAATTTTTATTGAGAATCTAATTAGTAGTGGAAACTGATCAAAAAAATGAAGTCTAATGAAGAAATATATTCCATGCATTTAGAGGAATTAAAGAGAATATTTTTCAATAAATATTTTCCTTGACCCTCTATCTCATTATGTAAAGAGAGTTCTCCAGACTCCGGAAGAAGGAAGATTAGTCCATCATGTTTATGAAGAAAACATTACATATAATGAATGCTACGCATTTGGATTTTTCATTGACATTGAATTAATGTTGGATTGCTTCATTAGAAGACTAAATATGGTTCTACAGATATCATTGCCCATTCGAGACTTTGATAGTTTTCAAGACATTTTTCATTGTTCCCTTATAGTTGAAATGGAGATCATAGACTCACTATGGTCTCATGGGCCACCTGAAGATCACTAAAAAATGAACTCTAATATTGTTGGTTTGGAAAAAAATCCCATGATGAAAAAATGATGGAACATACCATGTGTCAAAAATGCTGGAAGAAGCATCCTGGGAACTGTCTAAAGGGAACATAGAATTACTTCAAATGAGGAATAATGGGACATCTACCTAAAAACTACTGAATGTGTAAGAAGAATACCAATAATGTGTAATAATATAGGGTGTTTTATATAAACTCTCATCCAATGGTGTAGTGCTACAAATACGTGGAGCATGGGAATTATGTGAACAATTTATCTAAGATAATGGGTGCTGGAAGAAATAAACAACAACATATAAGGAAATAAGGAATGGATTATGTTATCCCTACTAATATGGTTGATCTAGACAATAGTTTGTTGATGGTACACTAGTTATTCATTCAAGAAAATTTAATGTACTATTTTTTTAGTTCTATAAATTCTTTTATATCATTCAATTTTTGGACAACTACTCAAAGACAACCTAAAAAATTGGTGGTTATGATGTCTTTGAGAATAGTGGATGAGGAAATTATTGTGTCCAAGGATTATAACTCCTTCCAGGTAAATTTTTGTAGAATGAACCTCCCAAAAAATCATTTAAAACATTTTTTAGAGGATTTTGATGTTATCTTGGGAATGTATTGGCTATCTTTGTACAAAGCCAACATCAAATGTTAGGAAATGCAGATCACTCTTTACATCCCGAAGTATCCTCCAATTCCTTGAAAGTGTAATGAGGAAGATTAGTTTACATTTAAATCATTGCCTCATGTTTTGATATTAATTCCTTATGAGAATTCATGTCTAGATCAAATGAATGAGGCAAGGGAGATGATAATTCTAAATGATATCCCATCGTGATAGATTACACTAATGTATTCCATAAAGAAAAGTTCGGTCTTCCTCCTAATAGAGTGGTTTATTTCTCAACTGAAATTATTCTTAGATACCTACCTATACCAAATAAACCTTATAGAATGGACACTGTTGTGCTAGAATATCTAGATAATATGTTATATGAGATTCTAGAGAACATATTTATATGCCAGAGTGCTTAACTGTGGGGTGTGCCAGTCCTCTTTGTCAAGAAGAAGGATGGATCAATGAAACTCTAATTTTATTATCTTGATCTCAATAAAATCTAGATAATGAAAAAGTATCCCCTAACATATATAGATTACTTATTAGATCAGCTACATGGGGCCAATTATTTCTCTATGGTGGACCTTCAGTTGTGACATAACCAATTAAATGTGAGGAAGTAACATATTCACAACACTACCTCTTGAACGATGAATTGACACTATGAGTTCATAATGATTTCTTTCTAACTCACTAATGGTGTAGAAATTTTCATGGATATAATTAATAGTGTCTTTATAAATTATCTAGAAAAATATCTGGTAGTCATTATTAATGGCATTCTAATATACTCTAAGAGAAAGGAGAAACATGGGGATAATTTGAATATTATTGTAATGAAATTGCATAGTAAAAAACTATTTAAAAAATATAGTAAATGTGAGTTATTTATGGAGGAAAAATCATTCATGGATAATTCTATCTACAATAATTGGATATCTATAATTCCTTCCAAAACTAAGGAAAAAAGAAGAGTTTCCCAGTACCACATCTATAATGGATATCCATAGAAATTTGGGTCTAGCCGAGTATTATTGATGATTTTTGAAGAACATATCACAATTTTCACTCCTAATCAGTATGTTGACATTGATGGGAGTGATGTTTTTCTAGAATAAAAAATGTGAGGACTATTTTATGGAGTTAAAATAGTGGCTTACAATTGTGCAAGTAATCACACTCCCATCAAGTGGAGAACTATTTTTGGGGGTACATTGATTCATCAAAAAAGGGATTAGGAAACATTCTAATGAAAAATAAAAAAATTTATATCCTACACCTCAAGGAACCTAAAAATCCATGAAGAAAATTGTCCAATGCATGATCTAGAGTTGGTGGCTATGATATTTTCATTGAAACTCTTGATGCATTATCTCTACAAGGAGAAGTTTGGGATATATACTGATCATAGGATTCTCAAATATATATTCACACAAAAATATCTTAATATGTTCCAGACAAGATGGTTAGAGCTCATCATGTATTATGACTGCTCAATCTACTATAATCCTTGTAGGCAAGTATGGTGGTGGATGCACTAAGTATAAAGGATCCTATATCTATATAAATTATGAGAATTGAAAAGGATCCAATCTCCATATATTTGTAGAGGATGGAAATGGGAATCATTAAGGGTGGAAGATCATCAATATTTTCTCAAATGAATTCCAAACAATCCCTAATGGTTTAAATAAAGGATGATGAATGAAAAGATGTGGAAATTCATAAGATTGTGGAAGCTGCCAAAAATAGGAAATCCTATGAGTTCATGATTGATGAAGGAGTTGTAGGATTTGGGTCATGGTTATATGCACCTTATGATCCAATTATAAAGACATATATTTTTAATGATGCACATAGCTCAACCTTCTCTATCCCCCTAGGCAGAACAACGATGTATCGAGATCTCTAAGAGAACTTTTGGTGGGACAATATGAAAAAGGAAATTCCACAATATACATCAGAGTGCTAGGTATGACAACATGTGAAGGCATAAACACAAAATTATATGGGGATTATTCCACCACTAACCATACCAACAAGGAATTGGGATAAAATTACCATGGACATTATCCTTAGACTTTAATGGACATCTATAAGAAATAACACTATGTGGGTCACTGGTTATCTGCTTACAAAGACAGATCACATTATCGCATTTCAAGATGAATTCTCATTTTATCAACTCACACAGATATATATCAATGTGGATGTAAATATGAATGTTGTACCACAATCTATTGTATATGATAGAGATCCAATATTCACCTCAATGTTCTGGAAAAGTCTCAAGCCCACTCTATGAACTAAACTGAACATCAGTACAACCTAAATTTTTTATATTGATATCCAATCTGAGCAAACTATTTATACAATGGAAGGCATGTTAAGAGTGTGTTCTATAGACTTCAATGGATGATGGGACAAACATCTTACACTTGTTGAATTTTTCTACAACAAAAGCATCCATTCCATCATCTGAATGGCACCAGACGAAGGGCTTTATGGAAAAAGGTGCAGAACACCTGTGTGTTAGAATGGACTTGGTGAGCATTATCATCTAATACCTAAAATGGTTGAATTAATTGCAGTGAATGTGAAAACCATTTAGAAGCCCATGAATGTGGCCCAAATTAGAAAAAAAAGAGTTATGTAGACAATCACTGTTGAGACATTGAGTTCAAAGTTAGAGACATGGTATTTTTCAGTATATCTCAAGGGAAGAAGTTCGTGAGATTTGAGAAGACCATGAATCTATGTCTTAGGAACATCATCCCTTTTGATATTATTGATCATGATGATGTTGTGGCGTATATACTAGAAATTCTACCTACCATGTCTAAAGTAAATGATGTATTCCAAGTATCTCTCTTAAGGAAGACCATACTATGCCCTTAAAATGTACTCTCTTCAAATGTGGTACAATGTTAGAATAATCTTTCTTACAAGGATTATCTAGTGAAGATATTTTATTATAGATATAAAGATCTATGTAACAATACTATTCACCATGTCAGAGTAATATGGTAGAACCGTAGGTATGAAGAGGTGACATGGGTACTAAAGAAGGTAATGAAGGAAAAGTACCTGCACCTGTTTGCGACATATAATGTAAGACAAAATTTTGAGGGTGAATGTTCATAAGGGGAGAAGAATGTGACACCCCAATTTTGTATCAATAGAAATTAACTTTATTTAATTATGTCATATAATCACATTAAATCACAACACAATGAACTAATAAGTACTTTCTGACCATTAAACATAAAATTTTCAGTTCATTGACTTTAATTAGGATATGTCATACAAGGTTATGATCAGTAAGATGTTTGAAGACTGATAAGAGAAACTTAATTTTTGGTGAACAGTAACAAACCCTTATGAACAATATCCTACCCTTATAAATAGTAATATGTCCGCTATAAATAATAAATCACCCAAATTAATAGTAACCTCACCCTTTAATGTATAAATAAAATTTAGGCATCTTTTATGTGATAATATGACCATAGTAAAAGTATTGGTATATTTATAAGTAATAAATAAATAATTAATAATATTTGAATAATTTAATTACTAAAAAATGTAGTTTCATAAAAAATTTCATAAATTATTTTTTTGATGTATTACAATTATAGGATAATTTTATGAGACCTTATTTTTTTAAAAGTATTATAAAATCCCTAACTATTTTAAAAAATATATATTTTTTCTAAATGAGAATATTATTTAAAAATTAAATATCCAATATTATAAAATTAATTCAACAAAATGGATTTCATTTTTGGGTTCTACAAATCTATAAATGATTATGGTGTGTTTTTGTCATATTTCTTAAATACGTGAAATTTTATGAATAGTAAAATAAGATAAAATATGATTATTGAAAAAAATGAATTTCTACCTCATGGATAGGTCCAAGATGATTTAAATTGAAGTTGGTTAGAAATCACAAGCACATATTACAGTTTTTTTCATGGAATAATCTTTATTGATTTTCTTATAGAGAAATAATATACTAATGATTAAAATATTAAGAAACCCTTCCTTCAATCTACTATGAAAACCACCCGCACTCCCCTCTTCCCATAACTCCTCTAACACCTTGTTCCTTGACTAAAGTATACTCAAATAAATCCCCAAGATCCTCCCAAACTTCCATAATCCATTGGTCTCTTAAGACATGAAATACTATTCCCTTAAAAATATCACAAGGAAGATTAATTTAAGAGGCAAATTCCTCTTTTCAATTCTTTTACATTCCTTTATAGTTCCATTGTTTTCATTTCTATTATTACCTATCCACATAAATTTTTTTTGAAAACTCTAGTACCTTATATGTATTGGAATATATTTTTTGTAATGGAATATTTTTAATCATCTCTTTTTTACCCTTCTTTTATACTAGTAGTAAAAACACAGCCTGAGATCTGTTAATTTACCACATTCATGGATGATGGGTTTTTAATTTACAATATCATATTCAATTCTAGTAATTATTTCATTATTATGGATGAACCAGAATATAATATATTTATTATGTCTCATATATTTTCCTAGAATCTTTTATATCCATGTTTTTATTTATGAAACATAATGTGTTTGTTGTGATAAAAAACCTCTAATTAACCCAAAATGAAGTCACTATAGTTCAATATAATGATTCATCTTCAGTATAGGTAACCATAGAAAATTTAAAACCATGTAACCTTATATATGTTCAAAAATAAAATATACCCCCAATTCTAGAAAACCATATTCATTTTACATGATTATCCATTCATTTATATAAGTAAACCGATAATGAAATAAACGGATCCGAACAATGAAATTAAACCTCATAACCAATGAAAATGGTTATGAATGAACTCCAAAGGATATGAATCAAATAAAAAAGGTTATACTAAATAAATTACCAATAAAATGGGTTCTATACATAACAATTAATGAATTTAATCGGATTATTCAGGTCATTTAGATCAAGTGAAGGGCACCATTGGACGTAAGGTAAGGGATTCAACCCGAAAAACCATTACTCCTCCTGGTTTCGTTTTCTATCTTTCTACCCAAATGAAGTTATATTTTATTAATATGTACATATTATAAATTATTTTTATATTCTCCAAAATCTTTTATCATGATCCATTCATCATTTTATTTATGGAATATAAATGTTTTTAAATGATTCCCCCCAATACATCCTGATACGAAAACCCATTTTAACCAAACTTCCTGAATTCATTACTAATTTAATATAAAATATACCATCTGTTTTAAGATAACATTATTTTTATAACATAAGAATATATATTATGAAAAATTTCTTAGTTCACTTATTGATTTTTTTTAAAAATTACTCTCTTCTCTTTTTTAAATGCACCTGCGTATTTTCGATAAAACTACAGTAAAATGTTTTAATGCAACAATTTATTAAATATTTTTCTTACATACTGTCACTTTGGTTTGACATCTCATACAATGATATATTCCTATTTTCCATTAATAATGTCCTTGTATGTTCTAATTCTTCTCTTTAATGGAACTTATAGGATAAGGCCATTCACTATTCATTATGACATGACTATGATACCCATTTCATTCGATGGCTACCCATATGTTTATGTATGATTGATTAGGTATGATTCATAATGTGGAAATCATGATCATGAGCATGTTAATATGGGTGGTCCTAGATGGATCTCCAATGCATCAGTTAGATTTGAGTCTCTTGAGATGTTTTGTGCAACGGTGTTGGCTGTTATGCTTGACACATGGAACTATGGTCAACAGTCTTGGTGGTTATCATTGACATGTTCTCCTTTATGTGAAAAGAGAATTGAATTGTGATAAATTCATATTTTATGTTTCTGACACGTTACTATGAATCCATTTTTCAAATGATCCCATATCTATATGTTTTTATTCCAATTATTCCATGATTTTTATTTAAATTAAGTCAAGCCATCTAACCCATGTTCTAATGCTCTATTCTAATGATTATTCCATTAATGGGATTTTAGGTCACCCATTTGTTCATGCTATCTCCAGTTTACCCTATGAAGATTTATGATCAAAATGGAAGATATGATATCCTTATAAATATTAAATATATAAAGGTTTTATCTAGTCCAATGTTTTTAGTTTTAGGTACCTCGTATTACGTGATAGTAGACATCCTGATTCATGGAATGAAATATGTTGTTTTATTATGCATAAAATCATTTAATATTATGTGTAATAGGATAGGGTCATTATAAAATACATCAAGATTCCAAATTATTACCTAAAATGTAAATGGTCCCAAAAATATCTATTTAGATCCTCAATTTGAAATGTTTTCTAAAAACAATAAAATTAATGGTATGGACTCACCATTTACGCATATGAAATTTATAGATATATTCATTAATTATATAACCAAATACTCTAAAATTGTATTTATTTAAAATTGATTTTCTATTTATACCATTCTGTGGTTTATCCATACTTTTATCTGATAAGTGAATAAGGACACATTTAAAAGGAATAAAATTATGAAGTGTTTTTTTTTACATTTAAAATATCACAATGTAGTTGAAATTTAAAATATTAATATCCTAATATTGACCATAATGTCTTTATAATTCTCATGTCAATGTTTTATTTTCTAATTGTTCAATTTTGACATGACATCAATAACTTGAGTTACATTCTGTTGTTTTTTATAGAATGTTGAAACCCAAGTTAATTGGATTATGAACTTAATTTTTCGATGTGGAATGAAATATTTTTTATAAAATTGTATTTGTTTTTGGTAAAATTTCCACCAATATTAAAATAATTTTTTTTGAAACAATCACTAAAATAGAATAAATACAATTAATAACAAGCTCATTGAAAATTATTAGTCACAATGTAATCTATGATATGAATTTGGTAATAAAATTACTCTCATCTATATGAAAACAATCAATCTAATGATGTTCTAAAACTTATTATCCCTAATCAAATTCCATGTCAAATAAATAATTATAGAAAACTAACATAATATTTAACTACTCCTAAGACTCTTGATCCAGCTTAGAATGAAATTTCCTATTGGGATAATTACCACTTAAATTACAAATACCATGACTATAAAAAATTGAATTAAAAATTTACAATTGTTAAACACATATTCATAACCAGATAACCATTTCTCACTGTAATGAGATATAATTTTGTTTTTTTTGATCGATATGGGAAAAATATCTCACTAAATAATTAGTTACACCAAAATTGTATGGTATAAACCATGAAATACAATTCATGATCATACAGAAAATTGTAATTTTTTGTGGCCATTATTGGATTTGAGAGAAACCCAAAACATATATCATTAAAAATTATTACTCTTAATAATGATAGAAAAATTAAATAATGATAGACATATCCAATGAAATTTAAATTTGGATGTACTATAGAAGAAAATAGAATCCTTAGAAGTTTAAATCCTCTCTGACTTGGTATTTTTGAAGTATGTATTCACTACACCCTGCTCCCTAGACTATGTATCCCACACACACATTCCTCATTATAATTAAAAAAAGTATTGAAAACTCATTCAATGGTGAAACATGAAATGAACATATAGGAATGAAAAGAAATAAGATAATGTTTAACTAGTTCTATATTAATTCTTATGTGTATGGGGGAGTCATAGATCTAAAATCTTTTATTACAAAAAATATTACTATTGAAGAGAAATAAATTACAGATAGGAATATTCCTCACTAAATCCTATGTTTTCTAGTTGAATAATATTCTTTAAAATTTTCAACTTCATTTTAATTAAATGTTTCAAATATGAAAATACTAAAAATAAGTGATCAAAAAAGTAAAACCAACAACACAGATAAATTGGTTCAAGAGATATAACCCCTTAATCATGATTACAAACTCGACGACCCTTCAGTATTAATATTCTTTTAGAGTAGAAATACCTATTCAATGGTTCCTTTTGTGTATTTGAATATTCATTGGTAATAAATTTATTGGAGAAAACCTTCTACCAAGGAAGAGCTAAACTCCTTTTACTTTTACATTGATCCAATCCACCTATCAATAGCCAAACTTTCAATGAATGTATTTATTATGCCCAAACATGCGGAGATTTGACATTTGATGAGATGATTAAGGAATCACATCCCAAAAAACATCATTATATAATAATTTTTTTTGCTGAATTCCTCTATGGACTTTTAAATTTTTGGATTTAGAAGTGTTCCCTTTTTTTATTGTTCACCCATGAATAAATAATGCTCAATAATAACATGTACTTTACTAAATATCAATCATGGAAAATATGAATACATGATTTTTTTATTCTGATTACATTCCACATCTCTAAATCCTTTTTGTTTGTAATGTTTTAGAAAAAATTATACACCCCACATGTTTAAATTCCCCATTAATGAAACACTATATTAGTAGAAAATTTGATTTCACATTTACTGTCATAATAGATAACTTCTTCTAATTGTACCCCTCAAAGTTCATATAGCCATTTCTTCTAGTGTAATAATTCATTCCCATCAATATTTTCACCCAAATACACTTATTGCATTTCACTCAATATGAAGATCTTATAATATAAAAATATTTAAATAACTATGACACATATGTATTTAAAAATGGGAATTTGTTTACTCATCTAAGTACCTCAACCGGTAGTGATATCTGATTCCACTAAATCATGTAAAAATATTCCTCCTGCAAAGAGATATTGATCTTCAAATAATTTCCTATTCTGAAGTAAATATATCACATCCTGCCAATGAACATTCTCTTAATTCACCATGAACATACACGAATATCCCACTGCATGGGAATTGTATGAATGAGTGTTGACGACTGTATAAATCTAACTTCACACTAATAATGCATATTATACATTCTCTATATTCATCTCCTTGAAATCCGTAACAGGGAAAAATGACTTGGAGAACGTAAAATGAGATGTAAGATGGATTGAGATTAGATTACTTCATGATTTCCCAATCATCCCCATTATATTTCATACATAATTTTTTTGAGATAGAAAAAATATTATTTTATGTATATATATAAACTTTAATCACTATAATCGTACATTAAAATCAATTAATTTTTATCACACATATTACCAAAAAATCACAATTAAAATTTTTAATTTTAAAAAAATCTTATCCATCCTTCTTTATGTCATCAACAGATAAATAAAATATGATTAATGAACTATATTCCCATTTATTCTAACAATATAATTGACTTACATTGAACCAGAAAAACCATACTTTGACATGGATGAATTGAATTTATATTTTCACTATCAGGTTGATTAATTCAACGTGCAATGTATTTTCATCGCTTTAAATAATAAATTCATATTTCCATATTCCATTTCATTGATTTTTTTTCATGCAGATGTTTTATTCAAAATAACTACGAAGGATATCACTCCTTATATCCATATGGTCCAAATATCAGTCATCTAATTCAACCATCACATCAGGAATTCTTTTTCTATTGCTATGTAAGAAAACAATGGCTATAGGGGTCAAAACAATGGCTATTGGCTAAACTACAATTACAAATCGTCAGGGCCTGAATTGGCGTGGCTATAACTAATAGAAATTGCCCCAGTTTTCCATAATGTGGAAATAGCTCCCATAATTTTCTATCATGGATCATGGGATATAACAACCTTTTTTCACTATGGAAACAGTTTTATATCCGTGTTTTTCCACTATGGTTATATAAAAAAATAATAATTGACACCCAATTGGATTTGAACTTTGAACCTCTACATTGGGCACCAGCAGCCTAACCACTAAACCATATAGGATTTTGTGTTTATATGTATATATATTATTAAAGTATTTGGCTATATCTTGTAAACTATGGATACATCAGTCCCCACCCCTTTTTTGGGTTAATTTTTTTCCGGTGCAAGTGTGGGAGACCTATATCCATTGTTTTGAGAAATTGTGGATATATAAAAGGAAAAAACACTCTACATACATGGTTTAGAAAAAACATTCCTATATAACTCAAAAAAACACTCTATAGAAACAGTTTTACACAATCCATGGTTACAGAACATGGAAAAAAATCTATATCCACAATTTTACAAAACAACTATGGCTATTGCCATGGAAAAAACCCATTAACCATAGTTTTTCACAAACCATTTATATAACCCTTAGAAAAATCCCATATATCCATGATTTTATACAAAAAATGGCTATATTTTTGGAAAAAACAGTATGTAGAAATTTTTTTATAGGACCACAGCTATAGATGTCCAAAAATAAACTCAATATCCTTAGTTTCACTAAACCATTCCTATAACCATCGAAAAAATACCCTATTTACTTGTTTTAATATAAACATCTAGTTATAGCCTTGGTATAAATACCTATAGAAATATTTTTAGAAAATTATGGCTATAGTTATGTGTCTATAGACCAATTTTTTAATAGGTAATTATTATAACTATTCTGATTATATTATGTTTAACTACTAGTGATATCATTTTGAAGAAATCTACTCTTTAAATATATTGAAACCCAATCACTACCATCATTATTTTTTTCCTTTCATTCCCCCATGATCTTCTTTAATCTGAAAAAATCACATACTCTCACATTCCATTTTATACTCCAACTATTCATCCAACTCCCATTTTCTATTAAACATCAATGTTTCCATATCCCAATTCATGGAAATATCTCACTTCTTATAGTCACTAAGTGATATTTCCTTTAGGATATTTTTAGGTTCTCTTATAACCATTAGGAGTATAAAGTTCATTTCGTCTACATTTTATAGAGAAGAATAATTTTAATTCATATATATTAAATCAAATTATATGAATATTATTTATATGACATAAAAACCCAAGACAGGATCACATAGGTCGACTATCATTGGAAGCATTTAGAAATACAAATCTCTTTCGTAATTGATTTACATCACCACCAATATAGATCATAATAATTGTCACCCATCATAGAAATATCTTAAATAAATCCTCTTATAATAACCTTGTAATAGAAATATACAAATGGGTGAGACATGATGCTTAGTAAGAGTAAACAAGTGACACATCATTGATCATATAAACATAACATCAAAAAATAGGTAGGATATATTTATCTCAACATTGTAATACCATATAAACCAAATAATAGATCATAATCTTGGTTCATTTCACAAATCATGACATTTTATAACATATGAATCATAATGGAATCAATGAATATTAGACACAAGAGCGTAATATATGAATAATAAATAAAATAATGGAATAAATATTAGAAAAAAATCATTACCACTGTAGTCCAGGAGATTTTCCATGACTATAAGTGTTGAATGGGATCACTCACCAAACCATCTAATTATTCAAGATTCCCTCCCATTGCTATCATGGTGGTAACCAATCCAATCCTGTATATATGATGAGTTTACATAATTACCTAACATTTTAGAGGAAGTTATAGGTACCACATATCATATAACAAAAATCAAACAAATATATTCCATAAGATCAGAAATAGTTCATCATATCAGAATATATAAATTGAAAGGGGTTTCTAAAACATTTCACTATAGAATAAGAAGTGGAAAAGGAATGATTTTTATAATCATCATTCCATAATAATAAAAAACTATCCAAAAAAATGATTAGAATGTTATCCTTACTTCATATTCCTAGTAAATTATTAGCAACACAAAAGGTATGTATTTTTGATTAATCAATAATAATTAAAAAAATATAGAGGAGAATATCCTTTCCTTTTTGAAATCACTTCATTAAAATATTTAAATTTCTAAAATATTATAGAAAAATAGTTTATTTGGAAATATCATTGGGGGCATATATTAGAATTATAAAAACATTGAATAACTCAAATGTTTCTAAATTCAATTTAATCACTATATGTTTTCAAAAAGAATTCAATCTATAAATTTTTCATAAAATTTAAACAACACATCATTTGGAAATTCACAATAATATCCTTTTCATGTTTTTATTAAAAATTTAAAATAACGGTAAAAATTACATTAAATATTCATATGAGAATTGTAAAAACCATATTTAAATTTTTTTTGAGATACTATACATTGAAAAAGTAATTTTTTATACTAAATAATGAAATGAAGTTGATTTTTATTAAAGAAAATGGTGTGTATCTATTGAGAAAAAAATGTGAGGAAAATAAATAGAAATAATTTTTTATAAATAAATAACCAATGGGGAATAAAATTAATAAGTATATTTGTAGTCTTATCATAATATTTCAACAAGAAAACATAATCATAAACCATCCTAAAAAATATTGAGGTTTTAACATAAATGTTTAATCAAAAGTTTCCTTATGAATTTTTCATTCCTTTATTATATTGAGATCATAGACAAATATCCATTAATAATAATTTATTTCTATAAGTTTCATTTAAGGAACATTAAAATTCTTCTTAAATAATTAGACTTATTCTCATTCATATATTTCATGTCTCTTTTCAACTAAGTGAAACATAGTTTATCTTTATCCTTATTAGATTATGTAATCAATGAAAATAGGTTCTATTCTCAAAAAATTATAGGCACTATTTCATATAATTTTATTCAAACATTTAATTAAATCTGATTCGCTGTTTTTCGACAATTTAAATTGCACAGATTTTTTATTCTCATTCAACAGAGTTCTGAGTTCTGATTCTTTAAGAATAATTATTCTAATTTTCACTATTCCATAATTCTGATTCACCTAAATTTTTTAATATTTTTCTATGTGAATCGTGAATCTGATTACAACAATTCAATATTTTTAATTCACCAAATTCTTTTAATCTAATTCACTTGGAATCGATAATACAATTCCCACAGATTAGGGAATCCTATTCATAAGCCATCTAAATTCTATTTCTCAATATTTTTAAAATCTAATTATCAGTTATACTAAAATCTAATTTTTCATTATCCAAGAATCCAATTTATTATATAAAATATTCTATACTCAGTTATCTTTATAGATTTAATCAAATTTTCTTATATTATTTCAAAGATAACGATTCTCATAATATTTTCTATTATATTAAACTATATCATCTAATTAATGATTTTATAACATTTTTAATTGAATGATGTACATATACCTCTAAAATTTATTTAAAAATATAATCATTGGTGGAATATTTTTATTATAAATAATCAATCATATGTTTTTTTCATTCCATTTTGTTTTGAAAATCACAAATAATTCTTGTATAGAGTTATTTTTTATTATCTAAGAAAATTTATTTGTTTTATAATTAACTTTCACTTCTAGGTTTGAATTAATGTTTCTTATCTAAGGTTGACTTTATTTCTCTTAAGAATGATTTACCATAAGAATAATCATATCTTTATCTAATACCTCATAACATTATAGATTCCAAGAGTTTGAGTCACACTATATTTAGTCTCTAATTATATATTTTTTTATACTCCAATTCAATCTATTTTTAGACTCCATTTATCCTAATTTTTTACTCCAAGTTTCAAAAAAATTTGTCATCGATTTATTTGAAACATAGACTCTGAATTCTCTGAAATTTAGTCTCTTAATTATCTAAAATTTTGACTCTGAATTTTATAAAATGAAGACTCTAAATTCACTGAAATTAATACTCTGAATTCTATGAAATTCAACCACCGAATTATTTGAAATTAAGACTCCAAATTATTTGAAATTCAGACTCCATATTCTATAAAATTTATGCTCAAAATTCTCTAAAATTTAGAATCCAAATTCATTGAAATCCTAACTCCAAATTACACAGAATTCATACTCATATTTCATTAGAAATCATACTCTGAATTTCTCAGATTTCATTCTTTGAATTATCTGAAATTCAAACTCTAAATTATATAAAATTCAGACTCATAATTATTTAGAATTTAGACTCCGAATTCATCAGAATTCATACTGTGTTTTCCAAAATACATAGACTCTGATTATTCATACTAGTTAATGTTATCTTTTATTTCATACAGATTTTTTTCCTACATTATCAGATTCTAGTTTACTTTAGTTATATAAACATAAAAATTCATTTCTTATATGTTATATTTCCTTACAAATTGATATGTTAATATGAAATAATTTCATACAATCTATTTCTAACTAACCATTGTGTGAGTGAATGGTGTAATAGTACCTTTGAGATTTACGGAAAAAATATGTCTGTTTGGGGATGGAGTAGACCACTAATGATTTTCATATAAATAGGTTCTCTTTTGAACGAGATCATAATCGTTCGATGATCCAATAGATTACATAATATGAAGTTATTTATATAGTGAGAAAGACTCACATTCTTTGTGTGATCTGTGAACATTTTTTCCTACTGTGAACAACTTGATCAGATTTCTACGAATATTATTATTACTATGTACACTCGAGGGATTCCGAGGATAGAATGATAGAGGTTCCGACAACCTTAAACATAGAGGTATTACAATGATAGGAATATAGAGGTGTTGACTTCCTTAATTTTTGAGGACTTATGGGGATATGAAGACATAAGGGCAGACTACATTAATGTTTGAGGGCATGTTGGATAACAATAAATATTCCGATATTCTTATCTATGGATTTCCTTATTGTGGGTAAGATAGAATATCTTAAAATTATATATCATGGGACCCTTATTCAAGGTTGTTGGATACCTTATCTTGGGGGTAAAATATTTCCTACATGTTTACATTTTTTTGTTTCATGAATTATTTCTTCTCTATTTTTTAAATAATGATATTATAACATTCTTATAGTTTGTTATACTTTTTTAACTCTAATATAAAAAATATTATATATAATTTAAGGTGGAATCATTATCTAGGTAAAACCTACTAACATTTTCTTCTGTTTAACTTCTTTATGTTTAGGTTTCTTGTAGTTGGACATGGGCCCTTCGAATTATCCTTTTAATTAAGAGCCAAAATGGTTTTTGAATTTACATAGTTTAACATTATTAAACATAGTTTTTTTCATATTAAGAAGAGAATGTTTTTAATGCTACAATTCACCCCCACCCTGTTGTAATAGAGCAACTACATCTATTTCGGTCATATAATTGGTACTAGAGGATGGTCTCTAAAATAATTATACTCAGATATATGTTTTTTTTCTCTACATTTTCTTTCTCAACTTTATAATTCTTATGTTATCTTTATTATGTTTTAATGATTTTTTATAAAAATTTAATATTTACATGTTTTGTGGAAAATTATTTTTCTTATTGAGTTTATTTTATGATAATCGGGTCAATACACTATATTAATCCTACTAGACCATCTATCATTGTTGGAAATTATTATGAATTTTGGAGAGATAGGATGAAGACATTTTTCATTAACAATGGAGTAGACAACATACTCATTCTTACTTGAGAATACAAGATTCCTAAAAAAGAAGTCAGAACATTCACAAATCATTAGAGACTAGAATATCAACTAATCTAAAAGGTACATAATAATGTATTATGTTCTGGGACTAGGAATATATAAATTCAAATATCTTCTTGTGAAGCTACCAATAGTATTTCTGAGAAACATATTATTAGACACATTAGAACTTCTAATGTGGTAGAAACTAGTAGAGATTTGTAATGTGAAAAATATCGTCGATTCTTATTTTCTCATGGAGAACGTATTTGAAAAGAAATTTTTTTTGACTATCATCAACAGTCTTCAATCTATTAGAGAAAAAAGACTTGATGATAAAATTATTGTGGAAAATATAATCAATATTATTCCCAATGAGTTGGGAACGAAAAATAATGAAATCATTGCAAATTGGAGAGTGTATAACATCATTATTGATGAGTTATTTGTGACATTTCATTATCGTGAAACATGAATGAAGAAAGATACTGATTTCATCAAGAAAAAAATTTTAATGGATGTTTACCTTTCACGTCAACAACCAAATCCAAAACTCTTGAATGAGAAACTATATATAATGCTTTGGAAGCTATTGTTATATCTGAATCTAGTAACATAGATCAGTCAAAGAATGAACAATCCAATCTTGATGAAAGGATGGACAAGATTTTGGAAAAGAAATTTTTTTATTATATATATAATACTAATGAAAGAAGAGACAAGAAATATTCCTAATTAACAATTTATGAATGAAAAACGGCTGGACAAATCTGAACTAATTTTCTTATGCTTAAAAAAATTAGACCGAAAGGAAAATAATTCTGAAAGTAGTAGTAAGTTGTAATATAAATCAAAGCCTTAAAATGTCATGAAATATAATGCCACATGGATTCCCAGTGGTGGTGACTCTTCAGATGAATATTTAGAATATGAATCTTCTAGTCACAACAATATTGGTCATATATCCAGATTACATATTAAAAATCATTATCTTATAGATAAGGCACACAATGCTGAATACTTAACCAATATTTAATTAAATACAAATTTATCCTAATTAATAATATTAGGTGTCTTCATATGAATAAATTTCTTTATCCGAAGATAAAACCTTACTTTATTTTGAAGATTCTTCTAGATTTTCTAAATTACTTGACAATGAAAATTATATGATTGAAAAGAAGTTAGAGAAGGGAAACTATAGAATTTATATTCTTATAAATGATGTATCAGATATTTCTAAATAACATTATCAAAAAACTATTGATTTTGAAAATATTTATAAAACCCATAAGGAAGTAAATTCTCAGAAGGATAATGATTAAAGGATCATGAAAATTTCATTTCTATGAAAACTATATTTGAGAATAACTCATGTTCTAAGACTAATGACTAAGAGGATATGAATTGATTCATTAGAATAAAATCAAAAAAAATACTTAAAAAATACTTTATCATATTTCAATGCTGGATGGAACTAATTTGATAATTTTTTTCCCAAATTCGTCCTCAACGGAATAGTTCTGGAATTGGTTATACTCATTCAAAACCTATTTTTAGTCATAATTATTATATTCCTCATAGTGATCCCCTTTTCACCAAGTTTAAATGTGGTGTACATTGGGAGGGAAATTTCTAATTAAATAAATTCCAATGCTTTGGTTTTCATAAGTCTAATTTTTAATTAAAATGTGGATTTCTAAAAATTTACTTTCTAACTATTCCAGATCCATGAATTTTGTGATCTCAATAGTGTACATATTTTATTTTAAGGAATATATAATATGTAACTACAATAATATATGGTACATGGATAATGGATTTTCTTGACACATGGCTGGTAATAAAATACTTCTTTGAAAAAAATATCAAGGAGAAAGGAGGAAAATTAACTTTTATAAATAATTTTTAAGAGAATTTTTTTACGTATCATTTTCCTTGCTGGAAAAGCATTAATTAAAAATTAAATATTTTCTAAAGGTTCTAATCACAACTATATAAGTATAAGACAATTATGTGATGACTGTTAACTTTTTATTTTTAGGAATGATAAATTATTTGTAAATAATTCCAAGTAAGAGTTTTTGGTTTCTTCCCATAGGCATGGAAATGTTTACGCACACAACATAGATGAATTTAGGATCCAAAATCTACATAGACTTTGTGTAATTGATGATTAATCTTTGTTATGGAATGAAAGACTAGGACATAGTATCCATAGGAACCTATGAAAACTCACAAACAATTGGATTATTAGGGATTTACCAGAGCTAAGATTTGATTCTTCTAAAGTTTGTGATCCTCATTAATATGGAAAAAAAGTAAATATTTAAATTACTTGGCGATGTATAAAATTCCCATGCATTGTAGCTAGTGCATATCGATCTTTTCATTCCAACAAAAACTAGATGTCTTGGAGGAAAATATTGTGCATTTGTTATTGTTAATGATTACACTAGATTTATGTTGGTCAATTTTCTAGAAATGTAATATAAAGCCTTTTAATTTTTTAAAACATTTAGATCCCAAGTAAAAAATGAGAAAAATCATCAATTGATAACTATTCAAAGTGATCATGGTGGAGAATTTCAAAATTCAGATTTTGAAACCATTTGTAGTAAGAAAGACATTACTCATAACTTCTCATCCATAAACACACCTCAACAAAATGGTGTTGTAGAAAGAATAAATAAGATTCAAAAAAACATAACTACAACCATGTTCAGTGAGTTGTCTATTGATAAACAGTTTTGGGAAGAAGCTATTAATACAACTTGTTATTTTATAAATCATGTTTTAGTCAATCCTTTTCTTAATAAAACACATTATGAATAGGGGATGGGTCGAAAACCAAATTTTTTTTACTCCAAAGTAGTTGGATGAAATTTTTTCATATTGAATACTAAATATTACTTACATAAATTTTCACCTAAACTTGATGATTAAATTTTCTAATGCTAATCCTCTACTTCTAAGGCTTATAAGATTTTTAACAAAACTTACTGTATATTGATGAAATCGTGCCTGTTAAATTTGATGAAACAAATCATTTTTTTTTAAACAACTCCAACCTATTTCTATCTATGTGTTTTCAAAAACTAATTATAAACATTTGATGGAATATTATTCTAATAAAGTAAATTCTAAAGAAAATATTCCTGAAGTATTTACCACATTATATTTTATACCATATTTTTATTAATAGGTGTTAACAAACCCAAATTTGTTGTTTCTTAACAATAATCCATGTGATATTATCATTGGTGTTATCAATCAGCCTCTAAGGACTAGAAGTTATTTATAATATTAGTTAGAACCTCTAGCATTTCATTCCCAATTATAACAATAAATCACTGATGAAGTAATAGGTGATGGTGATTGGATTCAATCTATGCAAGAAGAAATAAATGAATTTTAATGGAACAATTTAGGGACCATGGTTGAGAGACATTAGGAAACATCTAGAATTTGAGAAAAATGGGACTTCAAAAATAAATGTTTTTCAAATGGAATCATTGTATGAAAGAAATCTTCATTAGATGATAAAGGCTATAATAAACAATAATTAATAGAATATGAAAAAACCTATGCTCTAGTAGATAGATGTGAATATATTCATATACTACCAGCCTTTGGAGAATTCTTCAATTTCATCGATTTTCAAATGGATGTTATGTGTGCATTCCTTAATGGATATGTTCATGTGGATGTTTTTTTGAACAACCTCCTGGATTTGATGTTTCAAAACATCTTGAATGTGTTTTCAAATATACAAAAGAATTATTTGGACATAAAGAGAACCCTAGAGCCTGGTAAGACTGACATATATAATTTTTTTATTAAATAATTATGATAAATGAACTACTGATCCAAATCCATTTATAAAGAAAGATATTAATTTTTTTTATTGTTCAAATTTATGGTGATTGTTCAAATGATTTTATCTTAAAAATATTTTTATGTTATGATTTTGGTGGATGTATAATGTATAAGAGAAGTATATATTGAACTTCCCATTTCATACGAGATTCATTAGTTTCTTGGTCATTAATGAAGCAAAACTCAATATCACTTTCCACTACTGAAGATAAATATGTATCTGTTGGAAGTTGTTGTGCTCATGTGTTGGGGATGCAATACATACTCACAAACTATGGAATTATTTTTACCAAAGAACATATATTATGTGATAATAAAAGTTTCATTTACCTATGAAAAAAACATTTCACATCAATATTGTAAAAAGAACATTTAAATTAAACGTCACATTCTTATGGATCACATAGATAAATGAGATGTTAATTTACAATTTATCAGATTTCATGATCAACTTGCTGATTTTTTTTCATAATATATACTCTCAGAAATATTTCAATACGTTTAACAAAAATAATGAATGATTACTAAAAGGTAATCTTCCATATAAACTGTTCTAGTCAAAAACTACCTCATATCATTAGTTTACTCATTTTCATAGGCTGAGTACATTTGATTAATCTCTTAAAAAATGTGAAGCAATATTTTTTAAAACCTAAAATTTTCATTACATAATAAAAGTTTACAGAATATATGTTCTTCATGATGAACCATATCAATATTGGAAATTTCTTCTAAGTAATGAGGATGGTGTGTTTTCATACATGAATCATTTTAATTATATTATTACATAATGGTATCTCAATATTGTTTTAAGAAAACCATATCAAATAAATTTTCCTTAAATCTGATTTTCTCTTAAAACCTCAAAAGATCGAAACCTACCAAATCCTAATTCAGCACTAATTTCAACAGTCCGATCAGGTCAGTCTAATTACATCCCTTGGAACTATCCTTGAATTCAGTTCGTTGCTTTGAACCATATTTATTGGGACACTAATCTCTCATCCCAAACCGATTTTCTCATGTTTTTGTAATGAGTATCTACAGCTCTTTATGTCTGTCATTCTGTATTCTCATTCTTCTTACATTACGAATGCCTCTTGATTCTTCTCCTCAGAAACTAATGTAATCTCAATCTAGAAAGGAACCAAAATATTGGTGATTGTCTTGTGAGAGGTAGTGGCTCAAAATTTATTTTTAATGTATAATTATTTTATTTCTAAGTCAATCAAGATCAATGGATGGGAAAGTTCTTGTGTTTATAACGATAATAATCAATATCCGGTCTACCTAGAACATGTATTCTAATGAGATTATTCTGTAAGATTATATAATAAAGGTGTAAGAGAGAGGTTTATGTTCAATAGCTATGGAAAATCACACTCTCTATATTTCAACAAGGAAGCAAGCATCTTATATATTCCTTATGAAGGTGAAGCTATTCTATGCTCACACCTCTTACCCGAAAAAGATTTATACTTTTGTGAATATAAAAGCATATAATTTACTTGGACTCAAGAATTTCCAAAACCCAAGATTTATCATCTCTCAACTAACTATAGTATGGTAGCCTTATGGATGAAAGGTTTCCTTATCCCATGGAAGGGTGATAATGATTCGCTTAAGATATTTGATTTCATTCTTTCAGATTTATTAGAAATTCTAAGAAAGATAAACTTGCTTATGTATATCCCTCTTACAATATCCTACATCAAAAGTGGTAACATTTTGTCACAGTCAATATTATATCTAGAAAACTTCTCAATTATCACAGTTTTATGTTTGGATTTTTTGAAGATTCCCTATACCTCAAAGGATAAGTATTTCAAGATCATGTTGCTCAGTGATGATAAGTTAAGAATAATGAAGACAATAGTAAATATTTAATCTAGATAGTTTTATAATAATCTTGATTAAGATTATCAAGCTAAATATAAGAAATATGATACTACTAAACAATCAATGAAATAAATGGCCAAGGAGCTCGAACCTCAACAATGTGAACCCAATCCTGAACAGTAATCCTCACCCACAAAACCGACGATGTAGAAGAAGTTTTCTAATGATGTTGTTTCAATGTAGATGGATAAAAAGATGAATATAAAGAAATTTGATCCTAGTTTTGGACTTTATCTTATATAGGATAAGGCCATGAGGATTTCTGGAGTTGAAAATATTGAAAAAAAGTGAAGGAGAAGAAACAAAAAGAGAAAGATTCTCATACACAAAATGTTCACATGCTAATGAATGATATAGAAAAAGATCCAGAACATGTTTAGATTTAGAAATCTCTCTTTAATGAAGCATCTGTTCAAAAATTATTGTTGAAGTGGAAAAAATTCTAAAATAACATGAAGAATAAGAAGAAGAAGAAGGAGAGGAAATAGAAGATAGTGAAGATGTGATTAAAATGTTAGAAGACTATAAAAAAGGAAAGAGTCATTCTAATAAACTCTCAAAAAGAATTTCCCAAAACTCATCCACTAAAATAGTTTCAGATAAGTAAAATTATAATTCTAATGATTATGGGTATGTTCACAAAATCCATTCTATCACAGAAAGTGAGAAGAATGAGAAAATCGTATAGGAAGATGAAGAGGATGTTAATGTTCAAGAAAAAGTTTGAGAGGTTGCAAGTGATTTTGAAAAAGATATTACCAAAAGGAAGCTAGTTCTCTTTGATACACCTTGGAAAGGTGATATAGATGAATCATCCAAGTATATATATGTTAAATAATTTAAAGATACTCTTCTTAGAAAAGATGCTTTAAATTTATAATCATTATCCTTGGGAAATTATTTTGTCGGAATATCATTGAAGAATATTTTTGATTCAATTCCAATATTTCTAAATATTGAATCTTGATTTCAACTTATTCTATAGCTAGTGAAGCTGGAGAAATATTTTACAAATTTTTTGATGGGGAAGTTTTCCAAGAAAGAAACGGATTTCAAAACCATCATGATTAAATATGAAGATCATTGGATATCTTGAAAGAAGATTACATCTTGAAAAAAATCAGTAGTTGATGGTCTTAATATTGTTGGTTATTATATGGACTCAACAAAAGAGACATTCAGAAAAGACTGATGAGAAGTTAAAGAATCATTTTGAAAGGATAAATCAAGATCAAGCTACACAGATTCAAGAGGATAGAGATATTTATATCAAACTTCACTCTATTTCTATTTTTGAAAAGAGGGAAACCAATACCACAGATCATGTAGCATAGAATGTTAAATCCCATGAATAAATTATCATGTTTCAAGAATAAATAATTCATTATCTCAAGAATAGGAATAAAGGGAAAGACTATTTATTCAAAAAGTATCAATAACATCATAATGAGAAAAAGAAAATGAAGGCCACCCTTAAGAAGATTATTCCAGATAAGAAGAAGGATGATTTCTTTTAACTCTGATCTTTTGATGTACAAAACCTTTTGTCTAAGGACAACGACTTATTAATTCTTATATACTTCTCACGTGCATTTTTTACCAAACCTTTCAATTAACAAAATTTTCCCCTCCATTCCATTTTTAATAATAAAAAATGATGAGAATGGTTTAAAAAGTTTATCGTATTAAGGGTTAGTTTATCTGAATAAAGAAACTGCTTATGTAAGGGGAAGAATAATATTATAATAATCTTTTCATATGAAATGGAATGTTATTTTTAAGAAAATTTAATATGCCATATAATATGATCCTTATGGTGAAAAAACTGAAGGGGGAGTTAGTCGTATTAACTAAGAAAAATATAAGGGAGATATGATTCTATTTAATGTTTTTAAATCATAATTTTATTTTTTCTAAAATGTTTTTTGTTATTTACAAAAATGGGGAGAGTTTTATATCAATCATCTATCTTATGAATTTTTTCCATTCATTTATATTTGGAAAATCACAAACATGTTTTCGTTAAGATAATTTTACTTCTCTATGGAAATTTATTTTTTTACCGTATCTTACACTTATATGTTATGCTTAATGTTTCCTATATAAACTTATGTTTATTATTCTTAAGAATGATTTAGTATAAGAATAATAAGAGCCTTATTATGTCTTAGATTCCGAGTATCGTTAATTTTAGATTCGGATTCCATCTTTTTTTAGACACTGATTCCATCAATTTTTAGACTCTATTTCATCATGATTTTTGACACTGTGTTTCAAAATATTCAAACATATATTTCTCTAAAATTTAGAATCTGAAATCTATGAAATATAGAATATGAAATCTATGAAATTTACAATATGAATTATCTGATATTAAGATTAAAAACTCTCTGAAATTCAGAATATGAAATCGCTAAAATTCAGACATTGAATTCTCTAAAATATGGACTCTGGATTCTTTGAAATTCAAACTCTTAATTCTCTTAATTTCAGACTTGGAATTCTCTAAAATGCAGAATCCGAATTCTGTAAATTTCAAACTCCAAATTCTCTGAAATTTAGACACTGAATTCCTAAAAAATCTGACTATGAATTCAATGAAATTCAGAATCTAACTTCTGTATCATTCAGAAACTATTCTCCAATACACTTATAATCCTCTTATTCGTACTTGTTAAATTTACCATTATATTATTAAAAATGTTGTTCCCACATTATTTTATTCTAGTATTAATAAGTTAATTGAACAAAAAATTTTTTTTCTTACATGTTATATTTTCTAAAACATGATTTTTTTTAAAATGAAACAATGTCATATAGTCGGGTTCTAACTAACCGTTGGATGAGTGAAAAATGTACATGTCCACCCATGATTAAGGAAAAAATATAACCATTAGAGAAAGTATTAAACTGTTGTTGTTTTTCCTATAAATATGATATACTTTCAAGGATCTCATAATCATTTTATGATCCTAGAGATTTAATGTTTTGAAGAAATTTCAGGAATGTAAAATACTCTAATGCTTTGTGAGGTCTATGATATTATTAAACTGTGAAAAACTTTTTCATATTTTTGTGAATCTGATTTTTCTTGTGTAAAATCGAGGGCTTCTATAGATAGGCCGATAGAGGTTCCAACAACCTTAATGTTTGAGGGATTCTCTGGATTAGAAGGAAGAGGTGCCTACTACTTTAAAGATTTAGGATATCTTGTGATAGGAAGACAGACATTCCAACTAGCTTAATGATAGAGTCCTAGCGGGGATAACAAGACGGACTCTAATATTATTATCGAGGGCTTACCCTGGTGTGGGTAAGATATAATTTCATGAATTTATAAATCAAGGGACGATTAGCTAGGGTATTTTTAAACCCTTCTCTTTGGGTTAAAATATTTACTACTTCATTACATGTTGTTATTTGAAGTTTTATTTCAGCTATATATTTTTTAATAATAAAAGTATAATTTTCTTATACTTTATTATACTAGTTTAAATTTGATATAAATAGGATTTTATGCACTTTATGGTTGAATCATTCTCTATGAAAATCCTGCTTATTTTTTAATATGTTTTACTTGTTTATGTTTAGGTTTCTTATTATTGTCTTGTACCCTTCAAATTATACTTTTATGTAATAACCAAAGAGGTTTTTTGTAAATTTAAATTGTTTGACTTTGTTAAAGGTATTTTATATTTTTGGCATGAAAAGTGAATATTTTTAAACCTACAATTAACGCACTCTTATAATTGAGAATCTAAATATATTTTGATCTAATAAAATTCATCAATTAGAGATATCTCATATAAACACATGTTCACATGGATGAGGTCAATACACATATACACACAAATGTATTTCATGACATGTGAAAGATCTACCAATATTTCCTTGTGCAATATCCTTGTAGTGATTATGTTGTGAACTAATTTTTCAACAAACATATAATATTCAATATTAATTGTCATTCCTTGTGCGACACTAATCATTGGTGATTATGACCGAGGGCTACCTTGTAGATAGAAGACAGAGGATTAAATTACCTTCTTAATTGAGGGATTATATCTAATGGTAGATAGAGGTGTAGATTACCTACTTAATCAAGGGATTCTAGGAATAGAAATATAGAAGATGTATCCAATCATTCATTAATCAAGGGATTAAACTAGTGTTGTTAAGAAAAACATACATGAATGTATAAAAAAGGGAATTTTATCCAAGGTGTTTCGATACCATACAATTTGGGATAAATGATTTTTACTCTATTATCTAGACATTAAATTTATGTTTCATCTGATTAAAAATAGAAACTATTTCTTATTATTTCACTTTAGAGAAAACTCAAATAAAGGATTCTATATGCTTTGTGGTAGAATCTTGTTTAATTATACCTGTGTTCTTATTTAATGACACATATTCATCAATCCTAATTTTTTTCATTTTCCTTGAAAAATAGTGTTTGGTGTAACTAGATTGTTTATCCTGATTAAAAAATGATTTCCTTATGGTTAAAAATAATTTTTTTAAACATATAATTCACCCCCTCATGTAATTATGTATCTACATAAATATTTCAATCCTATAATTTTTATCATATTAGGTCTCTAAAATAATGATACCTAAACAAGATATCCAAGGCCAATATTCACCTCTTAGTATACATACACTTTATTTACTTTTACATGATGATTATAATTTCTTTTATTATAATTATGTTTATAAATTTTTACTACAATAACATTTATTGTGGAAATGGTTTTTTTGTATTACTCAAAAGTGGGGTGGAATGAATTTTAGATCCATAATCGATATGATCCCCACAAGACATCCAATATTTGATGTGAATGATTATGAATAACAGGGTGAAAAAATGGAGATTTTGTATCTATAATTGTGGGGTTAACATTTTCATTCATACAAGAGATTCTAAAATCACTAATAAGGACGTTAGGACAATTAATAATCAATTGAATCTAGTATATCAAATTAAATACAAGGTACACAATAATTTTCATTATTCTATGACTAGGAATATATATACAGCTAGATATCTTATTCTGAAGTAGCTAATAGCATATGGAAGAAACCTGAAATTACATATTTTAGGAAATCTATAGTAATTGAGACTAGAAGATCCATGCTCAGAGTAGACTATCATGGTGTAGCCTATGGAGAACCTATAGGTAATGTTCCACACAGATTCATTAATATTTTAAATAGTATATAGTCAATGGCAGAAAAATTCCTAGATGATGTAATTCTGGTAGAAAAGAATATAAATATCATGCCTAATTAATGGTAATCAAAGAGAACTTCTATTAATGAGTCATAGAAAGTCACATATTTTACTATTTATTAATTATTTTAAACTCTATTACAACATGAGAATTGATTAAAAATATATACTGAGAATGTAAAAAAGAAGAATTGGAGTGTTTCTTATACAAATACATCAAATTGGAAGAAAAGTTAAACTCCTGATAATGTTGTTAAGAAAATAATGACTAATAATATTGTAGTGTTGTTAGCTTCAAGTGATATGGATCACTCAAATAATGAATTAGTAAATCCTACTAGAAGGATGAAAAAATTTATTAGATATAATGATTTATAATATAGATATATGATAAAGGATAATAATAATAATTAAGACTCTTATGTCTCATGCTATGATTTTATGAAATCTAGACATTACATACCTGATTGTCCAAAGCTAAAAAGAAAGGACAAATAAGATAGAAATTCAGAAAGGAATTAGAAAAGATATTATAAGTCTATGTGAAGGTAAGTTATAAATGAAAATGATTCTTGGAGTGTGGGTGGAGAAAATTCATATGATGAATCCTCTGAAATTGATTCATTTGGACACAATAATATTGGTCTTATTTATATAATTCCTGACGAGAATAAATATCATATTGAAACAGTACACACTGGGGAATATTTAACCATTATTTCTTCAATGTCTATCTATATGAATGAAGAACATTAAATATCCTCGAATGAATAATCATCCTTAATAGAGGATAAATATTTACCTTATTTTATTAATGTATCAATATTTTCCCTATTGCATGAAAGTGAGTATTGAAATATCCAAAACTAACATGCAAATGAAAATGAAAGAATCACTATTTTTACAAATTATGTATCAAATATTTCTATTATTCTTGATGGAAAATCATTTGAAATAGTTTCTATTTATAAAAAGAATGATGAATTAAATTTTGAAATGGATAATCATTCTATGGATCTTGAAAGTGTTATTTCTATGAAAAACGTTTTTGAGACTAAATTCAATTCTAAATCCAATGAGTCTATGGATAAGAACATAGTCATTATATTATAATCAGAAATATTTTACTTAAGTATAATTAAATCATATTTTACATATAGTATTGAGATTTTTGATATGATGTTTTCACAAATAAATTCCCTAATGAATAGTTCATGAATTGGTTTTACTCACTTAAAATTAGTTTTTAGTCACATCTATTTTGTTCTTAGTAATACCATTTTCTTCACTATGTTTAAAAGTGGTATAAATTGGGAGAAAAATTGTACTTTAATTAAAATTAAATCTATAGGATTTCATAAAAATCAATTTTATAGGAAAATGTGTAATCATCGGATTTTACTTTCTATCATTTTTGGATCAAAGAATGATTGGATTCCAAAAACCAAATAATTGTATTTTTTGGAAACAAAGTATTTACCAAAAAAATTACATTTTACAAGGGGAGTGGATTTTCCCAACAAATGAATATTATCAAAAAATTCATTAAAAATATTTTTAAGAATGGTGGAAGAGTCACATTTAGAGATAATGCTCTAGGAAATATTTTTTGTATAGGTAAAATCACTCTTCGTGGAAAAAATAATTAATTTCATAATTTTTATGTGTTAAAATAATTATAAGACATTTTATAAGAATATTCCAATTATGTGATGATGGTAACCTTTTGAATTTTAGGAATTATAAATGGTTAGTACATAATTCCAAGGTTCAAATCATTCTTTCTGCCCATCAGAATGAGAATTTTTATACACTTTACATAGAAGACATTAGGATCCAATACATACCTTTCCAGAGTAAAATTGATGATAAATATTGGTTATGGAATAGATTTCCTGGGTAGAGTAATGTTAGAAACATATGAAAACTATCTAAAAATGGAGTTTTTATGGATATATCGGATCCTATATTTGATTCATAAAATTATTGTGAACCTTGTTAGAATGGAAATAAAAATAAGTGTATAATTATGTATATAAGTGAAGTCTTCACTTCTGATACATTACATTTGGTTTATATAGAACTTTTTGGTCATACACAAAGAAGAAGTATTAAAAGATAATACTAAGTATTTTTTTAGTTGATGATTACACTAGATTGACATGGGTCTATTTTATTGATATGAAATCTGAAGACTTCTTTTATTAAAAATCCATTTCATCAAATGTTAACAATTAGAAAAACCTTCCATTGATAAAAATTCATAGTGTTCATAGTGGAGAATATGAAATTTTCGATTTTTATGCTTTTTATAGTAAGAAATTAATTACTCATAACTTCTATTCTCCATGAAATGCTTATAAAAATAGTGTGGTTGAAAGGATAAATTGAATTATTCAAGAAATAACAAGAACCATGTTGTGTGAATAGTCAATTGATAAACATTTTTTGGGATGAAGCAATCAATACCCATTTTTATAAAATAAATCATGTTTGAATAAGGTAATTTCATAATTAAACATCTTATTAGTTATAGACATGCCGAAAACTAAAAAAATCATACTTTAGAGTATTTGGATAAAATTTATTTGTTTTAAATAATAAAATATAACATTCAAAAAAATTCACCCAAATCCGATGAAGGAATATTCATAGGATATTACAGTACATCAAAGGATTATATAGTTTTCCCAAAAAACACATTTACTGTTTGGGAAACAGTACATGTTATGTTTGATTAAACTGATCCTTTTTTAAAAAACCTTATCCTACATCTTGTAATGTGTTTTCTAAAAATAATTTTTAGCCTTAGATAGAAGAATCTTATAATAATGAGATTACATAAGAATTTGATTCAGAAACATTCACTCCATTAAATTTTTTACCTGATGATGATTGACATGTTTTACAAAATTCAACTCATTTATTTCTTAGGAATAAGCATGTTGATAGTATCACTGGTGTTGGAAATCTTCCTGTATAGACTATAAGTTCATTTAGAAATAAATTAGAGCATCTATAATTTCTTTCATAGTTTGAACAATTAATTTCTAATGAGGCTTTAATTGATGATGGTTATATTAAATCCATGCAATATGAGCTAACTAGATTTGAAAGGAAAAAATTCAAGAACATGGTTGAAATACCTTAATAATCATATATAATTAGAGTGAAATGGGTATTCAAAATCAAATTTTATGAAAATGGATTCATTATTTTAAAGAATGAATGATTATATACTAAAGGCTATAATCAAAAACAGGGAATAGACTATGAAATAACCTATTCTCCAATTCAAAGACTTGAATCTATTCAAATTCAATTATCATTTGTTGAATTCATTAAAATAAAATAATTTCAAATAGATGTGATGTGTTCTTTCCAGAATGGATATTTTCATGAAGAATTTTTTTGAATAACCTCGATTTTTTTAAGACAGAAAACATCTAGAGCATTTTTTTAAACATAAAAAATATTTATATTGCCCTACAGAAGCCCATATAGCCTAGTATGATAGGCTTTAAATATTTTTGTTACTAAACAATTATACTAAGGGAATTATTTATCCATCCCATTTTATAATGAATGAAAATTCTATTTTGGATGTTCAAATTTATGTTGATGAAATTATATTCAGATCAACTCTGAAATTATTAAATGATTCATTTGTGAATCTTAGGAAATATGATTTTGAAATGAGCATGATGGGTGAGTTATCATTTTTCCATGGTTTTCAAATTTATCAAAAACCAATAGGAATATATGTATCTAAACATATGTTTATTAAATATCTTCTTAAAATATATGGATAATGCATAACTAAATAAATTTATACTCCCATCAGTACATCAAATACCCTTGATCTTGATGAAGTTGGGAAACCATTATATCAAACATATTATAAATGTATGATATGAAGATTACAATACATAATAGTTTGTCATCCATACATAAGTTTCTCAATATTCTTATATTCAAGATATCTATAATATCCCATAGAATCCCATTTGAAATATTTGAATAGATTATTTCTTTATAAAAATTGAATTATGGATTAGGGACTTTTTTATTCTTCTAGAAATGATGTTGAACTAAAAATCTTTTCATATGATGAATTTGGTGGTTGTAAAATGGAAATAAAGACCACATCTGAAACTTTTCATTTCTTATGAGATTATTTTGTTTCATGGCCATGAAAGAAACAAGATTATGTATAAATTTACAATGTTGAAACAAAATATATAGCAGTTGGATGTTTGTGTGCTCATGTGTTGTGGATGCAACACAAAATCACTCATTATAGAATGACTTTTACTGAAAATAAAAAACTATGTGATAAAACTAATGTCATATCCTTAAGAAAAAACCATGCACATCACTCTCATACAATGTACATAAAAATTAGGCATGACTTCCTTAGGGATCACACAATTAAAAGGGATAATATTTAACAATTCATCAAAAAAATAATGACATGATATTATTTTTACAAAACAATTACCATCTGATAGATTTGAATAAAATAAAAAAAGTTTTTAATTATATATATAATGTAATGATTCATTTACAATCTGTATTTAAATATATCTTCTAACAATAACATACTTTTTTTCATAAGGTTGGTGTAATAGATTTACATAATTAATTTTTTTCTGGGTTCCTAAAAAATGTCTTTGAAACCTAAAACATGTTTCGAACTCTAATAAGACATTTTAGAATATAATATTTTTAGGAAGAATGTTATCAAATACAAAAAAAGTCTTCATAGAGCTCGTAAAGGTATATAATCTTACCTATTATTTCTGAACATTCAAATATGAATGTAGTTATTTTCAAAAGGCTTTTAAAAAATATCAAATTCACCTTTCTTTATATCATATTTGATATTATAAAATCATAATAGATCAGAACCCATATTTTACAAACATTGTGTTAAGATGTCGGCTTGTTCAAGAATCTAAAAATATAAAATCGAACTCAATAAAAAATTTCATAGATAAGTTGAATGATATTGAAGCTGAATTCAGAACCATTGTGTTAAATTATTATTATCATAGGAAATCCTATAGAGAGATTATAATGTAGTCAAAATAGATCAATACTGATCTAAAGTATTTTTATGATATTTTTTAATCGGTCATTAATGAATTCATTGAATCAGATGACTCCCTCAAAAAACATTTGAACAAGATTTTTGAAAAGATGAAGGAAGAAGAAGGCATTATGATTCATGAAGACAAATAATTGTATTAAAAAGTTATTTCTATTGTATCGGAGGATAAAAGTATGAAAGCATAAAATGATGAGGTGGCTGAATAATCTTATGTACCAGGACAAATTTATTATGTGCCAGAAAGGAATGATTCAGAATCTTGATATAAAGAATCTAAATAAAGAATATATCCTAGAAATGATTAAATGTGAACATTAATAGTATATGAAATTGAATACTATGGTTAAAAAATTAATTCCAAATAAGTATTTAATTTTAATTTATTTTTGATCGTTTTTGGTTAAAACGTTTTCAATATCAATGTATTATTATTCTACATTTCATATAGTTTTTTTCTTAACTTTTCTAATGTAATAAATTTCCTCTATTTTTTATTGTAAATCACAAAGAGGGAGAATGTTAAATAAGGTGTATTAGTCTAATATGAATAATGTATACATTAGGGGGAGGATTCGTAAAAAATATATCCTTATGTAAGGGGGAGCTATGTCATTAGGAAAGTAATAAAAATACATGAAGACAAGAATACGAAACTATGGGAGATTAATAAACTAAGGGGTAGTTAGTCATATTCATTTTGAGTCATATACTAAGGGGAGATATATATTTATTATTAAGTATATATATGAAATATTTCATCCTTAATATACTATACATAAAATGTTGTTTCTACTTTCTAAAAGCAGGTATATTGTTTATTATATAGTTTCCTTATGAACTTTTCAATCCTTTATGATTTGGAAATCAGAAACATATTTCTTTTAATAATAATTTCTTTCAATATGTTTCATTAAAGGAAAAATATATAAGATAAAATATAATTATACTTATGGGCCTCATTGAATTTTTTGCTACTTTTCAGCTAAGTCTAACATATTTTATATTTACACCAATTTGATTTTTTTAATTAATGAAATTCAGTCCCATGCTCATTAAATTGGATACAGTGTTTCATAGAATCTAGTTCTCACATTTCATTGAATCTGATTCACATTGTTTCTCAATTTTGAATCGCTCATAGTTTTTAATCTAATTCACTGGATTTCACAATTCTAATTCTCTATGAGTTGTGAATATAATTATCACTGTTCAATAATTCTGTGTCCCATATCTAATTCACTGGATTTCACAATTCTAATTCTCTATGAGTTGTGAATCTAATTCTCACTATTCAATAATTCTGTGTCCCATAAATTTTGAATCTGATTCTCTTAGAATTATGAATAGTATTATCACAATTCCTTAATTCTGATTTTCCTAAAATTTTGAATCAAATTTTCATACAATATACAATATGATTCGCAGAGTTCTTTGAATACAATTAATACACATTCTAAATTATGATTCTCAATATTTGTTAAATTTGATTCATATTTTTACAAGAATCAAAATTTTAATTATCCTATGAATCTGATTTATTATATATCATATTCATTACTCTATTTTAATTATACTTTTAATCATATTTGTACATATTGTTGGACATATAATGATTCTAATTATATTTTTCTTTGTAATATTTTTTTTCTTAATTAGTTATTTTATGACGGTGGTATGTGACATTTGTACAGGTCCCTCTAAAATTACAGGAAAAATATGACTGTTGGAAGAAAATTATAACATATGAGATATCACCTATAAATACCCAGTCACTTCGATGAGATCAATACTCACATTCACACTTTGGGATTTCAAGACACATGAGAGCTAAACCAAAATTTCCTTATGTGAATACCTTGAAGTGATTATGTTGTGAAAAACTTATTCAAAATACATAAAATCTTCAATAAGTTTTTCTTCTCTGTGCGATGCCGATCATTTATGATTATGACCGAGGGCTTCCAAACTGATGGAATATAGAGAGGCTGATTACCTACTTAATCCAAGGATTCAAGCTGAATGGAGATAGATTATATTATTACCTTCTTAATCAAGGGTATCTGGTTATAAAAAGACAGAAGATGTATCTGATCATTCATGGATAAAGGGATTACCCTGTTGTGGGAAATACAAACTTACCTGGAAGTATAAATATATGTATTTTTATCCATGGTGTTTGGATACCCTACTATTTGGGTTAAATTATTTGTAATCTTTTATATGTACTTTAAATTTATATTCTATCTCATTACAAATATATATTGATTCTTATAAATTCAATTTTCTAATATCTCTGATATATGATTCAATGTGATTTATAGTAGAATATTATTTATGTATACATATGTAATTATTTCAATACACATATTTATCAAACCCAGGGTATTTTTCAGTAACCATACAAATGAGGGTTTAGTAAATCCAAATCATTTAATCTTTTTAACCAATAATTTTCTTAATCTTAAAATCGATTGTTTTTAAACATACAATTCTCCACCTCTTGTAATTGAGGGTCCACATACATATTTCAATCCTACAATAAATCATCTTACCAATGGTATGAGACCCATATTTCATTTTTGAACATTATGTATAATAAAATTAGTTTTAATATACATATTATTACAAAACCAAAATCATATAAATAAAAATATATACAATTAATTTTTATACTTTTATCACCCATTTATTAATAACTCTTTATTAAAATAATTATTTGTTTGGATAATTATTTCATTTCTCTTATGAGATCCGGATTAGTAGATTCAGTCTATATAAATTGAGCATAGTTCCACAATATAAAAAATTTAAATTATAGTATAAATAACATATATAATGATAATATATATATAGTCATTGAAAAATTTAATAATTGAAAATTGAATTAAACCATTCATAGAGTTGGAAATTCATATATACTTACGATCATTAATTTAATTTATTCAATTAATGGAATAAGGAAATGTTAAATATTAAATAACTATTTCAATACACTCTTATATAATAAATATCAAATATATTTTAAATATTTTCCACATTAACATCCATGTAAAATATAAATAAAAATAATAATCAAATCACTTTGTCGAGGTGGTGGCCCAAACATGCGGAAAAGTGACATTTTTATTTCCCAAATGTTTGGATAATAAGATGGTATGAAAATATAACATATAAATATAAATCCCATCATTATTCCCATACATGAAATATGGTTATTATAAATTAATTGTATCATTATGTAGAGATAGTAAACTGCATATACGCATGGGGGAAACATTTACTTCCCATTTGATATGAAAACAGGTGTTTCATTATTTATTAATAATCATAATAAAATTTATATATAATTAAGTTAATTATGTTACTATTTATTGACAAATATAAAAGATTTTTATTATTTAAAATAATATTTTAATTTAAAGAGATCGGTTGAGGCTATTATTTTTTCTTCGAAACAAATCTGCGATATCTCCACTATTAGGTTTTAGTGTTGGCCTTTAGGGAAGTCCAAAACCAATAGGTTGTGTCTAGGGAAGTGGATAAGATAAATATTTATGGTTTTTTTAAATATAAGACTCAATGTTGTGTGATGAATATAATATAGGGTTCCCTTTTGTAATTGATGAGAGCGGCAGTCTTGGAATTTTGAAAAATATTAATTTGTAAGAATTAATTTTGATGTCTAAATCATTAATTAAAAATGATATTATTGGAATTTATGATATTTTTTCTTCTAAACTAAAGCATTTAATAAAATTTTAATAAGTATGGATTACAGTTTTACATTAATATTTTTAACCCCCATTGACCCTTTTGACAATAACGGTGTTACTAAGATTTCGTCTATTTAATGGGTAATAATTTTAATATAAATTGAAAACCATCCCAAAAATGGAAATTGATTGATGTTTTAGAAAATTATAATTATTTTTTCAAAATATATAATTTTTATTCTTTTTATATTATTTAAAAAATTATAATTTTGTAGAAAATATCATTCATGCCATTTTAACACTATTTATTTAATTAACCATTGTATACATCGTGAAAAACAAGGAAATTAAATATACTTTTTTTTGAAAACACCATTATTTGACATATAAAAATATAATATTCGTGGGATAATTCAACACATTCATATTATATAACTTTCAATATTTTGAAACTCATTTATTATACTTTTTTATTTAATGGTAAAATATTGCATCAATATTGCACCTATAATAAAGGTTATTATAAAATGAAAACAATTATTATCAAATTTATATCCCAAATATATTGAATTATTCTAATAATATAACATTATATGCATTCATTGCATTTTTTTTACCTAGTTGTTCACCTGAGATATATTAAAAATTAATAGAGTGATATTTTGTATCATTCATTGATTTAATTATTATATAAGTCACATTGACGTGAATTTTTTCATTAAAATAATATAATTAAATAATTTTGGGATAAGGGTATAATTTAATCCAAAAATTAAGAATA
The DNA here is from genome assembly GCA_963277665.1 of Viscum album. Taxonomy (NCBI): domain Eukaryota; kingdom Viridiplantae; phylum Streptophyta; class Magnoliopsida; order Santalales; family Viscaceae; genus Viscum; species Viscum album. The sequence continues at coordinate 1,861,164,022 of OY728120.1, read as the reverse complement.
TGATTAAAAATTATGGCCATAAAATTTATTTTATGTCATGAATAACCTGATTTACCCTTTACTGATATGATAAGTTTTACCATGGTTGCTATTAATATTTATGAAAAATAAATGTTATAGATTTACCAAAATTGATATGTGTAATTATTAATATGTAATTCATTTTATCTCATTGAATATCTATAAATATAATTTATGAATCCAAATGTATGTGTCCAGAATGTGAGAGAAACTGACTTTTGGAAAATACCATTGTAATTATAAAACAGATTTTTTATTATTTATTGTATACTAATAAATGGGGAAATTTTAATAAAAAGTATTGATTATATAATATTAAAATAAAAATAATAACATTTACCCATGTTGATTAATTTAATTTATTAGGATATTAATTAAATGTACAGATAAAAAATGGTTTTCATAAAAAAATGTCTTTTATTATTAAATGGTTTTTATTCTAATTTATATTAATTGAAAATTAATTGATCAATTTTATATATTTCAAAACCATATATTTTCATTATATATTTTTCCTTTTTCATAACTTCAAATAAAAATTCTAGGTGATAATAATATTATAGTAATGTACCACAGTTTGTCAAAAATCATTATTCCGTGTAATATGTGCCCTTAATGAAATAAAATTAATTCAAATAAATTATTTCTTAATATCCTTGGATGTTACATTATGAACCCCCAAAAAATAAATTTTCTCCCAAAAATCCATTATTATGATAGAAACCTATATGGATTATTCTAGCTCATCATATCTTCAAGTCCCACATATCTTCCTAAAAGTGGTGGTGTCTCAAAAAAACATTAACCAAGTGAGTGGTATTGTTTCAATGCACATTTTTTCAATGATATAATACATCCACCATTTCTCCTAATAAAAAACATAATTCTCATTTGGTATGAAAACTATGTTTGCTAAATGTGAAGGATTATGTATATATATACTCATGAGAGATACAGGGGACATATCATGAAATTTAGATAGAATCAGTTGGAGAAATAATCAATAAAATACCATCCCAATATAGCTAATAATTTAAAAAGTAATAACATCCCTCTATTTATATTGTAAATTTTTCTAAATATCAACACCCATATTAGGGATATATTCATAGTAATACATTTTCACTAACCTAAAAGTCTAGTTATTTTCGATGATTGTTAGCATAACTCATATTCTCACTCTAAGATTCTCTTATGTGTTGTCGAATAACTCTATCCTTTTCAGGAATTTATTCATCTACAGTAGGTACCAATAGATTTCATTATACATCTTCATTCCACCAAATTTTATTTCTACAAATCCTACCATATAGGGATTCATAAAAATCTATATAAATTCTAGTGTGAAAACTATTATTGTTTAAAAATTCCAACAATGGAATATGATGACCCCAATAACCTTTAAAATCAATTAAAAAAGGTATCAGCATATATTCTACTGTTTTATTAATTCTACAAAACATGAAATATTTCTTGAGGATGATAAGAAATGATGAAGATATATTTTAAATCTAGATCATACTAAAAATATTTCGAAAACAATGATATAAACGTTAGCTCCTGATCATATACAATTTATGGTGGTAGTCCATGATATCATGATACAAATTTAATATTAAACAATGTTTTTTAATAAAGAGTTGGATTTTATATAATCGAAAAAAAGTATTTAGAATTGTTATCTGATGAACTACAACCCATATATCATTATTACATTTTTATTTTCTTGGGAGTATGATAAAACAACACAACAATATTTTTCACATTTGCATTCTGTTATGGATACTGGTTGTAAAATCCCCATAGACGTATATCCTTCAAAAACATTTCTGTAATTTTGAAATGATATTAATTTTAAATTTAAAGTAATTGTTAACTATGTAATGTATTTTATACATGTAAAAAAGTAGTATTTCATAATTTTGTAAGTCGTATTCAAAACATACATTCCAATTGATATGTGATAATACTATTTTTATAGTATAACATGGTTTTATTAATATTGATGTTGCGTCTAACACTAACTATAAAAAAATTATTTATTTAAAAAAACTTTCTCAAAATCATGGGATGTTACCTAACCCATCCAACTAGTCTTCAATTATTGGAAGATCTTTTAAATAGAATCATATATTTTTTTCTACATGGTTATACTTTTTCAGTAAGTAGCATAAGACCCATTAGTCATATATTCTAGAAATGAAAATATAATTATCCCACTCACACATCAGTTACATGTAGATATGTTTTTTAATATTATATTATTACATCTAGAATTATAACTCATTCTACACCAACATCTTAGTTCTGTGGTTTTTTAGAGTAGTGGTTCACTGATCAACTTAGAGTTCAATAGTTTATTCTCCTTCAACATTATATTTGACAATTTTTTTGTCCTTCCAAAAAACCATTCCTTTAAAGGAAACAACATTTTTATGATTTTATTTCCTCACAATCCAAAAAATGATTTAAAAAATATCACCGCCCTGGTAAAGTTGAAAACATATATTATATTTTTATTCATGTTTTTAAAAATCACTATAATATAAATGTATATATTATATATTATAAATGAAATTATGATGATGAACATGTATCCATATTCTAGATCTTATATTCTAGGTATGTTCTTTCTAATTTTTTTATTTCATACATTTACTAGCATTATAAAACTCCATACTGACTACCTCTAACCAAATCACCGTAATATTCCCCGAGTAAAGCCTCATACCTTTATATTTCACAATCAAAGTCCAATTCAAATTTTTATCTACTCCAATATTATGTTAATTTCTAGTTATAGTCATTGAAATACTTATTTCTTTTTTTTTGAAGAAATTCTCAAAGATTTATCTGGTATACCTACCACCATTCTTTATTCCTATACACCTCAACATTTAACCACATACCCTTTATTCCAATTCGTTCTACTGAATAATCACCAAAAATCATCAAACATATTAATTAAGAATTAAATCCATTATTTTCTCATAGTATCGTCAATGAAATTAATAAATTAAAGGCCACCACCATAGTATTAAACATGTGAATTTCTCCAAACATATATGTCCAAAGGATCCATCATGTTTTCTATGGGCTTCCTACAAGCTATGTTAAATCTCAAAATATTTTTATTTATATGAATATAGATTTCAATGATTCATATCTCCATGTGATCAAATATTAATATTCCATATTCCTATTGAACCATTATGTCCTTCTCTATGAGGAAACCAAATAAGAAGTTCTATTAACCTGGATCATCATATATTGTACTCCAGATAGCTTAACTCCCAAAAAGAATTTCAGTCATGTAATTGGCCCCATCCTTTTCACATTTTGAAATCACCATAGATCCTCATGGAACCTTACATATCCATTTCCATATATTTTCACAATTAAAACATCATAATATTTCCCAATGGAAATAAGATAACTTTTCACGAATAGTTTGTGAAGAACTTTTGCAAAGTTTTAATAATCCTCTATTATTCAGTTGTATTTAGACTTCTATTTTCTAGAAATATCCATTACTTCACCATCTTTCATATATAATTTTCCAAATATACCATATATTTATGTCGATATACATCATTATTTTTCTTTTTAATGGAAGGAAACACTGGATGGCTTATTTCATCTATTCTCCATTTTTGTATATTGAGACATATATTTCAATGGATTTTTCAAGTATATATTCATCCAATGTGGTGAACTACCACTTATATTATAATTAATTTCAGTACATATTGGTGACTGATCTTCTCATCAGCAATATTCTTCATTGAGTATCAGATAGTTAATATCCTCAATATCTTGATTATTTTTTCAACAATGGTTTTTTAGTTTAGTTATCATTTCAACCTAACTATCTATAAGAGATAATAATTGTATAAACAACCATAAATCATCATAAAATATCCCCTTTTATTATTGGAAATTCCTATGAATCATGTTGAAATCATTGAAATGATTTTTAGATCATATTCCTTCAATAAAACATAAACTGATAAATCATCCCCACGTAATCAATTTTGAATGCGCCTTCTATTTTTCAATAATGTATATAAATTCATAAAACTATGAAAATTAACAGATAACATATGATGTATAATTGTTCTCTCGAATGATAATCACATCATTCCCTATAAGAGACCATCTTACAAACATACGAGATTTCATACCCAAATGATCATTCATATTTCTCCTTAGACAAAAGAATCACTCCTACCAATAGAAATGAAATGTCTTTATGAATTTAATAGAATAATATACTCATTTCATATATGCAAAATATGATATTTAAAATATATTAATCATAATCATTCTATAATTTTATGTCATGCTTGATCTCCACAAGTTGTGAAAACAATGATATCACATCCAATCCTAATATTATCACTCGATGGTTGAGTAACATGAGAACAACGCAAAAAAACCAATCTCATTTACTACCAATAGGCAACCAGATATTTTTACATTATAGATTCATGGTGTAAAACTTATCTAGATAAGACCCCCCCCTGACTGAGTGTTTCATATGTACGTTGTCACGACACTCTATTATCCAAGAAAAGTCATCTTCTCCCACACAACTGATAACAAATAGTAAGTGTTTAATAAATATGTTCAATGCTAAAACATTTAGTTGACATATTAGAATGTAGGAAAGGAAAAAAATTAACATGTTTTAGACTAAATCATTTATGCAATGGTTATCACACTAAAATATTATTTTATTATAATCATATTTTTACGTATGAAATGAAATAACATAAAACGACAACTAATCCGCTAAAACACCTTTTCTTTCCCTTAAATTCGTAGTTGGACAACTATTTGTTTCACTTTTACACTTACCGTACACTAAATGTCCCACGAATATAAGTATATTGTGTAACTTATCAATCGAGTTAAACACGATCTCCTGAAAACTAATATCATGAAAAATTACATCCTAAGTTAGATTAACATCTCTGTGATGCTACAACATTGATGAAAATCTAGACCACACATTGTTTCCCCATAGAAAAATCATTATATGTGACCTTTTTATGGACAAAATGTAGTATAAGGAGACCTACTTCAACAAAATAGATTAACTTCAACTACTTTGACATTAATATTGGCCACCTACCACTGAATGAAATTAGGATTAGTTGAATTTGGATACTCAAATGTCAAATTAATCAAAACTTTTATTCTCCAAACAAGATATCAAATCTCTATATGAATTTTAAGAAAAATATTTTAAAATCGGACCATATCATATCTGTACACATCATTTATTATTTGTTAATATATTTATATAAATAATATTATAAAAACAGGGATCACATAATAAAATCACTAATACTAAAAGACATGATTATTAAAACGATAAAATATCATTCGCATAAATCCTACCAAAAATTATTAATTCCCTTCCTAGTGAAATTAGTGATTATAGTATCTAATTGAATGGACGTTGGACAAACCTATAATAGTATCCAACATGACATGGAAAAATGTTACTTAGAAAACTATTCATTTGCATTCCCTAGGACATAAAAAACATCCTTATTCTCACGATCTACTAAAATTAAATCTCTTGATAAACACATCAAAAATATTATACACCTACTTTCGAAAATTAATATTTTTAGAATTTATAATATTCATGACATCATTGTAGATTACTTTGAAGAATCACCATATGGCATACATTCCCCTCTTGGGGATGGGTGTATAAGAAAATATCATCAGTAAACACCAACAAAATGTGATAAAGATAAGGAAGAAAAATATTATTCATTGGGTAAAAAAAATTCATAGGATAATTTTATCCTAAACGGAATTACAATAATTTCGTACTAACTATATCATATTTTAAATAAATGAAAATAATATCCTCAACTGATAAACATGGATAATGATAACTGAATCTCATATCAATATTGTAAACCATTAATATCACATGGATTGACCAAATAATTTATTTATTAGATAATTTAAATTACATTTCATAATCATTATATCTTATAATAAATTATAATCGCTAAAAAATATCAAAAAAATATTCTGTATCTTTCGGAATAGCGTATGACTACCATTAATAGGAACAATTATCTGAAAAAATAATTTTTCTTCCAAATATTCATGTTAAACATTAGAATCCTATAATTATAAAGGATCTAAATGATATTGGTAAATATATATATATATATATATACATATTTATTCATATTTAAAATCCCTGCCAGTATTGTGTTATAAATCCATATCTGGTGGTAAAATAAATAAATAATTACAAAAAACAACAATAAAATAAGTGACAATATATAGATAAATAGTTTTCTCTATCACTACAATAAACAAAAATTTATACTACCCATATATGAAATAAGAGTTATTAATGGAATAGATTATATATTACTCAACCTATATAGAAATTAATTTAATTATGATAATATTGATTCACTTAAAATAAATTTTAATTAAACTATTATTTAATAATAGTTGATATGATTCTAGAATTGATTTATTTTATACATACCAATAATTACATAAAAATTAAGCATACCTAAAATAAAATAATCCTATTATAACATAATATAAACACCACACAATATTATTAACTTCGTTCCCTAAAGATAAAAATATATATAATACCTATGAAAAGTACTCTATAAAAGAGCCTAATCATTTACCAGTCTAGTAGTAATAAATTAATGAGATGTAAATAAATACAATTATAATCATTAAATATTCAGGGGAACCCTATCCATTTTTCATATGGTATATTTTCCATCCCCACTACCTATAAATATCCACTCCATGTCAGAGAATAATAGATAATAAACCCCTTGACCCTATACACATGGACCATAAATTATCAAATAAAATTATTTCCCTGTATATAGGTCCCAGAAATATTTCTCTACTATAATGAATTAATCTCCTATAAGAGATCATACTACAAATATATGTGGTTCCACCTAACTAAACTCATGACAGCTAAGATAAATAAAAACATCATCATCCACTCTCAATGTAGTACTCTAACTATAATGGACCGAACATCTCTAGTCCACTATATTGTTAAAATCTGGTGTTTGAGGTGTTCGGGGAGGTCAAAGTGACTCATTTTTTTTTTAATTTTCTAGTTTTCCAAATGGTAGGTGGTGATGGTTGGTCACAAAAGTGACTCGCGATGGTGAGTTAGGATCGGTGAGTCATAATGGTGACAAGTACTGGAAACTCGCAATTGTAAGTATTCGATGATAGGTCATTAGAAATGAGTCATTCAAAGGTAACTCACCCAACAGGGAGTCATCCTATGGTGAATCGTCCGACAGTGAGTCATAAAATGTTGACTTTTCCATTAGTGACTCATCCACCAGTATCTCACCAAACTGTGACTCACACTGATAGCTCTTCCACAGGTAGCCTACACCGGTGAATCATCCACTGGTTAATCACACTGATTGCTCATCCACTGGTATCCTGCACCAATGACTCATCCACTAGTGACTCTCTGCATTGAATCGCCTAATGGTTAGTCATTTTCAAAAGTATTTCAAAATTATAGAATATCCTAGTTTTTATAGTTTCACACCATTATCATTTTATTTTACACGAAATGTGATTAATAACATAATTCATGGTTTTTGAAGCCACATCAAATAGAATCCGTTTTCTAAAATTTGAAAGCTCCCTTAAACTACCAAACGGTATGCTCTTGGTCAAGATATAACTTTAAATGATTTCAAAAATTATTCCTCCCATTGATATAGGTTATTTCCTTTCAAAATATGATATTCTCTCTTCCTTATGTGCTACCATTTTCTCTTGGTGCACCCTGAACCCTTCTACCCTATGAAGTCGTAATGTTGTGTTTCACCTTTTGGGATCCTATTTTCACTGGTGGTTTGGTAGCTGACGCACCCCAAATTCTAGTCCAATAAGGAAGTTTGAATCAAATATTATTCAAGGTACGAATCACTACATCTCTCTATATTTCTATATCATGAATTGTGGGTGTTTGTGAAGTTCTCCCTTCTAATGAAATAATAATACCAAATAAATAAATATAATTTATTCATTTTATGACCAACATATTGGGGCGGTGATAGTGACCTATTTTCTACTTTTTTATCTATTGATATAGAAAATTACACAAGCAACATTCTTGTTGAAAATCATGGTCATTGGGTGCATTTGTTTTCACATGGCATGATCTATGGAATTAATGATGTTTTGTCTTTGATGAATTTTTCAACATGAAAACTATTAAACACTTATACATGGATAATAAAAAAATTTCCTAGTATGAAGCAATTTTCTATGATAACCCCCCATTAACAGGGGAATTTTATGAGGAATTCATTGTTAATAGGAATATTCTTTTTCTTTTCCCGTGCGGCAGTGTATTATCTGTGGGTTTTTTCTAATGTTTGATGTTGTAGGGTTGTGGACATGGATTTGTGATTCGGAATGGCATGGGAGGTGTAATGGAATATGAGGTTGAGAGATTCATTGATTGTGGAATGGATGGTCTGTGTTGTGATGTAGGGCTATAATCGGGTTATGCTATGTATTTTTGTAGGATTTCATGGGTGTGGTGTGGAAATGCATTAGTTCTGCCACGAATGGTTGGTATTGGTGTGTTTTAGTTATAATGATGTGTTTTGTTGACTATTGCTGTGAGTTGGGGGTTCTATTCTATTGAGGGGATAGCTTTGGAAGAATAGCATTGAAGAATGATAATGGTATTGGTTGGTATGGGTAATTCGCCCAGATTTTCTCCTTGTGTAGAATGCCCAAATCATTACTCTGTGTCTTTGGATCAGCTTTGTCATGTCTTTAATGGGTGTTAAATGAGGTAGAAACATGATGTGGGCCAATTTATTGTGGTTCTTCTTCCCTTGAGTGACTTTTTTGGGTTCCTTTTTGTGTGTTATATATGGTAGTTGTCCCGATAGTGATTGAGAAAATAAATACTAAATAATGATGAGAAATAATTAATAGTGTTGTCCAGGGGTATGATTTGATTATTTTGGTTTATTGTATAGAGGATTTAATTTATCAACATCAAAAGTATCTATAATTACTTTTGATAAATGCATTTAGAGGGTGTAGTTTTCGTAAATACCATATGACGATCTAGAGTTCAGGATTCAATATGTATATATATTCATTTTATGTTCATGTAATTTCTTTTTGTACCCATCCCTAATGATAACCATCTGTCGAACACCCCAAATTTCACGGTGGAGTAACCTTACCAAACATCATAGTGGGAGAATGGATGGATAGCCACTAACCCTTCCACGGTCCCTCTTCCAGGTGGTGATATCCCATGATTATTCAGTCAAGTTATGGTTTGGGGGCCCAAGTGTGTGTCAGTGAGTTGTTTTTTCCCTTGTTTTATCGGGATGAGATCTATTTTTCTTTCCCAGGTATTTTAGGATGTGATGTGGTATGTGGCTCAAGTGTCTTCGAGTGGGATGTGATGTGATATATGAACCAGGTTTCTATGGGAGGTATTTGATGTGGTATGAGGCCCAGATGGCTATAGGTGGGATACGATATTGTATGTGGCACATGTGTGTGCGAGTGTTTTGTTGTGTGTTCTGTTTGGAAGAGGTGGGAGAACCCACAAGTTTTTTGTTAGTGTGTGAGAGAGTATAATCAATTGGAAAGTGGTGCAAGGCAACCTATCACTTATGTTCTTAATATATTACGTTACATGGATTGTGTTATTTTGTGAAAGTACATTGTTGAGGAAGTGATGTCTAGGATAACTTGTTAGGGGTTGTTGGTTCTTCTATTTCTCAAATGAAAATTAGTATGTTTTTTCCAATTGTATAAAAGAGACATGGATTTTTCCAATTGGAAATACTCTTATACTAACCCTACTTATATAAAACTATTATTAGTTTTCTAGGAGGACTATGTGGATCATGCTTGGAATTACTAGATTGGAAATTGGGGATAATTTATTTTTAGTTTCATAGCATTTCTTTTTCTACATACCTCTGAAATATATTGTATATGTAATAGTTTTATAGTAAAAATTCATGTGGGATATTAAATATATATATATATGTCATGTACTTCAATTTAATTTGATAAAACATATATCCTGGTCTTGTTTTCTATAAAAATTTAATGAAATCAATTTTTTGAGATTTCTATACCCTTTGTGCGGATGGCTACCCCTCGGCCTACTAGAGGAGGGACTTGGGGGTCGTTATCTTTATCTCCTTCCATTTCCAGCTTAGTATAGGCATAGTTGGAGGGATATGATCATGATAGAATGGTATTAGAGGTATGTGGTAGAAAGAAAGGATAGCGTTTGGAGTTATTCCTGGTGAGGATTGCATGGTTTGATAGGGAAATTTTTTTTATCTTACATTGGTGCATGAAATAGGCGAGGGAATACCTGTAAGGACATTGGATTTTAGGGCCCCTTGATCGGATGCAAGGACTCTGAGCCTACCAAATGACCTTGTGAGGCTACACTCTTTGTAGCATAGAGACAATTGCAATGGTACCTGTATCATAATGACTTGTTTCCTAGTATGAATAGGATTGTTTGGGGGAATTTGAAATGAATAAATGTATGAGTTTATGAGTTAAAATTAATCTAAAATAAAATTCCATAATACTCGTGCTTTGAAATTCATTGTTCACCTTTATTCTGCTATGTCACATAGTCTTCGTATGTGTGTGACCTGGGTAGTTGAGGCGCCATAGGCCGACTCAGGTTTTTGGTGGAGGGTTGATCTAGTGAGGGAGGATAACAATTGGTAGATAGCATTTTTTGATTTATAGAGGAAGACTCTAGGAAATCATGAAAGAATTTATTCATAAATTGAGATGGAGAACTGGCTCTAGGAGCATGTGATCACTATTATATTTATTCAGGCTCCAACAAAGTACTAGGTTCCTTTAGTAGTCTGCAAGATGCAGGTAGATGTGTGTCAATGGTGGATGTTGAACCTTTAGGAGATGAAGTAGGATGATGTTCTATGAGAAAACATTGAGAAGAAGTTTCAATCATGATTACTTTGATTGACTATGAAGACTGAGAAGAGGTTGCAGTTACTCTCCCTACATAAGGTTATTATGTCAATATGAGAGATGGGGATTTAGAGTAAGGGTCTCCTTAATTTCCCCCCAAATATCTTTACGGATGATGTGTCTCATGTGAGAGACCTATTGCTGGAACTTCATACTTTTATCCATTATGCAGTCACCCCCTTTACATGTCCAATGTAATTGGATGTTCAGAAGAAGGTAGAAGTGATCGAGAAATAGCAGTCACGACGATATATACCATAATAGGGGATCCAGAAGGGTTCTTCGGGAGGTAGGGTTAACAATAGTAAGTCTCAATTTCTAGGTCCATTGAGGTTTAAACTAGTGGGGAGTTGACCTCAACAATTTATATATTTAAATTCTTGTCCACATTCCTTTTTTTTGTATTGGGGTCAATGTTTTTCTTCTATGGAGTCCATGGAAATCTAGAGAACCAGTGCTCGTCAGCCATTTGCGCACAAGTTAGTGGAGGTGGGAAGGTTAAGTACCCACCTCAGTATCAGTTTCTAGCCATTACATATCAATAGTAGGGATATCATGTTAATTCTCCACTAAGGGAATATAGAGTACATAGAGTTCATCCTCAATAGTCTTCCTTAGGGACCTGAACACGGACTTGGTAGTGGATGCAGTCATCAGAAGAGGGGAAGAGGTGTTTGGTGTGGTCAGTTTCCATCTATAGAGGCAGCAGTTACAAGAGGTCCAAATAACGTTTGAGGTATGATCATCTTGTTTTGTTACCATGTTGTTTCTTTTATTGATTTAAGAGGTTCACACTACTTTGTGGAACCCTAAACATTGCAAGATTTGGGACTAGTTATTGAGGCACTTCCCATTCCTCGGGTGTTCAGTTCACTATTCAGAGGTCATACAAACATTTTTTATGTGTGTTGGGGATGTATAATAATGATGGTACCACATCAGTCTCATGGTGATCTCTTATTTCAATAGATGCACCAATACAATTCCATTTTAGACAACAACAAGTCTATATCTAGGCATTCCATTATCGATCCCTTCTAGTAAGGAGATTTTTTGTCAGACATGGAATGTTGTCAAGTGTCTTACTATAGAGAGCGGATTTTCGAGGTGGGAAATTGTTGTTCCAAGCCTCTTCTTTCCATGTTGGCCACAAAGTATGTGGAATTGGTGGATGCTCTGATGGTGGAGTTTCCAAGGGTTATTGTGTATTTCATAGACATTTTTCCAATAGAGGTTGTGACTCTACCCCGCAACATGATGTTGATAAGAGGATTGACTTATAGCCAGGTTTTTCTCTAGTTTTGATGGATACATGTCAGATATAACCTTATGTGTTTTAGGATATGAGGATTCAAATTGATGACATAATGGTGAAGGGCTTCATCCAAACTAGTGGGTCATCATGGGGTCCTCCGGTGTTGTTTTCAAAGATAAAATATTGTGCTATGAGGTTGTGCATAGAATCCCAATGGTTGAATCAAGTGACAGTCATAAAATGTTACCCACTCTAGAGGAATGATGATATTTTCGACTAGATGAGAGGGGAATTATTCTTTTCTATGATCAAATTGTAGTCTATATGTCACCAGTTGAGGGTGAAGAAGGGTGATATCCTAAAGATTACTTTTAGGTGCAGGTGTGGGTAGTTAGAGATTGTAGTCATGTTGTTCAGTATTATGAACACACTATCCATATTCATGAGGATTAGAAACCCCATATTCCATGATATTCTAGACTAGTTCTTCATCATATTCATCAATGGAATCTCGGTCTACATGATGTCAATGGAGGAGCATAGAACGAATCTAATGACTGCCTTGTACGTCCTTCGACACCACCAGCTCTATGAAATGTTGCCTAAGTTCATGTTAGGGTATCAGGAGGTGCATTTACCTAGAAATGTGGTGTCTCAATATGGTGTATCCATTGACCCATCGATGATGAGGGATGTTGTTTCTTGGGAAGAACCCAAGAATGTGGTAGAGGTTCAGAGTTTTCTCAGTCTCGTGGGATATTCCCAAATATTTGTACCTGATTTATCTAAAGTTTCATCCATGTTAAAACACTATGTAGAAAGTACCAGACATTTTTGTGGAGCGAGAAGTGCCAGATTGTGTTTGACTACCTGAAGGGGATGTTTTTTAGGGATCATGTGCTTCAATTATTAGAGGAAGGGATGTGGTTCAAGGTGTTTTATGATTCTTCTCAACTAGTCTTGGGTTGCATGATGATACAACATTGAGGAGTTATCTCTTATAGGAGAAGTATGTTTTTTTCCCAATGAATATAAATTTGGAACCCATGATATGGAGTTTGTGGTGGTTGTGATTGAACTGGTGTTTTTACATAATTAACTCATTGGGGAGCACTTTGTGTTGTTAACATATCAAAAGAGATTGTAGTATATATTTTTCCAGTGAGTGAACTTGAAACAGTGTAGGTGGATGGAGTTCCATTAAGGAAATAAGATCACCTACACCTTATAGAAGGGGGAAGATGTGGTTTATATATTGATAAGGAAGTAATATATTGAGTTTTATTGGAAATATGCGGATGTTTGGAAGTCTATGGATGTGTTAGAAGTATTTCACATAGATGCATGAATGAATGCAGTTGAGAAAATCTATTTCAGATGATGGTTTAGTCTTTTATGATGCCGAAGGGGGAGTAATCGTATCAGGGAGACTTAGAGGAAAAGGTGATGCACGATCATGTTGACCCCAGTGATGCTCTATAAAAAAGGTTGGGGTTGGATAGAAGCATAAGTCATTCCATGGGAGGCATCTTGATCGAGTGGAGATGTGCGATAAAGTCCGCCATGAGTTTCATAGCTCACCCATGGTTCTACACCGATATATTTATAATATTTACAATGGATTGAGGATGCATTTTTGGTGTCCTGGGATCAATAGTGATTTTGTCGAGTCTCTATGTGGTATTTAGTGTTCCAATGTGTGGAGGCTGATCACTGTGTTCCGTCGGGTTTTTGGTTTCCCGTAGATCTACATTTGTGGAAGTGTAATGCCATATCAATGGATTTCATCTTAGGATTTACCAAGGCTTGGGTAATCTACGATGATATCTGGATAGTAGTGGATCGTCTACCGAAGTCAAATCACATCATAGAGATCAAGGAGTTGGGCATAGTGGATTTCATCGGAAGATGGTATGTGGATGAGGGGGAGAATTTTCATGGAATATTTAGATCCATTGTATCATATTGATATACCCATTTTACATCACGAGTCTGAAGGGGATTGCAGCATGCTTTTGGCACTCAGTTACACCTCAGCAGAGCATACAACCATTAGTCAAATGGGGAGACCGAACATACTATCTAGATGCTAGAAAACATGTTTATAGAATGTGTCATGCACATTACAAGATGATGGGTATCAATGTTTCTATTTTTCAATTTTCCTTATAATAATATCTATCACTCACCAATTTGAATAGATCCATTTAAATTTTGGTATGGAAGACTTGTCATTATTTATTGTGCTGGATTGTGGTTTAAATGATAGCTATTTATAGGCCTGTGGTAATAAAGATAATGAAAGAGAAAGTTCATCTCGTTCATGAGAGGATGAATGCAGCATAGGACTAGTATATGTAGTTTTTCTATTTTAGGGGCATTAGCTAAGAGTTTGAGGTTGGGGACCACATGTTCTTTAGGTGTTTCCCTTGACACGGGTAGTGGGTTTTTGGTTGAGGGAGTAAGCTTTCTCCTAAGTTCATTGGACCCTTTGAGGTGTTGGGGTGATTTGGTGAGGTGGTATAACATTTATCACTAGCACAGTAGTTTGAGAAGAACCATAAAATCATTCATGTCTCTCAACTTCGTCAATATCTTCATGATGAATCCAATGTTATTGACTGGGGATTGTTGGATAATGAGGATGATGTGATGTACATGGAGAGGCCAGTAGAAATCCCGTATTGTTTGAGAAATGTGTTGGATGGATGGACCATTCCTTTGGTTTATGTGATGTAGAGGCATGATAGCTTGGAGGATAGTACTTGGGAGAAATAACTGAAGATTCAGGCCGAGTTCCCTTTTTTGAGTTGTTAACAATTCTATTTTACCTTCTAATGTAATTTCTGAATCATTTTTGTTAGGATAGGAATTTCCTTATTCTGTGATGTGTGATATTTTCCTGAGAAGTTAAAATTGGAGGCAATGACTCCTAATCAAGATACAAAAATTTTGACGTGACTAAACCCATTTGAATGAGTATGTTCCACCCAAATAGGATATAATGTTAACCTGGAGGATGGTATTATCTAATTCATGTTCTTGAACATTGTGGTTGTTCTGATTTTTTTGTGTATTATCTTGTATTTTTTGTTAGAATATATTGGAGGTGGTGTTCTGGGATGTTGAATTCTAACACCAACATTCTATCAACACATGGTGGTTTATCATTAAACCTTCATATCAGTAGAAGTGTTTCAAGCGTAGATATAACCTTTAACATTATCTTGTGGGGTGGTCATTCATACCCCAGTTTCCCTTTTGAGTATGGTTTTCAATTGTCATGGGAGAGAATAGTTTGAGAGGTATCTAATGTAATGACCCTGACCTATCTGGTCTATTATGTAGTGAAAATCCATAGTTTGAGGTGTTCTAGGAGTTCATGGTGACACATTTAAATATTTTTAGGTCTTTAAATTTTCATAAAGGTGGGTGGTGATGGTAGATCAAAATGGGGACTCATGAGGATGGGTTATGATTGGTGAGTCAAATTGATGACTCACCCCAGAGATTCGCAATAGTGAGTTGTTGATGTTAGGTCTCTAATGGCTAGTCATCTGATGTTAACTCACCCAACAATGAGTCACACAATGATGAAATTTCCACTGGTGACCCATCCAATAGTAACTTTTCCAACAGTGACTCATCCACTAGTAGATCATACTGATTTCTCAACAAATGGTGACTGACACTGGTAAATTGTTTTTTGGGTAGCTCACACCATTGACTCATCCACTGGTCTCTTCTAGTGGTGACTCACCTAACTGTGATTCATTTTCAATTGTTTTTCAAAATTCTAGAATTATCTAGGTTTTCTAATTTATCCCCTTTAACATTTAATTTGAATAGAAATGAGTTCAATACCATATTTAATGGTTTTTGGATCTGTTTCAAATATTATATATCTTCTTAAGCATGAACCTTCCTTTAAATTCCAAACTACGTTCTCGTGGTCATGAGTTAACATTAATTGTTTTTAAATCCCTTCACTCATATTGATATAGGATCTGACCATTCATAATCAGATATCCTCTCTTCCTTATGAAGTCCCATTTTATCTTGATGTGCCCTGAATCTTTCGTCCATGGGGATCCATGCGGTTGTGTTACAACTTTTTGGATCAGGTTTCCCCTATAGTAATTTCCTACATGTGCATTCGAAGTCGTAGGGAAATAAGGATGTGTTAATCATCTATTATTTAGGGTACTGATCCCTTCATCTCTCATTATTTTTGTGTCATGTGGGGTGGGTGTAAGAATGTCTCCATTGGGAAGATAAAATAAAACCAAATAATTAAATATAATTGTATTATTTTATGATCCCATGTATGTCCACGGAATGGGACTTAGGTTTTTCATTGTTATATACTGATGTTTTAAATTATATGGGCTATATGCCTACTTGAAATCATGTTTGTTAGATGTATTTGTTTGTGCATAACATGATCTATGGAATGAATGATGTTTATTTTTGTATAAATGTTTCAAATTGGAAAATATTATCAAAACATAAATTTATAATAAACATATTCAATAGGATCAAACTATTTTCTATGATAACCCCTATGTTTACAAAATGAAATTGAATGAGGAATTACTTTTCAAATATAAATATTATTTTCCATAGTCTGTGCAGTGGTGTGTTATGTGAGTGATTGTTCTGACTTATGTTGTGGTATGGTTGTGTTATTGGCTATGTGATGTGGATGGGTATTGTTGTGCATTGGGGCAATGATCGGGTTGTTCTACGTTTTGTGGATGGATGTGATGCATGTGGTGTGGCTATGTAGCAGGGAATACAATAATGGTTGTGGTGAGTTTTTTTATTTTAAATGAGATATATTGGTGGGCGTGTCAATGATTTGGATTTAATTCTTTTGAGAGGATGTATTTTTTGGAATTAATTTGAATAATGATTATAGATGTCGATGTAAAGGGTAACTCACACAGAGTTTTTCCAGGATTAACATCCCCAGTGCATCCTCCATGTCTCAAGATCAGTTTTTTATGATAGGAAATGGTGTCAAAAAGAGCTGAAATAAAAATTTGGTAAACATACGATGGTTCTTGTTCTCCTATGTGACTCATACTGGTTCCTTATTGTGTGGTATACATGGTTGCTTCCTATATATTCAGGGAGAAAATAAATATTTTATAATGATTAGAATTTGTTAATTGAGTTGGTTTGGGGTAGGAATTGAGATTGTGTCTTGTTGTGAAGTGGATTTCATTTATCAACATTGGAAGTGACCGACGTAAATGTTGATAAATTTAGGTAGTGTTAGAAATTTTCATAAATCCTAAAGGGTTGGCATGATTTATTTGTTCTATATATATTTATACAGAAACTATATGTCCTATGTTTTTTATTCGCACCCCACACTAGTTGATCACCATGTGCCGGATACCCCCATTATCACTAGGGAGGGGGTCTTTCCCAATCATCATGGTGGGAGGATGGATGAATAGATTCCTGATATTTCTTACTCCCTCATCTAGGTACTGCTAGCCGAAGACTCTTTGGGAAGGTTGTGTTTTGTGGAGCCCATGTGGATATATGCGAGTTTTGTTTTCCATTGAGTCTTTGGGATGAGATGTTTTGTTCATTCCTAGTAATTTCTGGGATGTGACATGGTATGATGCCTAGGTGTGTGTGGGCAGGATGTGATGTGGTATGTGGACCATATGTCTATGGAAAGGATCAGATGTTGTACGAGGCCCAACTGTATGCTGGTGGGAAGAGATATGGTATGCAGCCTAGGTGTGGGCATGCAGGATGTGTTGTGGTGTGTTTGGATGAGGTGGGTGTGCCCGGATGTTTGACGTTATGGTGTGAGAATGGACTATCAATGAGAAAGTCGTGTGGGGTACCAAATAACTAATGTTATAAATATATTACATTACCTAACACGAGTTATTTGGTGATTTTTCCTTCTTGAGGTGGGGTTGGTTGGGATACCTTGTTTGGTGATGTTGGTTCTTCTGTTTTCTCAACGGAACATGTGTATTTTTGTCCCAATTGTGCATGAATGGCTTGGGTTTTTCTCACAGGGTATACTTTAATTCTCAACCAATCTATATAAAATAATATCCATGTTTATTGGATGATGATGTGGACTATGATGTACATTACTAAGTCAGACTTTGGGACAGTTGTGGTGTGAGTACTCAACATTTCATTTGGGGCTAACATTGGGACTTATATTTATTTCTATCATTTATATTTGAATCATGACTATGGGATGGATTTTGGATTTTTCTAATATATAATACTTGGAGTTATTTCATGTATGATATATCTTTTCTCTCAATATTTTTAACTATAATATGGGTAGTGCCTCCCAGTTGGGGATATTTGTATACACATGGTGCAGGTCACCACCCCAATGCCTACTTAAGGCAGGATTCATGGTCATTGTCAATATTTCTAGATTCCTAACATAGGAGGGTCATTTTTGAGGTAGGGAGTCTTGAAAATAACAATATTTTAAATATTTTATATTTTATCAAAAAAGAAGTACTCACTAGAAACAATAATAAATTATTCCATAGTATAATAAACCATTCCATGGTGATAAAAAATATGAATATATCTTCTTTGAAGTGGAAGAAAAGAGAAAATTCTACACAAAATCATTTATCTCTCACCACACCAACATCAATCATATAACCCCTACTAACAACTAGACAATGCCTCACTATTTGTGGTTAAACAAAATAATTGGTAACAAATTAGATATATTTTTATAATCACATTATTAACCACCCTTAAATATGTATAATGAATAATTAATCTCAGTGAGAAGAAATGGATGGTGTTATACCCATATCAAATAATTGGACTTTCATATCCTCATATTATACATTACAATGTGAAAATAATAAAACATCAAATATCCTAGTAATGTATTCCACTATAAGAAAAAATTATTATTAGTGTTCTATAAAATTTTTATCATTTTTAAAATTTATTTAATTAATATAATAAAACTCATAAAATTGATAATAATTATTCCCAATTTAGTCCTATGAACTTATTCCCCTACAAAATAATATCCCATTACTATTGAGCTATTCTTTTAAGAATATAGGTTTCTAATAACACCATGTTGTCCACTAAGGTATGGTATGTTCAAACAACCTCTAGATTCCCTTCATTCAAATATTAATACCATACAGAAATATATTATCATAAAATATATAATATGTTACACCTGAAATCCACAATTAGAAATTGATATAGCTTACTCACCCAACGGTATGTTTCTAAACACATTCATAACTATCATGATGACATACACAATGTGTTTCTCATACATTAAAACATCCATATCAAAATATCACAGTGTTTCTTATATTCCATAATCATTGCACTCCATCAACCACATCCTTAGTTCATTATCAATACATTCAAAATAAAATATGAAATACTAATATTTATTTTAAAAATATTTAGAATTGTTAAAAGAAGGAAAAAATTTAACAAACTATCCATTTTTTTCATTTTAATCGAAGAATCACATTTTTTTATATAATCATAAAATTAATTTACACACATATTGTTATTAAATGATTATATTCAAAAATATTTATACAAATATTTTAATTTCAACCCCTTTTAAAAACTAAAAAATCATTTAAATTTTTGAAATGATCATTAATTTGTAGTAATTCAATAAATAGTAAGAATTTATTTCGTAAAACATTAAATAAAATGTTATTGGATTTTTTTTTAAATAAAATAATTTTAATTATCATTCCTAAATTTAATAATCACCTGAAAGAAATCTCTTATAATTTAATCTTATATTACAATTATTTATCTTAAAATCATTTACTCATTCTCGAAAAATTTAGAAGAAACAAATAAACAAAAAAACATAAATTAAAATTTTAGAATAAAATAAATTAATAATTAATAATTACAAACGGTATATTCTTGTATTTCCCAAGACGCATGAGACAATAATATAACTATTGAAGTTAGAGATATTTAATTTTATCTCTCGTATCCTGAAATTCTTTTAGCCTTTTAACCATAATTCCCAAAAAATAATATGAAATCTAAAAAATAAACTAAAATTTTTAATTTTTTTACTTCATGACTGATGTTATATTCATTACTACTATAATGGAATTATACAAAACATTAATTGTATTCATAAATCACTAAAGGATTATTTCTAATGATATGTGTAAATATATCTAACAATTAGGGGGATAATTTACCATGATATCATAACAATATATCATTAACAAATTCAGAATTAGAAATTAAAGTATTTTTTGATTGGACATTTGTGATGAGATCCCATAAGAATATGTCATTTTTGATTGGTTCCCATCACAAATGGCCCATTGTAGAAAATGGCATTGTAAATAATTTTTTTTCTGACAGGAGCCTTGTCCCGTGCAAATAGTCTCTCTCGGTTTGTTTTAAAAAGTTTTGTGCTAGGGGGATGTACTCATCACAAATAAGTATTTGTGATTGGCTGAATTACTCTTCAGAGAAAATTTTATAAAATAAAAATAAAAATAAAAACACAATATTAATATTAATTAAATTTAACATAATAATAATAATAATAATAATAATAAAATTAAAAAATTAATAAAAATAATAAAAATATAAAAAAAATTTATTAAATGAATAAAAATGTAAAAATATAACCAAATTAATCAATATATAATAAAAATAAAAAATAATAAAATAAATAATATTAATAAATATTAATAAAAATTATTAAAAATAAATTTCAAAAATAATAAAATAATATGAACCATAATATTCAAAACTATAGAAAATTAAAAAAAATATAAAATATAAAAATATAAGAAAATTTATGAAAATAATCCAATAATAGATAACAAAATAATAAGAAAATTTTTATTCATAATAATATAAAAAGTGAACTACGTAGAACTGTAAATTTATGCATTTAAAAAATATTACAAAAATTATATACATTTAAATTCTTATATCCAATGCATATCTAACTAAGGGGTTCATCTAAATGATGTTGTGGAAGGAACTCCATCCCTTATCCTTGAGTCGGACTTCACATTTTCTCCATATTCTGCTCATACTACTACGACTGACATTAAAGAATCTCCACCTATTGTTGTTGTTGTTGTCAATAAATCATTTCTTGCTACATATAGAAAGTCCCTATGAGCTCACCATAAGCTCATAGTTACTTCAGATAATATGCATCATATGATGATGGCTTACCACAAGATCCCCTTGATCTAGATTTTGACATTGTAGTGGTACCATAATAACACCTAGGTTCCAATCGAGAGTCGATGCCAATAACATGGAATTTGTGAATGGAATACAGAGTTTCGTGAATCCATGTTCTATCATTAAATGTGGATGTGCTGGTAGTTTTATTCTCAGTCTAGGTCAGACTCTCTTCCCATGTCTCAGAACTCGTGTTCTTATTTGACTCATTCAATTTAAAATTAAAATTAAAATAGTAAATATATTATTTGAGATTAATTTTATATCAAAAAATAATAATTGTCCCAATATTACACAGGTGATCAACTATAATCTCTATAGTGACAAGGTTATTATATATCATCTTATAAAAATATAACTCTATAGTATTAGGAAGTTTATACATATATATGAGTACAAAATAAAAAATCCCCATTTAATGTTATATAAACTATAAAAAGGTAATTACTATATATCACTAATTCATATTGAATGTACGACTATCATCTCGATATGTCACCTACTACCTCCCCAATATCTATAGAACTAATGATGCTACCCACTAAATCGTATCCCTTATCTAGTAATAATGAAATATAGCCTATACCGGACATGATATATAATATGGATAGTGGGTACTATAATACTGATCAAATTCTATGGCTCTGTCTTTCCACGTGGATATTCTCCTCGTATTTATGAAAAAATAACTAGTGGAAACACTCATGCATATAGATCTCTCATTACTCACACATAGTTACCACTAATTTTTACATGTTTTTACTAATTATTACCAAATATTACTAATTATTGATAATTTTTATCAATTATTACTAATTATTATAAACTATATCTAATTATTATAATTTTTTAGTTGCTTTAACTACTTATTACTAATATCATCTAATTGTTACTAATTATTACAAGTTACCAATGATTTTTACTGATTATTACTAATTATTTCTAATTTTACCTAATTATTACTAACTTTAATTATGTTCTCACTATTTTTAACTTATTTTTACTAATTATTGCTAATTATTTCTGATAATTAAAAATTCTTACCGACTACCACTAATTGTAACACATTATTACTAATTATTACTAATATTTACAAATTACAAACAATTAATACTTATTGTAACCAATTATTACAAATTACCACCAATTACCACTACTTTTTACTAATTATGACTAATTATGATTAATTATTACTAATTTAAAGAATTATTAATAATTATAATTAATTTTTAAAAAAATTTAACAACATTTTATTAATGTTTATTATTTTATAACAATTTCGTACAATTTTTATGATTTATTGCTTATTTTGACTGATTAACACAAATTGTTTTTAATTACCACCAATTATTACTAATTTACGCAAATTATTATAAATTTTTACTAAATAACTGTGATTTTTACAAATTTCCACTAATTTTTATTAATTTTTACAATTTTTTACAAATTATTTCTTATAATTACTAATTATACAATATTTTTTTTAAAATTTATAAAAATATCTATGAATTTTTCTTAATTTATGAATTTATAATAATTTTTAATATTTATTACTATTCAAAAAAATTATTTATAATTTTAACAAAGTTATTACTAATAACCATTAATTATAAAAAATTACTTGTAATTATTACAAATTATATATATTTATTAGTAATTACATATAATTATTTCTACTTACTAATAATTAAAATAAATTATAGCAACTTAATACGCTTTTATTTTAATTAACAAAATTCCCGAAAATGGAAACTATAATATTTCGAAAAATAATTATTTAATAATTAAATCAATTTAATTCTAAATAAATATAGTTACTAACAATTAATAATACATATTACTGATCTTAAATATAATAAAATGAATAAATAAACAAAAGAAAAATTTAAAAATACTATGAAATTGAATCTCTTAGTTGATGCAATTCTTGAAACTTGATCCCATATAACATTTAAAATTAAAAAAATTTAAACTAAAAAAATATGAGAACAGAAAAGTTTAGAGAATTTAGGATAGAAAAAAAATTATGAGGGGGTATATAAAGGACATATTTGTTGGGATGAGACTATTTTTATGGGTATCCCATTGAAAATAATCTTAATTGTGATTGGTCTAGTCGCAAATAGTTCTACTGTTATAAATTTCATTGGATGTAAAAAAAATTTATTTTCACTAGTTCCCCTTGAAAATTTTATACCATAGATACATCATTTTTTATTAGAGTAAACCCCTATCACAAGTTAGAATGAAAAGGGATGAGCATTTGGGATCAGCATAAACGCCATCGAAAATACTCATCGGGCATTATTCTACGCATAACATGCCAAAGGTATTTGTTAAAGAAATAACTTCCCATCCTAGATATATATTTTTATCGACTATTTAGACTTGGATATTACATTATTATAAAATAGTCTATTTAGAATGACTATTTCAAACACGTCCTATACACATCATAAAAAGTCCATCACAGAATGATGAAATTCTTGCAGTGATATATCATAATATTAAATTAAAGTACAATTGAATCTTTTTCGTGTAAACATACATAATAAAAAATAATATATAATTATTTCAATGTATATAATGTTTGCCATAAATCTGAGGAAATATATTATTATAGATCAAATTTAACCGTAAATATACACCTTAAATGGGTAAAATGGGAAAATGGCTATAAAATTGTACCACAAGATTACAGACTACTAAACATCATGATTAATCATTCTAAAAATTATTCCACAAATTATAGCTTCATTTTAATTATATACATTATGATACCAAATATTTGAAAATAAATAAAAATTTTGTGCATTGGGTCGGAGTAAAATAAATAGTAAGATGTAACCACTTTTCCCAATACTTAATTAGAAATTAAATTTAAATAGATGTAATAATGTATTCATGAATGAAATTAAATACACATAAAAAACACTATTGTCACATGAGTAATGTTACTATATGAAAACCTGTATTCTATGTTATAGCAACCTCAACACCCATAACCTAGAACTGATATTAACATTATTACATTTGTGAAAGATATAATGGATCAAACCCAGAAGGATTGATCAGTTTTCTAATATTCAAAAAATTTATACCCAAAATATTACTATATTACAATGGACTGTAGAACCATATCATGAAAAACATTATAATATAAATGAAAATATTTTAGTGATTCTGTCTTTGTATCCTAGGAAAAAAACCTAGTAAATTGTGATATCAGATTCAAAAAAAATGCTATATTCAAGGTAATATATTATTATTTGATGAGAATTAATAATATAGAATATTGGATAATCAATATATATTCCATTTAATCGATAAATTTATATGAAAAAAATAACCAGGGAAAAATAAATATAAAACTAACATGGATAGAAATAATTGAATTCATAATGATGAAAAAACATAATGTTAGATGTGGTGACCTTTCTATCAAATACACATTCCAAAACACCCTTAACTATACATCCATAGCACTGTACCAACAAATAAAAATGAATAGTTTTATATACCGAAAATTTAATCTAATTTCAACTACTATTTGACCTATGAGACATGTTGATTCCATAATGCCTCATCTAGATCATATCCCCACCTATGACATACATATTTTAAAATAATTCATTATATATTGAATCAATATTGTAATACATAACCAATATTAATTATAAATAAAGAAATATCAAATTTGATTCAAGATTACTGAGAAAAATAATTTAATGAAAAGGCCATGGTACCCTAGTAACCAAATAATAGAGCCGATCGAGATAGGGATCAAAAGGCATTCTCAATCCCCATGGGGTAGAAACTAGAACCTGGAATTATAGATCATAGTAGTGGAAATGAATTTTATATAGTCATTGATGAAGAAAGAATCAAAATCAATATTCATACAAAATAAACTCCACTATATGATGTGTAATATATGTTAAATAGGTATAAACAATCCAAATTACTATATCAAATTACCAGAAAAATAGGATTGATAAGTAGACCATGTCCCAATGGACACAGCTCTCCATGTGCATGGATCAAAATCTAGAACCACCCCAAAGTTGTTTTTTAGCGCAAATCGGCCATGAAAGGATAAAATCAAAAAACACATGAAGTTATTGGTAGGGTTTCATCTAAATACAATGTAGTCTATCATGACTGATTATATAAAAAGATTCCAAAATGCAATAAAACAAAAAACATTATTTAAATTTTAAAATAAACATTATTATAATTTCAAAAACATATTTAGTTAAATCATACTTAACATTTTAAATGGTGGAAATATAGTAACCAAATTCTTCAAATTTCAATTGATGTTGTATTAATACCAAAATGGCCTATTAAAAAATTTATATAAAAATTGTATATCAACTGAAAAGGCATATAATTTTTTTTCTAATATAGAATACATTTATATCTCACATATAAGATAACAATATATATGGTCATTTCCCAAGAGGTACGACAGTTATAGGTTATGGGATCCTCACAGAATCTTGTGACAATAACAAAAATGTGTACACACCTCCGTTGGCACTGGAAAGATAACAATCATCTTTGTCCCACTAGGGAATACGATGTGATAAAAATTGATTTCTTATTATTGTAAAGAGTCAATAATGATCTAGGGAAATACCATCCCAACATATTGCTCCCAATAACTCACTAACTAATTAGGCTTCCATGTGATCCTGTAAAATTCAGTGATGGTTAATTTATTTTAAATAATCTCTAAAATACAATTATATCCCATTCCCCAATTCCAATAATGCCAATAACCCATTTAGAAACAATGACATGTTTTTAATCAAAAAATGCATTTTCTACGATAAAGCCCATAGGTTTTTATCAAAATAATTGTAATCCATTTTTTCTAAAAAAATTAAAATGAATTCATAATTCATTTTCATAATTAATCTTTCCACACATTAATTCAATAACATAATTGAAACAATTTCCACCAATTTCACAATTTAAATTAATTAATTTAAATTCCAAAAAAATCAGTAATTTAACAATGAAACACCAATTCAACGAAATTGGGGGATTTATCCTAGTTTCATGCCAAAAACATATTTCCAAAACAAAATCCACTAATTCAACTGAATTGTGTTTTCAACAAATTTAATTCACAAAAATTAGTTTCCAAATATTGAATTGAATGAAATTTAATGAATAAAAGAAATTTAGGGTAAAATAAATCGGCCAACCAAAATAGAACCACCTACCTCAGGATCATTGGAACTCAAATAACCTAACCCTTATTGGCATTCATCAACAAAGAATGATGCTTAGAGTATCCAAGAATAAATAATCAAATATGTAGTGGATTAGTCGTCGTTCTCCTAGTTTTGAGTCACATATTGGTGGGTTATCAATAGCCAATAACATCTCGTAATATCCACTCAGGATAAAGAAGTAAGTTTTGCGTTGTACTAGTCCACCATGGACCTAAATAGGATGGTTTGGGATTTTTAAAAATAAAATAATATTTAAGGAAAACCATATAGATGGATTTTTGGGAAGAGATGAAATGTTTGAAAACCCATGAGGACTAATTGTGTAACCCTTTTAATGGTATTTATAGTTTCTCCCAAGAGGGGTACTAGTCTGACAAACTATGAACTATCTGTGAGAAACCTCTGTAATTTAATATTCATGTTATTCTGTAAGTGGGATCACAGTTTTAGAATTCTGTGCACCAACTGTTCACTATCCCTGAAGATTTAAAACATTTAAAATTTCTCTTTATTAACCCTCAAATGAAATCCAAACTAATAATTATTATGGGGTATTTTAGAATACCATATAATAATAACATGATGTTACAACATCCCCACCATATAAACTTTTTATCCCAAGAAATCCGACAAAAAATTTTCCATATGAAACAAATGAGGACACTACTCTCTCATCAGTGTCTCTCTCTCCTAAGTCACATGATTATTAGATCTTTTCATCCATAACATGTGAACGATAGGTATTATCCTCTTATGATGTTACTTGGTTTTGTTATTAACTATACATAATGGTCGTTTAGTTAGAGATAAATTAGGTTCAATGTCAAGATCAGGCTAGCTAAGAATATGAGATGTATCAGATGGATAATTTTGTCGGTGTTATACATGGAACAAGTTATATATCAAAGTTAGCTATGGAAGAAGTTATAAATAGTAAGCCGATTTTCCTACCTTTTCAACAATATAAAATGGACCCAAAAAATATAGAGAAGTATTCCCATTCCTCCCATGATATCGTTGACCCAAATTAGGTTAAATATTCAAGAACACGTGGTCACCAATTAACAACTCTAACCATCATCAATGACAGTCATCAGAAGACTTATATCATCTCTGTGTCATCAAAAATATCATAAAAATCTATTAAATCTTTTTTTCTTCTTTATCACCAAACATTCCCCAACCAAATAACATTCTCATTTCTCTGACCGATATAACAGATATTTGTAAGGGTGGTTATAGAAGGCCTCAAAAGGTGAAATTCTTATCACAGACTAGTAACTATTTCTAAATGAAATCTCAAACAGCCACAAATGATCAGCTCAAGATCCACCAAACTCGAGAACACTGTATTGAAGCAAACCATCAATAATATATATAACCATTGTCTTGGAATCTGATTATGGATGATAAGTCATACTCAAATGGAAAATACATTGTAATACCTCCCAATTTCCTCTCCAAAAAGATAAGTGATCAAAGGATACCGATTAAAGACTATAGTATATGTAACTCTATGAAAAAAAGGTTTCATTCATATAAATATTTCAGAACATCATCAACATTGTTTTTATCACAAATGGTTATAATGTGAGCCGATTTAGTTAGTCGATCAGTCAAAAAAAATATTAAATTATTTTTTATTAGGGTATGTGGATGCCCAACCTCACATAACATAGTGATATACTCCCACTTCCTTGTATCCAATGAATGTGGAAAAATAAATACAGATGGTTTTCGGTGTTCAACTTTAACATGTTGGGATGTACATCAACAAGAGAAAAATTCTGAAATACCATATCTCATAATTGGAAACTAGAATTGACGTTTCATTTCATAGAACATATTTGTGGTTCCAAGGTATACATCTAATTGGGAAATATGGAAATCCCCCGTAAAATATTCTCCATACACTAATGGAAAAACATATTTATTTTGATATAATAATATGCCCACATTGGAGAATGACCACTCAGAAATGGTCTCCTCAACATAAAGAGAAATTATAATGATACATAACTAATGATCAACCTAATTATTATGAAGAATCATCTCATGATGAGAGGATGTCAGTTGAATTGTAGTCAAAGAAAAATCACCACCTAATTCCATGACGCCATATTGCAATAGTGAATAGAGAGGCATAATGTTCCACTCTAAAAAGATTCATTCTCAACTTGGGTCTAAATTTTCATGCTCAATGATTCTACAATGACATTCCCTTTTCCAAAGGTATAGGTGATGTAAAATACAATTTTTTTAGGTATTACAATGAACACATCTGCTAAATATTCAAATATTTTTTTGAGAAGATATAAAAAAATCAATTATGGAAAGAAAACATGGTAATCCATTTTCTATAATGGTAATTTCTCTAAATCATATCTGAGTGCTTCATAGTTGCAGGTCAAGATCATGTACGAGATAATTTTTCTTCTGTTTCCTAAGAGGATGAATTCCACTAGCAATTACATGGTCATTCTTCATGATAAAGAGTCAAAAACTGAACCTAATGAATCAAAGAATAATATGTTTTCCTAAACGTCCTCTAGAAGATTCAACACAAATGTTGTACTCAAATGATTTTTTAGCTCAATAAAAGTACTATAAAACCTCTCATATAATTCAAACACTACTATATTCTGATATTGAGAATTTATCAGTGCAGAAAACTTTGGGAAGCCCTTAAAAAATAATAATAATAACCAACCAAACCTAGGAATCATCAAATCATGAAAACATTATCTAGTTGTTACCATGTCAAAATGGTCATTTCCTATTAAGAATCAACTTATATATAATGTTCGGACACCGCATTTACCAACAACATCACTTACTGAATCCCACAATCACATTATGAAAGTGTTCCATAATGTTCTTTATTTACCCATAATGCTAAAAGTAACTTGAGATAAATTACATGATCCTCCTAAGATTTAGAGGAAACAAGGATTTAATCCCCAAAGAATATAAGGAATGTACTAGGACACTCATAAAAAAATTTTTCCATTAAATCCTAAAAGACTATAGGAGAATTGGATGGACCAAAGGGAAAAATAATCTACTCATAATATATATACATTCTTTGAAAGGTGTTTTTCTTAATTTTATATTCTATTATCGTCCACTGATAAAAACTAGTACAATGGTTGATCTTTGAGAACCAAATTTCCCCTTTCAACTGATCCAATACATAATCAATATATAGAAACACATAATTTTTCTTTAGTGTCACTCGATTAAAATTTCTGTAATCAACAAATAGGAAAATTAAACCGTCATCATTCATATAAAAGGAGAACTAGCATCATAAATGTTACATACTATATGATATAAAGCCTTTCTATTGAACACTACCCAACTGAGTCTTCATCCAATTAATTATAACTGGTTCCCTATAGTAATAAGGAAAAGAAACAAGTTGAGTACCACTAACTAATTCAATAGAAAACTCTACCTCCCTTACCAGTAGAAAACCAGAGAAGCCAAAGGGAAACACATTTGGAAACTTGAAATAAACTTGACGGAAATCACCACTCAGTATTAATCACTCTATATAAATATAAAAAATAGATATCAATTTCTACAACTCTAGATAACAAGTTCCATTTTTGCACAACCATCAGGCCCATTCTACTTGAAAGACATGGCACAGACAAATAGGTGCAGTAAAGGAGAACCATAAAATATGAAAATTAATGCGGGATTTACTTGAAATGAGAAAATCCTTAGAGAAAATCACATAATGTTTTTTCATTTCAAGAACCATTTCACCGAAAGTACAATTGACATCTAAGTGAAATAAAATACATGTGGGACTACGAAGACCCTCCTCTCTATTTGTATTATGGTGTTTAGTAATATCCATAAACTAAGACAATGTCTATAGAACGATATAGAATATTAAAAATAAATATTGAAATAAATTAATGAGTTGAAACTTTAAAAAATAATGAAGTCACTAATGAAGAATCTATAGGTATGGTAGCTCTCATGATTTCGGGACCCTTATCTACGTCCTTGGAAGACTATTCCACTATAAAATGAATATTCATTTTGGATGAATGTGGAAAGAACCATTTTATTCTAATAGAATCTAATTTCCCCATAGTTTTTGTAATATATGATAATCTCGTGCCGCAACATGGAGTGGACGAAACATGGAATAATTTCTTCATGTGACCTAATCATCTAATATAACCACTTACCTTGGGTGACTTTCATTAAATCCTCTTAGATTTGCCATGCTTTCCACGTTTATAGAAAATCAACGGGCCACTTCCTAGTTCTAAAGGAGGTCAATAATGTACGAACTATTAGGAACCAACATGATAATAATCACAGATTTTCTTTCCATTTAAGAAACTCATGCTTCAACTAACAGAGAAATAAACTCACGATAACCCTGACGTTCTATCCATGTTCATCTCAACCATCAGTGCACTATCCTGCAATCCAACATAAAAAAATAATTAGGAAGAAAAACTGATAATGAATATCATGTTTATGAATAAACTCAAAATATCAATCTTCCATATTCCCATTTGATACAATCTCTGGTGTGAAATTAATGGGCTCACCAAAATGGTTTCTATAGATTGTTAAGGTCCTATCATCCAACTGACGATTGAAAGGCTCCACAACCTTCCCAAAAAAAATATATTCATGATAAAACTAGTTGGTGAAAAGAATTTTTATGTCTTTACTCTCTAAGAATCCATTATTCTTAACCATCAACAAATTCTCCATGATCTTAAACATTTCCCATCTAGTATGATGGTGGAACACATAACATTAATTTCTTCTTGTGACTCTAATAACCCAAAAAATATACCATCCTTCTAAACCATCCCATGACCTCTTGATGATATTTAGAGCCTTTAAACATTTCTAGATTATTGTGAAGGAATTATTCATAATGATGTTTGGGAACATCCCATTGAGGTTCGATGGATGGATCAATAATGTGAATAGGTGGTGGTTATTTCGAGAGCTTGGATAGTACACAGAATAATATCACCATGATTGGGTCCAAAAAATGATTTCATCAATGAGGTTCTGTAGCATCACTCTCCTAGATCATATTATCGCATCATCTCAAAGTCATGATTCTACTCAACATCAATATACATCATAGAATGAATTATATGAAAACTCAAATAGTAAAACAAGTCAAATTAATCGCAAAAATAGATAAACTGGATTTGGATTTCAATCCTATCCAAATTCATCCATGAAAAGACAAGAACTAATCCAAAAGATTACTTTACCAAGCCACCTCTATGATATAAGATTCATTTCGGTGGGATATTTCCATGAAACTAATCATAACTACCACATAAGTCTGGATAAGAATACATAATTGGATACTAACGTGCATAGTATAATCACAACCTTCCACTGATATCACTTTTTCACAAACCAGCCTATGTTCTCTAGTAACCCAATATCCAGCGAATCCCGACCTTGATTGATTGGAGTTACCAATCCTTGTGGGTTTGAGATGATCACCTAGTATCAAACAACATGAAAGTTAGAACAAATTTTCCAAAAACATTATAGAATAACAAAAAATAATAATTATTCATACAATAGAAAATCCTCGAGGACAAGTGTTCCAGAAGTCATCGAGTTATAGAATCCCAAAGTTCTATAAAAAAAGTACATGTAAAAAAGGATAGATAAACATCCCAAGATCCCACAAACACAACTCTTCCTTTATATTTATCAGTAGGGCAAACCACCACAAAGTAGTGCATTACCCTTATTAAAACCTGGACTGATCAAATTTATAAACACTTGAAGGTATAGGTAGGGTGTATTATAATATCTTATTAGGGTCCCATAAAGGATTACATAAAAATATTCCATCATTGAGTTATGAAAATAAAAAAATTTCAAATTCCAAATAAATAATATAGGAATTCTAAAACACATATTTAATGAAATATTTCATATCATTTCAAATAATGGAATAAATTTAGACAAATAATTTACATTTCGATTGACGAGATATTTATAAACAATATGTGTTAACAAAATAGTTTTAAATAAAAAATTTTATATAAATTAAAAATTCTTGTATAGTAGTTTAGAGACATAGAATACATTTATATATCATATATAAACAATTGAGCAACATAGTCAAAATCCAAGAGGTATGATAGTCCCATGTTATTGGATCCTCAATCACTCTTGTGTCAATAACCACATTGTGTACAGACATCCATTCGATCTAGAAAGAGGTGAATTATCTATACCCAAATGGGGATTTAAATGTGCTAAAAATTGTTTTGTTAGTTTTGTAATGTGTCTATCTAGTGCTAGGTCATTCCCATCCCTCTGTGTTGTTCCAAATAACTCACTAACAACCTTGGATTTATTGTGCTATTTTTAAATTAAGAGATGGGAAATTTATATTAAATAACCATAAAATATAATTATATTACATTTTACGATTTATAATTTTTCAAATTTTTCTATTATAGAATCAAAATGGATTTTTTACAAAACATGACTTTCCTAGGAGAAAACCTAAAGGTTCTTTTTATAATAATATCAGTTTCTTTTTACCAAAAGATTATTTGATATAAAATCTCAATTGAATTTCCTATTTCATCCTCCCAAAATTAAAATCATGAATTTTATTGAAACAATTTCCTACAATTTCACAATTTATATTCAACAATTTAAATTCCACCAAATTTCACATTTTCACAATTCAATTCCAAATAAATGGAATTTAGATTTTTCCCCATTTCCATGCAAAAACATTATATCCAAAAGATAATCCCAAATTTAATGGGATTTGGTTTAATAAAAATTCAATTTCAATTGAATCAATTTCCACATATTCAATTGATTGAAATATATGAAAAAAATAAATTTTGGGATAATTAAATTGGCCAACCAACAAGAACTATCTATATCTAGTGATTTGGATATTGACTCAAAAAAACCATGACCATATTTTTCAATGAAGAATAATTATAATGAACTTTGTGAAATAATAATCAAACCTCATGAGGATCAATCATCGTTCTCCTTGAATTGATTTTCTTCTAAGAGGGTATTGATTAGAAATTATCTAAACTATAGGGACACCAAGAAATAGAAATCATTTTGGGTTCGTACTGGTCCATCAAAGAACTAAAAAGGATGGTTCATGATTTTTAAGCATAAAATCAGATTAAAAAGACTCCTACAGACGTTTTCCTGGTTCGATCCACATTGTTATTTAAACCATGTAGACTAATAATGTGCCTATTTAATGGTTTGCATGGTTTCTCCTGATAGAGTGCACAATTTCAAAAATTATTGTAACCATGAAATTCCCCACTTCTAGCTTCTTCAAAATACGGGTTTAGGAATACGAGTTTAGGAATACTTAAAAATAGTAATAGGATGTTTTCAATATTTCCCCAGTATATAAAATAAAATTCATAATAAAATTCCCTTAATGAATAGTGTATATTGAAATTATATATGTTTAAGACAATATCAAAGTAGTTGGAGTAATAAAAAATGCGGCCATGATTTTTAATATTTGCACACAAAGGATAAAAATAATGTCCAATGAATAATGGATAATGATAGATGACTTTATCACATAAAAGATATTGATTAATAAATAATCTGTAATATATAAATCCATAATAGATGAAATGAAACCATTAATTCGTAAAAAAAAGTAAGCTTCTAATGTAATTAGATATAGTTTGATAATTGGAGGGTAAATGGAAGTGTTAATAGAATTTAAATATATAAAAAATTAATTTTTTTTATCATTTTTTATAAAAACTTTGTAATAAATGATTTTATAAAATATTTTTAAAATTTTAGAAAAAAATCCTTTTTATTTTAATATAAATATTTTTCATTGAATAATTGGAAATTTATTTTATTTTATATGGCATGGAGATATTAATTTAAGACAAATAGTTAAGTGTATTAAATGAGGTAGGAAAATCCATTCAACATGTATACATTAAAAAGAATGTTCTTTTTCCATTTTATAAGGATATTAAAAATGATATTTTTTAATGAAAAAAACATTAAAACAAGTGTAATGAAATTAATGTTCTTATAAAAACTTATTTACAAATATATTAAATTTACATTAAATTTTATATAAATAAATTTTATGAATATTTATTTAGAAGAGACAAGTCTTCGACTAATAAATTGAAATGAGGTCAGTTATGTTTAAAAACATTAATTCTATCTTCTATTACAAAAGAGTGGAAATACTTGATGAAAAACATGGAATCCCAATAAAAATGATAACTAAAAAAACATTATTTCAGTTTAAAATGTTAAATATCATATAATTCTTCTAATATAAATTTAAAATTGAACAATCTAAAAGAAGAGTGAGATTTCTAGACAAACTATTACAACAATAATAAATTATGAATTAAACACCCATAATAGAAAAAACATGACATGAATCATTAAATGTGATTAATATATAATAATTTGTGATATAATATTTTAGAGAGGTAGTATATACACTACAAATAAATTAGGTTCATAAAATAACGTATCCCCCATTTGAGTCAAATTGATATGAAGAAATCTTACCTTAGATTCTAGCTTGGCCAGACACATTACATCCTATAATATAATCATTTGTGATTTAGAAATATTCAAATTTTATATGTAATTAATATAATTTCAAATATACAAGGTCGAATATAAAAAAACCATGCATGATAGTCTAAATTATTTCACATATAATTAATGAAAATGAGATTTTTATGTATTTATAATGAATTGAATTATTGTAATAATTAAATAGAATTTATAGTAAATTTTAGGACTACTCACAAAATATTAATTTAAACATAAAAATGCAATAAATTAATTTTAATCTAAAAAATTTCGCTATTACATATACATTATAATTATTCATTAATGAAATGTATGACCTTATGTTTTCCAATAAATATTTCAATTGATATTTATAAAATAATACAAATTCTTATTTATTTCAATCAAAAGAACTATGTTGGGGTTACATAAGCATCCAATTTAATTATACAATTTCAAAAATATTATATAAATAAAATAAAAAATCAATATTCTTGAAATAAATATAAATTATTAATTTTTTGTAACTTATTTTTTTCCTTATGAGAATATATTATAGGTATAAATGTTAAGAAAAATTTATTTTGTAAATATGCTTTACACAAAATAATATAAATGTCCTAATCAAAATAAAATGAAAAAATTACTCAATTTCGAATATGGGAATAGTATGGTCAAAATAAAATCTTCCATGGAAATAAGTAAAAGAGTTTGTTATATTTTAAGTTCATATACAATAGTTAAAATCATTTAAAATTTTTTACCTTTTCACCATGGTGATATGAATCTACCACGGTTACTATTAATTATGATTACAAATTAATATTTTAGTATTACATAATATTAATTGTTATGATTCTATATACTGAGACCATTTTAAAATATTCATTTTCTGGACTCTACAAATCTAATTTTAATACCATAATATAAAATGTAATGGAATCTATGTTTAGGAAAACACCCTTTAAATTGAATAAATTATTTTTATAAGAAAATAAATTATATTTTTTTCCATAAGAATAGTTAAATTATGTCCAATAAAATGAAACTTATGTAGCCTTAAAATCAAATCCAAAATATAATGTGAATTTTAACCAACATGATTTAAGATAATGATATAATAATTACACCAAAATCAATACTTTTTATTATTCACTATAAAATCCACTATTTTTAAAAACTCACAAATTCTTACCTTATGATAATATTTATATAATAAAATTTGTTTTATCTAAATATATATTTTTTAAACAATAAAAAATTAGATTTTATATAATCATTTTAAATATACAGGAAACCCAGTTTTATACAAACTCGAAACATTATAACATTAACTGTTCTTAACTATATATGACTTCCTTATTATCATTAAAAATTTATTACATATATATCAAGAAATAATAAATGAGTATTTATGAATTAAAAACTCTAACATATATTTTTTAATTCATTTACTCCCATTCAAGAACATCATACCAATAGTTATATTATTATATTCATGTCTTAAAAATGTTATATACAATATTAGGGATAATTTAATATTAATTTCATGTTTATCATATGATATCATATATTTTATTAATAAACATAAAAAAATTTCTGTTACACATGACAATCCATCCAACCAATGTTGACCTAAGTCAATTTCTTTGATGATTCTATCAATATAGAAGAGTGGTATACCTGATTACATAAAATAACTAAGACCAAAAAATAATAATTTTAGATGATTAAACTTAACAATTAAAATGATATCTCATGCCACCAAGAGGGAATATATGATTTTTTTTAACATTCATTTTCAAATTTTTTTAATGGATCGTTACATTTAACATTATTCCTTAACCATATTTACCTCAAATATGGACGATATTAGTCCATTTATTACCTAATATTTATTAGTGGGTTGGAGGTTCTTTATAATTATATAATTAATCACTTAGTATTAAAAAACTAATAGGGATAATGATGAATATAGAGGTTAATATCAACCCTGAATCAATAAAAAATGAAGAAATTAAAATATACCATTTTTTAATTATTAATCAGTCAATGTGAATAATATCTAATTCATTGCATATCAATATCTATATTCAATTTATATAATATAATTAACCAAATAATTATTCATGAAATTATAACATTGATTCCATTTAAAACCAAAGAATTCATTTATGAAATCTATTTTTTCATTTATTAAAATTTTTAGTTTTAATATTATTACTACCCAAAGGAAACATATATGATTTAGTGGGACCGAAATTCCACAAACCATAGGTTCATATCTCATATAACAAATGATGGTTGTAAATTCTAATCATATATGTCATAATTAATTGAAACATTACATTTTATATACAAATCATCTTATAAAAATAGGTAATTAAATGGTATATATATGATGGTTAATAAAATGATTCAAATAATGAACATCATAACATGAATGGATTATTGTTTCAGTGGAAAAAATACAGTACAAATGTAATCTTGATCCCAAACTCCATAGGAATATAGGGGGCCACAAGTGAAATTACACATAATCCAGCCCTTTATAGGTGCTATGATCCAGACTCCATAGTCAAAGATAAAAATATAAATGTTTTCTTCAAGATAAAAAAGAAACCTTCTCGTTAAGTGGATCATGATAAAAAATATACACCCAAAGAAATATTAATATATAGTGTTTGACTTTACATCACAGTAGATAATACAAACGAGACTTCCCACACAGACCACTAAGCAAATAAAACATTATATAACAATAAACATAAATGAAATGAAATTTTATAATGAAAACTAGTTAAAAATATGCCTAAATATAAATCGTAGTAGGTAAATTAAAACATTTAATGAACTAGTTTCCCCACTAATGAAGATACATCATATACTCAATGTATTCCCCCCATAAGAAATTCCCTTAATGGACCACAATCACGAGAAAACCAACATTCCCACCAACCTAATCTATCATTTTTACGAGTTACCCAAATTCTCCCTATCTACATCTTGAAAAACATGAATAAAAAACCTAGCCAAATTAAATGTAATAAGAACACTTTTCAATCTATTCCTATTCCTTTCTATAGGTTCATAAATTATTTTTTTAAGCCCAAATAGTTTGAGTCAATACATCCAATTAAAATAATTCATAAATATTAAAAAGAAATAAAATTGGAATCTATAAATTTAAAAAACACTCATGTTCAATATAAAAATGAGGTGACAAAGAGGCATCCTTCCCACATAAGGTTTTTCACGAAAAATATAATGATATTACCTTTGAATGGGAAAATCCATTAAAATTCTCATTCTAATATATGATTTTCTAGTCATAATGAGAAGAAAATTAATGAGGTTTTATGATAATTTAATTAGCTGTAAATATTGGAGTTGTGAATACCAATAATATTTCAAATCGCCTATATTCATGGTTTATATCATCCCCAAAAAATTAAGTAGTTAATTCATTTGATTTAAATTCATGATGACATGTACCACTAAGCGGTGGTTTCATTTACAACCAAGGAAACCTTAAATACACCTCAAGTTAATGATCCCAGTAATACATTATGACTATTACCTATATGTTTCCAACCAAAAAACTCATAGACAATTAAATAGTGGATCATACAATGTCATTTTTCAATCAACTACATGATGAAAACATCAATTCAAAAAATCTACAATGGTTCTAACACCCCATCCTAGGATGTATGAATGACCCTGGAGTGAGGATGCCAGATGTATATAGGCAGACCACCTTGTAAAACCAAGGATTCAAACTAGTTTTTAGGCACTAATATTTTCATGGGTATACTTTTCCCTCTAAAAAAATTAAAAAATGGTCAATTTGAGGTATTTAAACAAAAAAGAGAATCATCTGATAAAATGAAATCAAGAAACTCTAATAAAAATTAAAAACTGATTCTACTACTCAAATATCATTGTACTAAATCGTTGGCTTCCGTGGCCTCCTGGATGAATGACATGCCCATATACCTGAAATATAATTTTATTGATTTAAAACTGAATCATATTCCCATGTAAATTGAGACCCACTCCCTATGAATCAGTTGAGGGTATGTCTAATGACCAAGTCAGTATCCCCAGTTCCTCAACAATAATGTGTGTTGCAATGGTCATGTGGATGTTTATATAATAGATATAAAAATATGTATTTCATGTCATTTTAGCACACCCACCTCAATACATAACATGAACTACCCCAATAATAACAAAATTCGGGTCATCAAGTGCTAACTATTCCACCATTACACCATACCCTACTAGCTTTAGATTCATATCAGATGAAATAAGTCACCTCATATCATAAACTAACCCATATGAAATGATTCATAGTATTTTTTATCCGCATATATATCTATCCCTCATAATATTACATATGGAGGGGTTTCATTCAAACATTAACCCCTTAACAGAAGGAATAGTTTGTGGTTATATATCTATAAGCCTCAAACCATGCGTCTTTCCTTGATGGAAGTATATTTTCTCTAAGTCAAGTTTTACAATGAATTATTTCTGAGGGTTTTTCTTTCACACAGTCATACTAAAAAAATATAAAAAACATTACCCATGAATGATCAA
This sequence comes from Viscum album, assembly GCA_963277665.1. Taxonomy (NCBI): domain Eukaryota; kingdom Viridiplantae; phylum Streptophyta; class Magnoliopsida; order Santalales; family Viscaceae; genus Viscum; species Viscum album. The sequence goes on along the minus strand of OY728120.1, from coordinate 1,861,123,993 downwards.
GTCAAGGTCCAATTCTTACATACCTCCCCAAGACATGTGGTCTATGGCCCCCATCCGAATACCCTCAATTTGTGCATAATCATCACTACATCCCAATGCCATATACTATCAGAAAACCATTGTAAGGAACACATTCCAATTCCCCCCGACTCTGGGGAGACCATATTCAGGAATATATAGGCGGGAAGTAAAAGTTAATGTTTCACATATCACATCTCACAATCCCAACATCATGTAAATAGTATATACATACTCATTTTTGCATCTCAAATATAATCAAATCCCATCTATATCTTCCAAAGGGCCTATGAATATCATATATTCTAACTAAAACTTTGATACTCATGAAATTTCTCATAAGGTTACCGATTCATCACATGAAACATGATTCAAAATACTTTCTCATAGGACTTCCCAAAATAGATACCACTTTATGTAGTAAGGATCACTGGGAATATTTAACAAAAAATAACCCAATCATTGTTTAATAGGGATTATCCGACATGATGTAAAATAGAAAAAAATAGTTCAATCTATTCCTTTCATGTACCTCTATAATAACATATTAAACTCCCCATCCCACCCCCATTTCAACCCATTTTCAAAAAGGCATCTCATACCCCATAATTTACACTAAGCAATTTGAAAAATATCAATAATTTCCAAAACACAATTTAAATTCTTTTTTATGATCAATTTTGAAATCCCAACCTTTCTGAGAAATTATATTCTAGCCAAAATTCTTTTCATAATATATATGTAAAATTAATTTCATTTTATCAGTAAAAAAATATCACACCTCAAAAAAAATCATTAAAATGTCCCTTAAAAACCCACTCGATCATTTTTCCTCCATTTAATTGTTTAAAAATATTGTTTGTCTATGTTTAAAACTATGCCAACATTACCCCATTTAAATCATTTGGGAAAATCAAAAAAGAAATGAAATATGCAGCAGGAATATAAATTTGATGAACAATATTAAAAAATAATAATTAACGGAGATATGTGATAATGAAAATTTCTAGAACCTCAGCTACAGTCATTCCCACTGGTTTTATAGGCCAACCATGATTTCTTAGGCTCATTGATTCTATTAATTGACTAATTTAGATTGCCTCATTTCCCAAAATCATTATTATTTAATTACATCCTTATATAATTAACTTCCAGACATAAAATAAAAAAATAATAAAATCAAATTAAAATATTTCTAATGTCGTGTAAAAATGAAAAACAAACCAGCAGATGAAACGATGATTAATCCTCAAGAAAATTGGTTCGGTGTACTCATGAAACACCCCCAAAAATAAAATCCATGTAGAATCTGAAAAATAGAAACACAAAATAGTGCACTATTACACAAAATACAATTGTAAATAATAATCAAAATTACAATGAAATATACGTAGCATGAAAGGATGAGCGACGACTAGTTTACAATATCTCAGGTCATCCTAAAGCCTTTTACACAAAATACCAAATATACGAGATTAGATGTCCATACTCTAATAAAATCAATCCTCATAATCCCAAATGTTTATCAAAAAACTAATAAAACTACGATAATAATTAGAAAAATTACCTAAAAATATGTTTCGAACATTTACACTATGAAACAAGTGTATATGGCGTGAACCAATATCATTATTAGGGTACAACCCCTCTACATGAATATTCGTTGTTTGTCCAATATTTCCAATCAGTTGATTATCATCTTCTATTAAATCATTAATCATAACCATTGTATATCATACCTAAAATCCAATCAATATCTGGATAAAACCACTACCCCCCCATCAACAGTTTAGAAGAACTAGTTTCTTATGTTATAATGATATAAAATCTCTCCTGAGACTTGGTTCTCAAAAAAAACCCTCTAAAAATGAAAATTTAAAATTCCATCCAGATTATCCAAATCAAAATGATTTGTTAAATTAAAAAATCCACAATATAATGAATCACAAACTTGAGAAGCAACAATATTACTCTAACCATAAAATCCATTTATCTATTACCTTTAACCTAGGCCCAACATTATTCATTTAATCATGAAATGATCAAAACCCTTCCACTTTGAAACCCAAAACAACAATATACAAGACAACCACTCATTATCGACACTATAATTATAAAAATTATTATCCTTAACTTTATATTTGATAAACCATAGTGTCCTCATCTAGAGCACCCCAGATCTCGTGGTTCTCCCCACTATATGGCTCCACTCATAATGCCTAATTCCTAACCTAGGTACTCCCCATTAGAGGAATCACCTATCAAAAATATCTTTCCTATGATACACCATCCTTACAAGAATGTTCCCAATCATGCTTCAGACACAATTCCCCACTCACTATAACATAACTCGAGTGTTAATTCTTGTTGGAACTCCTCTATCGAGCACTCCTCAAAACAATTGGATGTACCCACCAATGCATGAAAAATGAAACAAATTCCTCTAAACCAGAATATTTAATATATATCCCCCACATGATTGTCTCATTATTTCTATGATTCATGAAAAATCATCTCTTTAGATCAAAATAATTCTCAACTCGACTAGTCCCATCATAATGACTCAACTTAAGATTCATTTCTTCAATAATTTTAAAATCATTTTTTCATCCCTGAACCATTTCACATAATTGGTTTACCCAATAAAAGTGTTGAAATGGACTAATTCACCCCCTAAAGAAAGAGGTGAATCATGAATCTCCTCGTGAATTTCAAATATATCACTATTGAACCACTCTAATCAAATTCCACTCAACGACACAAAAAAACATTATATCCATCATTTAATCCTATATAAGACAAGGAACATGATATTAGAGGATCATTCCATGAACTAGTACCTAGAGGCACCTCATCCATATATTAACTATTTTCAGCACCTCTATGACCTTTTCTTAACAAGGATTATTCAACTATAATAGATATGATTATCATCATCATATGAGTATCATTATAGATTCATAGCTAACCAAAAAATGATTCCACCACCCACGGTCAATTTAGGTGAAATCATAAAGACTATGCATGATCAATTTTATCATACCCAAGAACCAAACAAAATACAATATCACCAAAATAAAGATAGTTCTCAAATGTTCTGGTCAATCGAGAGACATTGAAGTTATAAAAATCAACTGACCGGATGCCTTTTGATTCAGATCCACATATGATAGTTCTATAAACAACTGATTCCACATAACGGTGCCTCCCTCCACATGAATCTCCCACATAAAAAAATATATGGACCAGAAAATGGAAAAATATAAATTAACTCAAATTATCAAACCTAATAAAGAATAAAACACTCATAAATGGGTATAATCCATAAAACATCAAAAATGACACCCTTCTATTCACCCCTAATGGATAAATCCACCGTACTGAACCAAGATGCTCCCAAAAATCATCAAAATTGATCCTACAACATGTAGATCCCCCAAAATGGCCATCAAGTACATATCCATTGAGTATATAAATATTCATGTCACTCATGGTCACCACGAAATCATATCAGCACACTAAATTCCAAAGGTAACTATTTTTATGACTTATTAAACCATTTTACAGAAACTAAAACACCAAGGAAATTTTAAGACAATCCCTCACAACAAATTTCCTACTCGAAAAATAAATGATACCAATATTCTTATTTTATCCAGTCAATATCAAGGAATATGATCTAATTTTCAACAATCAATTTTGCATGAAATTTAAAAAAACAATTTGAAATCCAATTTCAAAAACTGTATCCCTATGATTTTCAAAAAAACCCTATTCCATTTAAATACAAATGAATCCATAATAAATCTCAAATAAATCAATCCTTTGAAATCCATTTATGTATACTTCATGCGACCACATATGACTTCATTTTTTGAAATTAGTTTTATTTTCTATAAAAACAACAGTCCCTAAAAACCATTAACATATGTTGTCCAAAAAACAAAATTATATCGAATAACCATAAAAAATCACATAGAATTCATATTATTACGATATCCCCATATAATATATGCCTGAAAAATTCATTTATATTAATATTTCACTTAATTTTTATTTATTTAGATGAGGAATAATGTGGAACAATAGCACCCATATGCACTTGTGTCATGACACAATCATGATTCATGAAAGAATAACAAGCTCTCAGTTGATTATGATGAGACAAAATACGTCACAAATATTCTATTTTGGGATTATTAGTCCATCCAAACACCTCACTCATACTATACTGGATTGTCCGAAAACTACAATTCACCATGGAATATGAGTTTAAAAAAAATCATGCAGTCCAAGAATTCTCTTGAATAAACTCAGAAGTATGAACGTATTACTCTATCTCAAAATATATTATCCCACACCATGATATACTATAATACCATTTTAAAATAACATAGATCATGATTCCTAAATAGATTCCAAGTGGGGACACTAGATGACCACATGCACACCTACCATTTTTCCAATGGATACTAACTAGAAAGGTTATCCTACCCAAGTCTTGGGGAGAATATTGCATCTAATAAAATAATGAAATAGTCTATATGATACAGCAGGATAAAACATACGGGAAAAGAATAATATAGAACCATTTAAAAAATGAAGACGTACTAGTATTACTCATTTATAATCCTATATAATACATGGAATTTATTATCTGATCACAGAACCACATCTCCAAAACCAGACAACAAATTTGACCAAATAGAAAATATGAGGACCCACTGATGTTAACTGAGACCTATATATAGTACGCGGGTTGTACGTGGGTCTGATGAACAATAAGGTATCCTCAATTCTCCAATAATGTTGACAGTTACACTGATCAAGTGGATCTTCATTTAATACATATATAATGAGTGCGGTCATGTCTGTGACAACACTATTCTCAAAATAAAACACACAATGCACAGAAAATCACACAATTTAGGTCATCGTCTGCTAACAATGTCCCCATCACCCCTAACTCTACCATCTTCATCTTTATATTAGAAGGATATAGTTATCCTATACCATGATGTGACCCACACTCGAATATTAAAGGATGGGACTCATCCAATATCATGTCAAGCCCACAAGAAAATACTATGGGTGGTACATAATCTAAACCTTGATCCAATACCTAATGGAATAAGGAACAATAATTTGACAAAAATCCTAGACCCATCCCTCTCCACTCGAGGGTGTATCATCATATTTGTGTCACATCGTACTATGATCCATCCACCAGTTCAGTCCATGAAACAAGCCCACAAATGCATTTTCACCATTGAAATTACAAAATCCTAATTTCGGAAATGACTTATTCATCCACAACATCACAATCCATTTAGAAAATTCCACTTATCCAATACACTTCTCAAAGAACAATCATCAAACAATTCCATCCACACAGACTATAGGTAGGATGCAATAATGCACATCATCACATCCCCATAGACTCTCAAGAGACCATAATAGTTCACATTGACCCATCATTATAATCTACATGGAGGTCATAATTTGATCTGTGGGACATAATTACAATCACCATAGTCTCCAAATTTAATCATGGTCATGTTAATATAAATAGAATATCTAGCTCATCACAGACCTAACCCTACCATTTTCAATGAACTATTTTCTCAAGACCCAGTCTAGCATGTTAAACATATCTCTGACACATCTAAACACTCTTAGTAGACCATCATGTATATCTGGACCAACCATCACTTTTATTCTCAGCAAATGTTCATATAAGTATACCAATTAAACACATTCACAATCAAAAAGGACAATTACTCACAAGATTACCAACAAAACACATAAACCATATTGAAAATTGTGTTCTCATGGGAGTACCACACAACATTCATTTTCATATAGCATGGTCCCCAAATAAATTAAAAAGAAAATATCACACCGGAATTGAATAATTAAGAATCATCTAAAACTGGTCATATATTTCAAAAAAATCATGTTATGAAGATTAATATCTTCTTGAAAAATAATATCAATTACCCCCACTTCAATTATTTTTCAAAATTTATATGATTCCTCTTTATTCACTCCAGGACCATGTAAAAATAAATAATTTTATGAAACATGTATGATTTTTTTAAAACCCTTAATAAATACCCACATTTCCATGAAATTCCACATTTAAACAAAACCAATTTTTTGTAATAAATTTTCTTCAAAACCCAATTATAAATTAAAAAAACAGAAAAAACACAACCATTTTCATGATTTCATGTTCAAAAAAGTTTCCACCATTGAACTATTTAAATTTTTATATGGTTGATCTTGAGTATCAGGCCTTTATAAATCCATTTGAACCAAATCAGATAACTCATAAGAGAAATAAGAAATTCTTTTAGTAAATAATAAATGTGCACACTAACATACAATAACCAATAATCCAATGGATGTTGTGAGTTCAAGGATTCATTCCAAAACAAAATCAATTTAATTTAATTTTGAAGCACAAAAATAATTTCATAGGCCTCTCAAAGATTATTGTAAACTCTCAAGGCCTACCTCTATTCTAAACTTCTTCATTAATTAATAATCACCCATTATAATTAATTATCCAACATAAAAAATATAATTAAAATTTTAACATAATTTTCCATCATAAAATAATAATCTCTAGACTCATGAAGCAATGAAATGACATCGATACTTCAATGTCAAGGGGTGTAATCCTATTCTGACACAACCATATTTCATTTAAAATAAAAAAAATTAAAACATTAATTAACACCTATTTTCACCCAAAATAATTTAAAAAACTAGAAAATTTTGGAAATTTAAAAAAATTCATAAAATAATGAATTATGACTCTTTTTTGCAGCACCATTTGAGAACTATATGATCTATAGAAAAATCCATAAAAATTGAGATGATTTTTCCTTACTGTATCAAAGTAATTCTGCTACGTACCTTTTAAAAATAACTAAAATGAATAATAGGAATGTTAGTATAGGGGAAGGGAGCGAATCTCACAAACAATCCAATATTCTGATACCAATAATAAACATTCAACCAAAACATTAAGGGAGGGGGAAGATGAGAGTCCAAGAGTTATCTACCCCTACATCAGAAGTTTAGAATCAAAGGAACCGCGATGTCAGTTACCAAAATAAGAATTTAGGGACTAAAAAACCAAAGGGCCTAAAAATTTTCTTTCATACATTCATATTGTTAAAAATGTGTTTGGAGTGAAAAATAAAATATGGTAAGATGTTCAAATCCTCCACCAAAATATTCAGGATATAACCAATATGATCATGTTGTGAATGATATGCAATAGGTAAATTAACCATACTCACCATTGCATCTCCACTAGGAGCTCTTCTTACACCCATGGGTAATTCATGAATCCATGTGATGAGAATTAAAAACCCTATAGAGACGTTATAATTCATAGATTCGAAATCGATGCATTGATTAGAAAAACAAATACTCCTCTAAATGAAAAATTTATAATAACTCTTAATTTTCCAACCCCTATTGCTTAATATAATTATATTGACCACCAACATGGCTGTATGGATTTGTTTTTTAACATAAGTATACTCTCTATCATCTACACCACCAAAATAATTGGAAACATGGTATGGAGATTTCCTATCATATGGATTACTCACCACACCTATAACACTGACACACACAGGGTCAAAACCTAGACCATGGTAAATACCATGATTTGGCCAATGCAATAAAGTATTACATATTTCATTTACAATTGATCTCCCCCTAAATAAATTCTATAACAAAAATAAACTGTCTCATAATATAAAAGTAATTATAATAGAAAAAGACCACAAAAAATGGTGTCAAGAAAATATCTATTAATGTAACAAAGATGTTTATTCAAATTAACCATGGAGTATATAAAGTGTTGATGTTGAATAAATTTAAATATTTATAATTTTTTTTAAATTATCATTACATATAATATTAATTATAACATATATATCATATGGTTTTCAATTTATTTTTTAGTATATCTATGTTATTCAATTCATGGAAAGAAAAATATTTCATGGAAATGGATATTTTAGAAATCAAATTTAGTATTCAATGGGAATAAAAATTATTCAATTATAGAAGGGGAAAATTTAAAATTATTGGTTTCATTCCAAACTACATAAATTTTTTAATAATAATTTAATATATTTTTAGTTATCAAAAAAACCATATAGTTATTAAATATTTTTATTTTTTAGATATATTAACCTTCAATATAAAAATAAAATTACAAATTAATGAATAAGTTATGGGGAAAAATAATTCAGCATTATATCTTTCCCTCTACAGAAATTAGTTAAGTCGAATTTGATTGTATGATATATAAAAACCAATGAAAAATACATATAATATATTGAAAAAAAATTCAGGGGCCCAATTATTTGATTATATAATAGAAGGGTTCTATACACAAGGTTAACCAGAAATTTTTTCTAAACATATATTTATTTATAATTAATTGAGGAACATATATTCATTAGGATATTAATTATCGATGATGACAAAAAATAGGAGATAATGAGTTGATTATATTTAGAAAATAGATATATAAGGGATATATTTATAAAGGTATTTTTTAAAATTAATTTAAAATGAAAAAATATTCAAAATTTATCGATACTATGAGGTACATGGTTGGTACCACTAGATACTAAATATCCTCAATCAGATTCCTAGTTGTAACAATTCATTTCTAAAATATCACATGTATATACATTGAGTACCAATTAAGATCATATCTGTTAATTAGTACCCTATGTATCACTAAATCCTACTTATATTATAAATTTCTCTCTTAGATTTAAAATTAATAACCTCTGGAAAACATTTAAAATAAAAATATATTTAATTAAATCTCAAAAAACATATTCCTAAATTAAATTTCTTTCCCAATATTTTTTTGATTTTACCAATAATCAATCGAAAAGATAATTGTCTCTATGATGAATCATAATGTATTTGTAGACATCAAATCCTAGTTGAAAATTATTATCTTATTAATCCACTCCCATGTCTCCTAAAAAAACTAGTAATTTTAAATAGATTATAAATCAATATTTTTATTTTTACCCATATTATCATATTAATTTAATCGAGGAAATTAATTGGTTTTATTATAATGGAACTGTTAGTTTTAAAATCTATCACACTAACTCTAATAATGTAATTTTGGTATAATTTATAGCTTTATAAATTAGATATTTTTAACATAAAAGGTGTGACACTATACCGTGGAGGAAGAACCAACTGATATGTCACATCAATGATGGGATATATATTCTCAAAAAAAACACTATGGTTTTATATTCCCTTTTATCACAAATCATTGATATTCCAATTGAGGTAGAACAAAAACAAATATATAATATCCCAAAATTTATCTCAGGAGTGTTAAATCATTGATCAGATTAAATTTATGTTTTATCTCTACGTTGATGATAATATATTTTGGATAAAACAAAATTTTCTAGTCATTTTAGATATAAATTGTGACATAACTATATATATATCGATCATAAAAATCATATATTAGTGATATGTCGATGGTGATCTACAGAACTATTTTAAATAATACCTCATAATTATTTTTTTAGAGAAATTATAATGATAAAATTAAACTATGTCCTAATTTTATATCCATATCTAATTTGAATATATAATTCACATGTACAGTGTATCATTTAAAATCCCTATGGTTTTTTAGACTCCCATTTTTTTTATATGCAGTAATCAAATGAAGATATATACTTATAGATCATTGAATTAATTTCCAGAAATTAAATTTTAATTATTAATATTTATTATCTAAAATAATCTATGAATGTCTCAATATTCTTCTCATCTCTCAAACATATAAAATCCATAAATAATATACTTACTAAGCTTCTCAGAGTGGAATTATGTTAGTAATCTTATTTATCCTATCAGTGCCAAACTATACTATGTTTATATATTTTAAAGATCATATAAGTCCTTTAAAATTAAAATTATTTCATCATCTCCTTTAAATGCGTCTGCTATACAAAAAGTATGATTTAATATAAATGAGGGGGAATTGGTTGTTGATCTCAAAAAATTTCAATAATTTAAAATAAAAATAGAACAAAAAATTAGTTATAAATAAGATATAAACAATTTGTAAATATTATAATTTCAAATGTGTATAAATAAATTAATGAACAAGTATATTAAAGAAAGATAAATAAGGGAGGAAAATAATTTTATAGTGGTATAGATTAACTATTACCACTCTATTCTTTTTATTATCAACAATTTTGGGATGTTTATATCCAATATACGACAATATTTTAAGGTGAAACACATCACAATACAACGACCATCAATTTTCACCAAGTGGATATAGTAAAGAATCATTTCATTAAAATGTATGAGTAAACCACATCCTGTTAAATTTTCTAAAAAATAGGAATGTATTTAATGATTTCTTTATTATAATTAGGGTAACTAATGTGTGTAGGTTGGATTTTTATAGTGATATAATAAAAAATTTATTTTCTAATTTTTATGGAGGATATACTAGTGTCACAAACTAATGTATAAATTATATTACATAAAGAATAAACATAATTAATGATATTAACACTGAGGCTTGTGACATAGTTTTTAAAAATATTTTTTACTAAATGAAATGTTGATATATTCTATGATCCCATAAAACGTGTAAATGAAGTGGAAAATGATAGTGAGATTTTCCTTCTTTATGAAACATTGAGCGCGTCTTATCAAATTCTATTTTTTGTATTATATATATGTTCTCAACAAATATTAGTACATTAATATTCATTTCTTCTAATAGTGGTATTTATAATAAATATAATATAAATATGAACACTAAATCATATAATATAAAATATAATATATTAATTTGGAGTGATCTTGGGTTTCTATATTCATAGTTGGAAACCTATACACATTTAAATGTAAGATTATTTAATATCATTAATAAATTAATTAAAAATTAAATACAATTTGAAATAATATTTTGGGGATAAATCATCACCCTTTATCATAATCTAGACACATATTGAGAATTCACCGTGATGTATTTTTTCCACATGTTTTCCAATATTATATTCATTTGGTTTTAATTGTTCTCTTATACACCAAAATAAACATCTGAATGTTGTCCTTCATTATCAGTTCAAAATGATAAATCTCCTAAGAATTATTTTACATTGTTTCTTCATAACATTATTCCTTCTTATGGTTTTTTATAAATAAATAATTTTCTAAATAATCCTTAATATTGTGCAACTGTCATTGATCATTGATTTATTTAAATATATATAAAACTCATGTTTAAAATGTATTAATCATAATAACGGTCTAAAACACATGATTATAACTCCTATATTGAAAACATGTATACTATATATATTCTATAACCCATATTAAAAAATTGAACCAAAGAAAGGTGGAAACCACCCAAAAATAGATCACCATAATTGAAAGGCTCTAGTGTTTTAGCCTTAGTCAAATAATTTTATAAACTAAAAACTACATCCACAAATATTAGTATATTTGGGGGAGATTTGAAATATATAAATGGATTTCATCATTTGGTATAGTTTAATAGTTTTTATATAATTTCATTATATTTTCAATTTATTAAATAAAACTCAAATATGAAATATTTAGATAATAATAAAACAAATATGTACAAAAATATATAATATAGAATCTATATATTTGTAGAATAAAACATGTCATTTAAATAATAATTTTTAATATAAATAAATTTATTTAGTTTTTAGTTTAGATGAAGAAAATATCAATAAATTTTCAAATTTCGTACTCACCAATAATTTAAAAATTCAATGGAATTTAGATAATGAGAAGTCAAATAGATAATTGATTTTAAAATCTATAAACTTTTTAAAGATGGTATGTGAGTGATATGACGCTATATGATTAGTGAGTTAAAGGATTGAATACTACATAAGTAACCCAAACATTTTTTTGTGAATAATATTCAAATATAATTTGTATATAAATTTTCAAAACGGTTTTATAAACATGGGAAAACGTCATTTAACTTTTTGATGATTCCACAGTCACACTTCGTGTGAATAATCAAGTTAAATCATAATAAAAACATAAATTGAATTCAAATAATAGAAAACATAATTATACATTAATAAACAATTAATAACACAAATAATGATAATAAATTATAAGATAATAATATATATTATTTTTAATTATTAAAACTAAAATATCAATGACCAAGGATCCAAAATTCACACTAATTTTTATATCTAAAAAAAAATCAAAAAATGTACATTTTTAAATATAATTATAGTTCCAAATGTATAATGTATAACAGTTAAATAGTAATTAGTAAATTTATAATATGGAAAATGATTAATATATCGACAACATATCTCCCATTATATAAACTATTCAACCAAAAAATCATCATATGATGGAGGATTAAATGTGTTCATATTAATATCTCCCCTTAAAAATGTAATTGTGAATGAAAAAAATCATGTTAAAAAATAGATTCATATCCTCCTTAATAAGTTATATCCCATATAATAAAAATAATATAATTGTTAAAACATAATATAAAGTAATGTAAAATAGGATAGTAAAAAATTATTATTTTATGTGTAAACTACCCGTAAATGAATAAATTTAAACTAATTATCCACACATGATATTCAATCATATTAAATTAATAACCAAAATTATAATAACAAATTAGAATAATTTTTAAATCCAAAATAGATGCAAAAAGTGATTAATATAATAATTCCAGGGAACTATATCATTGAATATGTAATTATATTCACATTGATAACCAATTAATGAAAATTCCATCTTTCTAAATGATATAAGGAAGAAAGCGTTAATATTTAAGAAATGGTAAACTATTACCTGAGTAGATAAAGAGATTTGGTCCAACTAAACTTAGAATGGAACATTTTGTAACTTAAATTGAACAAGTCTTGGGATGAATGAATTGAATATATATTTTGAAATGGAATTTTTTGAAACCGAGTGACATGGTAAATCTTATATGGAAATAAAGTGTATATTGAAAAAATGTACCGAATCTATTGAAATTAATAATTAATAGGAAAATATATTTCTACGATACTTTAGAGTATTTATAAATTATCTGAGAATTTCTTTCATGGATTCTATTTAATACAATTACAAAAGTATTCTTAGTAGTTATCAAAATATTGTCTCTACTATGAGTATAATTTTACAATTTCAAACATTTCCCAATGGCTCTTCAATTCTCAATTATACTATTTATTTACATCAAACTCGTAAACAACTATTCCATTATAATTTGAAATATTTAATGTTAAAATTTTAATATATTCCATCATTTTTAACATATCAGCAAAAATAAACTACAAAGCCTTTTTTATATTACTATAACTATTTTTCAGAGTCATAATATATTTATATAAACCATAATTCATATCATTAAATTATTTTTTATGATATTTATTACTATATGATTATTATTTTGTAGATATGCACTTTTAAATGATACAATACAACTTTGTCAATAATAAATTAGATTATATTCATTGATTTTTTTTCTATCAGCTACAGCTTCATCAGATTCATCTTCTAAGTAGACCCTTGTAACATTGTGATGTGTATTTTTCTTCTATTTTATTCATTTAGGAGTCATGTTACACATTCATTGAAATCAATACTAATAGTATAGAAAAATATTATTTGTTTTACATTTAATTTTACATCATCTCTTCCTCTTTTCCACTTTCATTACATTTTATATCAATCTAAAATAGTTTATCAAATTAGAAATTGAGTACTAATCATTAATAATTGAATCTATGTCATATGTGGAAGACCTACAGGAGGTGATACAAATTTTAAAATCAATACTATTTATTTTTTTAAAATTTTAATTTAATACATATTGTAAGATCATATTTTATAAGAGAACTAATTATCTGATAGCTAAAATATTTATTGATGTTATAAAATTACTCAGTGGCTAATTTCTTTAATTTGAATTTACTGGATTTTTTTAATATTATTTATAACAATTCCATATTCCTATTTGTTTTTATAATTCTAAACATATCATTTAATATCATAGAGGTTTGGTAGTTCATCAAATCAAATATCTCAATGTCACGATTTATAATTTCATGATATTATACTGTTAATATTCAAAAGATAGTCATTTACATATTATCTATATCATTTTTTGTAACATGATAACTTGTCCATGTTTTATGGGTTGTTAAATAAATAATACTGTGACTAAAATATTTATGTTAATTGAATAATATAATATATTAACAACTTCTTAATTCAATTTTTTTAAAGCAACATTACCGATAAGGATTTCTAAATCACATTCTGAAAAAAAATTAGTTTATCATAAATATCCAGTATTCAATACATGAATTCTTTAATTAAGACTCTATTATATATTAATAATATGTTTGTTAATTTCCATTACAATATTATATACCTTCTGGGTTTCCTCAATACATATCTACATAATTATTGATAATATTTTCCATTTAATTTTTATATTCCATGAAATAATTAGAATAAAAGTTGATTATATATTACTGAAAATAATATAAAAATATATTAATATTACTATTATTTGATACCAATTATGATATATTACGACCGATAAAAAAAATTCAATTTCGTTACAAGGGTATATCATTGATTCCAATAGTTAGGTTATAATAGTTTTTATATAATGTAAATGAGTGGGGGTGAGTTTTCAATCTCAAATAATAATGTTAAAAATATGTACAAATTCATGTACGTATATAAATATAATTTCATTTTGAATAAGAAAAAAATTAATCCATTATATAATATTAATTATATGTAATTAAATAAAAAAAATAATGTATAAAGGATATAAATATGAGAGAATGTGAATTTTATATTGGTAAAGATGGAGAAATACCAAACCAATATGAACACACTAAATGTAAAAGATATTTAAATATATAAAACATAATCTTTATCTTTAATGGATAAAAAACTATATAAAATAACAATCCATTTTTTCATTCGAGAAAAATAAATAATTATTATAATGGTAAGCATAAACAACATCAGGAATATTTTTTAAAATGTTCTGTATAAACTATTCATTTCATTTTATATGTTGAGGCACAACTAATATCCACATGGTTATTAGAATAGATGTTAAACTAATGAATGTATAAAATTCATTTTAGAACTCTATCACATGTTAAAAATAAACACAATAACTATAATAATTAAACAAAATACCCAATTAATGATATGAATAATGAACTAGGTAAAATATTATAAAACATATATTCTAATATAAAAATGTTTTATTCACCACTTGAATCCTTTTAATAATAAAGTTTGAGGTATAGTATCTATAACATGCACTATATTAGGAAATATAGAGTGAATATTACTCTTTTCTATTTTCAGTAGTATAGAAATTTTTTCATTCAATATAAATATATTTACAAGCCCTTATTCCAACACTAACACTCTCATGTACTATAACAGTCGTGTGATTACTCCTCCACATTTTCAGAGATATTAAAATTTTTATTTGATAGATTTGTGTGTCATATATTCTTGATAAATACCCTATCTAGTTTCTATCAATGGTTAATGTGTTAACTATAATTCCCCATCCCCAAAATCTAGAGCTCGTTATTTACTTCAATTCAACGGAATTTTTACAAGGAATCAACTCCCAATGTATCAGACGTTTTTATTTTTGGAAAACAAGATTACATTCATGTTACCCATTTTATATTGGGAAATATATAATGGGACATAATAAATATCAAATGCTAATAAAATTTATTCTTGAAAAGACATTCAAATGTAAATTATTTATAACTCAGGGAAAGTAATCATAATAAGGGTGAGATCAAATTATCCATATAGTTTAAATACAATGGAAACTACTCGGAATAATTATATAATGATCATCATGGAAGGGTAAATGAATAAAAGATATGACATTAAATAAATAATTATAATTTAGGTGGGAAGGATTAAATGTTTATCAAATAATTCATAATGAATAATCACATTAGCTTTAAATGTGACCATGGATATAATAACTAAAAAATAAAAATGTATAAAAATAGTGATAGAATAAATAATGTTTGATGCCATATTTATAAAAAAATTTACTCAAGATAGTTACCGTATATATCTATCCTCAAGATAGTTTTAGTCTATTGTTTGAAACCCATTTGAATTTTGTCTTTCTGTATCTTCCTAAAAATTTAAAACTACATTAAAACAAATGAGATTGAATTTTTGTGAACTTATTTCATCCCATAAAAAAACTAATGGATTGATATGATTTATTCAAAAAGTCCCCAACCCATTTACTTTATCTCCAAAGAATTAATTTTATGTTGAATAATCAATTTAAATCATAAAAATTGTGGCTTATCAAAATTCCATATTGAATAAAGGATGCAAATATATCAATATGTACCCAACAAATCATATATCATTTAATGTAAAAACTGTATATAAAAATGGGAATTTTTTTCCAGTAGTCATATATATAAAAAATTTATGGATATTAAAAATAATTATAATTTTTAAAGAAAAATTATTACATGAATGTAATTGTTTCAACAGAAAGTTATCAATTATAAACGGAATTGGTATTTTATAGTGAATTTTACCACTTGGAAATTTTCAATTTGAGTCCCCAGAGTCGATATAAATCTATTTTAAACCATAAATACCATTAGTATAAAATTATTCTATATATTATATATCAAAATTGGTAGTAAATACCACAAAAAAGAAGTAAGTGGTGAATATGACATATATATCACATATATAAAAATTATTAAAAAACCCCATACCTTCAGTCTAACATGTCATGTGTGTCTCCATCTTCATAAATAATAAACCTATGTTATGTATTTACTTTCTTTAAAACCACTAATATGCTTGTTATTACTGTTATTTTACATATTAAAATGTTATATACAATTACATAATCTACTATGTTTATGTCTACTCTTTTGACCATATTTTTATTATGTTTCAATATGAATTTGGTTGGTAGACTATGATCAAAGGGGGGATTACTTAAATATCTCTAGAATAATATTATGACCGAATTAAGATATTTATTCATCAATTATTCTTATTAAACCAACCTTGTTTTATTTTTATTAAAAATGAACTTGAGTTATGATCATGGTGACGGTAGGCCATAAGTAGGCATGAATTACATTTCTCTCTTTTGATGATCAATATAAAAATAAGGTATATATAATTTATCCTAGAATATTGATAATTACTACTTAAATACCATATTAAATAATCATATATAATATTACATTGATTTCCGTTTAAAAAAATAATAACATTGCTTCATTGAGGAAATAGTCCTCATGTCTACAAATGACGTTTCCATTTTTTCAGTGTGTGAAAGGGTTATAAATAAACAGATATATTATATTACCAAATTAGAAATTATTTAATTAATATCATAATTGTATCTTGTGTATAACATATATTCGTTATATATTTATTTAGAGTAATCCATAATATTTACTGATAAGAAATATATCACACTGTTCAGGGAGATGGTAGGTCGTACATAAACATGATCATAGTTACCAATTTCACATCGTATTAAAAACAAGAAAAGTAAATGACATATATTTATATGAAAATTCCAAATAATTTTTTTATATATATCATAATTATTAATTAAACCCATCCTTAATAGATTTCATATAAATTATAAATGAATAACATTTCTTTGAGGAGGCGGTAGTCTACATGTCCGCCATTGATGTTATTTTATTCTCAAAAAAAAATAAAGAATGATAGTATGTATTAAAAAATAATAAAAGAAGAATAAAGAAATTATAAAAATCATATATATAATATATAAACTATATAGACATCATTATTTAAAAACTTCAATGGGGTTAATGGAATTATTGATGACATAGGTTCATGCGGCGGTAGTCCCCCATACACATGAATGATTATTATGTATCCCATTTAATGGAAGTGTGTAAAGGTGTATATAAAACTGTAAAGATAAATATATATAATAATATTCAGTATAATTAAGTTATTATATATAATACATAGAATAATAACTTAATGGGTGGATAAATAATTATATCGGAAGTGCTCATTGAAGAACATTTCCTCTTTTTCTAGGACCTCCTTTTGGTGTATATAAAATGACTTTCATGGTAGGATTTAATACAAAATTTAGGATTCCAGGTTGAGGGTAGGGATTTGGGGAGATTGTTATTTAGGTTTTCATATCCAATAGTACATGAGAGGTGTTAATAGGTGAGGTGTGGTGAGTACCCTTTTAAAAGTTGGGGAGATGAGAAAATAAGTATTCTTGTAAATATTTGTGTGCTACTGATGTTTTTATGAACCATGTGGCTTCCATAACTCACAAAAGTATATAAATATCGTTTTTAGGTCAAACTAATTCCATAAAATGTTTTTCGGAAATTTTTAGGGTCATTTTACACCTTATATTCTATATTTAGTAATTTTGTAATATCATTTTAGACTTAATCATTTTAATTAATTTTATCTACATTTATAAATCACTTTTTATAAATATTATGTTGAACATACTGGAATTTAAAAATTATTTTCCATAAAAACATTTAATATATTTTTCCAATTCAAATAAAAAATGTGGTAGAAATAAAATTAAATTAATCCCACATATGTGATGGGAAAATAGAGTTTTAATGTTAAAATGTCCAAAATATTACTATTATTTTAATAACTGAAATAAATATAAAAATTGTTAAAATGACATAAATTTTATTTATTGATATAAAATTTAGATAACTAAAATTTAAAATTTTTAAAAATATAAATTTACCCTTTAAATTAATTAAATGGAAAAACCATTTTTTTTAAAAACTCATTATTTTACCATATTCATCAAAATATGAATGATTTATGAAAATATCAAAAAATAAACCAAAGTAAATTTTTATTACCCTATTTTAAAAAATAAGAATAATTTTCCATATAAAATTTATAAAAGTGAAAAAATATGATTTAAGAAAGGTTCTGAATTCAAATGTGCTGAAACTACAGGTAGAAAACAATAGCTTTTGTGTGTAAAAGTGTATTTGTTCTTATATTATTCCTATGAAATTTATTAAATCAGTTTCATAAATATTTGATTTTATATAAAATATATATACAAATTTGTTTCATTAATATTATACAATAAAACTAAATTTTCTTAATTTATTAATATAAAATACATTTTCCGTATAATAATAATTTTTATAAAAAAATTCCATTTATATTAAATTTGTTCATGTACTAATTTCTAATTAATTGATAGCCAAAAAATTATATAAATATATAGAAATAATATTTTCTTAATATATTTATTCAAATTATACCATTTCATTATAATATTTTGTTGATAACTATTATATTTAAAAATAATATTCATAGTTATTGTAGTTTTGAAGAACATAATATTTATTGTACTACAAGTTAATCTCAGTTTAGTGTGTATAGTGTGTTTAACCTGATGTTTCAGAAAAATAATTCTACAAAGAAAATTAAATTTATTCTAAATTAAAAATATTTTATATTATTTGGGAGGAACATTAACATTATGATTTTAAATATATGAAATAGAGTTTAAAACAATATCACATGGTGTTGTCACCATCATTCTCTTCCAAGTTATTCCCAAACATAGTCAAGTCATCTAAATTTTTTTTGTATACATTCTTTTTTATTTTTTGGTTTTCATTACCCTATAAAAATTATATCATTCATATTAATGTTATATTTATGTTATACATAAATATAATGTTATATTGTGATGCATTGTTTAAAATGTTCAATACTAATTCCTCACAAAATATATCATGTTAATTTTTTTCACGAAATACGCTCATTTTTTTAATTAATATTTCACCTTCCCAATAATCTATCAAGATCATTATAAATTTTCAAAACATGGACATGTAGTGTTTTTGTCATGATTTGTTATAACACACATAAGAATATCACATATTTGAAAAAAATGAAATTGATAAAAAGGTCAAAAACAATTTGAAAACCAAATATGTAATTAAATATTAATAATCTATAAAAATAATCATGACAGATAGAGTTATAATGACCGACCTCTATTCATTTCAACTATTTTCTTGTAAAACCACCAACTGTAAGATTCTATTAGATGTTCGAAAAATATAGAATATCTGACTGAATTATTCATCCTTTTACTTGAATAATATTTAGGTCAGGATATTTGATAATAATATGTCCAATAATACTCAAATAAATCATATATATATCATGAAATAATAAAACATAATAGAAAATGAAATCCAGTATCATGAAATTCATAAAAAAATCATTATGTTTGATTTCTTTTAGATAATTATAATGATAAATTGATTATACAGTTTTGTTAAAAACTGTATAAAAGATTTTTAATATATATAACTAAAAATGAATCACTGAATTAGTATCTATGTACTCTATATATGTCAAAAATATTCGAGAACTGGAAATATGAACAATATAAAATTTGAGAATTGAACATTATGATGTAGTATCTGTTATAGGTCGTGTGGACAGTCACTACAAGGCTTAACCAGTATTTGCTTCCACTGAAAATATAGAAATTATATTTTAATATATTAGATTAAAATATTATCACAAAGATACTACATGATACTTTTATATGATGATATATTTATTATATAACATAAAAATCATGTATAATAAAGAAACATAACATATGATATAATCAACCTATATGAAACATACACAAATATTAATAAATATATATTAAAACTTATTTAAAAAAAATTACATAGTAAATTTTTGAAATATAATTTCAATTATTAAATTAATATTATCACTTCCATGTAGAAGAAAAACTGTCAGAAAGTGTTTGGGCTCTAATAATCCTAGATGTATCTAATTTCATAATGTAATTATTTCTCTCTATTTCTCTAACATCTTCTTCTATTTTGAAAATTCACCAATAAACTAATATTAATAACTCCTAGATAAATTTATATGATAATACATTAACTTATTCCACAAAATACATAATTAAAGGACATTCATTTCCTTAAATACATGGAATGTTATAATATTAGTAGATTCTTTATTTTTATAAGTTATATATTAATTTTATTTAATATTTTCTTTTCTAATTATCACATTTTTATATACCTTAGTATTTCATGAATGTAGTAATATATAATTTTACATAAAAATTGTATCATATATTATTTCCAAACTAATATGTATTTTATTTATGAATTTTAAACATATATAAATATAATAATATAAATAAATCACATGAACTTTATGACAAAGTACAACATATTTGATTTCCATATTTTAAATAAAAAATAAAATGAAAAATATATTCAATAATAATAATAAATTATAAAAATATAATAAAAAAATATTAAATAACTGGACAATATATTTGAAATCTGATTGGTTGACACCTACCATAATTACCTAAACATAAAAAATAATTGTAATTAGAAAATACACTAAAATGATTTTAGGAATTTTATAAATGATCTATAGGGAAACATTATAAAAATAAATAAATTTATGATATGTATTGGGTTAATGGGGGTATATATAGAATATATAAAAATAATATGAACTTGTAATGGGTAAAACCATAATTTAATATATATTTTCAAAATAATTACTTAAATATTGGAAATATAATGTGATTAATACGATATACAAAATAAATAACTATATAAAGAAAAAAACACCAATATATGAACATACAATACCATGAATTAATGTTTATAGTTAGAAATATAATTTCATAATTTATCTAACTATAATATCATAATTAATTTTGTAATGTGTTATGTATTTATATATTAAACTTTTATATTTTTATATTCTTTCAAAATAATATATTTATTTCATTTAGAAAGATATTTAATTAAAATATATTTCATATTTGGGGTAATGAAACTAAAATTTATTAAAAAATATATTTTTATTTTTCTAATATATTTCTATTTCTAGTGGAATTGTAAAATATGCCGTTTATAATATAAATTAACATTTTATCATTATCAAAATATAAATTAATTGATGAATTTATTATTTAAAATGTTAAATTCAATTTCCATGACCAATTGATTAATTATAAAACCCAATAATAGCATTTAGGAAATATTTAGAAATATTTTTAATAACTAAATATTATGGGGATTTTTAAGAATTTTTTTTATATTATGAATTTTATTTTTATAAAATAGGTATTAATATTTTGAATCGGGGTATCAATATTATGTTAGTGTGAAATATTTGTACATTTTAAAACTCTACAAAAAAAATTATATACATAGAGGGGTATATATGAATAAAATAATAATATATTGATAAAAAACATTCATATACATCATCCCTTTTAAATTATAATATAAAAACCACATATCTTTTGTTTTAATGTATTTGTCTTCAGATTATTGAAAAATAATATTAAACAACATCCAAAATCATGAATAATTATATATTAATGAAGATGTTGTTTTTGGATATTTCTTATGTTTGGCATAAAAATTTTGAGTCATAGGAGATTTTATAAAGAATATGATTAGAAAAGTATGAGATCCAATTTTTAAATTACACTAAAGTGTAATTATGTGAATGAATTATTTGGAGGATTCAATTATTTGTCTTTTGTAAAAAATTATTGTGAAGAGGAATTAGATGATATAATTAAATAAATCGGTGAAAATAATTATATAGAGGAAATATTTTTGAGACATTATATAAGGATTATATAAGTGTCTGTTATTTGAAAATTTTATTTTGATTTGTTCACATGTTTTGAAGGAAGAATCATATGAAGGCCCAAGACTGTTTTATATGCGAATTAACCCATTTGTATATTGAAGTTATAATCAATAAATAGATAAAATTATATCATTATGAAAATTTGGATGCATTGTTTCTTAATGGTGGTGTTGTAATTCATAGATAACAATAAAATAATAATTAATTTACTATGAAATTTGGAGGAAAATGGGTTATTTATATGTGGACCAATCTTATATGAAATTGAAAAATATAAAATTTTAATGGTCATGTAGTTTATGATCTTTAAACTGTAGATATGGAACAAATAAATATATTTTGTATTTAAGATGGAATTTATAAACAATTTTTTGAACTAATTACTTTTTTTGTAAAATGTTTTGTTTTCATAAGAAATGACATGGAACGAAAACTATAATGATGAACATACCTAAAATGTATACTGCCATGATGAATTGTTTGGATTAATATGGTTCTATTAACACATAATATATTCCTCGAAGCATTCATAATACTGTAATAAACAACTATGATCATAATAATGAGAGACACCTACAAAATAAAAATAATGAATATTTTAAGCAACATGAATGAATTGTAGAATTGATCCATAGTAGTAGATTAATATAAGTTAAAATCTATTGAATGAGAAAGATGAAAATAATATATGTTGTAGTGGATGGAATCCCATTACTAGATGTAACCAAATCCACACTAGACAACATGTTGAAAATGTAAAAGTTTACATTCAATATGATATTGTCACATTTAAAGATGAAAATGTGGTATGACTTTAAATAGTTTTGGTTTATGAGACTCAAATCCATGAATAGGGAAATCCCACACATCAATAATCCCATGGAAGTACCCATTTTATAGAACTAATGGATTTACCCGCAACAATGCATGTATTGATTCATGTGTTATTATGCTTGAGTTAATGCCTCGCCAAATTCATTTGTCACAAGTATGAAAACATCACACTCTTATACATTTGAACTCATATAATGTGTCTTAATGATAGATTACGTGGATGTTTTATATTTTAATGTTCACCCTTAGTCATGAAATAAATAATAAGAGTATCACATACCTTCTCTAATGGATCATAATATACTATTCATAAAAAAAGTTTTGGAACATCCCATACAAATTCTACTAAATTTCATTAAAATTATTTCATAAGATAAGTGCATCAATATTTCACAAAGACTAGATATGTAGTATCATCAAACCTCATTTAAAGACTAATGATTACATCCTCAAATATATTTTAAAATAATCATCACAAATATATTCAAAATATATGTGTTTGTATACAAATACTTTTTTATTATTTTTTATACTGTACCATATGATAAACCATATATATAAAATATTTATAATGAATTTGGGGTTCAAAACTCCATCAAAATCCCACCAACCCTAAAACATATGAACTTTCTTCCATTCCACCTTATGATGAATCATATAAAACTACTTCACAAATCATACCCGTAACACTTTTTTAAATATTTTGAAATATATTTTTAATATTATAAGTATATTCACTGTATATCACATCAATTATAATTCCTTGTAAATATTAATGTAAAATTATTTTTTGTTAACTCTTAAAAACTTTTAGTTAATCACTCTATGTGAAATTCAATCCCAATTTTGTTAACAAGAGTGTGTGACCCCACATCCTTTATATCAATAACAACAAAGTGGAATCCCCATATTGAAAAATTTAACAAAGGGTAGGGATCTAGAAAACAGAAATTATAATTTAGCTACAAACGGGTCTAACATGATATCCCAAAACACATATATATTTATAACAGTTTCCACCAGTCACATCACATAATAGATTAAATTTTTATATATTCTATTTTTCTATGACATAGATTTATGATGATTCACATAGGAGTGTAATCCCACATAATGATTTCCAACGATTTTGATACTCCTAGTATATATTGACATATTTTAGGAATACATCACATGTAATTCACAGTTATAGATGATCATAACACATGCCCATCAACTGAATATATAACAAACTCAAATGTACTATAAGGGTGCAACCACACACTCCCTACTCTATTATAATTGAATGGCTAGTTGAAATACTCATAATAAGATAAGAAAAAAAAGCATTCCTTTTATGGTCGAAATGATTCCATGATCAACAACATACATATTCAACCCATTATTATCAAAACCAAAATGAATTTCTTCTGATGAAATCATTATAAAATGGTTCTCATGCTTGGTATCTTTAAAAAATAGATATTGGGGACTCTTATATTATCCATACACCCCAGTAATACGAATGAATCTATCATTGATATAGTATGTAGTATAAAAAGTGTGTGATCCATAAGAAGAAAACACTTATTATACATTATTATTATATTCTGTATCTCATATAATAACCATACATGTGATGAAATTAAAATCTAATCAAAATCCATTATACTCCATTAAAAAGAAGATATAAATAAGTAAATATAGTACTTTGAGAGGTAAATTTGCATTGAAATTAATGATATATATACATATTTGTGTGTGTGTTTGTGATTATAAATCCAAAATGTGTGACTAATAAAATTGGTGTTTTAATTTCATGATATATATTATATTCATTGTTCTTATCTTAAAATTATCAGTAGAACCCTACAAAAAACACAAGTATCAACCATATCATATGTGACATACTACAAGATTAACCAAATTATTTGAATAATTTTTTTGGTTTTTTTGTCAAATATATTCATAATAAAATTACCAACATATATCATTGTTAGTATATAATAATACCATACCACCAAACACATAATTAACTCATTTATAAAGAAATAATGTGTGAATAATAGTGTGATATAAGAATCATATTTTGAATGTTTAAATCCTAGAAAATATTAATACTAAACTACTCAACAGTATCCAATATTAATATCTTAAATAATTTTTCCACTAATAACTTTATATTTATACCATCATCATTTTAGAAACCAATTAGAACAAAGAATTTCTTTTAATAAATGAACTTATTTACATTGTTTTTTCGAACCCAATTTAAAATCATTAATTTAATATAACATTAATTTTGAATTTTTACTTGTTATATTATATTATCAAATGGTGATATTTACTTTTCATGGTAATTAAATGAAACCTTCTATTATTTTTACCATTATAAGATAATTTTTTTACTATATTAATTGGGAGTCAATTTAGATTTTAAAATATTACAACATTTTATTTGTTAATATAAAACATATCTAAGTCCAATCAGTCTCCCAATAGTGTCATAGAAATATTATTATTATTATAATATCATTCTAATATGGAAAAAAATTTGTGATTAAAAAATAACACTTACATGATTATAAAATGACTATTTTAAAAATAACCAATTATTTATATATCATATATTTTGATCTAAATGACAAAACCATTTTACTCTAAAAAGAATATTCTTTAAAAACATATCATTCTGGGTTGATTTAGGAACATTTTAGCTAATGTTTTTAAAAATATATATATAATAACACAGTCCATGATATTTTATTATACATTATAATTTTTCCCAAATTGTAATAGAATCTAATAGATCATAACCTATCTGTACATAGTTAATAATATATTTTTATTCATAACAACTCTTTATCAACATATAATTTCTCCAACAAAATTAGTGATATTAGATTGTCAGATATATCCTCATCATAGAATAATCTAATTTTGATAATTTATTTCACATTGAAATCTTTGATACAAGAAACATATTCATTACTATTTGAAATCAATCTTCATGCACTAATAATTCATAAATTTACATTAAACATTCATATATTTAAAAGCCATGTAATGTTTTTATTTAGTAACACATATGATTCAAAATTAGTGAATTTATTTCAACAAAAAAATTTAAACACTAAAAAATAATCAGTTTTCCAAACCACTACTGATATCTAGATCAATTATATCTTATGAGATTATTACTCACCTTATCAGATAATGACTTCATCACTCAATGGGGTCAACTAGAAACTTTGAATAAATATTATTGTAAAATAAAAACAAAACTATATATTTTTATTTGATCTAATACCAATGTATACTATATATATAATATAGAAACCAAGACAACACCTTCCATGTTCTTTTATTATCAATACATCTAAATACCGAGAAACACCATTTGAAGAAATAAAATTTCTATTAGATGTCTATAGATTGAAATAGTATGTGGTCCTTAAAAGGGTAAACCCTTAAGGAAATAACAAGTCTCACCAAGTTACTATAATATCAATCATATAGAATGTATTAAAGGCACCAAGAATTCCTTTGGTCATTTTGTTTCTGATGAATTTTGAACCATTACTGAATCATTTAAGCATATCATAAATATCATGATTAACCTGATGAACATCATTAAGACATTATTACTTAGGAAATGGGTTTTCAATGATAATTAATTATTTCTTTTTTTTTTGAAATTTCCAGTCCCAAGATTCACTTACACTTTGATAATCACTTATAAGTATTAATTCCCAATTTATGTTTGATGATGATAATTTTATGAAAATGTTAGATTAGTTTGACATATTATTGTAATTTTTTTACTAAAAAATAAATTATTTTTTTAAATAAACTCACACATACATATTGAACATTTTAAAGCACATAATATCTATATGTGTGTTAGGATACGTATTTTTCGCCACATATAATGAATTGCATATGTAAATTATCCTTGACAATATAAGGTGATAAATTCTTTTAAGTCCTATCATATATGACACGTGTATTGTAATGTAAAAAAAATTATCCAAATTTGGGATAATAATTATCTCAAATACATTTTTATGTTATTCTAATTGTTAGGGTTTTCAAAAATTGTGTAAACAAAATACAACACCAAGATCTAAGAACCTAATGATTATAGAAACCACATTATTTTCGTTCCTAATATTTGATAATATCTACAAATATAATGGTTTGGTTCACTCATACTAAGTATTCTTGTTGTTGACATGTTCCACCATTAAAAAAATTAAAAAAAAATTTGTTTTTAAGGATACTTAATCTCACTATCTAATCCTAGGTTTTTTCCATTTTTTAATCTTGATTAGAATGAATTATTTTTGAATAATATTTTTGTTTCATTTGATTCTCAAGAAAAAACTTCTGTTTAACTTATAATTATATACATTCATTGTTTTCAATATTATTATAATGTTGTTATCACATACTGAATTTTCTTCTACATGAAATAACATGTTATAATGTCATAATATTAACTATCATACTAAATGATCATAATAGTACCTTGTTATGATGAGAACCCAGATTTTATAAGAAACTATTATTAAATATAAGATATATAGAAAGAATAAATAATTTTATAGGTCACAAATGATATAAACTTTGAGGGGTGGAGAATCAAAAAACATAGATAAGAATTATATTGGTGTAATCCATTTGAAATATTCAGTTCATGAGATTGTGACAATATGACCCACCAATAGGAAATCACCAATTATTTTTTTATAGTATATAATGATCTTTTGATGTGTGTAAGAATTCATTTTCATCAAAATTATTGTTAATGTATACTTTTAGTTTTGTACTTCATTATATTGATGAAAACCATGATGACATACACTTATAGTTTGGTAGGATACGATTGATGCATCATTAGTAATATGTAATTTAAGGAATATTGTGAGAAATTATTTATACCATTTATTCATGAATGTAATAGAAAGTATATTTTCCATTGGTAGGAGTTGACCTACCAAACAATGTCCCTGGACATGATTTTCAATTTCTATGTTCATTTCATGAATCCCAAATAAATATATATTGAGCACATACGTTGATGACCCCAACATGAAACCTTATTTATTAGGGATATTAAAATAAAAAGATCATATCACATTATATATATTCATAAAAGGATTTATTCTGTTGTGATGTTATCATCTTTATCCAGGGATCCTATGTGGTTTTCCTCATATTGTATTTTATAAATATGTAGTTTAACAAAATAATGATAATAATTGGGCCTAGATGGTCACAAACAAAGTGAATTGACAATATCCTTTAAATGAAATAGTATTGATAAAATTTTAAAAAATATTATTCACATATGTGGTTAAATAATTATTCATAATAATTTGAATGTAAAAATGCATTCACTTGTTATTCAAGATAATATATAAGTGATATGAATATTTAATAAATATTATTCATCAAGTAATTGTATACATAATTTAATGAATACAAAATATTTATTTATTTTAAATTATTTAAAAGTAAACAAATATTTACTTATTTTCTTATTGTAATATTTAATAAATATTTATTCAATTATATTTTTAATATAATATTTATATGTATTTTCGAGAATAATTGAGTGGTTTTTTTCAATTAATCAAATTTTCATTGTCCAATATCAGAGAAATATTTTTGGTAATTAGAGGACCAATTATAATTACTCTATGAGGAATATCATTTTAAATATTGTTCTAAAAAATATAGTTTTATTTATTATGGAAAATAATATAAATTTAATCATTGAGATAAAATGTAAATAAAAATAATTTTATTTATATTTAAATTTAGGGTTTATGAAGGATTATTAAAATTATAAGCCCCATTGTGAAAGTATTATTTACTAACACTACCAATTATTAATTCCATTCATGACATTTTTTTAAAACCCTTCCCACATTCTAATCAATGTATATAATAGGTTCAATAGATGATTCTCTTAATCCATTTATATCTCTCCCCTATAATGCTATGAGGAACATAGAGAAATTATATTTCCCTACCCGAGTGATTCCTTCTTATGATGATGGTTTTGGCAGCGATCAATATCGATTGACAAAAGAATTTTAACAACCTATGGTAGAAACTAGTGGATTATATGATGATGAGAGGATCAAAAAACACACGTGACCACCCAAAAATGAAATCTACCATTGATTTATCTAATTTGATGATGTAATGATGAGTTTCATTCATTTTTATTATCATTAATTATTAAATACATAAATAATATGAAAATTCATTATTCATCGAAATTAATTTTAAATCATTTGTTAATATATCCCCTCTTATTGATTCTGATGGTTCTTTCAATTATCTATTGAATTGATATAATTTTTCAATCCACTATGAATAATGTATATCTATAAATAATTATTGATTAAAAAAACATATGTTTCCAAAAGAATTATAGGATCTTCAACTATGCCATGAACTATCAAGTCGTATCCGAGCCATGTTCCATGATTACATTAAATAATTTAAAATTAATTGTTTCATGGTACACAGTTATTTTTAGTTTTTAACTTATACTATATTTTTTCATTAGTATGTAGTTTAAAAAAATTAAATATTTATTATAATTGATCATGTTTAATATGGTTTTAGACAAATTAAGAACATGTGAATACATATTTTAGATTCCATTGGTAGGTGAAAATGATTCGAGAATGAAGAAACATATACATAGTGTGTGTTAGAATTTACATTTTGTGTTCAAAGGATAATCACACTAGGAAATGTCATATGATACATATATTTCTTATAAATTAATAAAGTTCACTAATTTTAATGCTGACTTCATTTTTACTTTTCTTGAAGAGAACAATGTGTGTCAGGCCACCTAACATTTAGACAGAATGTACACCATGTAGTGCACATTGTTTATGGGTGAAATTAAAACTAACAGTGCTTTTGAATATGAATTAAATGTTGTGTGAGTATGAGAAGCCCTAACATTTATGATAGACATATATTCTTAATAACATACAACCCATATGAATCATAAATCCTTATATCTGACAAAGATTCAACGAGAGGGTTGTATTGAAACATAACAAGTGAAATACACAACATGCACCACATTTTAACTCTCCATGTATTTCGGATGAGATACACATATATCCCTTAGAATCTTTCCCCTATACATTATAAGTAAAAAAAATTCATTTTAATACTTGCAATTAAGTCACCCGGTGGTGAATATATTAAAATTACGTCAACAATAGTTACTCAATCACTAAAACCTAATTAAATTGTTTCTATCTATTGTGTAGAAAATGAATCATGTTTTTATAAATTTTTAAATATGTAATTAATTCAGGGTAATTTTCTCAATTTTCATTTCAATCCATTTGTTTTCCATGAAAAAATTAAAAATGGTTAACTAAAATATTCTCTGTATGGTTATTAAGATAAGATTAATTAATGAATTAGTCGAATTAGTCGAATCATTCTTATCATAATAGCAGTGAAATAATTTTTTTTACATTCTAGATATTCTAATTCATCATATTAATTGGATTTTTCAATTTGAAAATGATAATATACAAAAATAAACATTCCATTTTTTTTAATGTATAATTATAACACTTTTTCGGAAAAATTATTTATTAAATATTGTCTTTAAATTTATTCTACTCCTCTTATAAATTTTAGTCCTCCAAGAACATTGATTATTTTTTTAAACTCTATTAACGAATCCATTAGATCACTCAACTATGTGTTAGAAAAATCATATGTAACAAATGGATATTGTATGTGAGTGGAGGTGGTTAACATTTAGGTTCAAGGGAATGCAAACACACAATGTGCATAGGAGAAAAAGTGGGATGTAACAACTTGAAATAAGTATCGTTCTAACTGATCATGCCTTATATTGGAGGGTTTATTTTCCATCTTCTAGGTAAAAACCACTATAAGAGCTCATGGTAATTCAATATTTTTTATTTCTATTAGTTTCATGGTTAATTATTTATTGATTCCTAAATCATTAAACAAATTTTTTAATTATAATACATAATGGAATTAAATTAAATTAATGCATGTATAAATTTTTCATTTACAAAGTTAAGATAGTTTATTAAATCTATAAACTATTTAGCATCATGTAATATGGTAAAATGGGGCGTTAATAGACAAAGATAAAAATCCATCAATTAAAATATTACGTCCATACAGTCTTACAATACATGGATTTAAATCAAAGAACCCTTGAAATAGCAAGATAATATTGCACTAGGGTATATTTATTTATTGGTAAATCTCTATATTGAGTTTTGGGAAAATATTTAATATTTTTAATTATGGTAAGATCAATGTTGTGAAATATAGTGTATATTTTAGGATAATTATTATTGGATTCATCGTTGAAGATTTTAGGATTTGGGAATCCACCCAATGAGTCATGTAGTTATGTGTTAATGTATTTTGAAATCTATTCCTACCTTGATATATTTAAATATCATTATAGACATCCATCTATGTAATGAGCTATTAAAATTAAAATACATACATAAAAAATATCCATGAGAGAAGTCATACTCAAATAAGTGTCAAGGGATATTAGGATTTTAAATAATTGTGGGAAATTAATTAATTAAATATTTATCAAAAAAAATAGTAATCTATATAATGTAATAATATTTTTATATTTTTTATATACAATTTAAATCCCATAAGATGTAGATTATATCATTATAGTTTTTATAATATAAGTATAACCTTCATCGAAATTATAATGTATGGGAATGGAAAATATTATATTGTGTAATACTATTCCATGAATAAAAATAATATGTGATAGAAAAAAATTTGACCTTTAAATAATCTTGTCTTGGTGAATTTCCTCTCTACAAAAATCACATAGATAGGCCAAATATGTCTGATGTTTCCTATTATTGCCTATTTCTAGCGTGCTTCTAAAGAAACCTTATGATATGTTTGAGTATAAAGTCATGTGTCTACCATGCGATCATTATTTTGACAAGTGGGGAAGAGAGATATATGTTATAAAAAATGAACTATTCATGTGCCTTATTGGGGAGTTAGTTTAAGGTGGGCCTTATTTAGTCAAACGAATTCAATAATTTGGATTCTTGAACATCTTTAGATTTGAAATACGATAAAATAAATTAAAAGATATAATTTAATCATCAAATTTTTAGAGATTATCCAGTTTCATTGATTAATATAATATGAAAAAAAATTAATAAGTCAATCATGTAACCTTATACAGTTAGTCACCAATATTAAATGGACATGTGGTATGAAAAACCAACATTCCTTATGATGAATAAACTGAAGAAGAATTTAATCTAACCAAAGAATCATTCAATTCCAAAGGATACCATGAATCATCCTTCAATGAAAATAATGTTCCAATGATAAAAAAAGAAAATGATTTATTATTCACTTTATGTGGAAAGATGGACCATTAGAAAAAGAACTACCCCAAGTAGAAGAAACAATAGAAAGATTCAAGTTTGTTTTTTCATCAAGAGTAATCATCCCATACAATCACATTAAGTACATTATCTAATATATGGTGATGAAATATATATCCAAAAGTTAGAAACAAGTAGACTTAAAAATACTTCTATATGAGAAGAGGATATTTTAGAATCTAATAGAAAATGTTTTTCTACTATTTTTATAATAAATTAACACCTCTTTCCAACCATGATGATTTTTGTTTGAAATAACTATTAATTTGTAATAAATATTTCCAAGAGACAAATTTATTTAACATACCTATATATAAGTGATTTTGTAAAAAATATATAAATAAAATCTATCTAATTTATACATTAAATATATGTTACCTTATAAATAATTTAATTAATGGTTCTTATATATTTAATTTTAAAATAAATGTATTCAAAATTGATAATGAATCGTGTTATAATTACAAATTTCACACTAAATTATTTTATTATAATCTTAGTTATATAAATTCGATACATTTTAATATGTATAATAATGATGGTTACATGCAATATTTTGACCTATAACCTCTTTACCGTTGTCACAATGATTTACAAGAAAAATTGACCATTCCAACATTTAGTGGACAAGATGAAAGGGGTACATATCTTATTGAATTTGTATACAGTGATGTGTGTGAACCTTTTCCGGTTGAAGCTTGAAATGGTTATTCTTATATTATATGTTTTAATAATTAATTGATTATATATGATTTTTTATACATGATGTGGTATAAGAGAGAATCTATTGTTAAATTAAAATAATTCAAGAATTATGTAAAGAAAATAAACTTGCTGGGAAGAAAAAGTATATCTGGTCTAATTTATGATGTGAATATCATAACCAAATGCTTATCCACATTCTATAAGAGTATGGTACTATATCAAAACTCACTAAAACATACACACTAATGTGGAATAGTATAATTTAATGGAGAAATATATCCTTTATTAACAAGGTTATGTTTCTAATGATTCATGTGGATCTTCCCTTTAAAATTTTATGATATGCATTACATGTTGTAACACACATTAAAAAATTATTTCTGAGTAATGATAAAATGAAATACTTAATGTTTTAATGAATGGATAGAAATATGTCTTTTCATATATATATGAATTCAATTGTGAATTATTTTTATGGAAAATATATGAAATACACTAGCACATTGGGTAACAAAGTGTAACATTTAATGGTTCCCTAGGAAAGAAGAAAAAATTGTCTATACAAAACATAATATAAGATAATGTAAAATGTACTGAAATACATTTCCCATTGTGATGGTGAAATCCCACATAAATGATAGTTGAATTTATATATATTCTGATGAATTTATTCTCATTAAAAACTTTATTTGATTCATGATCCAATTTCTAATATCCTCGTGGTAAATAATGTTTTAAAAACTCATGTAATATCTATTGGAACCAGGGAGTCTAGAGTGAAATAATGGTATGGTTTTCTATTCACCGATGATGGCGACATATTAATGAATGAAAATAATGGTCCATTTTTCAATAAGAAGATAGTATAAAGAAAAAAAATATCTATGATGTAATGAATCTTTGAATTCTATGTCAAATTACATGTATTAGAAAAAATTATAGCTTTTCATGATCATCTAATTGATCTAAACACATTTTCATGTGAATAGGTATTTAAGAAAAAAATAGAAATAGTTGGTAAAATATATACCTATAAATAAAGACAATAGAATATTGGTTTAAAAAGTATCAATGCATTTATTATGATGTAATATTCATTCCAGTTTATATATTCAAATCCATATGAACTCTACCTTCTATAATAGATTTCCACGACATTAAGATTTGAATGATGGGCACCAAAACAACTTTACATAATGAGACCCTTTAGAAGGAAAATATATTAAAAAAATGAAGGATTTTTTGTTCTATAAAATGTTAACATAAAAGAATGTTATTGTAATACGTTCAGTGGTTAATTGAAGTATGTTAGTAATGGAACATTCCTTTAACTGAATACATAATTCATATTACAATAATTCATAATTAATTTGTGATAGTTTTACAATAGGACTAGTGTGGATTTAGTTGTATTTATATTAGTTTCTATAGATGACATATTGATTTTTGAAATAATAGTCCAGTATTTTAGTCCATTGAGGATTGGTATAACAAGTACTTCTCTATGATGGACGTAGGTGGATCATCCTAAAATAATGGTGTTATGAGCATTCATGATTGTCCCAAGAGTTATATTCTGACTAATTCGAGAAAATTATATTGACCAGATAATAATTAGATTCAATAAAGAAAAATCATATAGGGAATTCATTCTAGTTTCACATTTAAAACATCTATTTTTGAAAGTATATCTGCATACACAATCGGAGGGAAAAAATAATGAGTAATATACCATAAACATATGTTATAGGACTAATCATTTATTCAGTTATATTCATTAATCATGTTATTTCCCATTCAATTATAATTTTATATGGATATCAATATGATCTATAAGAACAACATTTTCCCACTATTATGGTCATCCTTATGTATAAGAGGAATATTAAGGATATGATTCTGATATTTGGGAGATATGAAAAGAAAGTAATTTATATATATATTGATATTAGTTTCCAAATATAACGTAATGATTTTACATCACCTTTATAGTCATAATTTTTTTAATGGATGAGTAGTAATAAAAAATAGTTTAAATTATCATGATTTCTTTTAATTTTTGTATAATTGGAGTATATGGTGACTTTGGATGAATTAAATGATGTGGTATTGAATAATTATTTTTTTAAGTGCATTATGTGGTTCCTAATAGTGTATATCCTACCTGATTTTTTTTGTAATTTAATTACGGTGCCTCTATCCATAGTTCCAAGGTTACATCAAATGTTGAAGAAAGTACTAAAAAATATCACCCTTTAATGGATTTCATTCAATATGATGAATTCTATATGATAAATGTTTCCAAAGAAGATTACATAGATGACCTATTGACTAAATAGTATCATAGATGAAGAATGAATATCAAGTGAGATCTAGTAGAATCATGGTTGTTATCATTTGGTTGTAGTGAAATTACGATTTACTTATAGTTTCACTAAAGGAAAAATTTCATATACCAATAGTTTGGAACCATTTGTATAGGTCCCAAAACTGTTGGTATTGCCTATACCAACGATTTGGGAAACTATTTGGTGATTTGGTGTCAGGAATGTCCTATCAAAACGTCTTGGAAAAAACCATTGGGAAAGAGTTATGAAAACAGTTTTACCAAACTGTTTGGATATGTAAATATAAATAAAATTTACATCAAGGGTTTGAACACCCCAACCTAGATATTATATATCAAAGTATTTACCACTATCCTACAGTTACCTTTATGAATATATTTGGATATATATATATATATATTATTTATATATTGATTTATTTGACAATATTTGACTAATTTATTCATAAAACAAATTGGGGTACAAATCCAAATAGTTTTCAAAACCATTGGGCAAGGGTTTTGTAAAAAATGTTGGGAAAAGTGGAGCCCTCCAAACAGTTTTCCCAAACCATTGGGAAAAGGGGTTACAAAGTACTCTTTCTCTATGGTTTTCCAAAAATATTGGGAAAAGTGACCCTTTCCCAATGGTTTGGGAAAACTGTTTGGAAAAGTTGTCTCAAAGAACAATTTCCCAATTGTTTTGGAAACATCATTGGGAAAGGGGGACCCTTTACCAAAATATTCCCCAAACCATTTGGATAAGTGGTCTCAAAGTACCCTTTCCCAATGGTTTTAGAAAAACCATTGGTAAATGGGACATTTACCAACAGTTTGGATAAACAGTTGGTATAGATGTGTGGGTATAGGTAGAATTTATAGTACTTTTATTCTATAAAAAAAGATTACATAACTTATTATTACCTATATTCAATTTTTTAATATTTTTGTAATTTTATTAAACCCACATGATTTTTATTCCATAAGACATAACGATAATTACCTAAATGTGATTTTCACTATAAATGGTAATAAAAGGTCACAATTATGACAAGAACATAGTGGTTACAAGAAAATATTCATAAATATATTTTTTATTGAAATATAATTTCATTAGACATTATGAAAAGTATAAATAATCTAATGGGTAGAGATTCATAGGATATTGAGACACATTCTTAGCATATACACCCATAGTAATCATTAGTATAAGAGATTATATAACTTAACCCGAAAATAAAAATTCTATATTTATATGGGTCATTGGATATTCTTATATGTTTACATGTGTAATGATCCTTACACATTATTGTTTTTATTAACTCATTTTATGAGTCACGTTCATTGTTTTATTTATGTAAACAGTGATTGAATAACAGCTTAGTGATGTAGGATATGTTGGGTGTATCATGAGTAATAATGCATTAAAGAATAATCTGAGGGAGGATTTTTCTATAATATTCTAGAGAAAAAGTTTGAAATGATATTCCCTTTAACGTTAATGGATTATCTTAATTAACTCCAAGGTCATGTTCCTTTAATATATAGTTAATTTATGTAATTTAAAAGAATTAAATATCAAGTATGGTATATTATTACACCAAATTGAAACATTCATGATTAGAGATAATGAGACTATGTGATTTATATTGCAAATTACACAATCGTAGGATATTTTCAATCCCTATAGAATTAGGTTCTTTGTATATTTAATCCTTTGGGTGCGTCTATATGTTTATTTTATACATTATGTAATCTAGGAAAATGCTACTTGGAATGGGTCCTAGATGGCCACACACAAAGAATACACGAAATACCATTCAAATTTAATGATAATTTTACATGTTGAATAAATGTGATTCACATAAAAGGTTTAAAAATTAATCATGATAATTTGATCACAAATATTCAATAACAGATAGTTTTTAGAATATTTATGCGAGTCTAATATTTAATTAATAGTAATTCACCATATAATTTCTTATTTAATCACATTCATATATAATTATTATTATTCATCTTTATTGGAATGGTATTAAGTATTTATTTATTTATTTACTGGAATATTAAATAAATATGTATTCAGTCATTCATGGAAAATAATATCTACATATTCGTGTGAGAATAATGTAGTGAGTATTAATTAATTAATTAAGTATTCATTATAAAATGATAAATAAATATTGAGGAGTATTGAATAACATAGTTTTATATTCTGATGGGGAATTTCATATATAATATATAATGAATAAATATCAATTAATTTATTTAAGAGACTAATATTTTCTTTATATGTGAGTTTAGAACATGATTGGTAAATAACAAAAAGAAATATTTATACATGTTTCTCATCCGGGATTAAAAAATCCTTATTGTGCAGTAATTAGTTTTTAACCCGATATTTTTCCAAACTATAATATTCCATTGTTGGAAACCTAATACACCTTATAATCAGTGTGAAAATTGAGTTCCAGAGAGAATTTTTTCGTTCACCAAAAATCCCTCCTCTAAATCTCTATGAATCATTCATAGAAATACCACTCCTACATCGGAGTGAAACCTTATCACATTATAGGATTAAGTTATAATCAATGGTGATCCATAAATTTTCCATATCAAATTATTCTAGTAACCGAATTATTTTTTGAAGATGATAAATGGTTCTTTGAACACCAGTCAATATTTTCTAGAGGTAATCTACCATGGATTAGTTTGAGGCATTGATTATATGATAAGAGGGCTTCAGAAAAATTATAAAAGAATAAATAAATTAATAGAAATAAATTATTTATAAAAATAAAATAATTACAAAATTAATGAGAAAATATTCTCTCTTCCTAATTCCAAACATTCAATCTATTATTTTTAGATTTAATTTCATTGATTGTGATTTTTACTATCATTTAATTTTGATTATTTTGATTGATTGTGATAAATTTGTGAGTATGAAACACACCAATAAGAGATCCCTTTTTTTCTTGTGTTACATACTGACCCAGTGCCTACTAAGATGTTCCCCAAATAGGTGATCCACATGGCATCAATCGTGAATCCCTTAACACCAATGGTTTCCAACTAATAGTGAGAGCCTAGGGTGTCTCCATAGTGAGACTATTCCCACTAGCCATACTAGTTTAGTGATGTAAAAAAAATAAAAATAGAAGAATAATATTAGTAATGGTAAAGATGGATGAATCTTGTATAAAAATCCACGAACAAAATAATAATAATAATTTGTAAAATTTAATCATATAGAAATGTTGATGTTAACAGTTTTCCAAAAAATAGAAAAAACATGTATACATGGAAGAAAGAAGGAAACATAGTACATGATATTCAAATGGTACAAAAATTAGAATATATTTCTTGTAATCATGATCTCCAGTCAGGTTATATTCGATAAATCCCCCATCATATTCATGTCAAAATTCATGCATCGATAATTAGATGTTTCCCCTACCAACACATGAAAGAATCTATTCAATCCGGGAACCATCGATGGCATGGATACGATGTAAGATAAATAATGAATTACCCCAAAACAGAATATAAATATATTCCATCCTTATATATAACATTAAAGTTTTCATATATAATAAATAAAATCAATAATAATAATTTTAAATGTATCAGCTATAGTTCCTGAAGGAATCCAAGATGACACTACCTCTTTTGACCCATGTCGGAATATCTCTGAACATGTACCCATGTGTATACATTAATAAATACTATATACATAGTGAATCCTACAACCATATATACAGATAGTACCATTTACCTTCACTAGAGATGTATCTTATACATCCAAAAGTTATAGCGTTAGTCTCTTAAGCGTCAAGGGATGTCATTCCTAGTATCCCAAAAATAGGTGATTCCATGCCCAATATCATAGTATTAAAGAAACTATAACCATGTATCATATTATGGGACATCATGACTAGTATCACATCATAAGGGGCATCATTCTCTAATCATCGTATAATAGGGTACAATATTACAATTTCCAAAATCATATGGTCTTTGTGCGTGTATCACATATATAATGTGCACCCAAGCCCGAATCACAGTTAAAAAAGAATTTTCATGCCCATATAAAATTTATAATGGGAATCCATTCCTGTATCACATTTATAAGAGGTATAATTGACCTTATAAAAATAATAGTGTCTACATGCCCATATATTACATTAGATGAAGGAATTACATGCCATTGTATAATTGTTAAAATGGAGTGATGTTATGATCCTCTAATAGTGCATATTAGTGGCCATTCCCATTAATAATATTTAAAAACGGTCCATATTCCCATTTACAAAATCTATAACAAGAAATCAAGCCTTTATGAAGTGCCAATAATTATTTTATAACTCTTTTACATTCTATCACTAGTTATGGTGTAACCGTTGTTTCATTTATGAAAGTGATGTGGTGCCACCAGTCTCTCCTATTAATTTTGTAATAATCATCAAAAA
Source organism: Viscum album (assembly GCA_963277665.1). Classification (NCBI taxonomy): domain Eukaryota; kingdom Viridiplantae; phylum Streptophyta; class Magnoliopsida; order Santalales; family Viscaceae; genus Viscum; species Viscum album. The sequence goes on along the minus strand of OY728120.1, from coordinate 1,861,083,308 downwards.
CTTTTTCATACTGAAACCTAAAAAAATGAATTTATCGTTAATAAATTAATAAAATCTAGGAAAATTCAATGTGTGGTATCATGACTAATAGTATAAAATAACAAGACATGTGGGAATAATACAAGACCACCTACCTCAAGCTCATAGTAATCCCCTTTTCCAGTATTGTCCCTTTATTTTCCTTGATCAAGAGAAAAACATGGAATAGAGAATTTCCAAGAAATAGGTCTTGTGAGATATCACAAAAAAAGAACAACCTGTATAAAAAATAGTTATTAAACGAAACTAAGGATAAGAGAAAATACTGGATGACATCAAATGAGATTGAATTTGTTCAAATTGAAGTTTATATGAAGGATTTATCACCGAACATTGGAGGAGGATCCTTATAGATTCAACCGGTGGAAAAAGAGATCCATATACAATGGAATGATGAAAATAGTATATGGAATTTATCAAGTTATCATTTCCTAGAAAATTTAATGTTTTCTCAAAATTTATAGGATGTTTGGTTTGGGAACATGGTTAGCATAACCGTACACCAACCATGAAACACACACTATCTAGGAAGGACCACACATGGCTTTGACAAAGAGTCTATGAAACCATGTGAGAACCATGTAAGTCACCAATTATAATGTTTTTATATAACCAAGAAGAGAATAACTATTGTCTCTTGTTATACACAATTGTGCTTCTATTGCACTTGTAGTAATGGGAGATACCAACCTTAAAGAGACTTTGTGATATAGTCAAAAAATAATATAGTATACCCCTAAAAATAAGTATCAACATCTAACTATAAATCCTTATGTTAAAATGTATAATATGGTTTGAGATGATATCATCGAAGCTGGGATATTTTGAAGATGTCATGCCAGGTGTGGTACCTTGGACGCAATAAAAAATAAAAATCGTTCATCCAGAATATATATAAAATCTCAAATGTCCGAACATAATGAGGTGATATCATCCCTTACTTATATATCAATATATTCCCATTTTTGGGTGATAACTATAAGAAATCATGATAGCCAACCTCAAATGCCAATGTTCTGTAAACACGATTGGCATAAGATTGTATATAGATTGATTTTTAGAAATATTCCTCATAGTAAACTAAACCATGTATAAAGTCTCTTACATGAGAATAGGACCCAGTAACAATACCTATGATACCTCTAACCAACACAGGGTTGAAATTCACAACCTACAATATATGGAATCAAATGGATCAATATGAATCATCCTAGGATTGATGTTATAATAGAAACAGTCCAATGGAATGATATGTTTCACTCCAGAATAGCCAATGTTAAGGAATCATTCTCTAAGAATTTCCTCTGACACTTGTATATTCCATTATGACTAGCCATTGTTCTGA